>OY998255.1:43615830-44225330 GCA_963922045.1 Persicaria maculosa
CACTATATGCAGCTGCAAGCTTACCATTGTTGTTCATAGATGGAGCAAAGCTGCATAACCTAAATTACTGGTACGTGTTGTTCCCCGGCGCTGCAGCTTGCATAATCCTTTCTTTGCTTGTAAGTTCCTCTCTACATTATCCTTTGTTTGTTTTGGTAAAGGTTGATGAATTAATCTGTTGGCGGGTGTTATTTTGTGTCAGCAAGAAGTAGTTTGCTACTTTAAGAGCAACTTCAAGTTCTAAGGGTGGGTAGCGTACCCGCAGGAAAAAGGAACAAGGAAGCGTGTAAACAATGGCATGCTTACAGAGAGGTTGGAGATGGAAGATGAAAGGATGAAGTTAGTACATATCTATATATAACCCTCCGTCGATTTCATCATTAAGTAAATTTTGTACACACAAGTAATGTAAAACTTGTGCAGTTAAATTGGGTGGACAATGATCAAATTGTTTTTGTATGTAACTAGTTCGATCAACTCATCCTCTTTGGCGATTTGTGTTTGGCACGGGGTGGGAATTAAATTTTGGAATCCAGGTCATCAAGAGGAAGGGTAGTACAGAGCTGAAATCTTGTTATTACATAGACTCGTATAGTGTGTCGTCTTTGAAGCCATAGGGTTCACACCATGTTAAGTGTTAACTGCAAAATCATGATCTTGAAAGCTACAGGTATCAAAATCGCCTTCATGTGTGAAATGTATGCAAGTTTGCCAATAAATCCTGCAGCTAGTTTGTGATAAAATGGAAGAACAAGAGAATAGAGAAGTGAGGCAAAGAGAAAGGAGGAGAAATTGAAGTGTTTATTAGGATTTTAAATGACCATTTATATAGGAGTTTATAAAGAAAATTAGAGTTAAAAACCAATGAGATAATACTCCATTCGTTAATTAACACTTGCGTTTTACTATCCACACTTTTTAAGCTGTTAAAAACTATATAAAATTTTGAAATATTTTTTTTAATAATTTCATACTTATTAGTACTCCCTCCGTTCAACAAAACTTGACGTTTTACTATTCATGCACGCTTTTTTAGGAGCTAAAAACTATATAAAATATCGACTTTTTAAATATTTTTTTTAAACAATTTCGTAGTTATTATTAATAAGTACAAACTTGTTAAAAATTTTTTATAAAAAAATGAATATTTTATATAGTTTTTATCATTCTAAAAAAGCGTGCGTGAATAGTAAACGACAAGTTTTGTTGAACGGAGGGAGTATTAAATATGAATTTATAAAAACAAATGTAAAAAAGCGTGCATACATAGTAAACGATAAGTTTTAATTAACAGATGGAGTATAAAATAATATTATAACACTCCCCTTTAATAAATCTATCTCTAAATACTAACTCATTATAAGCCTCGCTTAGAAAATCCAATGAGACAAAAACTAGAACCAAGAGAAATAAAATATAAATGATAGTTGATACGTTTTGGTGATATAGTTTTGTTAAAAAACTTGTCAGGTAAACCCAAGACAAAACCTGATCGAAGAGGAAAAGAGTATAATGTGTGTGTTCTCACCCTGCAATCAACATCATTCTAGCAATCTTCTCATTTTCTTCTTGAGCTGCATTGTCATGTCTCAACATTGTCTTTGATGTGTAGAAGATGAGATGTCTTCATAATTGACTTCGACGCTCTTAACTTCCATGTATTAGTCTTGAGTTGCTTTTAATGCGCTCGCACACACATGCATATATAAGGTACTTGGTGCCATAGTGTGTCTTTCATTACTGACCTATGAGATTTGATTTATTGATGGTGCATAAGTTGTATTGTTAAAAAACCTAACATTGAAAAAAAAAAACAATGGGACAAAAACCAAGATTAAGAAAATAGTACAATTTTGTATGATACTTCAATTTGGGATCTAATACAATGTCAACACTTTCACAATTATAGATACTTTAAGTATTATTATAAGGATCTTTAATCAATTGCATATGACGGAGCTTTGATATTAATGCTTCAGACATTTTGGATCATTCCATCCTTTTCAATAATATTCAATGATCAATATGCGTGTACAACTATCACGCCCATTAATTACATTTGGAGTCGTTCATTGACAACTAAAATTACATCCAGTGTTGGTAAATGGTCTCATATAACTTATGATAGATTTTTGTACAATCAAATTGACTTTATATTTTCCTTTGTACGAACACCCCCTTAAACCAATTGATATTACAGTTTTCGATGTTGGAATAATGGGTCCAAAAACATTATGCTTAAAGAATATATCTTTACATGAATTGCCTCTTTCTAGATTTTTTTTAATAATGATTTCAATATTGATATCTTTTCTCTATTTGATGATCATCATATTCTTATGGGCTCTTTCCTTTTTTGGGGAATCATATACTAAGAGCCTAGTTATCTTTAACGCTTCCGACGCATTTGAGAATCACTTGTTATTCATTAAGTTGGAGTTACTTTTGGAACTTTCAAATGAGATAGTGTAATTTATGTAAAATTTTCACTATCTTGTCTTTAGTAAATTCTTATTTGTTAAATCGTTGAAGATGCATAGTTTCACATGCATAATAGGATAGTTTTAGATGCATTTGCATTGTAATATATCCCTCATTCCAGTTAATTCAATAGTTTATACTATTTGTGGAAGAAGTTGAAATCTACGATATTTTAGTGATTTATGTAGATTTGTGGATCCAACGTGGTGGAAAGTTAGGGTAAGGGAGCTAAGAAGGTAAATTAAGGAAGCATTGAAGAAGGAAGAAGAATAAAGGAAGAAAAGAAAGCAAGAGATAATCAAAACTAGAATCCACGAGGAGTCTACTAGGAAGGAGACCAAGCACCCACTTCGCGGATGCAAGAAGACAAAATGAGGTTATTGACCAAATTGAATAACATTCACAACCTTCATCACCAATGCACTCACCCACCATCATCTAGAACAATAATTTTAATATCACACCCTTTGTATTTATCAATTGAGGCATCACAATTGAATTTTATTAATCTTTTTGTGGGTTTACATCATTTGGCAATTAATGTGAAGCTTCATTTTTAGGTTATTGACCAAATTGATTAGGAGATGGAGAATCGTTTCAATGAGACAAATACTACATTACAACCTTAATCCCAAGAATTATTTCTCTAATTACAATCAATCTAACCTACTTCAACTTGCAGAGCTATATCCACAAGACTTTTCGGAGATTGATAGATAATGTACTCAAGGAAGAATTAGAAGTGTGGATTGACTCCATGAGGGAAAATGAAATATATTTTGCATTGGAAGATCTTGGAATGGTGCTAAGAAGATGGTTGAGGATGGTATTAGCAAATGTTTTCCCTTGGTATATCCTTTTATTGTGTGGGTTTTGGTGCTTCCTGTCGCAACTACAACCATTGAAAGAGCCTTCTCAGCAATGATTTTTGTAAAGACAGATGTTAGGAGGGGAATCCAGTCAACAAAATAAATATAGAATATAGATAATCAAACCAACTCCCTTTCCATGCAAATAAAATTACAAGAATCCCTCCCGTTGTAGTGGTAGGGTATTCAGGATCGAATCCATGAGGAAGCGTGTTAGCGCTCGCCTTTCAAGTTCCAAATTCCTCTCGAAATTGACCAGAAGCCTTACTCGATATCGAGTAGAGTACTCGATATCGACCAAAACCGTCGACTTCCTGCAGGCTGCACAACAGAAGACAAAACAGAGTCGATGTCGAGCAGAAAGTACTCGACGTCGACTAGGTTACTCGATGTCGACTAGGTTGTAGTCGATGTCGAGTGTCAGTGCAGATAAAAACCGTAAATTTGTAACGAAAATAAAAGCAGAAATAAACACGAAATTGATGGATTTAATTCAATAAACTAAAAGCTTCCAAGGTCGGGGTATCAATACCACAACGATAACCATGTAAGAATCATGCAAAAGATATAAAAGATCATGCATTTTCATCAAATAACTTTCGTCATTAACAATTAAGAAGATAGAGACTTTCGCACAAACCCTAATTGTTACTACCTTTTTTCACATAATTAATCCAAGTTTGTATTAAGATCACTTTCGCTTCAATAACACAAATAAGGATCACCTGCTACTGTCGTAGAAGAATCATTCAATTCAGGGATAGAAGATGAAATCGCAATAAAGATTGTACCTTTGATGCATTACCTTACATGGCTACCCTCGGGCTCACCCCGACCCTAGAAGTTGGGTGACTACTCGCTCTTCATCATAACAAACATCAATAATGTAAAGGAAATAACTAATTGCATTAAATCAAACAAAAGCTTACAACCGAACAAAGCCACAACGTCTAGTCTCCGCTCTAACTCCACTCGGCCAAGCTCCTCTAAAACTCCTACCTTCGAATGTATTAAAGTGTCTGTAAATTAGAATGCTTAAAAACCAACCCCTATGGCTTTATTTATAGTGCTCAATCCTCGCTATTCAAGGAAAGAATAATTTATCTCTATCTAAATTTATCTATCTCTTTCATAAGATATAACTTTGATAAATAAATAAAATAAGACAATTAAATTCCCCTAAAGTAAATATGAGAATTACTAATGTGGATAAGTCTTCTCTTCATGATAGATATCTCACGTGCCTTGTCTTGTAAGAAAGCTCCTCCTCGGATTCGTCCTCGATCTTGACTCGGATTGGTCCTGGGATGTACTCAACATCAATTAGAGTACTCGATGTCGACTACACTTCGTGTTCTTGGCTGGTCTTGTGCTCGATCTCGGCTCCATGAGGTGTTGTCGACCAGATTGTACTCGACATCGACTAGTTTGGTCGACGTCGACTAGTCCTGTCGAGTAGACTTTCTTCTCTTCTTTTGCTCGATGCTTTCTGGCTCAGCTTCTGCTCGACCTCGAGTTGCTGTAGTCGACCTCGATCATTCCGACAATTTCCTTCCCTTCTCCGAATTGCTTGTAAAGTGTCTCGATTTCTGCGAAATTAAACAGAAACTAGTGTAGACCTCTATAATTGGCAAATAAGTATAAACTAGTGTAGACCTCGAGTTTGTATTAAGATCACTTTCGCTTCAATAACACAAATAAGGATCACCTGCTACTGTCGTAGAAGAATCATTCAATTCAGGGATAGAAGATGAAATCGCAATAAAGATTGTACCTTTGATGCATTACCTTACATGGCTACCCTCGGGCTCACCCCGACCTTAGAAGTTGGGTGACTACTCGCTCTTCATCATAACAAACATCAATAATGTAAAGGAAATAACTAATTGCATTAAATCAAACAAAAGCTTACAACCGAACAAAGCCACAACGTCTCGTCTCCGCTCTAACTCCACTCGGCCAAGCTCCTCTAAAACTCCTACCTTCGAATGTATTAAAGTGTCTGTAAATTGGAATGCTTAAAAACCATCCCCTATGGCTTTATTTATAGTGTTCAATCCTCGCTATTCAAGGAAAGAACAATCTATCTCTATCTAAATTTATCTATCTCTTTCATAAGATATAACTTTGATAAATAAATAAAATAAGACAATTAAATTCCCCTAAAGTAAATATGAGAATTACTAATGTGGATAAGTCTTCTCTTCATGATAGATATCTCACGTGCCTTGTCTTGTAAGAAAGCTCCTCCTCGGATTCGTCCTCGATCTTGACTCGGATTGGTCCTGGGATGTACTCAACATCAATTAGAGTACTCGATGTCGACTACACTTCGTGTTCTTGGCTGGTCTTGTGCTCGATCTCGGCTCCAGGAGGTGTTGTCGACCAGATTGTACTCGACATCGACTAGTTTGGTCGACGTCGACTAGTCCTGTCGAGTAGACTTTCTTCTCTTCTTTTGCTCGATGCTTTCTGGCTCAACTTCTGCTCGACCTCGAGTTGCTGTAGTCGACCTCGAGCATTCCGACAATTTCCTTCCCTTCTCCGAATTGCTTGTAAAGTGTCTCGATTTCTGCGAAATTAAACAGAAACTAGTGTAGACCTCTATAATTGGCAAATAAGCATAAACTACACAATTCCAGCATTATTCCAACCCAGAAATATGAAATGCATACATAAATCGATATGGATGTAAGCGAAAATCATGGTTATTTGAGCGCACATCAACAGATTTGCGTAACAGAATGGGTGATGAGTATCTCAATGATGCTTTGGTATGCTAAATCGGAAATGATCCATCTTGCATGTTTTCATAATATGAAAACATGCAAGATGGATTTATCTTCTCTGCTGCCAAAGTGAACTTGTTTCTAGTATTGAACTTATGTTTACTATTAAACTAGAGTTTTGGCCCATGCTACACACGAGTCTAAATTTTTTTTATATAAATTATATATAAAATAATATTTTGAATTATATAATTTATTTTTATAATATATATAATAATAATATTTTTAATTTATAATTATTAATGATTTATTGCTAGGGAAAATGTTTTTATATAAATATACTAAGATTATTTATGATGAAGTTTAACCGCTAAATTGTTATCAAATGTATAGTTTTTCGTGCTTCATACTAATATTTATATTTAACACCACAAACATTATACAATTAACCTTTTTATTACTTCTATTGATTATGAAATTTAATATGTTGTCATTGTAATAAAGAAAAATGATGTTTATTTAAATTTATATGATATATTATGATTTCTAATATTAATTTTAAAATGGTTAAATTAAATAAATGAGTATTGTTAATCTAAAAAGGACATTTCAAATTGCTGAGAAAGCATTTAGTGAATGAATTTATTGGGTAAAAAAATCTCTTTTATAAGTTCATTTTTACAATTTAATATATTGATTTTTTAATTACAATTTACAAAAATGATTTTTATGCCAATTTATATGATTATTATGATTTCTAATAAAAACTATGATTATTATGATTTACAATATTAATTTTAAAATGGTTAATCTAAATAGATATATGGTTATTATTTTTAATCTAAAAGTTTTCCTAATTATTAAGGATATATTTGGTTAATGCATTTAATTTATTGGGCAAAACAAAATCCTCTTTTATTGGGTAAATTCTAGACTTATCATTATGTAAAAAAATAATCTTTCTAATGTTTCCTCTTAGACTTATTATTATTTATAAAAAAAACTTTAAAAAACTTTTTTGACTTGTACTAATGGTTGGAGCTTTTAATTGACTTCTTATTATAGGTGTATATTTTTAATCTAAATAGATATATTTTTATTGTTGTGAATCTAAATATTTTTTCTAATTATGGAGGATTTATGGAATAGAAGGTTTGATATTTCACACAAAAAAAGGTTTTGTAACTAATTACTCTAGCATTTATTGGCAAAAATATAACTTTATATGTTATATATATATATATATATATATATATTTGTTTTCAGTATTGAATATATTTGTATTTTGTAGAATTGCCCTCGCAAGATGAATTTATTATCGTCCTTTGTAATCAGCCCCCCCCCCACCAAGCAAAAATCCTAGATCCGCCACTGTTTATATCTATATTATATTTTGATAGAATGAATTATTTATATTTATATTATTTTTTTATTTTCCGTATAATTTGATCGTTATTAGTTTAATTCTCACATGTAATTCATATTTATGGTTTTTTTAATCATATTTTAAATATTTGTTTTTATAGATAATAGATATAGTTTTAAAAAATTATGTTAACGTATTCCTATATATATACGGGACATGATATACAATAGTTAATAGTTATCATAGTAATGGGAATAGCAAGTTTATATCTACAAATGAAAGGTTTTGTATTTTGTTTATACTAGTGTAATACCCACGCCTTAAAAGCACGAAATTTTATATACATGTCATGCGTGTATATGTACTGAAGCCATATAGATGACATAACTTCAATAACATTATTAATATTGATTTTTTATAATCTATTAATAATCATAATAATTATTTCTATATAAGCATCTGTCGTGATCGGAGTTGTCTGAGTTGGTTATAGTTTGTTGAGAGAGAGAGAGAATAGAGAAGGGTTAAGAGGAATTATTGGATAAATTCCACCATTCTCACTTGATGGTAGCCCGCTCTCAGGTCAAGCTTAGAAAATATCACTGCCCCATGTAATTCATCCAATAACTCTTTAATACGGGGAATAGGAAATTTGTCTTTGATGGTTATATCATTCAGTTGCCTATAATCCACACAAAATCTCTAAGTTCCCTCTTTTTTTTTTAACCAACAAGGTAGGTGAAGCAAAAGGACTTTAGCTAGGCCTTATGATGGAGTTCTGCAGCATGTCATGAACTTGTTTTTCAATCTTATTCTTCTGAAAATAAGGGTACCGGTAAGGTCGAGAACATACCGGTAATGCTCCTGGTTTGAGGGGTATACTGTGCTCGATGGTCCTTGACGGAGGCAGCTCTCTAGGCTCATCAAAGACATCTTTGAACCGCTCCAGTACCTCGGTGATACATTCTGGCAAGGCCTTTTCCCGACTCCTTATCTGCGATACCTTGGCTACTTGTGCTATGCACATTGTGGATCCCTGCTTGAAAATTTTTTGGAGCTTCTTACTCAAGACCATCTTGAGGGAGTCTGATTCGGGTACCCCCTGTAACTCAATTATCTGGCCATTCTTGACGAAAGACACAGTGATTCTGTTGTAATCAAATGATACCGGGCTGAACCCTTTCATCCAATCACCACCCAACAACAAATCACAGCCCCCGAACCTTAGGGCCCTGATGTCGAAGCTATAACTCTGGCCTTGCATTTCCCATTCGAACCCTCTACACACTTGTCTGCAGATGTCAGTGGTCTCATTAGCCACTTCCACCACCATGAGATTGGCTTTATGCAACTCGAAACCCGCTTCCTGAGCTATTTTCGGGTCGACGAAACTATGGGTGCTCCCACTGTCTATCAGAATAGTTACTTCTCTTCCTTTAACCTTCCCTTTAACCAAGATCGAATTAACTGCATCATCACTAGTCACAACATGGACATACCCAGCAATACTGCGATTAGACACAAGCATCTCCTCGCTTTCTTTGCCTTCTTGATCCATGTCCTCCTCCTGCTCGGGTTCGTTTGTTTCCGTGGCTATCAAACTGTTTACCATTTGCGACTCGCACTTGTGGCCTACAAAGTACCTGTCCCCGCAACGATAACACAACCCCGGCGCTCTCCGTTGCCCCCTAAACGGACTCTGTCCCTCTCCTGTAGGAGTCGGTGGTTTAGCCGCGAAGTTCGTCTTGACCTCTATTGAATTCCGGCTTCCCCCAACAACACTCCCCATTGGTTTCCAAGGCGTCTTACTCATCTTGACGATGGCCTGCACTGCATCGTGATGGAGCCTGGCCAATTCCAAGGCAACGGCTAGGTCCATCGGCCTTCCCAATTTGACCAAGGACTTAATCTCGGGCCTTAGTCCGCTGATATAGCTCGATACAAAATAGTTTCAGGCAACAGGGGGTTATATGTCAACATACCTACTCTGAGTTCCTCGAACCTTTCATTGTAATCCTCATGGTCCTCGCCTTGTGCTACTTGTTGAATTCCTTGACGATTTCGACCCCTTGTTTTTCTCCAAATCGCACACACACCGCTTCGCTCATTTCTTTCCATTTTACTCCCTTTTTTTGCATCAGATAGCCTTGAACCCAAATGTCATCTCTATCATACATGTACATTGCAACAAATTCCACCTTCTGATTCTCTGCAATATTGAAGATTGCAAAATACCTTTCGCACTTTCTTACCCAGGTTCGCGGCTTCTTGCCATCAAAGGTTGGAAAATCAACCTTTGGCAAGTGATTCGGAGCGGTATGTGTTGTCCCTGTTGATTCCATTCTGAAATTTGGATGTCGAATTGAATTCTGATTGACATCATGCGCTTCGGCTCTTGAATTGGGGTTTTCTGGTCCTTTGCCCCTTTCAAGATTCGCCTCTGCAGAACCTTTTGATTCGCTCGACGTCGATGTGCCTTCGCCTCTGGTGATGAACTTCCTGACGAGCTCTGTGAGGGCGTCGATCTTTCGGTCGGTGTCGGCGATCTTGCGATCGGTGTCGGGTTGACGCTTCGCCGAGTCCTGAAGAAGTTGCTGAGCAGACGACGCAAATTGCTAAAGCCCTTGGAGTTGTGCTTCATTCTTGCGCAAACTGTCCTCCATTGATTTCCATCTTGTGCCGTCCGCCATGGCCGGGATCACCAATTGTCGTGATCGGAGTTGTCTGAGTCGGTTATAGTTTGTTGAGAGAGAGAGAATAGAGAAGGGTTAAGAGGAATTTGTAATTCTGTAATTCGATGCCTCGTCTGTAGCTCCAATCTTGTCTCTTAAAGTCATATGGCAAGCTATACAAGTAATATTTGGGCTTGGCCCAACACTAATTCACATATATGCTCTATAGCCCAAATGGCCTAAGGCTCAATATCATGACAACAGTTATATAAATATACTAAAACCGATGCATGACTCATATAGTCTTATGTGACACGTTTTGGTTAATCCTAAAGAAAAAAAATCTTATGTGGCGCATTGTGGTTGATCCTGGGGGGATTAAAGAAATTAATATGTTGTCATAATTTATAGAAAGTTATATAAGCCACAATCTATCTATATATTTTAGTTAATTGACAAAAATATAAATAAAAAATATTTCATAGTCATACTTACCAAAAATATTATTGTAATAGATAAATATGTAGTATTTGATAAGTGCTATTTTATTTATATCTAGATTATTTTTTGGTGGAGAGAATTATCTATATCAAAATTAATTATTTAATTATTGTTATTTTATTTGTATCTATATTGTTTTTTGAGGCCAAAATAAATTGTTAAACTTTTTTGAGACAAAAATAATTTATCAAAATATTATGTAGTCACAATCCATTCGTTGATAGATATTTCAGTAAACTAATGTAATAAATATATACTATATATTTAATAAAAAACAATATTAATTTTTTTTTAAAAAAATAGTTATCTATTAAATTACATGAGATTCAATTAATTGTAGATTAAAAAAAAATTTACCTTATAAATGTGAATTTTATTTATATTTTGAGAGAATCTAAATAAAAGATATTTAATTTTTTATAATCCGTAGAACTAATTTAATTTATATCTATATTATTTTTTGGTGGAAAAATGATATATATTTAAATTATTAATTTTTTATTTATTGGAATCTATCTAAATTATTTATAATATTGTATAAATAATATCCACAAGGGCGGGTAAATGATTTTTTCCCCCTATAATAACCCACAAAACGCCACATATGACACTATGCATCGGTTTTAGTATATGTATATGCATCAATTTTTGATGGGAGAAAGTTTTGCGAGATGCACTCACGCGACGCCACGTAAACAAATGCACTCACACACCGCTACGTAGGCACCAATGCATCGGTTTTAGTATATGTACTAGCGTAGTACCCGTGCGTAACGCACGGGATTTGTAAAATATATTATATTTTATAGAAGATATGTACTACACATTCCACAAACGCTGGTGAATGAAATTTTCAGAACTTTGGGATGAAGAACACATTAAAAAAAAGCTATATTATATATTAATAAACTTAAAAGTAAAAAAAAATCCTTTCGTCTCAAAATATAGGCCATTTTTTATATGTTTTTTTAAGAAGCTAAAAAACTCTTTTAAATGTTATCTTTTTATTAGTTTTATTTGAGCATGTTATATGATTTGCAATGTCTAAATAGAAGCTTTATTATTATATATTAGGTCAAAGCATGGATAGTTAACTTAGTTTCATAAAACATATGACAAATAAAAAAAATGAATGAAAATCTTTTGGATCTCAAGCTTGTACTTTCAATTCATTTGTAAAAGAAGAAGAAGAAGAAGAAGTGCAGGAAAAACAATTAAACAAAATGGGGATTGGGAATCGAGCTAATAACCTATTGATAATGAAAATCTTGAACTTGGATTCAAATTTTAATTCCCGTGCCTTGAAGCATATCATAGTTAGGATTTTAAATAATTTTATTTTTAGTATGTATTTGTTAAGATCAAAATTGACAAATGAAATAAAATGGCATATGGGTGTGTGTTCAGATTTAATGAAACATAAATTTAGGTGGAAAAATCAAATTAAACATAAATTTAAAAAAGAAATGATTAAATATTATAACTAAATAATTATCTTTGAAATATAGTGAATAAAATTAATAACCCAAATATATCGAAGTATCAGCTCACCAAATAAAAAAGTTTATGAAATCTCTTGATTTTCTCATTTTGTTAAATTTATTGTTTTTAAAATAATTGAAAATGATTAGTTTTAATGAATAATTAAACATTATAATATTTCTAATATTTTCATTGTTTATTTAAATCAAATCAAATTAATCGAACTCAATGAACTTAATGAATTCAAATTAATCGACCATGTATGGTATGTCCTATTTTTTAGTGAGGAGAACACCAACATATTAAAACGTTCGCTCATGCACCCGATCGATCGATAAACTTGATAAAGATAAACAAATTAAAGAGAAAGAAGCAGCGTTCCTACATCATTAAAAAAAAATTCATAAGCATATACTTAAAAATTATTAAGAAAATGATAATTAAAATTTGCTCCAATCTCATATTCAAAATTTGAAATGTGAAATCTAAATTTAGATTAACTTAAAATTCCGTAATTAATTAATGAAAATCTTGCCCGATAGGTTGAAAAATTGAGAGAGAGGTAATGGGTCTACCATTCAATTAATGATATGAGAGACAATTTTCTTTAATTATTCTGTCAAGATAAAAAAAATCTAAAAATAATGATTGGAAGGAGTATAGATTAGTATGAATTCAAATATTAAAATCGGGAAAAAATTGTAATGCTAAGATTTAAGAAAAGGATACAGACATACAGTTGAAGAATTTTAATTTGTTTAGATTTATTATGAAGCAAATAAAAGGTAATTTGGAATTGATTTTAAAAAAAAGTGAAATGAGCAAGCATGATTTAAAATGAGCGAGTATGATTTTAATTTGTTTATATTTTTTATGAATCAAAATCCCGCTTAGCAAAATAAATAATGATTGGAAGGAGTATAGATTTTTATGAATTCAAATATTAAAATCAGGAAAAAATTTCCATGCTAAGATTTAAGAAAATGATAAGGTTGAAGGATTTTAATTTGTTTAGATTTATTATGAAGCAAAATAAACGGTAATTTGGAATTGATTTAAAAAAAAATGAAATGAGCAAGCATGACTTAAAATGAGCGAGCATGATTTTAATTTGTTTAGATTTTTTATGAATCAAAATCCCGCTTAGCAAAATAAATAATGATGGGAAGGAGTATAGATTAGTATGAATTCAAATATTAAAATCAGCAAAAAAATTCCATGCTATGATTTAAGAAAATGATACAGTTGAAGGATTTTAATTTGTTTAGATTTATTATGAAGCAAAATAAACGGTAATTTGGAACTGATTTAAAAAAAAAATGAAATGAGCAAACATGATTTAAAATGAGCGAGCGTGATTTTAATTTGTTTAGATTTTTTTATGAATCAAAATCCCGCTTAGCCAGCCTAGTTTATTTATTTTTTATAATAAAAGTAGGCTAACCAAATTAAACATGAGCCTACTTGAAATTAAATATTTTTGGTGAATAATTAAATAAGTTAATTAGTAAAAGTCAATTAAATAGGAAGGTGGGCCCATAGTTGATGGAAATCTTCCACATAAGCCTAATTTTAAGGATTGTGCGACATGTGACATCTTCAACATGTGTTTTAGTATTATATTAGACTAGTGTAGGCCCCGTCCCGTGCACGGAAAATACGTTAATACGATGTTATAAAAAATCTAGATAAATTCTAATAATAAAAATAATAATCTAAATATAAATTATGTTTTCCACTAAAAAATAATATAGGTATAAATAAAATTAGTTTAACAAATTATATATAATCTATTTATATATCTTTTATTTGGATTATCTCAAAATATAAATAAAATTCATATTTATAAGGTAAAATGTTTTTTATCCTCATATATCGTTAATTAAATATCATGTAATTAAATAGATAGTTGATTTTTAAAAATATTTTAATATTCTTTTTTTAATTAAATATTGTATGTAGTATATATTTATTGCGTTAGTTATTAAAATATATATGCACGGATAGATTGTGGATACATATTACGATTACATAGTATTTTAATAATATATTTTGGCCTCAAAAAAATAACATAGATATAAATAAAATAACAGTTATTAAATAATTAATTTAGATATAAATAATTCTTTCCACTAAAAAATAATGAGAAAATTTGCGTTTTTGACTATCTCGAATCTTCTAATTAGGTTAGTAGGTAAATAAAATGTTTTTTTAGTAATTATAACCGGGTTTCAAAAGTTAATCCGCTAGCTGCCCTTTCCCCTTCCCGTGGCTTATTCAAGAAGCTTCTCTTCCTCACCTTGGCGATTTCGTCCGGCCGATGTGTGCTCTGTGCTCATTCTCTGCATTCGAGCTTCCTTCTCCTCCATTTTGTTTCCTTCGTCCTCCTTTCATCCTCTCCGTTTAAATCCGTTTCTCATCTTTCATTCTATTGCTTCATCCTCCGCCGTTGCCAAACTTTCTTCCTGTTCTTCGTGGTTTCGTACGAATCGGCTCGAATGGCTGCTTCTTCAGGTATTTATTTCATGTTTCTAGTTTATTCTCGTTATAATCCGTTACCTATTTTCCTTGTGAGCTCCCGAATGTGTTGCGTGATTTTGTTGTTTTTGGAACTGTGGTTACTTTGTGAATCTGGCTAGGGTTTCGAAATTAGGGGTCCTATGTTGCTAAATCGTTTGTTAGAGGTTGGAATCTGTTTACATTTGGTGTTGATGCCATTATCGCTTCAAGTTTTTGTTTGTGGTTACGGTTAGGGTTTCAAAATTAGGGGTTTTTTGCAGCTAAACTGATGGTTAGGGGTTGGTCTGTGTGTTCATTTGCTTTTGATGCCATTTATTTTCTTCTTTTGGTTGGTTATACAATGTGTTTGATTCCATTTTGTCTCCATTGATGTCATCCCTCACTGTTTTTGTAGTTGTCCTCATTTTCTATTGATGAAATCCAGTTGCTTCCACTATATTTGTTCCTATTTAGTTGTTCTCATTCAGTTTCCATTGGTGTCTTTTTTGTTTGTGAAATGTCATACATTCTATTGTCCCCATTTTCTGTGCTTGCTTTAGTGATTCCATTTTGTCTCCATTGATGAACTGGTTTTCTGTTTTTTTATGTTAATTATATTGTCCTCATTTTGTATAATATATTCTGTTTACATTGTGTGTCTATATACAGCTTTCCTTCTTTCTGATAGTGATGCCTCTCAGGGCTTGTCTTATCCGATTTGTTCCCTTATCTTCCTTTGCCTATTGGTTTTATTTTATGTTATCTATACTGCTTATTCTTTTCATTATTTATATTTTGTTTGTTTGGTTCTGTCTAGGTGTTTGATTACATTTGTGAAGATCGGAGCAAGTATAATGGGAAGTATAATCTATACTCCCGTATTGATGTGATTCCGGTTATTGAAAAGGGATTGTCTGCTGCTGATTGGTCATCTATGTGTTCTTCTTTTGTGGGTCGTGTTTTGTGGTTTGGTGCCAATTTGAAATTGCATCAACAACTTTACAACCATTTCTTGCTTCATGAATTGAAAACATCCAAAACTAGAGAAATGTGGTTTCAGCTAAAATTTTCTCACCCTACTAGGTTTTCAATGGCTAAATTTGCTGCTGTCACTGGGCTAAAATGTGTGTCTGATCACTCTGTTGATGTACCTGAGATTGATGTTAAATCTGTAATTGGGGTAGATAATATCATGTATGATGACTTGGTTGATCTATTTTGTAAGACACCAAAGAATTCGCCCAAGAAACTCATTCTTGCGTATGTTTTGGTAATTGATGGGATTCTGTTACCTCATCGCTGTGGATTTGTTAAGAATGAAATTGTGTGTCTAGCTACTGATATTAGTCGTTTATCTAAATATCCATGGGGTAGATTAGTGTATGTAGAAACTATTACCTCGCTCATGAAGGTCAATCGTGCATCTGATCGTAAATTGGCTAAGCTTGTGAAGGAAAGTAAAAAAAGGAGTTCTGAGAAGTTGTCTAAGAAGTCTCTGCAAAAGGGCTTAGAGGCGAAAGTCCCAAAGGCGAGGAGCGGTTTTAACTTGCTAGGCTTTCCGCTTGCTTTAGAGGTTATCCTTCTTTATTATATGCGTTACATGTGTTTGTGTGTTTACTTTGTCTTTTGTATTATTATATAAATCTTGTCTTACATATGTGTTTTTTGTTATTTTTGTCTTGTTTGCTTCTGTTTGTTCTGAGATTCCAGATCTGGATGTTGGAGGCTTTTCCTTAGCTTGCACCAATTGTTTATTGCACGTCTACAGCTGATGACAACGACCATCCTTTCACTAAATGGGCGAGTATAAACTCTAAATGTCCTGTGACAGCTCGCCATATTCAGACTGAATTGACTAAGACTCTGATGGTATTGTGTATTTTCATTTTTTGTTTCAAATTTTGTTCCGTTTTTTAAATAATACCTATATTTGTGTTTATTCTATATCTATCTCTTTATGTTTTTCGTTATGTGATTAGTTTCATTGATGACTGTTTTTTTTTTTCTTTTTTTCCGAAGGACACAATGTATCCTACTTATGGGGAATATCTGGACTCCCCTTTGATGGCTTTTCAAAATGAACCGGCGGATTCCAATGTTGCGGGGTATCTTCTATGGCTGAAACAGAAAGCTCCTTCAAGGGAACCCACACCAGTTGACGGACCCACACCTAATTTGTCCTCACCGATATTGCCCTCTGTTGGCCTTCTTGATCAAGTTGTGCCGTCTTCAAGCACTAAATTGGTGGTCTTTTCTCCTTTGTCCATAGCTGCTAGGACACGGTCTAAGGTTGCATCTCCTGCCCTTCCTATTGCACTTGTGGATTCACCTTCGAAGAGGAAGCGCGGTGTGTCCCCTTCATCTGTGTCGGATAAACTTCGCAAAAAACCTGCTACTGATGCCAGAGCTTCAGCACGTGCGACTGATCCTGTGAAGCCTTCCCCACAATTGTGTCCTCCTAAGTTGTCTTGCCTTAGTGGGAAATTCAGTCTTGCGCATGCAAGAGATAAGTCTCGCAGTGAAGGTGCTGTTCCGCCTGAACCTGTCCCAGTGGAAGATACTCGATGTGGTGTTCATCCTAAAGCGGTGCCAGCGGGAGAAACTAGACATTCATCAAAAAAAGCGGTTGGAGGTTTGAAAGGTGATGGGGTTGAAGCAGCGTCTGAGCTGGACCCGTTTGGTGATAATGAACGGCTCACTCCAGCTGATACAGCTTGTCTGACACGCATTAGGCAGCATTTGGCCCTGATTGCTCAGTCGGTTTTACGGTGCGAAGCAAGAGTTATGAAGATGACTCTAGTTCTCAGATCTCTGTCTTCTATGTCTGGGTCCCTCCAATCAAATTACGAATCAGTCACACTGAAGGTTGATTCCCTCCCTCCGAAGGTTGATTCCATCCGTTCAGACTTTGAATCCTTGAAAGATATTGTGACTTCCCTCCTGCTGATGCATGATGCCATGAATTCGAATTATGAAGCTCTCAAATCTAGTGTTGATTCACTCCATATGAAGGTTGATTCCTTACACCCAACGACTGATGCCATTCCTGTTAACCCTGTAAGTCCTTCTTTCCATGTTGATTCTGAGTTGTTCATTCAATTTTATAATATGGCCACTGATGAACGTTATTCTTCAATTCAGGATGCCATAAGAGGTACTTGTGTCCCCACTCCTGCACCTACTCCCAAGAAGTCTCCTTGTTCAGTGCCATCTGATAATCCGTTGAGTGAGCCTACAACTAAGAATCTCCATTCTCCATCAGTCCAGAAGGCTATAGTTGCTGCACCTAGGAAATCGACTCGTGTTGCTAAAGTTGCTCCTGCTTTGGAGACTCCATACACTCAAGGTTTGAAGAAGAAGCCTACACTTCCTAGGAGGCCTAAGTATTCACATTTTGAACTTGATGATCGGAAACAATTTTATGACTGGCTTCATTCTGATGAGTATGTTGTGTCCTTTCCTTTCCTTTTTCATAGTTTTTCTGCTTTATTTTCTTTTATATTCTATTGTTTCATTATTTCTTTCATCGTTTACTGTTTTTTTTTTGGTTATATAATTGCTTTTATATGTGTTTTGCATTCCCTTATTTATGTTATGCATTTTATTTTTTGTTTGTAGCGAGCATAATTCTCAGATTGTAGGCAATGAGGGCCTCCTTGATAAGAAGTTCTTTTCTGACCTTGTGGGGAAGTGCCACTGGCTTCGTGATGAGGTGAGTCCACTATATTACGTCTTGCATCATCTATTTATGTTCCCACCTTTGGTTTGTCCTCAATTTTATTTCCCTTTTGTTTATTTGTTTTAGCATATTGGAGAGGCCTTGTCCCACTTTAGGAAGTATATTGCGGACAACAGTGAGAAATTCAGTGATATTGTGATACTGGATTGGGTTTTCGCTGGAAAATTCACTGAAAGTTACTTGAGGAAGTTTCAGTTGGGGAAAGTTGCTTTTGGCAAGGGATTTATGAATTATTTTGATGGTCTGGTGCCCAAGTTCTATGGGAAATCACGGGTTGGTGCAAAAAAGGTCTACATGCCCTTCAACATTAGAAATATGCATTGGGTTGCACTGGAGGTTGACCTAGTTGAAAGAAGAGTGAATGTATGGGATTCCAATATCAATCTTACCACCAATGAGCAGCTGCAGCTACTTTTGGATCCTTTTTGCATTATGTTACCGGTTCTATTGAAGGAATCAGGTCGCTTTTCACACTTGGGGCAACTCACTGATCTGGAGTTTACGGTGGAAAGATCTCGTGACGTTCCTCAAAACAGTGATGGGTACGTGTATTATTTAAGTACATACAAATGTTTTGTGTGTATTCATAATTTGATAATCTGATTGCATTCCTTCATTCTCTTCTTTTTTTGTGTGTTTGCTTATTTGGTTGTAGGGGTAGTTGTGGTGTCTACACCATAAAAGCAATTGAAGAGCTGGCATTTGGCGGTGATATACATGCCTTTGACGATAACCATGTTCAAGCCTACCGCGAGAAGATGGCAATTGAGCTGTTCCGCCAGTGTTTTACTGTCAAGACTGTTGTCTGATGTCTGTTTCCTAGGACTTGTGCTCAGACTTTTCTTATGTTGATTCCAGTATAGAGCTTGCATGCTCTCATTTTGTCACTATGGTTGTTATGTTTAGTTTGCTTGTAAGTACTACTTGTTTACCCCTTAACAATTAGGCCATAGAGCTTGCATGCTCTCCTTTTGGTTGTGATTTTGACGTATCTACAACGTTTAGACAAATATATGCTGGGATCTTCCTATAAGTTGCGAAATGACATTTGTGTTTTGACTTCAATGTTTATATTTCATGGAAAGAAGAGTATAATTGTGATGACCAATTCGTTTGTCAACCTAAACCTTAACAAATCAGTTGTATTAAATGAGTGGCATCACCCTAAGCACATCATCAAACTTCATACTTTTGTCCATCTAATTGTTATTGAGATTCAGAATACATTCAAAGAGTTCTTCCTTTTTGTCATCACACTTATATACGCAGTACATTGGTCTATTACATGTCATGCAAACTGACATACAGTAGATGCCACCCTCCTCTGATTTTTTATGTCTTGACATAGTATGTGCTGCTACACACCCATCCTTCTGAGTCCTTCGTCTTGGGATCACACTCAAATAGGGATGCAATGTATATATGGTTTCATTTAGACAATAAAGTTGCTAAACCATGGAAATGCACTGTATATATGATCAAAAAAACATAGAGATTCTGTCTATTTGCTTAACTTCATTGTCTTGTCCCTATATGCAACAATAAAAGTAAAAATAAAAAATAGACATAAACAGTTTCTGGATATCTTTGCTTTATGCTTCTGAATGTGTGTGTGTACTGCTTGAAGCTTTATTTGGACAGGTAAGCTTGTTGTGTCCTTTCCTCCCGCAAGTGCTACATGTGTATGTTAATGTTCTTTTCTTCGGTTGCCCTTCACCAATAGATGGAATCCTGCACTTCCTTGGTCTTCCACTCTTCTTCCGCACAACAGGAGGCCGACATTTCGTTGTTCTAATATCCTCTGGTACATACCATGTATCTTCACTAGGGACCGGGAATATGGTTTCTTTGTATGCCATGTACCAAGCCTGTACTTTGTAGTAGTCACTCACAAAATCAGTGATATTGAGCTTCATTCTCTGAATGGCAGCAACAGCATGGACACATGGCATATGGTCCAAATCAAACACCCTACAGCTACATGTCCTTTGTGCCAAATCAACTACACCCGTAAACTTCCCACCAACTACGTGAAATTGTGTATTATTTAACACATTTACCTCATATCTTCCTGACCTATCATATCTTGTTTGCAAAATTTCTTTCACCGTAGGCGGTACATCACTGATTTTTGCCGCCTTTTCTCTACGGTCAGTGAACCAATCAGTCAGTTTAGCCCTTATATGCTCAAACAGTGCAATAATTGGGTATCCCCTAGCATCTTTCAAAATTGCATTTATACACTCTGCATTATTTGTTGTCATAATGTTGTACCTGTGACCTTTGAAGTGCGCCCTTGACCATTTCTGAAAGTCTGCATCCTCAAGGTATTTCCCAATATCCTTGTTGATATCACAAATGCCCTTGAAGTAGTCTTCAAATTCTCTTACAGTGTAGCATTCGGATGCTTTTTTGACAAAATGTATGACTCCTCTGTTCTTGTATTTTGCCTTTATGTTTTGTTTCAGATGGCGTGTGCAGATGACGTGCTTTGCAGCACTGTACACGCCCTCAACAGCCTTGCTGATGCTCCCATGCCGATCAGATGCAAACACCAACTCACTTGAATCCGGAATCACATCAGCTAATCGTTGGAAGAACCATTTCCATGCATTATCATTCTCTGAGTCCGCCACTCCGAATGCAATAGGGTATACATGTCTGTCAGCATCTTGTGCGGTTGCTGAAATCAGAATGCCTCTATATTTTCCATGTAGAAAAGCGGCGTCTACCATGATAACCTATATAATGCTTATAGTTGTTACACTAGTTTAATCATATATACATGTTCTATCAATCAAAATTATAGATTTTATACCTTTCTCATCATCCGGAATCCCCTAATTGATGCTCCAAAAGAGAGGAATGCATACTTGAAACGATTATATCCATCAATCTCCATGCATGCATATGATCCTGGGTTTACTTGTTGAATCATGTGGAAGTATGCTGGCAACATTTCATAGTTTCCTTCCGGAGTGCCTCTTATCATGTCTTGTGCAGCCTCTTTTGCTTTCCATGCTTTCCAGTAGCTTACTTCATGCCTAAACTCCTTTTGCATTGCATTTTTGATCTGTATAGGATTTGGGCCTTTTGTCACACCTTCATTCATCATATGCATCATGTAAGCAACAAGCAAGTAATAATCCTTCTGCAGTAACTTTTTGTTTATATATTTAGATATATTGAATATGTAAGCACACACCCATTGTCATCTTTACTAGTATGTCTGAGATTGTATATATGATGTAATTCTAATTAATCATACCTTATCTTCATCTTTTCCGCCACAGCTTGATAAGATGGTTTCCAATGTTCTCTGCATCTAACTGAGAATGAACAAGTGTGGTCTGTTTTCACCTTCATGATCTCAAAGTAACTCGAATTCTTGACACATGTAGCTAGTACTGTCCACTCGCAGCTGGAATCAATGCAATTGACCTTGTACCTCTTTGTTGTTGATTTATTCACTCGAAATTGGAAGTTCTCTTTAACTGCCATGTTAGCCACTACAGTCTTTAACTGTTTTTTTGAGCTGAAAATCTGTCCAACATAGATGAAATCAATATCATCTTCATCATTCTCACTAAGGGATTCATTTGGAGCTTCATCATTGCTGTAACCCATATCTTCTGATGCAAGATCAGTAACAGCAAGTACCAATCTGTCATCTACACTTGCTTCCTGAACGTACTCATCAGACACCGTCACCACACTTGCTTGTTGAACATCTTTACTTATCTGATTGCCATTCAACTTTTTCTTTGCTAAAACATGCAACGGCAAAGACCATGCAACCTGAGACGCATCATTTATATGCATGAATGCCTTGAGATCTTCATTTTTGCTGATTGTAAAGGGAGCTTTCAACTTTTGTAGAGGATGTAGGTGGGTTAACCTCAACTCATATGCCTCTAGGCATATGTCAAACCTATCACTAATCATATTCTTCAGTGATTCCAACTCAATATCGCCTTGAATCACAAACGCCTTTGATTCAACTTCACCAACATACTCACAATATCCATTTGTCATCTTCAATTCTCCTCCAAAACAGATTGTCATAAGTTTGAAATCCATATCTGTACAGCTTTGGAATCTGTATTTTACACCCATACACAGTTCATCATATCAGTACTGACTATTAGATTCCATTGAACAACTCACAATCGTTCGTGTAAGAAGTACTACCTAGATCTAACCCTAGATATGGAATCGGGAATTTGTAGTTCGCAATTGACATAAGAAAATGAAATTTAGATCGAAATTTCGCGTGTTACCTTGGTTAGATTCCAAATAGTGGCTCTTGTCGTTGTCTAGCACTCTATGTTGCATTGATTTTCCGCCATTGGTGACAGCTTTCAATGATTCTGGAAAATTGATTTTCGACTTTTTTCACCAAATTCGCCCGATTCGCTCCTCAGTTGGAATCACTGGATGGAATCCCGATCTCGATCCGGACTAAGAGATTTCGGTGTCTCACGCTTGCTTTCGGATGATCTGGATTTCGGATTCACTCTCGCCGTGGATCTCCATTGATGAATTAACGAAGCTTTGGTGAAGGTGTCTTCGGCGCTGAAAGAAAGGTAAGGGGGAGGGGGGCGCGTTAAATGAAGCGCGTTAGGTCTGTTTAAGTGGGATGGATTACTCAATTTAATTTAAAAAGTTTGTTAGTTAATTAGCTTATTAAAGGTTCTAATTAGCTTATATACCTAAATCACCCAAAAATAATCTGGATATAAATAAATGCACACATAAAATACTACACACAATATATATATATATATATATATATATATATATATATATATATATATATATATATATATATATATATATATATATCTTAATATTTTTGGCAAGTATGACTATGAAATATACTATTACTACCTATTACTACATTTAATTATTTTGATATAGTTTTTTCTTTATATACTATGTACTCGTTTATGAGATATTTCATCAATCTAATTATATGAGTTAATGGTAAAATAAAATAATTATTAATCATTTTTAATTATATATATTAGAACTATCCAATTATAGGAGTATTAAATTTCCTTTTTTTACGGGAGAAAGTTTTGCGAGACGCACTCACGCGCCGCCACGTAGGCAGATTCACTCACGTGCCGCCACGCAGGCACCAATGCATCGGTTTTAGTATATGTATATAGATATAGATATAGATTATCTTCAATGTACATTACATTTTGGAGACGATTGTGATAAATTTAAGATGGAAAATATATATATTTAAACTTTCCATAAATACAATTTACCAAAAATTAAAAATTAAGTTAAACGTAAGTAGATCTTTTCAGAGAAGATTGCGATAAACTTAAAATAGAAAATATATATTCAAAAATCCCAACAATAAAATCGACCATTTGATTGGAATGAAATTTGGAATGGGTCGTAAATCTCAATTACTGATAATATTTATTTCTCTTGACATCCCTTCATTAGTCGTTAGGTACAGCTAGTCCGTGAACAGCCAACCAGTCCTCTAAAAAAAGAAATATGGAATGACCAATAAGAAAAGGGATAGTTGATTAAAAAAAATTCAGTTTTAATATTAAACTAGTACGATTCCCGCGCCATGGCGCGGTTTTTTAAAACTAAAATATTAATAATATATATAAATATATTATAAAATACTAATAAAACTTAAGATAAAAAAAAACATAATTGGCCAATAATCCTAAAACTCCTCTAAGACTGACACATAAGCAAATTTTCTAAATTAAGGTTATATATAGATATAGATTGTTAGTAAATATGTTAAGAATAAAATAGAATGGAGGATTAAAAAAATTAATGGAAAAAAAAGAGAAAAGGAGAAATAAAAAAATCAAGGAAAAAACATAATTGGTCAATAATCCTAAAACTCTTCTAAGATTGACACATAAGCAAAGTCTTCTAAATTAAGGTTATATATAGATGTGCCACGTTAGTTAAATGTTAACGGATTTGGTATTATTAAGAGATAGATATATTATAATGAATGTGCGTTATAACTATTTGATACTATTTTAGTATTTTGCCAACAGCATTTTCTTTCTTTTGTTGACCATATCAAAGTTAAAAGGATTAGGGAGGTTGAAGAATACACAAGTGGACATCACCATCAACAACGACCCATGTGATTATCCATTTTGGAAGAGGGCCTCAATCGTTGAATCCATCCCAAATTCACATCCAAATTCATCCTAAATTTCTTTCTAAATTCAAGTTCCGCCAATCCCCACCAACCAAGTAGAAGAGAGGCTAATTTCCAAACGCTTGCTGTATTTTTTATTGACAAGGTAATAATTCGAATGTGAGACGGGCCTGACTTATCGAGAAGCCAACAAAATTGGCAGACGTCGAACCGTCAAACATATAACTTAAAATGATAAAAATACAAACAACAAACGAAATGAAACAAGCAGAAATGATCGTTGTACGTTTGTTTAAGTATGGTCAATTTTTATTTATTTTTTTACTAATTTCTAGTATGAAATTATATATAAAAAAAAATATACGGTCTTTTTTATTATTGTCAAAAATTGTATATAAATAATCAAATAGCTCGAAAAGAAACGAAGGGAGTAAAAATTAAAATCAAGTCTCATAGAATTTGGAGGATTGAAGGCAGTGAGGTGTAGGGGAGCTTGGGGTATATCTTTTTATCGTTGTTCATCTTTCGTTTCTGTTTCTTGTTTTTCCCTACTCCTCTTCCTTGCATTATCGAGGTCATTTGTGCCCTTTGTCTCTAATTTTTTTTTTTTTGAAGCGGGATAAGAATTAAGAATTTCGCTGCCACAGGGCTTTTTTCCTATCGTGTCCGAGCGGACGAGAACACGGAATTCTGAATCAGCAGTGAGATCTTCGTCGGCAGGGATACTGTAGACCAGACGTGCAATCCTGTCAGTCACAACGTTTGATTCTCTGAAAATATGACGATAGCAACATGAGCAAACGAATATAGATCAACAATCATATCAGCCATTAACATCTATATTCCATGGACATTTCCAGTCACCCAAGAGAGTATTAATGACTACCAAACAGTCCCTTTCAATAAGTAGACGTTCAGTGACCAAAGATTTAGCATTCATGACCCCCATTCGGAGGCCCAACGTTTCCGCGTAAACCGAGGAGTTATTATTGCAGGGCCCCGCCCCCGACTGGTTGTGGGAGCCATCAAAATTTAGCTTACAATACCCGGTCGTTGGCTTTTTCCAAGGGTCATTTATGCGATAAACAATATTATCCAATCTATCGGACGATGCAAAAACTTTGTTGGTGTTTCCCGCAACCGACTTTTTAGGTGGATCTGTATCGTCACTTCTAGCCGACCACGTATGAAACGGCTCACTCGCCAGTTTAAATTCTCTTCACTCAGCGGTTGTAAAACAACCTTTTCCAAAGGCGTTTTGAGAGCCCAGTTGTCAATCCAGAAGCTAACTGACCCACCGTTACTGATAGACCATCGAATGCCCAGTTTGAACAAATGCCTGATTGAAATCAGTTTGGACCACTGCCATGAGGTGTTTCCTTTATTAACATAATTCATAATCGGTGCTCCTTTTAGGTATTTTGCAGAAATAACCCTTACCCAGTTCAATATTGATCTTCCATAGGAGCTTCATCTGTAGTGCCATGTTCATAGTTTCTGCTTTGTACGGTCCAAGCCCCCTCCCCCCCCCCCCCCCCGATAGGGAGTCGTTACAAATTTTATCACAACTGATGAGAGGCGTTACGGAGTCCTTATTCCAGAAGAAATATCTGTAAATTTTGTCAAGTTCTTGGAGGATAGATACAGGTAGCATAAAAGCCTGCATAAGGAGGATAGATATAGGCATGTACCCCGGCGGGTCTATTGTTTGTTCTTTTTTTTTTTAGCAAGTCTATTGTTTGTTCTTGATTGTTTATGTCTATATTTATTTCTATTATTTAATAACGTTTCAGAGTCAATTAAAAATGCCCTCTTTAACTTGGTTAAGAAAAGAGTACGTTCATTTCGACTCTTCAAGCTATACTGTGAGCAGAATAGACAATAATTGTTATTGTTGTTGTGATTCATGTTATCCATCTAAACCATGCCATTCAATTAAGATCATATAGTTTAACAAAAAGAAAAGAGCAAATAGAAGTAATATGTGAGATTCGAGTTCGAGTTGAGTACCTAGGTTCTCATACTCTGCTGATTTTTTTGTCGAGCCTAGTTACGGCCGAGCCTGCTTTTCTGTTTTTCGAGCCTAAAATGCTGCTCAAACTCGGCTTGCGAGTTGCGTGAGAAGCTCGAACTCGAGTTTATTTTGCTCGTTTTTGTTCGAGTCAAGCTCGTCACAAGCTCGCTTGATCGTGGTTGCTCGTTTTTGTTGGAAACTCGTTTTGAGTTTGTTTGGGCTCGTTTTTTTAGCTTATATGATAGCTGTATTTTATAAAGTCATTTTTGAGCTTAAAAGGGCGTAATTGTAATTTATGGAAAAAAGAGTTGTATGAGTAGCTCGAATAAAGCTCGGGCTCGACTCGAGCTCGAGAACCCGCTCGTACCCAACTCGTTTTTTAATGTGAACAAGTATGGACCGAGTTTTTTAGAGCTGAGTACGAGTCAAATTAAGCTACTTGTGTTCACATAACACCCCTAACATTGAGAGGTATGACTAATGAGATGCCATCATATTCATATAGGTGTAGCCTTGAAAGTGGTCTAGCTATCTATAATATAAAGCTATAACTCACATGCGGAAGCTTCACATAACCTATCTTCTGTTAAATGTACACTCCTCTTATTGTGTTTTGTCGCAAGTTCAACAATTGACAGATTTATGAGGTGTAAAAGCGAGCCACACACACATGACACAACTCTAAATAGTAAATATTCCCCGTCCTATCAAAATCAAATGGAGAGCTGTCAGATTCGGCTTCAATCAACCACACCCGCATGTCGATTTATTCCATCCCAGTCCACTATCTCATTTTGGGATCTCTCATCAATGGAGGTTTTCTGGCTACATTGTTTTCAATTAGTGTTCATCATGTTTGTTTCACAGCACAGCACAGCACAGCACTTATGAAATGAATTCACTCGCCCATACTGCAACACTTTAGAGCTCAATCTTCCCTCTCTTTAACAAACCATCATACTTAATTACAACTTGCAGGGACATAAAAGAGGGGGAAACAAAGAAAAGAAAAACAGAAAACCCCTGTGAAAGGCAGATTACATAAGGGGCAAAAAAAAAAGGAATACCCACATAACTACATTCCAGCAATCAAAATCCACCACCAGACTTTACCCGCTGGGGTGCCATTGACTGGGAGGCTTATTTAAGTGGTACCAGAATTATGTGGCAAGATAACATTCCGAACCGATATCGTCATCGGAACTTGGTCGGAGAGATTAAACCGCTGTCTCAATAAGATCACTGTAATATACTTGGAGATTTTGATGAACCCGGGCCTCAGTAAGACCAGAACCATGATCCCTGATCTTCAGCTGGGGAAGCAAAGCTGCAGGAATGTGCTGGAAGCTCATCAGGGTAATCATCAAAAGCCTCAATCTTAGGGAGGACATGGGCACTTGAAAGAAAAAGGATAGGGTTCAAGCCGTCCTCGTCGTCCTGGATATGGTCCTTGCTGAACGGCTTCATCGTATAGGGAGCATTAAAGGGCTCGGCGAAAGCTGAAGAGTTGGGCCCATCAACGTAATGTGGGCTGTCTGAGTCAAGCACGTAGCTCATAGCCGAGCTGGGATCCTCCTGCTTGCATACCAAGGCTACCGCTTCCTGGGGAGCTTCATTATCGGAGGCAGAGTCGGCTGCTGGCTCTTGTGACAAGGATGCTGTCATCTGAAACTCAGTTTCTGATGCTTCCGGGGCTCCCTGCTCTTTCACATTAAGCTGAAGCTTATCAGAAAGCCACAGAACCTGAAAAACAAACAAACCGAATGAGCGTTTTTAAATTCCAAGCAGCTAACAACATGGTCTAGGTTCCGTTTTTCGTAAACATACATCCGTCCATACCAACACATTATTACCATATCAGTTGTCGAATGTGATTTGTTCCAATTGAATAAGAATTTCGAACAACGTATAAAAGCATCATCTACCTCAGCCTTGAGTCTATCCTTCTCCTTGAGAAGATTGTCATATTCAGCCTTCAAGGAGTTGAAGTCGGCTTGCAAGGCATCGAAATCCTTCTCGAGCTGCTTGCTCTTCCATCTCGCTCTCCGGTTCTGAAACCAGATGGCAACCTGCCTAGGCTGCAGCCCAAGTTCCTTGGCAAGTTGCAACTTCCTATCCGCCTCAAGCTTGTTTTCGGTATCAAAGCTCTTCTCGAGAAAACGGACTTGTTCGGAGGTCAGCCGCCTCTTCTTTTCGGGCTGGTGGAAGTAACCGTCATAATCGTCGTCCCCATTTTCATCGCCATCGAACGAGCAGAACAAAGGCCTTTCAGGTCTCTTACTCCCACTGCACAGATCTTCAAAGCTAACCATGGATCCGGAGCCTGACAATTTGGGGAAAACATTGGCATCATGAAACTGAAAGGACAAACAATCCATACCAAAATTAAAATAAAAAATGGTGCTTATAAAGCAAAACCCTATTTACAACAGCAAACTTTTATCAAGCAGCTAGCACAACCAACAAATTCACTGTTATGAGTGCCTAATGGAACCCACATTTAAAGGGAGAGAGGATATACTTTTTATAAAGAGGATAGCTGATCGCAAAAGAGATGTAATCGGGCATGGAGTGGTGTACAATCAAAGGGCTAACGCACATGGACAACAAAAGCCATAAAAGGAACTGATTTAATCATAGTTGAAGGATCTAAAACTGTAATTCTGTAAAGGAGGGCAATCCACAATCAGATACACTCACTTGCAGAGATTGTAACAGGAGCAGGAATCATGATAATCATTGACCAATTGAATTAAATTGCAAAAGAAAAGTAAAGATCCAACATAGAATCATCAATTAATTACAGGGAAACAAAGGCCCAAAAAAAATCAAATGAAATTGAGATAAAGAATAAGGGGAATTTTAGGGCACGAAATTGTGTGTGTGAGAGAGAGAGGGAGAGATATACCGAGAAAGGAAGGGGACGAGCCGGAGATGAAGAAGGGATCAAGGGGCTGAGAAGAAGAAGAAGGGATCTGATGAGTATGGATCAGAGAAGTCGAAGCAGAACCGCCACGGCCACCGTAGAGCATCCCAGCAGCACCACCGTCGGCAGACATCGATAGCTGCTCAAGAGGGCATAGTTTGGGGGTTAGATGAATCAGTCAAATGGTTATTTTTGTATTTTGGGGGAGGGGGGTTTGACTCGAGGGAGGGGAGCGGGGAGAGGAGATCAGAATTTGTGGCGGAAGAAGCTGGTGATGATGAGCTCAGTTATGTGTGAAGTGTGGGAACAACGCGCGCGCACACCCATCATCCCCTCACAACTCAGAAGAGGATCTAATCGAGGATGACCGGAATTGGAGGATCAAGCTTTATTTTAGTTTTGGGGATTGTAAAGATCAATCACGACTCAGAGAGAAAGAGAGAGAGCGAGGGAGGGAGGGAGGGGTTTCGTGTGGGAATGGAAGAGTGAAGAGGAGAGTGATAGGGGGGACGGAGATTATTACGAGTATAATTTAGGTAAATTCCATTTGGTACCCTCCTAATTAAGGTCATTCCCATAGGTATCCTAAGGTTTTTTGTTTTCCAGTTGCTATCCCTCAACTTTTGTAAAATTCCGATCCGTAGCCAATTTTATTTTATTTTTGATTAGGTCAAGATTCGAGATCAGACAAACCTGGTTCTCGAGAGGTCGACGAGTCAGCAGACGAGAACCTCCTATGCATACAATACAAATAGAAATCAGGTGCAACGAAACAAACAAAAACAAACCCTACAACAAGACGACCTAAGCAGAACTACACCCAATAAGTTGAGGACGTCGGCGAAGAACGAATCCAAGCACGAAGCATCACCGAACAATAGCACCGCGGGCCAGCAGTACAACAGGAACCTATCTCTTGTGGGTAGTGCGGACGAAACTCCAAGGAAGCTCCTTCCCGGACACGAAGTCGCCTAGAAATGCACCACAACGACCCCTGTCAGTCCCGACTCCAGGACCCCCACCAAGCAGAAGAACTCCTAAAGACGCCGGATGTAGGGCCACACATGGCTCGATCGAAAGCGCCAACAACGTTGTTTTCCGTACCCTTACAAGATTTGTTCAACCCTTTCAAGATTTTAGACGAATTAAGCCTTTCAATATATATATATATATATATATATTAAATTTTGTGGCGAAACTTGCACTACGCCAAAAAAGGTGTTTTACATCTGGTATAAAAGCTCATATACACCTGTTTCTAGCCGGTGTACAGGTCGGTGTAGTAACAAATCGATTAGTGATGGAACCGGTGTATAATATGGTTTTTAACCCAGTGTAACAACAAAGAAAATCCGATGTATAAAAGCACACCAGCACACGTGTGAAGGTAGTTTATACACCAGTTGAAGTGAACTGGTGTGTAAACCCATTTTTATTATAAAAAACAGGTTTATTCCTATTTGATTTGATCTGGGTAGCTATATATATTTAATCTCCTGCTTTTTCCATTTCAATATAAAAATTCACAAAGACATAATTCCACCAACCACACAAAGAAACAAAAACACAAGAAAAATAACCGTACAATTAAATGTATAATTCTCATACATACCCATGAAAAAATATTTCCATAGAGCTTCTTCTACAAAATTTGAAGTGTTAAAATGAATCATTAACATAGACAAATAGATGAGAGATCTAGAATTCAAAACTAACACCAGATGGAATTCAATCACTTCAACTTTGCAAATAGTTTTGGAGCCACCTGCATTGGTCGAAAAAAGGTTCAGAATTTGGACAAGGAGATAATATCAATCGAGGGACAGAAAGAAGCTAAGCAAAGGGTGGATAGAAGATTGCTTACACATGTATCTACACATGGTAAATAAGGAAAATATTGTCCAGTCCAATGCTTGTGCTCGGAATCATCGTCCTGGATCTTCTTTGCACAAGCCTGCAAATTCACAAATTCGTAATTTCCATGTCAATAAAAAAAAAAAGATGCAATTGCTTCTCTATTGAAGTGATGTGATTCATAAGTGACTAATGATGTGCTCAAATCAACAGAGTTGCTGAAAGTAACTATATAAATACAATTATAGACACTTCAAAAAGAGTGTACATAATTCATCCTTTCAAGTCCATCCACTACTCTTGCCGAAATTAATTAGCATATATGAAAGCAAAATACTCTAGTAGTATTGTTGGCAACATTTTAATCAAAATTACAATAACCTTTTCCCTCCTACTACAGAAGCTTAGCTATAGTTGAAATTAAATCACTAACCCTGTATGGAAGAAGCAGGATTTTAGATTTGATTTTGCAAATTTCCAACAAATCTCTAACACCTCAAAGACCATAAAATTGATCCAGAGACATTATCATGCTTTAAAATTATTCTAACTTTGTAGTGATTATAGGAAAATTTCTTAATATTCCAATCAATAAATTAACACTAAGCAACAAACAAATACCGATTTGGAAACATGAATCTAGGGAAGCATTGTGAGAATGAATTACAATTCAACCAATCTCCTAAGCACACAATTCAGCAACAAAAAATAGTTAAATGATGAGAGAGAGAGAGAGAGAGAGAGAGAGAGAAAGAGGAAACCATTGGACATGTGCTTGAAGATGTAAGGTTCCATCTGAAAAGCACAATTCTTGGTGCCGTTGGAGAGCGTTCTTGTGTGAAGGGCCGAAAAGCTGCAGTCGAATCCAAATCCCGCTCCACAAGAAGATCAATGGCATCAGCGGTCACCTGATCGAAGGTCAAACAGAAGCAATCGACGATCAGTGGCATCAACGATCCCTTCAAAAGCCGCATTCAAATCCAAATTCCTTCAAAGTCGCATTCAAATCCAAATCCCTTCAAAGCCGCAATCAAATCCAAAGCACGGATCGAAATATTCACCAACGTAGATTTTGAATGCAAGACGTGATTAGCCCTATTGGTAGTCTACTTCAATTACAAACTCCGATTAGGATTCATTTCGAGAGAAAGATAGTGAGAGGAGAATCGGACGCACCTCTAAGGGATGTGAAGAGCAAGGACGATGGCGATGAATGGAGCCACGGTGGTGGATTAATAGTGAGAAGGTGCTAGTGCGAGGTTATCATGGGTTAGGTTACCGACAAGGGGCGGCGCGGAGACTCGGGGAGGCTACTGCAAAATCAAACAGCCCCTAAGGAGGGAGGAACCATCCCTTCAACGACCACCACCTTGTCGCTGAGCACCATCTTTGCCTTGATTATGGGATCTCGAATCTTCTTTTCTTCTTTCTATTTGCTGCAGAGACATCTTTTGACGCCCTTCTGAGTTGGAGAACATGAACATCACTGTTCATCTCCTCTCTCTTTCCGATTTCGAACTCACTTTGGAAAATCTCAACTTTTTGACTAAGGTATGGCGAGATCCTGAGATTGATCGATTTATAGATTTTAATGCTTTGATTTGAGGATTTTTTTGGTTTTGTGGAGGATTTTGGGGTTGGCGTTTAGGGTTTGGTAGGTGGTTGCTTGAGTTCTCCTTCGCTTCAAAGCGTTTTAGGTTTTCGGGTCCGATGCTGTCCTTAGAGGTTATTGATGAAAAAAATTATGAATATACTCTACTTGTTTTACCTCGGTTGTATATCATTCGATGTATATATTTTACACATTGGTTAATAATATTTTCTGACAAATATTTTACATTGGTTTTAAAAAATAACCGGTGTGTATAAGCAAAGCGTTATCTTATACTACACAAAGACACGAAACTGATGTATATTTAATGATGTAAAACATCTTTTTTGACCAAGTGTTGGTGTGCAAGGAGCAAGAAAATCCTTGCACGCCAAGCCAAACGAAGCCATCACATCACCACACCGGACACCCAGGCCAAACCTCGGTGGCGGAGACAAAGCCCGACCGCCGGCTGAAGCCAAGTCGGCGCCAAACCGTCACGAAAACGAAGGATAATTAGGTCAGACACATGAAATCTAATGCATCAGTGGATGTGAAGGGGAGCCAAGGGAGAACTGAGGGGAGCCCCACCAACACCACCGATGAAGACGACACCCTGAGGGCTGAAATTGCAGACGGCCAGAGGACGAGGAGGGAGATGGAGGCGGATCCAAGACCAAGACACCCAAAATCAAACCCCACAGTGGCCAATTTAATGGAGAATGATAGGGCGAAGGGCCCGAGAACGAAGGCGAAAATGGCCGCCGGACATGAACGGGGCACCTCTGATGAATTGACTCAACGATTGATCAAGCTTCGAACAACCAGACCAATAGATCCAGTACAAAGGAAGGATTTTGAAGCCCTTAAAGGGGGTTTGTTTGCAGAAGGAGATTCAGCAAGGAGAGAAGATGAGAGCCCAATCCGAGACGGAGCTAACGGAGAAGGGGTGCTGGTCGGAGGAGACGACACACCGAAGAGGTATTTCGAAGCCCAGGACAGTCGTGAACGACTGCATCGGGCAGGACAGGTGAGGACAGGAGTGACTGTATGTGGGAAGAAGGAGATGAGCCGGTGCTGGCTAGGATGGGGCATACGGTGGTCGGAGGTAGCGCACGAGGCACCAAAGGTGGATTACGGATGCGAATTGCTATTCATCGCCATTAAAGGCGTTGGTTTAGCCCCCTAAAGGGGAGTTATTCCAAAGAGAGAGTTTCCTCTCTCTGTTTTCCCACTTGCGTGTTTGGGTTGGGCAACAATTCATATCCGTAGCCTAAATCTAGGGTGTGTTTGGGTGTAGGATGTATGGGGCTTGGGGGATGGCAAAAGTGCCTCGGGTTTCCCGCCACCGTGTTTGGCAACCCGTGTTTAGCGTATTTGATGGTTAGGTTTCGGGGGGTTTGAGGGATGGTGCGGGATGGGAATTGGATCCTCCTTGGAGGAGGCTTGGTGGATGGGGATTGGTTTTTCCCCTGAAATGCCCCTTCGCCTCCCCATCTCCCTCCAAAAATGCATCTGTTTTCCACTCTTCCCCCACACGCTAATCTCTCGAAGCCGAAAAAACTCGACGATTAGGGAACCGATCGAAACCGCCGACCTCCGACGATCCAGACCACCATTCCTCATCCGTCGTCATCATCAGGTACCTTCGACGCCCTCCACTAGTGTTTTCCTTGAAAATGTGGACAGATTAGGGGTTGTATGCACTTGTTCAGTTCGAGTTAGGGTTTGTTCATATGATTTGGGGATTTTTTAAATTCAATCGGACATTTTTAAGGTTTTTATGCACTTGTTCAGTTCGATTAGGGTTGTATGCACTTGTTCAGTTCGATTAGGGTTTCTGAAGTTACAAAGGAAGAGTTGTTGTTGTCACTCGTTTGCCATTTTAGGGTTGCTGTTGTCATCCATTTTCCATTTTTGGGTTCCTTCAAAAAATGAGGGCACTTTGTAGTTGCTGTTGTCATTCCTTTTCCGAACTTGTATATGAGTTGGGGATTTCTTTAATGCAATCGGACATTGTTGGGTTAATGAGGCCATGTTAGGGTTGCTGTTAATTGCCAACTTGTTTCGATTTTTTGTCCTTTACCTCAGTACATGTGACTGCACACAAAAAATCAGTAGTTTCTCGCTTACCTCTTTGCCTTTGTACATGTTTCCAAGCAAAAAATTTGTTACCTTTATGAACTGCTTTGTAACAGATATGAATTTTTTGGTATATATATCAGTGAGGGCCCAATGATGTTTCCCGCTTACCTCTTTGCCTCTTTACATGTTTTCAGGACTTGTATATGAAGTGAGGGCCCAATGATGCTTGAAATTACTTACATTATGCCTATGGATTGTCCCTAGCAAACCTCTGATTTCATGTTGCATGTTATATTGTTGCTTGAGAAACCGGTTGATTTGAGGGCCCAATGATGTTTGTCATTTACCTCTTTCCCTCTTTACATGTTTTGATTACTTGTATATGAGTTGAGGGCCCAATGATGCTTCAAATTTCTTACAATATGCATATTCATTCATGTTGCATGTTATATTGTTGCTTCAGAAACTGGTTGATTTGCATATGAGTTGAGGTCCCAATGATGTTGTCAATTATTACCTTTCCCTTGGTTTCCATGTCTCAGTTTTGAATTGACATATGAAGTTGGCATTCATTGCCTCTTCACCTCATGTTGATCAACTGATTTTAAGGTAACCTGTGCATTTACGCGCTGGGTGTCGTTGTACTTGCATTATGCCTATTCTGTTTGCATCTTCTATTGTTGCACCTTTTGTTGCCTGAGGGCCCAATAATGTTTTCATTACTTGTATATGAAGTGAGGGCCCAATGATGTTTGAATTTACCTTTTACAGTATGCCTATTCAACTCACCTGTCACAGTTGTGATTTCATGTTTGAACTAAAATTGTTGCACAAACTGGTTCATTTGAGGGCCCAATGATGTTGTTCCAGTTTATTGCCTTTCCCTTGGTTTCCCTGTCTCAATTTTGAATTGACATGTTTCAGTTGGCATTCATTGCCTCTTCACCTCATGTTGATCAACTGATTTCAAAGTAACTGATATTGTTGCATGAGGGCCCAATGATGTTTTCATTACTGATAATGTTGCATGAGGGCCCAATGAAGTTTTCATTACTTGTTTGAACTGATATTGTTGCACAAACTGGTTCATTTGAAGGCCCAATGATGTTGTTCCAGTTTATTGCCTTTCCCTTGTTTTCCCTGTCTCACACTACTACAATTCCGAGCAGAGGAAGCGGTTTATGACAGCGGTTCAATTAGGCAGCGGTTTGTCACAGCGGTCTAGGAGTATTTTACGAAATTGGAATTGGATTAGTCTATGGTGGCGGTTTAGGCAGCGGTTTTTAAAACTCGTACCTATAGAGGCGGTCCACGTATCTTTTGACAGCGGTTCATTTAAGTGATAATTGCTATGGCGGCGGTTCAACAAAACCCGTTAAAAAAAAAGGCCACGGTTCATCAAATTGGCCTGCTTAATTTTCCCCAAAATTTTGAAGGCCCGCTTAAAAAATACTCCCCCTCCCAGATACAGATCCCCTTCTCGATCTCAGACTGTCCGACGCCACCCTCTTCCTCAAACCCACCCGCCTCAGCTCTTTCTCGTCAAAATCGAGCTCAAGCTCTCAACCATGGCAGCCCGCTCTTGCTCCTCTCTTGTTCTCGCTGTCTCGCCGCTCAAACTCCCTCCCTCCATGGCCGTCTTCTTCCTCGCGCTAGCAGTAGGCGTACGAGCACCCATCGAGTCAAGTAATTCGCTATCGGAAATTTGTCCGTGCGCCTCACCCGAGCAGTTAGCGGCACCCGCAGCAACCGAGGCTAGCCCAGTGCAGATCCAAGCAATTGCTCCGGCCACCTTTCTCTCCTCACTCCTCCATTGAAGCCCTTGAGAGGGCATAAAGTGCTTCCTGCGTTGAAGTGCCTTATTATCCTTCCTTAGGTCTTAGAGTATTTGCTCTTATGTAACCTTGTGATTACTTTTGTAAATTTAATTTTTATATGCAAAACTTACACCAGATTTACATAAAAAGACCAAAATATTTTACTTTCTATTGCCATGTTCATCAGCATGCTTTCATTCAAGAACATTTTGTTCGTGCTGGTAGTTGTCAGCTTTCTTGGGATGGCTGGTGACAACATTCCAACAATTCATTCTACAAGGAGTTCATTTAAAGGTATGGAACTCTTTGGTTTTATGTTTTATTGTATACCTATGAGCTATTCTAATAAAGATACTCTTTTTGTTCTTTTTTTTCTGTAGATCAGGACTCATCTTGTTCAGTGCAATGCCGAGCTTGGTTTTGTTCACGTAGCTTAATTTTATATGTTAGTGAGTGGTGGTTAGATGCTTAAACTTAGATTAATATATCCCTGCCTTTTAAGTTACCGGGGTTTAATTTTTGATATGGTTGTATCCATTGCTTGGTTAAGCCGTTAAGGTTTCTTCTGTAAGGTCTATTGCCTTATTATTACAGTACTTTCCCTTCTCATCTTCTTAACTCTTTTCTTACAGTTGGTGGCTGGTGGCTTTTGTAGAGCGAATGGATTCCCGACACACGGGCATAGCATTGCAGGATTATTGTTTCAGGTACGTTAATTTGTTGTTCTAGTCTTCATTATATGTGTTCTTATTCATCCTGATTCCTTGACTGTGCTTTCGTCTCATATCATCGATCTAGTACATCCTTAGCTTAGGTTTTATGATATTAACACTACGATTGTGGTGACATTTGCACTTTTTAGTCTGAAAAGAAAGATTGAGATGACAGTCAATTCCTCTTATTATTAATCAAGTTTAAATTTGTATCATTGAGATGCTTATGATTGCTCAAGAAATAAGTGAGATAGCAGAAGCTGAATTATTGAGAAAACGGCATTATCGAAATGATGCTGACTCTTATTGCTTGATTAGGAAAGGCTTGAGATTAGAATTTTCATTGTCAGTTGTTCTGTTGCTCCATGTGATTGATTAAGGGCTAAACTTAGAAAAGAAAGATAAATAGAGCTTCCAAATAATGACAATGCATAGCTCGAGGATTTGGATTTTCCTTTGTTATGATCTCCTTGATCTGTTCAACATTACTTTTGTTTTCGTTATTTCATTTGATTATTCTTCGTTTATTCCTAGGAGGCACCAAGTGGCCTACTTGCTAGTGTCAACTTCTAGGGAACCCATGTCGCAAAAAGCAGCAGAAAAGGTCTTTTTCTGATGTAAGTTCAATATTTACATGAAATTCGCTTATTCTGAACCTGATTCTTCTTTGCTTCTAATGAGATTTCAAAAGAGAATTTGTTATCTTTTACTGCAATTTGTTGGGAACTTATGCTGAGGCATGAAAATTGGGAACTTAAGTGATAGTCAGGTTGGTGATTGTGTAAAGTAGATGGGTTTTTTTCTTAATCTAGTTTTATCCCTTCTTTGTTGTGCTTTTTTTCATGGGAAAATTGGCAAGAAAAATCGACAAGCCCCCACCACCGTTTGTCTAGGTTTTGATGTAAATGGGGACAGAAACTTGATGGTCCACTTCCACTCAATTTGATTTGCGTCATCAAGATGATAAGTTTTACTTTCGAAAAAGGATTCTTGTTAAGGAAAAAAAAATCTTTGTATAAATGAGTGTGAACTAAAATCTTTGCTTTCGAAAAAATAGTCCTTGTCCTCCACAGGAATTGGAGTTTGGATTTGGTAATATACTGGACACACCTTACACACTCCTCATGTTTCACACACAATTGTCTTCTATTTCTTGCTCTGTTGCTAATCCCATGGTGTATTTAGTAGTTAGCACCAACTTTATCTTACTTTTACCCCATTGTGTTTGCAATTTGTTAAATTAATGAGGACAAATTGATAATATCTTGTGCCACTGCCTTATCTACTTGATGGTCTTTTACGTTGCACATCACATTAAAAATGAGTCTGTTTTTTCATCTTTGAAATTAGTATTGGAGTTTCAATGGATTAAGTGAAAATGGATCTATTATATATATATATATATATATATATATATATATATATATATATATATATATATATATATTTATGGCAATGATTTTAGTTCACACTCACTTATACATAGGGAAATATACCTACTCTCTATTAATATCTAAATATATTTATGGTCTATATTATCTTATATTATCTCACCCTTGCAAGTTAATATAATAGATCAAACACAAGTAGTTCTCTTATTATGAATGCTTGATGAGCTGGAATTTTTTTTTTGGTTTAATCTCGGGTGTTTTGGTCCAATGGCTCTCCATTTTTCTGGATTGGAGTTGCTATTGCTTTCTCCTCCCTTTTCTCGTGGATGGCTTTGTATCTAAAGGTATAGTTCCTGCATTCCCCGGCCTTTATTGTTTGGCTTTAAACTGTTATCTCTTGTTCTGGTGTTCTTGGATTCATATCTATGCGTTTTTATATGTATTAGTGTTGAAATCTAACCTCCGCAAGTTGTTTGGAAGCTGTTTTTTCAGAGTCTATATATTCAAGATATGTATGCATTTGTTTACATGGTCTTATAGTGAATTCTTGCTGAATTCTTCATTTTATAAATGTTCTTGATGATCCTCTATATGCTATATACGAGTTTCTTGATTTTCAACCTTGGTTGTGTGGTTTTTAGCATGATATATGGATTGATATGTTGCTGTCCAGAAACTTTTTTGAGACATTGAACACTTGCTGATTTTTAGCCATCATGTTTGATGCTTCAAATTCAGCCCCATATAAGTGTTTCATGGTTTATCATGTGTTTCCTCTTGTATCAGAAATATGAGATGACGTTTCTTATGTGCTTAGGAATTTTCTTGCCTCTTTACCATCTTAAGAGTCTTCCTAGCATATGATACTTCATTGGTGAATTATTTATGTGTTTATCTTGTAATTTCCAGCTTCTTAAAGTATCTTACATTTGCTTTCATTGTGGCTTTTACATTATCATGATTTGAGAGAATATTAATTTAATTTATATATATATATGTCCTAGTAAAACCATGGACTTAGAACATATAATAAAACAAAGAGAACGCTCTATTGAATCACATAATGCAGGTGGTCTTAGTGATACGATCTATTTTGTTTTTACAGTAGGCAAAAAGTTGGATATACTAACGACATCCATGATCATCTCGTAAGATGATGTTCTGGAACTCACAACAACAAGCGCTCAAAATAAAATTACAATTAAGCTGAAATTTGGCAATAAAATCAGCTGCACCATTGGCCTCTCTACAGCAATGCTGAAAATTGATGCTCTCAAAATTTCTTCTAAATGAAAGGATCTCTTGGACAATTTGAGTGACCTCCCATGGACTATTGTTCGCATGATTGATGGCGTTGATGATGATCGCACAATCACTCTCAAGTATCAATCTACGGATCCCCATCTCCGTTGCCAATCTTATACCTGTATAAATAGCAAGAGCTTTTGCCAAAATAACGGAACCCATCCGAACATTACATTTATGTATCCGAATAACCTGAGCATCATTATTCCTCACAACACAACCAATCTGTGGTTGAGTATCACTTTTCACCGAAGCATCAACATTGATCTTAACTACATCTATTGGAGGACATTTCCACTTCATTTTGTCAGGAGGCCTAGCACGTTTAGGTAATGTCGCTATAATCTGACCTTTATTCCAACAAGAGATATTATCAATAGCTCGAGTTAGTGCATAGATCATACTTGTATCAGAAAAATGGCGAAAAATAATTCTATTTCTGAGCTCCCAGATTGAATGCCATAAATGACATAAATCTGTAAAATCTAGATTAAGAGCCCTAGTATTAAGAATATTTTCTTGAACATCACTTGTTAAATTTGGCATAATGAAACATTTGTTCAACTTAACACCCAGATTTTGAATAAGAGATTTTGTAATTTGACAATTAAATAATAAATGATTTGTATCTTCAATATCCGAATTACAAAGAGAACAAGTATTAAGAACTCTACTTATATATCTATTTAACCGGACAGTCGTGGGCAGGATATCTAAGAAAATTTTCCAAATAAAATTTTTAATATTTGGAGGAATATTAAGTTTCCAAATCCAATCTGCTGGAATTTTCATTTTATTCCTAGTTTTATAAAGCGAGGAAGTGGATTTAACAGAGAATTTGCCATTATTACTTTAAATCCAAATTAACTTGTCTGGAATATTAGTTATAGGAATATGGATATTAGTAATTGCTTGAACTATATGAGATGGAAAGATAGAATTTAACTTATTAGTATCCCAAGAGTTGGTATTTGTAAATAAATCGCATACTTTTAAATTAGGATCACGATCATTCCGAAACCTATGAAGATATTGTGCATCTACCCAAATGTCAGACCATACATTAATGGTTTTCCCATTACCAACTAACCAAAGCAATCATTTAGAGAAAAGATCCCTAATATTAAGAAGCCTACCAAATTGTCAAGAAGTTTTGAATCTACCTCTTTCCATAAGAGATTCTGTCGAGAGATATTTACTCGTAATTACCTTAGACCAAATATTATCTGGATCAGCCATGATTCTTCACAGAAGCTTCATTTGCATGCCAATATTAATTTGCTCAGCCGATTTAAAACCTAACCCACCATCTTTTTTAGGAGTGCACAGATGTTCCCAGCTAATTAGAGGATGACAGTTATCAGATTGAATTTTATTCCAAAAGAAATTTTTGTTGATCTGATCAATTTTTTGTAGAATTCATTTTGGAAGAAGAAATGATTGAATTAAATAATTTGTTTTAGAATTTAAATTGGCCTGAATTAGTACCGTTCTACCAGCTTGAGAGAGAGCATTAGATTTCCACTTGGACAACTGCTTTTTAAGACTATTAATCGCCTCATCAAACAAGACATTGCTAACCCTACCACTAATAAGTGGAATACCCAGATATTTTTCCATAGACTTTGTAACTGGAATATTTAGCTGTTGAGCAAGGGACTGGGCTTTACTGACAGGAATATTTTTAGAAACTTGTAAAGAACTTTTATTATAATTTATAGTTAATCAAGACATATTGGAGAAAGTATTTAGAAGATTTCTAATCGTATGAAGACTTAAATCGTCAGCTCGTCCAAAAATTAGGGTGTCATCTGCAAAGGAAAGAAATGGAATAGGATCACTATTATTTGTAAGTTTGATTCCAACCAAAGGGTCACATTCCAAAGATTCTTGTTGCAACATTCTCCCTAATAGTTCCATAACCAATACAAAAATATATAGTGCAAGAGGATCTCCTTGTCGAATTCCCCTATGAGTATGAAATGTACGGCCCGGCAAATTATTTACTAAAACTGAAAAGTTAGTTTTAGTTAGGCATGTCATAACCCAATCAATCCATCTAGAATCAAAACCAAATTTATTTAAAATAATGCGAATAAAACTTCAGCTAATTTTGTCATAAACTTTCTCCATATCTAACTTTAATGCCATCCACCAAGCTTTACCTTTTTTGTTATGAAAAGAGTGGAAAACCTCATGAGCTATTAGTATATTATCTTGAATATTTCTACCTTGTACAAAAGCTCCTTGAAAAGGATTAATAATACGTGATAATATAGGTTTCAAACGGTTAGCCAAAATTTTCGAAATAACCTTATAAATAGTATTGCACAAACTAATCGGACGGTAATGGTTAATATTACTAGGCGTATCAATTTTAGGAATAAGTGCAACGAAGGTTGAATTTACTTCATTCAGTAGCACGCCAGAATGAAAAAAGGATTTAACAGCTTTGCAAACTAATTTACCGACAATATCCCAATATTTTTTATAGAACTCTGGTGGAAAACCATCAGGACCTGGAGACTTATTATCTGTCATTGAAAAAAGGGTATCCTTAACTTCTTCATCTGAAACATGTTGTGTCAAAATTCTATTTTCAGATTCAGTAATGGTCTGATCAATTAAATTTAGGAAATATGGATTACTACTAACCAGTGCATTATTTGAAATAAATCTGTCAGCTAATTCAGTCGTAACTTCATCTCTAATTTGATCCTCGTCCTCAATCACTAACCCATCTTTATTTGTAAAATTACGAGTGACATTTTTAGAATTTCTTATTTTAGATACTGATTGGTAATATTTAGTATTTCTATCTCCAAATCTTAAAAAATTTGATTTTGCTCATTGTTTCCATAAAGTATTATTAAAGTCCATAAGAGCTTCCCGTTTACTTAACAACCTATTACGCCTAATATTTACGGTATCATTTGAATTCCCACTAATTTGTTGTGTTTGAAGTAACAGAAGCTGATCTTCAATTTCTTTTATCTGTCGGAAATAATTATTTGGGTGAGACTTACACCAGATCTTTGTATTTTTTTTAAGCAGTTTCTGTTTTTGTAGAAGTGTAAACATAAACGACCCATGAAGCTTATTCTGCCAAGTTGATTTAACTAACCTGTTATAGTTATCATTATTAGTCCAAGACATTTCAAAATTAAACGGTGAACCAGCCCTAATTTTCGTACTTCCTATGGACAAAGACATTAAAGAATGATCTGAAGTCGTAAAAGGATGATTGTGAACTAATAAGTTAGAGAAATGTGTTAAGATATCTGTATGTACCATTACTCTATCTAATCGCTCATAGATATTATTAATAGGATTTTGACTCTTCCTTCACGTAATTGGACTACCTGTACAAGGGATCGTATGCACATCTAACTCTTCCACAATCTGTCGAATTCGCATAAATCTATTAGCCTGCGGAACTAGCCCACCAATTTTGTCAGAAACTGATTCAATTTCATTGAAATCTCCCATAATCAAACATGGGAGAGATTGGTTATGAATAACAACGAATAACTCATTCCAGAACCTATTTTTATCTACTTGATTTGAAGGAGCATAAATGAAAGTAATAATAAAGCTAAAGTTATCAATATTAACTCAGTAAATAATGTACTTATCTGATGCTGAGATTTGTTGAAAAGATTGTGTAAATTTCGAAGTCTTGAATAAAATCCAGAAACCCCCTTTTGTTCCAATTGAGGCAATGTGATGAGCATTGTTAAAACCTGCCCGAAGATAGAGGGTTTGAGCCGGAGGCTCAATTGATTTGGTTTCAGCAAGGACTAAAATATCCAGTTTATTTCTTTTTTGAATATAAGCTAAGTCTTGCCCCAGATTAGATTTTCTCACACCCCTAATATTCCAATATGCGATGTTTGTCATTTAATAAAATGTTTTATACATACCTGCTTTGTGAGCATTTCTAAGACCAACAATAACCATGACTGACAACATTGAGTAACCCTGAAAAAACCAATTCTAATAACTTGATATTTATATATAATATTCAGTTTTTCCCCGTAAAAATAATTGATGTTATATGTTACATGGTTACTCATCGACACATTGAATAAAGAAATGGTATGGAAATTATAATTTGTAGCATTCTGACATAGATATTTGATCTTATAAATTTTATACTTAAAGCCATCCGAACAGAATATTCGAATGATATAAAGAGTATGCCACAATTCATGATTTTCATTGTTAAAGCTGATCGAAGTGGTGCTATTGAAGTTATATAACACAAATTTAAATTGATTATGGTTACAAGAAAGCCTATTTACCCAAATCTGATCAATATTTTAAACTAAAAAAATCTGCATATCTAAGTAGTTAAGATTTTGCAACTCAGTCCACCAATGTTTCCAGCTCTTTATATGAATTTTTTTAAAGCAACCAAAACCGGGTGTTACCTCACCATACTGGCTGTTAAGCCAATTGACACCACTTGTAACACAACTTATTTGGAACCCATTAAGAACACAATTATTCTCACAATTTGGAGTAAGCATAGCATTAAAATTAGCATTCACAATCCGCCAGAAATGCATAAGGCTAATAGAAGAACAGCAATATGAATCCAGGAAGTAACTCACACAACACAAACAGCCCCTACCCAAAATATACATCCATACTTTAAATTTTTCCCGCTTGTTGATTGAGGCATGGCTGCGTTGCTTAACAAATGAGGCATAGATGCATTTCTGGACATCTATACACTGAAACCCCATACTCAAATCCGTGACTACTGTAATACATAATGGGACACATGGGAACATTTCAAATTTATTGGTTGAGACATGGCTGCGTTTCTGAACAGCTGGGACATGAATTAAAATCTGACCATCTGTACACTGAAAACCCATTCTTACAGCCCTGACTACAGTAATGTATAAAGAGCTAAAGAGAAACCAGAAGTAGCACCCATAATAGTCCCAAACCTTAAAGGGAAATCAGCTATCAGTACTAAGGAAGATATCGAACATTACAACAGTAATAGATAAGCAATTGCTATTGTATATAACTTGATTGACAAAGCACCAATTTTATAAACATGTATTTAGTATATTATCAGTAGGTTGATGATAAATCCCCTTTAAACTGCATTTTTTAAACCCATCCATGTTTTTTAACAGAAATCCAGGATGAATATATGTATAACTGGATTTATTAAACCCACTAACCCCCATATTATTAGGAACATAGATATGGATCTCAAATATGTTAAGATATTCAAAATCCCTCAAATTCCGTTTCCAGAGACACAAAAGGGGTGTTAACCCAAAGATCTTGCTGTTAAGCTCTGCTAAACTGCTCCTATTCCTATTACTGCTGTTAAGCCTTTCCAAGCCATATGTAAACCAACAGTTTTGAGAAATCATGAACATAGGACCAATATCTACTAAGAAAACTATATTCACAAGGCAACCAAAACATAATACAGAAGCATGAAAAACAAAAACAACCAACTGAAAGCCCCTACGCATAAACCTAAACCGCTCCGAGAAGGAGACACCCATCAGGACAGCAAAAACATGGGTGCTCCGAGAACAACCTGTACACACAAAACACAAACACACAGCCCTTAAAACACTAAGGCACCCCGAGGGAAAGGGCGCTAAACATCTAAACCTATTACATAACCAAAATTCGAGGGGAACATGGATACAAACCAAAGAAATCGGCACCTCCCTCTTATAAAGTGTAACTGTCATAGAAACCTAAGGAGACGACTTGTGCTTCTTGTTAACATGATCACTAGAAACCACCTCATAATCCTCCACCTTCTCCTTGCCCTTGTTTCGACTCTTCCCATCAGTGAAATCTTGATCTTGAGACGAGATATGAACTCCTGACATATTCCTCACCATTGATGCTTCTGAGTTCATTGATTGGTATGAAGAGAGAGTCTGCTCTAGATCAATTGCATCAGTAACAAAAGGGTTCGACATCTCACACATATTTGCCAAGGCCCGATCAGGAGGAACCGATGATGAAGCATGATTAGGATCCACATTGAAGATTGTATGCAACATTGCCGGAGAAATCTGGAAAGCCGGAATAGCTATGTCTGATACAATCATTGATGCGTGTACATTGTTTAGAGCGATTAGATTGTTGACCAGGTCCTGCGACAGAAAAGGACTGAACACATGATTAGTGATACCGCCTACTGACTGGATTGCTGCCAGGGCATTTGCCGGAGCCGACAGAATTGGAAGACCACCAAAATCTCCCCTAGCAGCCTGAACAGAAACACCAGTTCCCTCACTAATCGATCTACCCACCACTGAAACACCTCCAGCAGCCGATGTAGCAAGTGTTTCGTCAGTACTATACACCGAGCTTTCAAAATGAGCGTTGTCTTCTAATAAATTAACTCCTGGCCTCTCTTGGATGCGTAATTCAAAACGTCTAGGCTTAGCAACTTTACTTAAACAGTCTGGATAAAGGTGATCTTCCTTTCCACAACAACCACATCCGATGGAAAAATCTTCATACCACACTCGCATACTAATCCGTTTTCCATCCGGCATCTTCCATTTAATATATGAAATCAGCATATGCTCAAAGGAAACATGGATACAGATGCGCACAAACCTGAAACGGCTCTTGAGATAAGCCTCCTTATCCACCTTAAACAGAGTTCCCACACGACATGAGCTAATGATATCCGCTAAAATTTCAGTTGTGTTGAGTTGTGGAGGTAGATTTGGAATTCGCACCCAGACCTCACCCGTGATCGTATCTGCTTCAGAAGGGTCAAAGGAAGGGGTCCAAGGATACACAGCAAGAAGTGCACCCGCCACATGGTAAGGCCGATTTGCCCATACCCTTGCCCGATCCTCACTTGTGGCAAGTCTGAATAAAAACCAGTCATAACCAACAAGATCGATAAACCACTGACCTTTAAGATATCTCCAATCCACACGCATCTTTGCCAAAAGTTTCTTGAAGTCGACCTGATTATTGACAAACTGTCCCACCAGCGCCGTGTCCTGAAGTCTGCACTGGATCTCATTGATAATCAGGATTTCAACCTCGTCCGTTTCTGGATCATCACCAATATTGGGTTGCGTCGCAAACGTTTGGGCCATGGTTGGAAGAGTGGGCTGACTGGAGGTGTTTATAATAGAATTGAGAGGAGTGACTAAACAGGGAAATCCAGGAGGGGCAGAACCCAACTCCATATCAGTTGGACTCCCATGAACCACAACAGACAGGTAAGAAGAAGACATGGAATTTTAGTTTGAAAACACCAGTTACAACCATGTGAAAACAAATTGAGACACTGAACACGATCATAATCCCACAAGTAAAAGGGGAAAGTAAGAAGAAGATAAGTAACCCGATTGATCTGTCCCGCCACACCGTCGACAGGTGGAATTTGACAGAACCGTGGCAAGCATACATCAAACAAGGGTGAAAAGAAATCTTAATACCTCTGTAATTATCTTCATAAAATCCAAAATTGCTAAGGAAAATAGAGTAAAAAAACCGCCGATGATTAAGACCAATCAAGTTAATTGCATATTTTTTTAACTGAGAACAATTTAAATGAGCAAAGTAATCGATAATATTGAAGTGGAAGGTAGCTGTCACAAGATAAAAAACACCCATATAGTAAAAACAAACCGACACCAAGTACAGATCAAACCAATCAGGAAATATGAAATTTGAAAACCCCACAAAGGCCACTCCCATGTTCTGAATCTGATCATAGCCCAACAACTGTAAAAAAACATTTAAACCCATATATCCAGCAACTCACGGCTAGGCTTATGTGGGAGGGTATATACCTACAGAAATAGTTGGAACATACATCTCGCAGATGAAACAAGAGGTATAAGAAACCAAGTGGATTTAGCCAATGAAGAGAAAACATAACAAATTCCATCAGATTCCGAGGATTACAATATTTAATGATATTATTACCTTTATTCTAGCAATTTTGATGATAGAAAAGAGTATAAGCACCCAACCAAGAATGAAGATGGAACTCCAAAGACTGAACAGAAAGAAAGAAGAATCTTATACTAGAAACACTTAGGATTTGATGTGATGATATCGAATTGAAGTAAACATTTAAAAAAGAACTAGCTGTTAAGCTATGAGAGCTATAGAATCCCAAACCATCGAACGAAAGATAGATGTTAAGTTTTTCAAACACCCACATCAAACAATAATCATTCTGGCTGTTAAGCCCCAATTGAACAGTGAAAGAATTACATTTAGAATACACAACCCAAGTACTGCCTTCCTCCAAAAAGGAAGAACAGAAACCGACGAAGCGCAAGGCTAGCAGAATAGAAAAAGAACCAGGTAGGAGAGGGAAGGGAAAAAAGAGAGCGTTTCCTGGTTTTGTTATTATTCTATTAGTGATACGATCTATTGGTTTTCTGTTTAATTGTATACCTTTTGTGTCTTGGCTTTTTTTTATTGATTTATTGTTGTTGATGACCATATTGCTGGTCTCTCGATGACATTTTGCTGATCGACGTAAAGGGTCCATATTGCCCATGTTGCTATATTTTTTGCGCGTATTCCGCTTTTTGTGTAGGTTACAAACTATGCCTTCCCACTTTTTGTGCGCATTCCACTTTTTATTCTATTTTCGATATAGTTCACTTGGGTTTAGCCTTTTGTTACTATACCTAACTCTTAGCAAACCCAAATTTTGGACAATCAGCCGATAGCTAGATAAGTATGTATATTTGTAATGAAACTTTTGTACTTAATGCTATAATGCAATGAAAGTGTAATATTTTGAATTTATATTCTTCATTTTATAGTTAATTTTAAATTTATGATATATATTTAAAATTATATTAAACAGGTGTGTTATGAATTAACTGCATCCAAATCATTCATTTCTGAGCTGTACAGAACCGTTGTCATATAACACTAAACGATGCTACAGAGCAACAAACTGCCGCTCAAAGGCTTGAGAACCGCTGCCAAAGAATAATATAACCGCTTCCATAGGATAGTGAAAATACTATCCCTTTCTATTAAACTGCTGCCAAAAATTAATTAAACCGCTGCCAAAGTTTTATAACCGCTGCCACAAACCATGAAAACCGCTTCCATATCCAACCAACCGCTACCATAGGTGTTAATAATCGCCTCTATAAGCTTCTTTAAACCGCTGCCTAAGGGTTTTTTACCCGCTTCCATTGTTCCCACTCACAAATGTCCCCATAGACTTTGTGGCAGCGGTTCAAGGTACCTTTGGCAGCGGTCTATCCGTATAGCAAGAGTCGCAGCCATAGGCTTTTGAATCCGCTGCCATAGGTCTATGGAAACGGGAGCAGATGGTGCGGTCGGTAAACCACCGCTAAAGGCCTTAGGCAGCGGTTATAGGGCTTTAGGCAGCGGTTTTTGACCGCCACCAAAGGCAAGAAATGTAGTAGTGTCAGTTTTGAATTGGCATGTGAAGTTGGCATTCATTGCCTTTTCACCTCATGTTGATCAACTGATTTGAAGGTAACTGATATTGTTGCCTGAGGGCCCAATGATGTTGTCTCACTTGTAGCATGACTTGTATATGAAGTGAGGGCCCAATGATGTTTGAATTTACCTTTTACGGTATGCCTATTCAAACAAGTCACATGTCACATTTTTTATTTCATGTTTGAACTGGTATTGTTGCACAAACTGGATTATCAGTGAGGGCCCAAATGATGTACGTTTTAATTGCTTATTGCATTATGCACAAACTGTTTGAACCTTCTATTGTTGCACCGGCCTGATGTCTGAGGGCCCAATGATGTTTTCATTATTTGTTTGAGTTTGCATCTGCTGTTGACATATGAAGTTGGCATTCATCGCCTCTTCACCTCATGTTGATCAACTGATTTCAAGGTTACCTGTGCATTTAATCACCGGGGTGTCAAGAACTTGCAATATGCCTATTTTGTTTGCATCTTCTATTGTTGCACCTTCTATTGCCTAAGGGCCCAATGATGTTTTCATTACTTGTTTGAACTGATGTTTTCATTAGTTGTTTGAACTGATATTGTTGCACAAGCTGGTTCATTTGAGGGCTCAATGATGTTGTTCGAAATTATGCTTGAACTTACTTACAGTATGCCTATTGATTTCAGTATGCTTATTCATTGTCCTAATGCTGCTTGACAAACTCGTTGATTTCAGTATGCCTATTCATTGTCCAGATTCGTATTCATTTCCTGTCACAGCTTTGATTTCATGTTTGAACTGAAATTTTTGCACACACTGGTTTATTTGAGGGCCCAATGATGTTGTTCTAGTAGTTGTCCTTGCTTGTTGTCCCCATCTTTTCATCTGTTGCAACTTGTTTTGCATTTTCTTTTGCATAGACGATAACCTGAAATTGTTGCACCCACTGGTTTATTTGAGGGCCCAACGATGTTGTTCTAGTACTTTTCCTTGCCTGTTGTTCCCATCTTTTCATCTGTTTTAAGTTGTTTTGCATACTCTTGCTATCCAAGTTTATAACCCGGTTCATTTGTGGCTTCTCATTGCTGTTTGCATTATCTGTTGGCATTTTCTTCGCTCTTGCATTATAACCAATTCATTGCTGGCTCTCGGTAGCATGGTTTTCACAATTTTTTACCTTTCTGTTGGCAACATGTGGCCATAATCGGACACCGACACCGACTCGGACGCCTCGTACCAGAGTGGCGACCCTAGGAAGTATTACTGGCTCCGATCTGACTACAGTTACGGACGGGACCGCGATGACCAGGAGCTCCAGGACGACGCCACTTCTTCACGCCAGGCTACGGACGTTGAGGAGACGAATGCCCTCGTCGACTTCGCCAAGGAGGAGCTCCAGGGACTAAGAGAACGAAACATGACGCTAGTGGCCCAGGACGCTACACGGGTGTTGGAGCTCCATGCAACAAGGGGTGAGCTCGAGGCTATGAGGGGGTAACTCCAGGCTACCAAGGCGCACAACTCTAGCCTTGCCTCACGGTTGGTCGCTTCCGAGGCGAGCAACGACCACCTGGTGCAGAGGATTACTGACATCTGCGCCTACCTGTGCGCCAGGTGGGTCGACCACGCGGCGGAGCAAGTCCGCAGCCAGCAGTTGGGCCATGTGGTGAAGCTTCGAGGGTGGCTGCTCGTTTTGGTGGTGGCCGTCATCTTCCGTTTGTTGTTCAGGGTGTAGCCAGTCTGGGTGTTGAAGACTTTTTTTGTAATATATGTGTGGCTTTTAAGAACTTGTAGCATGCACTTGAAATGATTGCCCCTTATTTTGTGCATGTTTTGGGGTTAGAATGTGTGAGAATAAACAATGTCCCTCCTGCTTGCCTGCGACATTTTGTGCAGGTCGTTGTGTCCGTTCCGGGCAAGCAGGCCTTCTTTTTATGAACCAACTTATATGCAATGGTTATCTATGCTCAAGGTTAATGTTTTTACTTGTTATGTGAAGTTATCATTGTCATCAATTCGACATTAGAACTTGTCATGATTTCCTCGTTCGAGTGTGTAACGCAAGTGTGGAAAACAACGAGGCAACTGGTGCAATTACAATAGGAAAGTAATGCTGCAAAACGAGATAATGGCTACAAAAGACTTGCCTACTTGCACAAAAGACTTGCCTAAACCAAGTGTATAGGGCCCTACTTGCACAAAAGACTTGCCTAAACCACGAGGCAATGTGAATAAGCGTGTGCACCTATGATAGGGAACTTCTCCCTCGACAATCCTCTCTTAGGTTTTGCACCTCCATCGACAAAAGACATACATAAGTTTTACAATATGCCAATTAACATTAACCTTCAAAACGTGGTACGCGCCTATTGTTCCAAATCTGGTGAGCGATTTCATCCCTTAGCCCCTTCATCCCTACGATAGGGCCGTCATCCTCGTCCGAGTCATAACAGGGATCATCGTCCTCGTGACCAATTTCCTCTTTGTCGTCGTAGGGGTCATCTTCGTCCTCCCCATCGGACGGGGAAACATCAAGGGTGAACTCCGTGAACCTCAGGTCATCGTCGTCCACGATCTCTGGCTCAGCACAAGACCGCCTGACGTAATTGTGGAGCGCAAAGCAAGCTATGATGATTGCAATCTGCTTCCTAATAGGGTACTTTGGGAGTTGCATCAGGATCTTCGACTTGGACTTCAATATCCCGAACGACCTCTCGATAGTGCCCCTGAGGGACGAGTATGACTTATTGAAGGCCTCTTTCTCGTTCGACGGTTGTGAAGCGGCGAACGTCGGGTGATGGTACTTAGTCGTCGAATAGGGAGTCATGTAACCGGGCCGGAAGGGGTACCCTTTGTCGCATAGGTAGTAGTAGCCTACACAACATGAATGTGCATTAGGCAAAGGCTAAACCACTTGAGTTCTGCATGGCACAGTTTGGTATCAAGCGATGAGTTATCACACGTACCGGCAGGAGGATGTAGGAAGCGCATAGCGGTTGTTCTTAGGGCGTGATCAAACACACGTGCATTGTGTGCGCTACCCTCCCAACCGGCCGATATGAACGTGAATCGCAGCTCGAAGTCGCTTACATCCATCACGTTGTACGTGCATGTGCCCTTCCTGTACCGAAACCTGATCTGGTCGGCCCTGGGTATCGCCGCTTGAATCTAGCCCTACACATTGCGTCTAGAACTTAGCCTATGCTGTTGGATATAGTGTACGAGGATCGTTGGAACCATTCACAAGCATTCCGAGGGCTTGCCCCCAAGCCATCGTGTTGACGAAAATGGCAACCTTCTCCATCACAGACATATGTAAGGACCCTCGCAGACCGTATTGATGCTCAAGAATTCCACATAGCCGCACAAATGCACCCTTTTCCATTCTGAAGGAGTTGACGCTCCTCATCTGCGACCAATGCGTCACAATGTCATCGACCCAACGTGCTCCTGCGTACGGGCCGATGTATTGGGGGACTTTATGCACATGCAGAAAGTAGTGCTGCACAATGGGGATGGCCTGCTGCTGGAGGATGAGGCAAGCGATGACAGTTCTTCGCCATCGTCGACGCCTATGACGACGACGCTCGTACCCCTTAGGTTGCAGCCTGCAACAGGAAAACCAATTTATGAAGGTCCCATTACCAAATAGTTGTGCTGAAGGTCACACAATACACAAACGAAAGAAATGATGTACAATGTGATGAAGTTCCCAACATAAGACACATTATTCATAACAGAGGGTAGTAACACAAACTATAACAACCTGTTCACAACCTCAAAGGATGGAAACGAAAGCCGAACGCAAAGTCGCATCATTACAAACTAACAAGTTTAATCAACGAAAATTTTGAAGTTGCAAAGGAAAATGGAGGGCCATTGGAAGGCTCGAATAGAGTTGGATCTTGCACTGGTGGGATTCAGGGGGGACAAGCGCCCAAATGCTGCCCGTCGTTCGTGGAGTACAGCCACTTGAGCCACGACATCCGGGACTGATTCGTCTCAATCTCTAGGAACACCTCCCGCCTTTCAAGGGTGGGAAGGGCCAAGCTGACGCACCACATGGGATCACCTTACTTCATGAGCCCATCTGTCACCATGATTTTCACAATGTCCATCACCTCCCTGGTGGTCCCATGTGGTTTGTTGGATGGCATCTCTTCCTTCTCTTCCCTCGCCTCCCTCGTATCCCTCTCCAGCATGGCCTTCAGTAAACTGTTGGTGTCCTCCGCCAATTCAAAATGTCGTGAAGCAAGCTTTGAGCCCTCCGACTTCCGAATGTTGTGCTTTGGAGCGACGATTGATGCCCCAGACCCGGAACTGGCTAGACCTCGCTTTTTGATGGTGGATGGACCCGAACCTGCTGCATTTGAAGGACCAGAGCGTTGGGCAGTTGAAGAACCAGACCTTGCCCCATTTGAAGCCTCGGAGCCTGGGACATTCTCAGGTGTGCTCCCGTCGTTAGGCTCTTCATCGCAGATGTCGTGCATTGCTTGAAACATAGATGGAGTCCGGGTCTAACTAGGGAACAACTCATCAAACCCCTCGTCTACACCCTCATATTGGCAACCCGTAGGGTCCCCTGCATTGTCTCCTCCATTCCCTTGTCGACCATTGTCGTCATCAATGGAGATGCACTCCGGTTGTCCTTCATCGCGGGGGGTTCTGAGATGCCCGGGCTGATGGATCCATTGATGGGGTGACGTAGTACTCACCGGTGGCCACGGTGCCACCGTAAACTTGGTCAAACAAGTCCTCCAACTCAAGAGGGATCCCCTTCTTTCGGAACTTCTTGAAGTTATGGTCCACCTGCTCAATAGGAAATCAAGGCATGTATGTGGGACTTTCGAATATGCGGTGTGCACATTGAAGACGAGACAAACACAAAACGAGGATGTACCACAATTTTCTTCTCCCACCATTCGTTGGACGCCATGATGGTTCCTCTAACGGGATCCCAACCCAACCCTGTCTCATCCTTCTTCAGCTATTTCGAAGAGTTGAAATAAGCTTTCATATAGCGAGTGCGATTCTTAAGAGTGTTGGTGTTTCACTTCTTCCCCGTCAATTCCTCAAACTGAGCTGTAAGGGGAGCCCAAAGGAAAGCATGCTCCCTTCCATTTTTTTTCTGGTATGCTAGGAGAACTCGCATCAGCTTCATCGTCAGGTCGTACGACCAGTAGAAGGTGGCTGGAACGGGGACCTTGTCGTCACCACTCGCGGGTGGCTTAGCTTTTCCCCTTCGATTACTCGTCGCCTTTCCCTTACCTTTGGCATTGCTAACGGGCGTGGAATCCATGTCAATCTGGAATGGGTGGATGGCGAGGAATGCAAAGGCCCAAAGGAAGACGATGCACAACAGCAATTGAATGTCGACGCCAATTAAATTCAACTTCAACTAGAACGAAAACACTCATACAAAACAAGCAAATTGAGGAATCAAAACACAAGAAAACCCATCTCAATTAACACCTTCCCAACCCTATCAAACCTAATTTCTCTTGCAAGTCAAGTATGAACTCAATTCATGAACTGGGTTGTGTTTCAATCGCCCTTCTAGACTTGTCAAACCCTCAATTCCTGCCCTCAACCGTCATGTATGCATTCAATCGAATCTATGACTGACGCCCCCAAACACAAGTAAACCCTCAATTCAATTAACACATATTTCCCCAATTGCATAGACGATTTAACCCTAACAATTCTGCCTTATTTCGATTCGAGGTCCTAAGGTGGGAGATGAGGACAACTTACATGTTCGACGGCCAGTAGATGACGGAGGAGTCGGATGCCGCCGCAACGAGCTGGCTTTTCGGCGAGGGTGGTCGGGTGCAGTCGCTCGGAACCGTGGGAGGCTTTTCCCTCTTGAGGCAAGAGGCAGAGCTTGATTTCGAACAACACCAATAATGTCGACAACAATAGGTTTCACATTCAAGAGGGGTATGAATATGGGGGCAATTTTGTCTTTTCATGTGCATATGTGGGGGTAATGCGTAGGTGGATGTAATTCGTCTTTTCATGTGCGTATGTGCGTATGGGGATAATAGCACATATTAGCGCAAGAATATGCTTATTTTATTCTCATTCACTTGGCTTTTACCTTCGGAGGTTACAACCAATTTATCCCAGATTTCTTTGGCACTTCTGCAAGAAGAAACACGGTTAAATCCTTCAACATTTAAACCACAATACGGTAAGTTCGTGGCCACATTCTCCAAATCAGATTGGTTGAAGTCTTTGGCACGTGAGGACCCTTTTTGATAAGCTCCCAAAGCTCCATATCTTGGTAAATGATGAACATCTGCATTAAGGATCTCCAGTGCACAAAGTTATCGCCACACAAGGGGGGTGGGCGGTTGGCCGATCTTCCTTGAGTTAATCCTCCATCACCTACAATACTAATAATCGATCTCACAAATGGTTAAATCGAATAAATGCGAGTTAAGCTTCGATATACCAATTAAAGAACGGAGTAGGTAATATAATGATATAAATACTCTAGAAGGGGGGGGGGGGGGGGAGTTGAATAGATACTCTAGACGTTTTTCAAGGGTCTTGAAACTAATCTCAGTGTCTTGAACTGGATGTCAAGGGACTTGAGATATATCAGAAACATCTTGTTGAACGAAAAAAAAAGTTAATTATGAGTGCATAAATAAAATATAAAGGACACATGAATTGATAACGAAATTCGGCTATAACCAGCATATGTCTTCGCCTAGGGTTATCCGACCCGTAGGATTTGAACCACTATTATTTCTCTTTTCATCATGAGTCCTAGATATAACCTAGAAGAACTTCCCTTCTTCTACCTCTGGAAACCTTACCTGCTTCTATCTAGTCAACCCAAAATACAAAGAAATAAAAGCCCTTTTACACCGAAGTGTATGTTGTGAGCTGAATTTGCCATGTTTTACAGTAACTTTTATATCGATTTCTGCATACATTGCATTCTTTTGGGTTTAGATAAAACAGAATCTGTGTAGTTAATGTTTATTTGCCAAATTATGGAATCTACACCAGTTTCTGTTTAAATCGCAGAATTCGAGGCATTTTACAGCAATTCTACAGAAGGTCAGAAAAGCTCGGAAAACAGCTACAGAAGTCCAAGATCGAAGCAACAACGAAACCAGTCGAATCGAGTCAAGAACCAAGGTTACTCGACCTCGAGTAAATCCTACTCGATCTAGACAAGTATAGCCGAGCACAGCCTTGTCGACAGAGCCTGATCGAGAGCCAGACCAGCCCAGCTCCGGAAGTCTACTCGATCTCGAGTACCATCTAGTCGAGATCGACGACACTTCGGAGCCATGTCCGGAGTCGACGAGCTGTGCCAAGCCGAGAAGCCGAGGACGAAGACGCAGACCACCCCTACTCGAGACAGAGGAGGGCTAATCGAGATCGACTAGACCTATGAGTCATGTCCGAGCCACATCGAGCACAAACCAGCCAGACGACGAGGGCTACTCGAGACAGACGAGGGCTACTCGAGACAGACGAGGCCGTGGTCGAGATCGAGTAGACCTCTAGAGCCGCGTTACTCGGTTTTGACGAATCCTACTCGGTATAGGGTTGCTTGGGCGCGAAGATTGCCGATTCTATCCGAAATCATCAAGACACATCATGAAGGAAGAGATCTATCCATTAAAGACATTTAGATATATTTAGATTTAATTTCCTTGTTACTTTTATTTATCCTTAAGCATTTTAGATATAATTTTAGATATAGATAGAGATTTCTTTCCTAGAATAGCTAGGGAATGAAGCCTATAAATAAAGCCCATGGGGCTCAGTTTCATTCATTCAATTTCAGAGACAAGGAGAAGTTCCAAGGAGAAGTTTTAGGAGTTCGAAGGTTTTAGGGTTTTGGCGTTCAACGAGAGTTGGATCGCCGGGATTGTAAAGTCTTTGAATTTAGTTTAATGCAAGTTGTTTCCTTTCAATCAATGATGTCTGAGTTTGCGATGAAGCGCGAGTAGTCAACCCACTTCTAGGGTTGGGGCGAGTCCGAAGATAGCCATGCGTGCCTGAGGTAAAGATCCGACCTTTATCATGTTTTGAGCATTTTCCTACTTGTTGATGTGTTTATTGCCCATTTAATGGAGATCCATGCTAAAAACTTGGATTGTAAACATAAAATCAGTAGAGACAATTAGGGTTTCTTGAGAGAGTTGTCTAATTGTGGGAAAAGGCGAAAGCTTAATCCTTTAATGCGATTCACATAATTATCTGTTTGATCCTACCTTATGCATGCTTGGTTATTGTCGTTGCAAACCCCAATCTTGGAAGTCTTTTACATTAAGTATAGTCGAAACCCCAAAAGCATTTGTTTTTACTTTCTTTCGTTTTCGTTTTAAGTTTCTGCCCTCGTCGACCTCGACCAAATCCTGGTCGATCTCGACTACTGATCCTCGACCCAGAGTCGCCGTAGCTTACTGTGTGCAGGAACTCGACCAGACCCACTCGACCCAGACGAAGCCTACTCGATATCGAGTACCACCTGGTCGATATCGACCACACCCTGTGCTTGCTGCTGCGCTGTGTTCGACTGTCCGATCTTCTGTCGACTACCCTAGTCGAGATCGAGGACCCTGTTGTCGACTTCTGTCCGTGAGATTCCACTGCTGCCTAGGATCCGCTGACACGCTTCCTCGTGGATCGATCCTGACTTCCCGCTGCTGCATCGGGAGGAAGTCTTGTAATCATTTGCGTGGGCAGAATCTGGTTTGATTTATTTCATTATATTTTAAACTCGATTTCCTCCTAACAACAAATTGGCGCCGTTGCCGGGGAAGCTATCATTCGCGCCTTAGGTAGTTAAATCTCACGTCTACCTTGAGTTACTTTGCAGGTGTATGCGTCGTTCTGGTCAAACACCTGAGTTTGACGCTTTAGACGAACCGGAACGCCTATTTCACATCCGAGCTAAACTACAAAGAGCCATGGCGGCTGCTGAGACACAAGAACAGCTGATTGCGAGGCTTACCAGGGAGCTAGCCGCAAAGGATACTGCTATCGCCACAAAAGATGCTGCTATCGCCGCTGAGAAAGCAGCAAGGGAACAAGCAGAAGCTGAGCTTGCCCAATATCCAACTACAGCAGAGGATTATATGCATCCAACTCTCGTCGTGCCTGAATCGGCGATTCTAATCCCTGAAAACTCTTTTGAAATTCGCACTCAGTTTCTTATAGAACTTAAAAACAATGCTTTTCATGGAAGATTTAATGAGTGCCCTCTTGAACATATTACCAATTTTCATGACATGTGCCGTACTCTTGCTGAAGGTACAACTCTGGAATATGTCAAGATGAAAGCTTTCCGTTGGTCGCTCGCTGGACCTGCACTGAAGTGGCTAGAAGGACTGAAACCAAGATCCCTTACAACATGGGCACAAGTAGAGCAAGAGTTTCTCAACAAATTCTTCCCTCCTGCCAAGACAGCATTCCTCCGCCAAAAGATCACAACTTTCAAACAAAAGCCTGGGGAGCCGCTAGCAAAGGCATGGGAAAGGTACAAGGAATTACTGCGATCTTGCCCTACTCATGGACAGCTACCCTACGTCATTCAGGAGATCTTCTTCAACTCTCTTGACCAAGTCACTAAGGACAGGATCAATCAGTACACTCGATATGAGTACCTGACGATGCCACCAATTGACGCATGGGGTGTGCTAGACAAACTCACAGCATATGACAACAAGTATGGGACTTCTGCAAACTATGATGAGAACGCCTGTGCTAGGCCAGCACCATCTATGCCACTCTATGAGCCAGCAAAGGAGATTGACCCAGATGTCAGGGAGCAGTTCTATAGGGACCAGAATCGCAAGCTCCTCAAGCAAGTCAAATATCTATCTGTCAACCAGCTTTGCATCGAATGCGGATCACAGAGGCACAGCACTACTGAGTGCCCACACACTAAGCAAGTCAGAATGGCAGAGACACATGAGGAAGCAGCCTATGCTGGGGGTCCAAATCGCTACATGGGAGATCAAAGGTTCTATCAACCTCAGTGGAACCAAGGTCTTCCTAGGAATCCCCCACCCTACAGAGCCCCAGGACATCCAGAAAGGGATCAAAAGAAGGATGATCTGCAGCTGATCCTTGAGGAGATGCGTCGGAATCATGCACAGAACCTGCAGGCTACAAACACCATCAACCATCAGCTCCAGAACTTCAACACAAAATTTGGAGAACTAGACATCTGGAAAAGGGGAATCGAGACACAGATGGGCCAAATCGCTGCACAAGTCCCACGACCATCCGGACAACTCCCTGGGCAACCAGAGCCAAATCCTAAAGGGAAGACCGGACACGTCGCAGCTATCACACTCAGGAGTGGGCATCAATTACATGAGCCAGAGGTCGGGAAACAGCAAAGCAAGGCAGAGCAGCAACTCGAGACAGAACAGAATCTAGTCGATCTCGAGGAGCCTGTACTCGATGTCGACAAGACCTTGGTCGACCTCGACAAGAAACTCCTCGACCAAGACCAGAAGCTGAACTCGGACTCCGCCACGCAGACCAGCAAACCGAGGTCGACAACCCAAGTCGACATCGACAAGCCCCTTGTCGATCTCGACAAGCCCGTGGTCGAGGTCGAGGAGCAGCAAGTCGAGGTCGACGACTCTGCAGCATCTCCGACAGCTGATCTGGCTCCGAAGCAGAAAAAGCCACTGCCTTTCCCTTCAAAAACACAGAAAGATCCCACTGCAGGTAGGTTTACCAGATTTGTTAATATGCTGCAAGAACTGAATGTTTCTATTCCTTTTACAGAAGCCCTGCAAGAGATGCCTGGATATGTCAAGTTTCTGAAGGAAATCCTGAGCAAGAAGCGATCCATCTCAGAAATCGCAGGCGAATGCAAAGTACTCCACTTCCCTGAAAAGAGGCCTGACCCTGGTAAGTTTTCTGTTACTGTGGGTTTTGGACAATATAAATATGATTCTCTATGCGATTTAGGAGCAAGTGTGAGCATCATGCCTTTATCAATCTAGCGGAAGGTCAAGATAGGATGCATAGAACCTGTGGATGCTAAGTTATACATGGCTAACAATACAGTGGTCATCCCTACAGGTATAGTTGAAAATGTCCCCGTTCAGGTTGGTAAATTCTTTGTCCCAGCTAGAGCTGGCAAAACCCGACCCGAACCCGAAAACCCGACCCGGTCGACCCGGAACCGATTGTTTTGAACACCGATCAACCCGACCCATTTTGGACCCGAAATCCGAATAACCGATAACCGAAACTCGCCCAAATCCGAATGAACCGAACCCGATTCAACCGAAACCCATTAAGACCCGAACCCGTTACAACCGAAACCCGATATAACCCGAACTTTAAGATACATTCTAGTAAATTTTTCAAAATGAATATTGAAATAACTGAAACCCGAGACAACCGAAACCCGAATGAACCGAAACCCGAACCCGACCCAACCAAATGACCAAATTATTAGACATTACCCGAAACCGAATGACCCGAAACCCGAATGACCCGAAACCCGAATAACCCGAAACCCGACTAACCGAACCTGAACCCGATCCGACCCGCCCGATTGCCACCTCTAGTCCCAGCTGATTTCCTTATCATCGATTGTGCTGAAGATCCTACTAGCCCTATTATTCTTGGTAGACCATTCTTAGCTACTGCAGATGCCCGAATTAGTGTCAAGAATAGGTCGCTCACCTTCACCATAGGCGATGAGGTTTTGGATTTCTCTTTTGGCCCTGCAAGGGAGGAAGTTTCATGGCTGGAGGTGAAAAGCATCAGCATCGACAGGACCAAGCAAACAACGGAGGAAAGCGCCAGAACTGTACTTGAGGTCGACAAGCCCTACTCGACCTCGACAAGCGCTCTACTCGACCTCGACAAACCTTTGTCGATCTCGAACACCATCACTGAGCCAGAAACTTGCCAGGAGCCTAAGTATGGGGTCCCTGTACTCGATCTCGACCAGCAGTACTCGACATCGAGTAGACCCAAGCCCAAAGATTTCTGTTTTGGGTCCGAACAGGTAAGTGCAGGTATGAATTCTACTCCCCCTCAGTCCATAAGTAAAATTTTCAATGATTTAAAGGGAGCTAAGACACCATGGCGAGAGAATTTGCAGAAATTAAAGGCTACAAAGAAGAAGAAGAAAGGGAAAGGAGATGATGCAAGCAACCACCTGTCAGCTGAGCTTGCATACTACCATCAGGACCTAGATGATCCAGGAGAAGGGCCAAGCATGAGTGGGCCCCACAATAATGGTCCTCCTTGAGCACAAACGGAGAAGTCGGCCTAGCGACTCTAAAATCTAGAGCATGTATATAGACTTTATGAACTTTCTGAACTTTTTAGTTTTTGGTTTAGGTTTCATGTCTTTTTAAGAACTTCATATGGATAGTCTTGTTTTTTTGGTGAGGAATCTAACACTTGTAGGTCAGGCAAGTATATAAAGATCGCGAAAAGTGGAATAAGAAGTCCCTGAAAACCAGTCAGAATCGACGAAGGCCAAGTCGACGACGACGATGAGGAGCAGCCCAGACACTACTCGATCTCGAGTAGGCCAGCTCGACATCGACAAGCCAACGAACACTCCTCGACTTCAGAATCCACTAGACGCAGACGAGCCTCCTCGAGATCGAGTACCTTGTACTCGAGATCGACCAGCAACTTACTCGACCTAGATGCCTCCTCGATATGATCCTGTGAGTTCCTTCCTTTGCTCTTGTTTTTATTTGATTTTATATAGTGGGGACACTGTAAATTTTAAGTATGGGGTGGGGGAAGGGCTTACTTTGTGCATATTTGATTTATTTGATCATATTTGACATATATGTGCATTATTTCTTTGAATTGCTACATGGCTATTTTGGAATGCATTATTAATTTATGTGCTTATATATGCATGTTTTCCAAAATTTGAGAAAAATGACCCCCATTGAAATTTTGAATAATGTCATGGAAGCTTATATTGAACTCGACGATGCAAAATTGGATTCATTAGAGATATAGCATGAAATTGCCTAGTAAAGGGAAGTCACAATGAAGTACATTATTTTATTGAAAACCATGAAAGGAGGTAAAATTCGAAATTGCTTTTGACATGTTGCATGATAAGATGATGGAGGACTTTATATTTCCATATAATGCTCATATGTTTATATTCCTAGCCTTACCTATGCTTATGCATCACAAAAGCCATAATATGCCTTATTTCAAATATTGCTCCACATGATCTAAATATTGCCATTCCTTACCTTATTTCCTATCCAGGGATTATGTTGAGAATGATGTTACATTATGGAGATTGTTATATGGTTGTTGTGTTGTTTTTATCATTATTGGAGTTTGGCTGGAAATTGTTTGAAATATATAGAAAATTTAATGAGTGAAAGAAAATCCAATCACCTCAGGAGATAAAGGTAGATTGACCCTGCTCTCTGAGATAATAGTTTGGAGTGGAGAGATGGGACACATTGTGAGGAGTCCAAATCACTAAGTATCCGGGGCCATTCATGACACCCATGTTTGCGACTCGCGAGAAGGCAGTGCTGAGGTTAGAGAGGTAAAAGCATTATTATTGAGAAAAAAGCATTATGAAAGGTGATGAATCTCAAAGAGAAGGAATGTGGAAATTCAGTTTGGAAATACTCCATTTCCCCGGATCATTAGCACCACATTGCCAAAAATTGCCCACCTTTAGCCTTTTACCAACCTACTCCTTATTGAGCTTAAATTAAAGTCCTCTTGATTATTGTTGCTTTGTCACATAAAAATTATTTGTGCATAACCCTCCTTTTGTGAGTAGATGTTGCTTTTGTATATTTGCACATGCATGGATCTGTGACACTAGTACCTTTTCAAGGATGGTAATTGACTGCAGGGTTATATGAGAATGAATCTAAGATGTTGAGAGTTTAAATTCTTCCCCTGAATGACAATTAAAAGTATTGCTTGAGGACAAGCAAGCTTAAGTATGGGGTGTTTGTTGTGAGCTGAATCTGCCATGTTTTACAGTAACTTTTATATCGATTTCTGCATACATTGCATTCTTTTGGGTTTAGATAAAACAGAATCTGTGTAGTTAATGTTTATTTGCCAAATTATGGAATCTACACCAGTTTCTGTTTAAATCGCAGAATTCGAGGCATTTTACAGCAATTCTACAGAAGGTCAGAAAAGCTCGGAAAACAGCTACAGAAGTCCAAGATCGAAGCAACAACGAAACCAGTCGAATCGAGTCAAGAACCAAGGTTACTCGACCTCGAGTAAATCCTACTCGATCTAGACAAGTATAGCCGAGCACAGCCTTGTCGACAGAGCCTGATCGAGAGCCAGACCAGCCCAGCTCCGGAAGTCTACTCGATCTCGAGTACCATCTAGTCGAGATCGATGACACTTCGGAGCCATGTCCGGAGTCGACGAGCTGTGCCAAGCCGAGAAGCCGAGGACGAAGACGCAGACCACCCCTACTCGAGACAGAGGAGGGCTAATCGAGATCGACTAGACCTATGAGTCATGTCCGAGCCACATCGAGCACAAACCAGCCAGACGACGAGGGCTACTCGAGACAGACGAGGGCTACTCGAGACAGACGAGGCCGTGGTCGAGATCGAGTAGACCTCCAGAGCCGCGTTACTCGGTTTTGACGAATCCTACTCGGTATAGGGTTGCTTGAGCGCGAAGATTGCCGATTCTATCCGAAATCATCAAGACACATCATGAAGGAAGAGATCTATCCATTAAAGACATTTAGATATATTTAGATTTAATTTCCTTGTTACTTTTATTTATCCTTAAGCATTTTAGATATAATTTTAGATATAGATAGAGATTTCTTTCCTAGAATAGCTAGGGAATGAAGCCTATAAATAAAGCCCATGGGGCTCAGTTTCATTCATTCAATTTCAGAGACAAGGAGAAGTTCCAAGGAGAAGTTTTAGGAGTTCGAAGGTTTTAGGGTTTTGGCGTTCAACGAGAGTTGGATCGCCGGGATTGTAAAGTCTTTGAATTTAGTTTAATGCAAGTTGTTTCCTTTCAATCAATGATGTCTGAGTTTGCGATGAAGCGCGAGTAGTCAACCCACTTCTAGGGTTGGGGCGAGTCCGAAGATAGCCATGCGTGCCTGAGGTAAAGATCCGACCTTTATCATGTTTTGAGCATTTTCCTACTTGTTGATGTGTTTATTGCCCATTTAATGGAGATCCATGCTAAAAACTTGGATTGTAAACATAAAATCAGTAGAGACAATTAGGGTTTCTTGAGAGAGTTGTCTAATTGTGGGAAAAGGCGAAAGCTTAATCCTTTAATGCGATTCACATAATTATCTGTTTGATCCTACCTTATGCATGCTTGGTTATTGTCGTTGCAAACCCCAATCTTGGAAGTCTTTTACATTAAGTATAGTCGAAACCCCAAAAGCATTTGTTTTTACTTTCTTTCGTTTTCGTTTTAAGTTTCTGCCCTCGTCGACCTCGACCAAATCCTGGTCGATCTCGACTACTGATCCTCGACCCAGAGTCGCCGTAGCTTACTGTGTGCAGGAACTCGACCAGACCCACTCGACCCAGACGAAGCCTACTCGATATCGAGTACCACCTGGTCGATATCGACCACACCCTGTGCTTGCTGCTGCGCTGTGTTCGACTGTCCGATCTTCTGTCGACTACCCTAGTCGAGATCGAGGACCCTGTTGTCGACTTCTGTCCGTGAGATTCCACTGCTGCCTAGGATCCGCTGACACGCTTCCTCGTGGATCGATCCTGACTTCCCGCTGCTGCATCGGGAGGAAGTCTTGTAATCATTTGCGTGGGCAGAATCTGGTTTGATTTATTTCATTATATTTTAAACTCGATTTCCTCCTAACAACAGTGTATCTATGTTTGAGTAGACGAATACTCTTAGTAGAACAAGAATGACTTATCCTATATCGTTCAACCTTTTCTTCTCCCAACACAAGATAAAACAAATACAATAGGAAGAGGAATAAAAACTGAATAACGGTTGGAATGAGATTTCTCTTGCTCTAAAGTGCTCGCTTGAATGTTGTGTGTTACTCTACATATCTTCTAGGAGAGCTTCCCTTTTTATAACACAGCCTGAGGGTTTTCTGATTGAATTCCGCCAGGATAGGTAGTTGCAACGTCCTCCTTCAAATTTGAATTGCTCCTAATTAAATCGGTTGAATTAACAGCTTGTTTGAAATTTGACGTTGAAGACTAATTTTGATATGCTTGTCGTTGAACCTGTAAAGACCTCGGGTTTCCAATCATAAATTTTAGGTAAATGGATTTAATTCGGGAATTTTGAGAAAAACTTGTCCTCAACTTAAAAAATTGACTTTGAAACTCGTAAAGCGGATTTCCGACCTAAAATTTATTTTTTTGGCAAACGACCCCGACCCTTCACCTCAAGAATTTAAACGAACTTTGGATGACGATATCTTCCTCGGAAATATTAAAATATAATTGATGGAGAGAGCGAGAATTGTGAAACTAACACTCGAGAACTATTTTTGGGATACGAGTTTCGCGTGTTCGGGATCGAAATCCCGCCCTAATCCATCCTCACCCTAACCAAACCAAAATAGTCCTCCTCATGCCTTGTGAGACATTTTAATTCAAACTAAGATTCCTTACCCCAAGTGGTGAAACACCCACAATCCCCTTTTCCTTTCTCCTTCCTTGCACCCCCTTGTTTGGGTAAGGAGACAAACCAATCTCTATCCCATCTATCCTTCCAAATCAACTCATATCTCCATAAACTCAAATCTTTGACTTCATTTCGTTTACCTCACCCAAACACAAAAACCCTAAACACAACCTTATCCAATGTGAGAAAGACCAAAACCCCAAAGATCACCTCTCTCCTTCCCTTTCTCTTCCTTTGTCGTGAGAACCCAAGGGCTCTTCAAACCCCTTGACTGTCGGCACACCCAACCACCACCACCACTCCCACCACCGTCACCTCCCTCCATCTCCCTCCTCCTTTTCTTTCACCTCCACCAAGAGCAAACAACCACAACCACCACTCCATTTATCCTCCTCCTCTTGCACAAGGTCCACCAATAACTTTCTCACGCTGCCCTAGAGCGAAAGACCAGCTCGAGCCATCAATAGCCCCATAGGTTCGACAACGTAGCCCCGACACCACCCCACTACTGTTTTTCGGTTTCTAGAGGTAAGAGCTTCGGTTTTCCTTTCTTTTGACTCCAAACACCTAAAGGTCCTTCATTTAACCTCCCTACTACTCTCCCATCCATCCTTGCATGAAGATCCAGTTGAGACAAGCCCATAAATCTTCCCCCGAGCTATTCCGATGAAGAACGAGACCTTAGGTGAGCAGATCCTTCCTCCTCTAGATTTCTACATGTTATGAGTGAACTAACATGTCCCTTTAGGTCACGGAAAGGTTCGGGAAAAGTGGGGAGAGCTAAATCCCATGAAGAAGCTGCAATGAGCTCGATTTGAGCTCCTAGTTGTAGATTTCACCGCGACGAGTGGGAACTGGCCATGGAAGGATTCAAACTCGCCACGACGAAACTCAAGTTTCACCGCACCAAGAGTCGGGTGTCTCTTGGCCACATCCCCGAGCCTGGAGAGTTTACTCTCGCCACGGCGAGTTAACCTCGTCAACGCGGCGAGTATGAACTTGGCCTTGGGCGGGGTGATATCCGTTTCACCACGACGAGAGGGACTCTCATGGCAGCGAGTCTCCATCCACGACCATGAGACCCCCAGCTCACGGGGTTTCACTGGGAGAGTTTCGCCACGGAAAAATACTCCTTAGCCGATTGTTTCACTTGATCTTCTTGGGTATTTTGACGAGCGATTTCGAAAACATGATTTGATGTTCTTGGGGGTTGGAATGGCCTGACTAGACGATTTGCACTCGGGTTTTGGAAAATGAATTTAACGAGAATTTTCAAAGGTCGGAAGTCCTAACTATTTGACTCGAGATTTGAAACAATTTTGAACTAATTGGGGATTTTGACGTGTTTGATGACTAACTTGGCATGATGTTGTGAATGTGACTAATAGCATAATATGTGGTGATGTGTTATAGCATGAGTAGTATCTTATGAAATGTTATATATGCTAAGTAAGAGTATGAGTTGGTGGCGTGCGAATTGGCTAAATATGTTATGGAAAGTTGTTATAATTGACGAGTCGGCAAAAGATGTTGTGATGATGGTTGGTCATGATGAATGGAAAGTACAGATTATACAAACTTGTTGCCTATCTGCTTGTGAGTGTGTGATATATGTGCTTAGAGTAGCTATAGAAGTAGACTTATTATGTTGTTGAATATGTATCTAGGTGATCCTCCGTGATTATGACTTTCTGTGTACCAGTAATACTCTTTTGCTCCTCTGCTTACTTAGGTAAGTTTCCTCTCGGAGCTTACTCAGATTGAACAGAACAACTTCCCTACTTATATGTGCATGATATACTAGGTGTTGCATAAGCATAAGAGCATGCCATATAGTACCATGCTTAGGACTTGCACCAATGAATGAGCATCCTTATTCTGTATACGTTTGTAAATAGAACGATTGTTATTTGTGAAGTAACTAGAGTCTTTGCTAGGGTCATAGGACAACCCAGCCCCATCGGGTCTTGTCCTAAGTCAATCGAGTCATGAGTAACACCATTATGAGTAAAATGAGCACGATGATTATTGCGAGCATGCAGAATGAATAATGTTATGAATAAATGGAATGCATTCACGAGATGGCCAGTGTCCACCCTAACAAGAAGGGGGGTGGAGGTAGGAGAGGGACATGCCACTTAGCATTCTGTGTAGGGCCCTAATTATTGTCTTCTGCATATATTTGTAAACTGCCAGCATGCTTGTGTGTTAAATTATGTCCTGCATTAGAAGTACGATATTAGGAATAGCGTATATGTGTGTTTATCTGTGGGGACCAGCCAAGTGCGGGCCTGAATCTGATCCTATGCATGTCTATATTTTTTTAGTTATGTGATTGATGTGTGTGTATGATGTTCGTATATCTCTATGACTTGGCGCGAGACTTTTGTACGACGTGTGAGAGAGAGCTTCAGAGACTCTGACTCCATCACAATATCAACTTTGATAGTTTTTAGATTATCGGATTTCAGATTTCTGCTTTGACCCTACACTTCCGTGGCACCATGGGTGTATTTAGTTTTAGACATGATGGTTTGAATGCAAAAATGGATTTCCGCGACTTAGGCTCTAGGAAAGGTACATGGGTGCTAACCCCGGGTCTCCAATAGACCTCACGATGTTTTGGGTTCGAAATACCACTTTCTGCCGCTAATCCTTTGTTTTCAAACTTCAACCTGTACTCAGTCTGCAAGATCCGAACGAAAGATTTTATCCTTCGAAACATAACTCGGGTTGTCTAATTCCGGGCCATTACAAAGGTGGTATCAGAGCTAGGTTTTGCAATCTGAGTACAATAGGTTGATTTTTTTTTTTAAACTGCACAACGATTTCAAATGGTTTTGAAAATGATTTCAAAGGGGCAAAATGAATTTAATTGGACCTAACCCTAGACTAACACATAAGATCGAACTCGCGGGTAGAGACTAAGGCGATAGATTGTCCCTTAAGGATGTAGGATCGGGGAACAGTAGGCAAAATACTAACTTTCTATTTACAGATGGGTCTGAAAGACTCCAAGGAGTGCATCACGGAGGTAGGAAAGATAGGTTAGGAGACTGTGAGGTAATTTCCCCCTCTGGTGAGCTTCCTCTCGAAGGGCAGCATAGATCGTCTCTGTGCTTATATCACCTGGGCCCGAGAACGATCCCCCTCGAAGGGGATCATATTAATCTCATTGAGTTCTTTTATGCTGAGGGTTAAACTAAACCGTTTCGTGGAGCGATCATGGTTGATACACGAAGCGATCTAGTTGGGCGTGGGGGTTCGGCACGTCGCGGTAGGGGACGTTCCCTCGCCAAGTTGTTGTTGATAATGCTGAGGAGCGAGTTTCACCACTGCCTGTTGACGACCGAGCTCCGATTCCACCATAGACTGCGATGGGGTAGCTAGAGGCAGCACTTCATGACATTCTGAGCGAGTTACGTGGAGGGGCTCGATCTACGGCACCGACGCTAGAGGTTCCAAGTTAGAAGCCAGCCGAGCCTGTGGCCGATGCGCGCCCTGAGAAGTGCGTCGGCTGGGTCAAAATGCTAGTACAGTGCCGCCCACTGATATTTTCTAGAGAGCCTAGCGAGGATGTTGAGAGGTGCTTCCGCGAGACGGATGAGTTGTTTGATCACGTTGATGTACCTGTTGCTGAGAGACAAAGACTTTCTGCAAGCCTCCTGCGAAGGGATGCATTCTACCGCTGGTCCATATTCAAGGTGGACGAAGCTGAGTGGACCTAGGATGCATTCAGAGCGCTGATGATGCGAGAGTATAGTCCCCCAAGGATTCAGACAGCACAAGAGGTGTCCTTCTTGTGTGGCTTCTACGACCCGTCAACTTCTGTCTCCGATGTCCTCCGACAGTTCAAGAAGGAGCTGGTGTACTACACACATCTGTGCACCACGGACGAGAGTCGTACACGAATGTTATCTATGAGGTTGTCACCTACCGTCCTTCTACACACATCTAGCTTGGGAGCCATCGGCTTTGAGAGATTCGTGGAGGTCATCTTGTTGTATGACCAATAGAGGATCCTGTTTGACACCACATATGCTACCTCTCGCCTTGTGGTGAAGAGATCGAGACCAGCTGAGACCCGAGGAGATGACAGATCTAGGTTAGAATAATGCAGGAATTGTGTAGTTTATGCTTATTTGTCAATTATGGAGATCTACACTAGTTCTTGTTTAATATTGTAGAAATCGAGACAATTTCGGGACTATTCAAAGAGACGGAATTCAAGCTGGAAAACCACTAAACATCTACTGCAGAGGCACTCGATGTCTACCAAGTGGCTCGACGTCGAGTGGAAGTTGAGCCAGAACATCGAGCAGAAGCAAGGCGGAACACAAGACTCGACGGCATGACTCAATGTTGAGTGCATTACTCAACGACGAGTGAAGACCTTGACACACACATATCGAGTGGAGACATAGAAGACGAGATCGAGTGAAGTTGAGCTGGGACACAAGATGTGACTTGACGTCGAGTAACCTACTCGATGTCGAGTGCCCATAGAAGTCAATCCGGGTCGATTTCGAGCTTGAGTCTGAGTGTGGGATTTCTTAGCATGGAAGGAAATATCTTTTGTCAACACTTGGAAGACTTTATCCATATTAGTAATTCCCTAATTTACCTAGGGGGATTTCTAATTGTTTTATTTTATTTATTCATCAAACATTTAACTTAGGAATATAGATAGATAAATTTAGATAGAGATAGATTGTTCCTTCCTTGAATAGCAAGGATGGTGGACTATAAATAAAGCCCTAAGGGCCGGTTTTTAGGCATTCCAATTTAGGTTCAATTTCATACATTCAAGAGTAGGAAAAGAGAGAGAGAGAGAGAGACAGAGGCCGAGTGGAGGTGGAGAGCAGAAGTGATCTGGCTTTGTTCAGTTTGTACTTTCTCTATTTTAGAGTAATGCAGCAAGTTATTTCCTTTATATTATTGATGTTTGTTACTATGATGAGAAGCGAGTAGTGACCCTACTTCTAGGGTCGGGGTGAGCCCGACGGTAGCCATGTAGGGTTATGCATAAAAGGTATGATCTTTATTGCGATTTCATCTTCTATCCCTACTTACATGATTCTTCTACGACAGCAGTAGGTGATCCTTATTTGTATTATTGAAGCGAAAGTGATCTTAATATGAATTTGGATTTATTATGTGAAAAGGGTAGTAATAATTAGGGTTTATGCGAAAGCCTCTATATTCTTAATTGTTAGGCATAATCTTTTATACTTTGGCATAATTCTATATGGTTATTGTTGCGGCATTGAATCCCCGATCTTGGAAGTCTTTTATCTTATTGAATTCAATCCTACAAATCTGTGTTATTTCTGTTCATATTTTCCTCATCCATTCTATATTCTTCGGACATCCTTTCCGACTTAAATTTATTGCAAAGCTATGTTTTTCTGCACAGGACAACTCGACATCGACTACCTTGGGCGCCATCGACATCGACTGGATCTTCACTCGATGTGGAGCACTTTTGTCTTTTGTTTAGCAGTTTACAGGGATCGACGACTTGGGTCGACATTAAGTCATCTGGTCGACGTCGAGTCAGCTTCTAGTCGACAGCAGGGCAGATTTTAGAACTATTTAGGCGAGCGCTGACACGATTCCTCGTGGATACGATCTTGAAACCCTACCACTACAGCGGGAGGGATTCCTGTATTTTATTTGCTTGGACAGGGAGTTAGTTTATATTCATATTTATATTTATTTCATGACTGGAATCCCCTCCTAACAAGATGTACGAGTGAGTAGCATTACCCACCATTAGACCTGTCAAATGGGTCATTCGGGTCGGGTCCCGGGTAATACGGGTTTCAGGTATTTTCGGGTCCCGGGTAATACGGATTTGACCGGGTTTTCGGGATATTTCGGGTTTGTCAATTTTTTCTTTTTTAAATTAAAAAAATCATGATTTGATCATTTTGCGATAAATTTAAAATTCTAACGTTAAAGATGTTGTTCATAAGTTCCGGTGCTTGTAATTATATACTATATTTGATCTAAAATATTTGATTTTTATTATTTCTAGTAATTTTTAATAAAATGTAATAATAAATAAAATATCAAATTTTTTTAAAAATAATTTCATGCAATTAGTAATAAGCATAGAATTTTTTTAATATTTTAATATTTTTTAGAATTTTTATCTTCTTAAAAAAGTCCGTTGAAAAATAAAAAAATCAAATACTATCGATCGGATGGAGTATTACACAATAGAAATAAGTATAAAAGTTGATTTGAAAATTATAGATCAAGTGATTGTAATTATAAAATGTAATAAATTGGAATCTCCATAAAAAAATTTAATCATATATAATTATAAACCAATCGGGTCACCGGGTCAAATGGGTAAATCGGGTCAAAATTACCGGGTCAATCGGGTCACCGGGTCGAAACCCATATTACCTAGAAAATTTCCGGGTATTTCGGGTTCAGGTCGAAAAAAAATTCCGGGTCAAAATTCCCGGGTTCGGGTCAAAATTTTTTCGGGCGTTCATGGCGAGTCGACCGGGTCGAGTTGTGTTTTGACAGGTCTACCCACCATGGATGCTTTGAGAGGGGCAATTATGTAGCTTCCTGCCCAGACCGTACTACCATATGCTTCACTTGCGGAGTCATGGGTCACATAGATGCCTTTTGTCCCCATAGTAGTAGAGCCCTGCCGAATGCAATGACACTGAGGCTTCCTGCGGGTCCCTATCCGCCAGTTCTGGCATATCCCTAGGGCCAGGGGCGAGGAGATGCTACTACTAGAGGTCGAGGCAGAGGTAGAGGTAGAGGTTCTCGACGTGGAGGCAGATGACCGTCTAGGTTAGGGCAGTGTAGGGAATCATCTTCGCTAGAACCATCTCAGTTTGGTTATGATAGAGGTCAGAGTTAGGTAGGCCGAGGTTCAGCATTAGCCCTACCGCCCCATGTGTTTTAGATAAGGGTCGATGACCACTCAACTCGTACTTTCGTAAGTACGATATTCTTCCATGATGATTGCTTAGCCATATTATTTGACACTGGTGCTACTCAATGCTTTATAGCAGAGGCGTGTGTTGCCAGGCTAAGCCTGAGATGCACGATTGGTTCACCCCTTACTATTGGTATGTCGGATGGGGCGAAGATTAGGACAAGTCGAGAGATCTTAGGATGCCCCATCCGTATAGGTGAGCGCAAGTGGCCAGCCGACCTGATCGTTATTTCGCCGAAGCTGGAGGACCTCATTCTTGGCATGGATTTCATGGACCGCTATGGAGCGATTATCAACCTGAGAATGACAGGACCGAGCATCAGGTTTGGGGGAGCGAACCCAAGAGGAACGGGGAGCTCATCAACGTAGTCAGAGCCGCCAGACTTTTTGATCAGTGTTGCACATGGTATTGGTGTTAGCTTTAGAGGTGGATCGCGGACACCCTAGCTTGTCAGATGTGCCCATCATCAGAGACTTCACAGATGTTTTCCCTAAGAAGTTACCCGGTATTCCCCCATAGAGAGATGTCGACTTTGCAATCGAGTTGGAGTCGGGCACGAGGTCCATATCACTAGTCCCTTATCGTATGGCACCGATGAAGATAGCAGAGTTGAAGGCTCAACTAGAGGAGCTAGCCGAGAAGGGCTAAATTAGGCTAAGTGCATTGTCATGGGGAACGCTAATGTTGTTTGTGAATAAGAAGGACGGATCGTTGAGGCTGTGCATAGATTACAGAGAGTTGAACCGGGCAACGGTGAAGAATCGTTATCCTCTCCCCAAGATTAACGATCTGTTGGAACAACTTCAGGGTGTCGTTGTATTCTCAGAGATAGATTTGAGGTCGGGATATCATCGCCTGGGGTAAGACTGAAGGATGTGTAGAAGACCGCTTTCAGGACCCGTTATGGACACTACGAGTTTGTGGTCATGTCGTTCGGGCTGACCAACGCACCTGCTGCTTTTATGGAGCTTATGAACCGCATGTTAATTTACTACCTGAACAGATTCGTCATCGTCTTCATAGATGACGTTTTAGTCTACTTGAGGAGTAGAGAGGAGCACGAGGAGTATTTGAGGATTGTGCTTGAGACGCTGAGGAAGCATCGACTGTATGGGAAATACAACAAGTATGACTTTTGGCTTACAGAGATGGATTTCTTAGGCCATGTGGTTTAAAGAGAGAGAATCACCGTGGATTCGGCGAATAATAATGCTATCGTTTCTTGGGAGGTGCCTAAGAACATCAGGGATATTCGCTCATTTCTGGGTCTAGCCAGCTATGTAACGGCCCAAGTTAAGGAACTCGGGTTACGTTTCGAAGGATTAAATACCTTCGTTTGGATCTTACAATTTGAGTACGGGTTGGGTTTTAAAACAAAATATTTGTACTAAAAGAAGGGATTTCGAACCCTTAAAGATCGCGGATCCATTGGGGACCAAATACCCGCCTTAGTCTAATCGTGAAATCGAGCGAAAGCAGAAATGAAGTTGAATTTAAATACAATCTGAAAGGGGTATAAAAGAGAGAAAGTGTGGTGATCTCTCAACCTCTCGATCTAACGCCAAAAGTCTGAACCCGCCAAGCATCCACATAAGCAACGATATCGGCTAACAGTTACCTGAATCTAAAAAAATGAGGGGGATCTGCGTCAATCATCAGGTCACTCATGCGCGTATGTAAACACACTCTGAGAGGCATATAATAAGCATCTTATTCCTAAGATGAAATGCGTAATGCGATGCGAAAATTAAATCATATATATACATACTGACAGTTTCATATAATGTAGAAAGCGATAAATGGATCCACATAGAATGTCAAGTGGCATGTCCCTCTACTCCCGCACCCATGCTCGTTAGTGCGGGAACCGACCGCGTTTTCTACTCCCGCACCCATGCTCGTTAGTGTGGGAACCGGTCGCGTTCAATACCATAACACCTCCAATCCGATATAAATCAATATGCATCAACAGTCATGCTCATCTCGTAATATAAGGTATGACTCGAGGAGGATTAAGCCCGATGGGACTGGGCCGTCCTATGACCCTAGCAAATGACTCTAGGACTTACAGATAACGGCTGTTCTCTTGCAAGGACATAGGATTTTCGTTTTAGATCCTAAGCGTGATTCTAAGTCGTATGGTGCATGGACACTAGCCTACTATATAACACCCAGTTAGACCTGTGTCAAACAGGTCATTCAGGTCGGGTTCGGGTCGGGTCACTTCGGGTTTCGGGTAAAACGGGTCTCGGGTAAAACGGGTTTCGGGTTGACTCGAACTCGGGTTTGACCGGGTTTCGGGTCGATTTCGGGTTTATCAATTTTTTCTTTTTTAAATTAAAAAAATATGATTTGACAATTTTGTGATAAATTTTAATTATATATAAAAAAATTTAATTATATAATTATAAATCAACCGGGTCAATCGGGTAAATCGGGTTAAAATTACCGGGTCAATCGGGTCACCGGGTCGAAACCCAGATTACTCGGAAAATTTCGGGTTTTTTGGGTTTGGGTCGAAAAAAAATTCCGGGTCAAAATTTCCGGGTTTGGGACGGAAATTTTTCGGGTCGGTCGGGTCGGGTCACTAGATTGGGTTGTGTTTTAACAGGTCTACACCCAGTGCATAGAGCGCCCATCATGAGTACAAAGAACTTACCTGGAGTAGCAGATCAGCAAGATGAAAAGCAGCAAGATATAAGCAAGTAGGTTACAGATCACCTAGCAATTATTGATAATATGTATAAGTAAACTGCACAAAACGAGATCCATTTACCACTACATAACATGCTCATCAGTCCATTAATCATAGCATCATCAACATCCTTTATCTCAACTTATCTCAACATCTTATATCATCTTATTCCATTGTCATTTTCATAACTGGCTCAATTATACTTCAATCCATAAAATCTCACTAGCTAGTCCAGTTGTTAGTCAAAATAATTACTTCAAAATTATACTTAGCCATTTCTAATTCATAAAACATTTAATCTTTAAAACTACTTCCAAAAATCCGATTAAATAATCCCGACATACTTTACTTTAATTAAAATCATCATTCTAAAGACTTCAATAATTTTCAACACTTAAGAATATAATTCAATTTATATACTTTAAACCCGACCCTTTTTAAATATCGACACATATAAATCGATTTCTAAATAATCAATTATCGGAAATCGGTTAAACAATTAATTAATAATCAAATAAATAAATAAATAACAAATAAACCCAAACCGAACCAACGCTTTTAACCCGAACCGAACCAAACCCGCTAAATCCCAACCCGGTTCAATTCCAAAACAAAATAACAACAAAGGAGATGGGCCCCGCGCTGACTGGGCATGGAGAGTGGGACCCGCTAGCTTCTTCTTCTTCAAATTTCAAACTCTCGCCCACCTGTAGTTGCTCGTCGGCGCTCGGAGGAGACGGAGGCTCGCCAGCGACACCCATCCTCGCCTGTCATGCCCCGTCTCGGCCTACGCTCACCCGGATTCCCCTTTCCGACTTCGCCCACATTCCCACAGGCCTCGCATCACCCGCTCTCTCGCTCACGTTGCTCACGGTTACGCTCTCGCCGCCCTCGAGCTCGCCAGAGCTCTTGAGTTCGCCCACCGCTCTCCGACCCATCACCGACTCTCTCTCTCGACCACCCGAGGACAAGAAGGAACCAAAACGACCCAATGGATAAGGAAGGAGGTTCGAAAGCTCACCGAGGATGTTCACGGATGTCGGAGCTCCGAAGAGGAGGACGAACTGCACGCGAACGTGGCAGAGCTCGGTGTTGTGGGAATGTGAGGACGATGGTATGGCGGGGGAGGTATGGTGTACGGTGGTGGTGATGAGTTTAAGAGCAAGGAGCCGAGAACTGCGCGGTTGGAAGAATGGACGACGGAGGAGGAACAGTGAGAGGTGGAGTGACGATGATGGGTTTAAAACGAGGCTTGCGGGTGGGGATGGTTTTGCAGGGGTGAGGCTTTCATTTCAGCTAGGAGATAGGTAGGGGAGGGGTAGGGGCTCTGCAGCCGTAGGGTGGCTTTGATGGGAATGGTATTAAATGGGGGAAACAAAGTCAAATTTGCTATCCAGAAATAAATTCCGCTTTCCGATATTAGCTCGACGCGACATAATAAACGTTCACACCCGAGATAATTAATGAATCCCTGAAAATATTTTCAAGCCTCGGAATTATAAGCCAAAATAAATTCATTTACAAGTCCGAATAACCAGTTTATGACGGGATTGACTCGAGTAATAAAATAAATCGGTTACTTGAGGACACAAATTTTAAAAAAATTTTGGGGTCTTAAAACCTAATTGATATTTAAATTAGAATAAAATCTATAATTTACATAAATAATGTTTTTAAAATCTCGGTCTTTACAAGCTACTATCGGAGGTTCGTCTAGGGATTCTCAAGTATTGCGAGGCCGATGACACAACTGTTATGGAAGAGCGTACCCTTTGAGTGGAGTACAGAGTGCTAGGCCAGCTTTGAGCTTTTGAAGAAAAAGCTGACGACCGCTCCAGTTTTAGTGTTGCTAGATGGGACAGAGGACTTTGTCATCTATATAGAAGCTTCACGAGCCGGATTGGGTTGTGTTCTACATTAGTGAGATCGAGTCATAGCTTATGCTTCACATCAGCTGAAGCCTGAGGAGGTGTCTTACCCCACCCATGACTTGGAGTTAGCAGAGTTGTTGTTCACACCCTGGAGATTCGGATGCATTACCTGTACGACACTTAATGCAAGATGATGATATATCACAAGAGCTTAAAGTATATTTTCACTCAGAATGAGCTCACATGAGATAGAGATGGTGGCTAGAGCTTCTGAAGGACTATGACTTGGACATAGTCTATCACTTAGGGAAGGCCGACGTGGTAGCAGATGCACTCAACAGAAAGACTCACCAAGAGGCATCAGTTGCTAGGCTTATAGTTCAGAGGGATCTGCAGGCAAATTTGACGAGATGCGGCATAAAGGTTTGGCCGGGTTGAGTGAGAGAGTGGGTAGTTGTCGTTCTTAGAGTTTCAGTCAGAGTTGACAGAGGAGATTCGTAGTTGTCATGCAGATTGTTCGTAGACCGCAGTTCTAAGAGAGAGGATGGCTCAGGGTCGAGCCGGAGAGCTTACATATAGAGAAGACATGATGCTAATGTTTCATGGCAGAGTTGTTATACCCTCTACTTCAGATCTGAGACATAGGATCATACAGGAGGCTCATATCACTCCTTATTCGGTTCATCCAGGGACGAAAAAGATGTATCAGGATGTGAAGAGGTATTATTGGTGGTAGAGGATGCACGCAATCATTATAGATTTTATAGCCAAATGTCAATTTTGTCAGCAGGTTCAGATTGAGCATCAGAGGCTAGGAGGACTTATCAGATCGCTGCCAGTTCCCGAGTGGAAGTGGACATATATCTCTATGGACTTCGTCACCTGGCTGAGAGGGGATGTCCGAGGCTTCGACGACATTTGGGTTGTGCTCGATAGGTTGACCAAGTCGGCTCACTTCATTGCAATTAAGGAGACGTGGTTGGCATCTCCATTAGCTGAGGAGTTTATTCGCCAGATAGTGAGGCTTCACGAGGTACCTGAGAGGACCGTGTCTCACAGGGATGGACGCTTCACTTCGAGGTTTTGGCATCAGGTTCAGGAGGCATTAGGGACCAGATTGCAGTTCAGTACAACTTTTCATTCTCAGACAAATGGCCAGAGCGAGAGGACAATCCAGAATTTAGAGGACATTCTGTGGCCATGCGTTTTGGAGTGGGGCGACAGATGGGCCAGATTCCTACCTTTAGTTGAGTTTTCGTACAACAATAGCTACCACTCATCGATAGAGATGGATCCGTATGAGGCATTGTACGAAAGACGTTGCAAGTCGCCAGTTGGCTTGGATGAGCCTGCGGATATAGTTTTGTCCTTACCATAGTTAGTTAGGGAGACGATGGGGCAGGTGGGATGCATCCGAGAGCACATGAGGGTTGCCTAGGATCGTCAGAAGAAGTATGCAGACAGACGGAGGACTGAGATTGTTTTTGATGTGGGTACGCATCTGTGGCTACGAGTTTCGTCTACCAGAAGGATCCGACGTTTTGGCATCAAGGGTAAGCTGAGTCCGAAGTACATCAGTCTGTTAGAGATTTTGGATAGAGTCGGAGAGGTAGCCTATCACTTAGCCTTACCCCTATCCTTGGTTGGTGTGCATAATGTCTTTCACATCTCCTACCTCCGTCTTATGTCCTAGATCCCAGCAACATCCTTGGCCATTCTGACCTCCAAATCGAGCCTGACCACACCTTCGTAGAGCGTCCAGTTGAGGTTCTGAACCGTCATGTCAAGAAGCTAAGGAACAGGGAGGTTCCTCTGCTTTTGGTCCAGTGGTGTAGGAGAGGTCCTAAGGAGGCCACTTGGGAGACCGAAGAGAGTATCCGGGTTAGATAAGGGAGGTACTAGATGAGTTGCTTGTGTTCTATGTCGAGCCGAGTGTATACATTACCTTGATCTCGTGAGATTGCGGTGAGTTTTGTCTAGCTATCTATTGGGATTTGGTTGCGTGCTTATGATTGGTAGTTTTGTGCAGATCCTCGGTGACATGATGTGACGATCCCTGCTGATGTATGATGCTATACTAGACGTGTTATGGTATGTGATCATTATCAATGTGACTATGGCATACTATTGAATGTGCTACGTGACTGTTACGTTATATGATGCCTTAAGTTCGGAAAGGTGGAAATGATAGAACCTAACTTGCTAAACTCTTATTCTGATATGGAACCTAGGTAGAGAATATGGGATTACCCCTTAGAGGTGGATGGTAGGATGATTGAGGGTTGGGAATGCATTGGACTAACTTGGGAGGATTAACTTGGATTTGAAAACTCTGGATTTTGGAAAATTATTTTTGTCTCGATGATGAGACTTGTTTTCAAAGGTGGCCGGATGATGTAAAGACCTCGGTTTTTCAAATCATAAATTTCGGGTTAATGGATTTAATTCGGAAATTTCGAGAAAAACTCGTCCTCAACTTAACGGATGGACTTCAAAACTCGTTAAGCGGATTTCTGACCGAAAATTTAATTTTTAGCAAACGATTCCGACCCTTCCTCGAGAATTCAAACGAACATCAGATGGCGATATCTTCCTCGGAATTTTGAAAATCAAATTGATCGAGAGAGCGGGACTTGGGAAACTAACAATCTGAAACTAATTTCGGGATACGAATTCGTGTGTTCGGGATCGAAATCCCACCCCAATCCGTCCTCACCCTAACTGAACCAAAACAGCCCTCCTCATGCCTTGTGAGACATTTATATTCAAACCAAGATTCCTTACCCCAAGTGGTGAAACACCCACAATCTCCTTTTCTCTTCTCCTTCCTTGCACCCCCTTCTTTGGGCGAGGAGATAAACCCGTCTCTATCCTATCTATCCTTCCAAATAAACCCAAATCTCCATAAAATCAGATCTTTGACTTCATTTCCTTTACCTCACCCAAACACAAAAACCCTAAACACTGTTAGGTTTAAAGGTAATGTTGTTTTAATAGGTTGAAGGTAAATTCGGTTCTTGTAGATCCTTTCGGATAATCAAGACAATTTGAGTAGACCCAAAAAGGGTAATCTCATGGGTAGACCTCGAAAGGTAATCCCGAGGGAGTAGGCCAAAAAGGCAATCTCCACCGAATTCTTTTAGGCGACAAAACTAAGTGTTTAAGCCCTTTAGAAAAGATATATAAAATGGCTTGGATAATGGCAAACGAGTCACTCAAATAAATCGAGTTTTCCTTCAACGTTTATTGCCCCTATATGCCAAAGGGTTGCACTACAATAACGTTGTGGGATAAAACGTTTCCTATACAATAAAAGGGTGGCATCCCATTTCATTATTGCATATATACATACCTTGTTTGTGTTTTAAGTGTTTGTTCTTCCGATTGAGAGAGATATCGGAAAAACTCATGCCTTTCCAAGTGGATGGCAAAGGCCTTTTATAGGCAAAACAGGGTGGAAGTTTTTGGGTGGTTATGGGTAGTTATTGGTGGTTATGGGTAGTTATGGTGGTTGGGCGGTTACCCCCCAATAACTTCCCCCAACCGCCGGCCCAATAAAGGCCCAATAAGAACCAGCCCAATTAAGGACAAGCTAGCATGACGGAGCTAGCATGGTGGAGCTAGGTCACTCATAAAATATAAAATGTGCATGACATTTATACGAAGCTGGGTGTAGCTACCATGCAGGTAAAATGACTAAGCTAAAGCTTCAATGAAGCTAAAACCCTAATCAAGCTAAAAATTAGAGCTAGGTCATTTTTGGAGTTCCGAAGCTCGGCTAGCTCTCAAATTTTGCACCAAGACTTTAGAGCTTAATATCTTCCTTTACAAATCATGAGACGGTGATTTAACTTACTATAAGTGAACAAAACTCGATCATAACCATATTAGATCGAATACCGAACATATCCCTATTGCTCACTTTTATGGAAAACATCCAAACAAGCTCAAGACCGATTTTCTCAATGTTGATATCATTGCATGGGTCTTTCCTCATGATTTCCTTTCCCCTTAAAATCTTAGAATTACTTAGGGCCGATCACATGGGCCGTGCCTCCCGCACACACTAAGCCCGAGTGATGCTCTTAGTAATTCTCACACTTGACATTTATGATTTCAGACAAATGGATTGATGACTTTTCACAAATCACCAACATTCCTCCCCCATTTGAGCAATGTCATAAATCCTTGAACAATTTACAAACTCTTTGTATAGACATAAATATCCATTGGATTTGAATTTATATCTTGTAAAATTACAATCATGTACTAAAGAATCGTGGTGTTCTAAGACTTGAACCACATCAACTTGTCTAAGCACACGTAATAAAAATTACAACATGAGTTACATAATGTATATACACTAAACTTTGACGTTTTGAGGCGTTACGTCCCTTATCCTTCACATATGCTTCGAGACGAGTCATCCTTGAACTCTCTTGGAAGAAGCCTTGCACTTCCACATATGCTTAGTTGAATTTCTAATTTGCACCTACAAAATGCATTTTCCAAAATTCATTAAGAAACTATGTTTCAACTTTTCTTTTCATGTAGACTAGAGCAGATTACCTTGATGGGTTGTTGATTGCTCCAAAACTCTACGTCCTTGGCCTACCACATTGAATTCTACCCTACACCTTTCGGTAAGGGGGAATTGGGAGTCCAAGTCATAGGTTCATTTAGGATTTTAACCCCATCCCTCGAGATGCTTTGTACACAAACTCTTTTGCCAAACTCTTGGTTAAGTGATCGGCAAGATTGTTGTGTGTTCGCACAAAGACAACCGATATGACTCCATGTGTGATTAGTTCTCGGATGGAACTATGCCTCACACCTAGATGTCGTGACTTCCCGTTATATACTTGGCTATAGGCCTTTGCCAAAGTACTTTGGCTATCACAAAAGATAGCAATAGGGGATATTGGTTTTGGCCACAAAGGTATCTCATGTATGAGATTCCTAAGCCATTCCGCTTCCTTACCGGCCGTGGCAAGTGCAACAAACTCCGACTCCATCGTCGAGGTTGTTATGCATGATTGCTTCTTAGATGCCCAAGAAATCGCACCACCAACTAATAGGAATACCCAACCACTCGTTGAAGAGTGATCTTCCATATTGGTGATCCAGCTTGCATCGGTGTATCCTTCCAAATTGGAGGGAGAACCCACATATGCAATTCCATAGGTCATTGTTCCTTTCAAGTACCTAAGTACTCTTCTAAGGGCCTTCCAATGACTTGAGCTTGGTCGACTTGTATATCAACTTAACTTACCCACGGCAAATGCTATGTCGGGGCGAGTACTTGTCATGGCATACATTAGACATCCTATTACTTGAGAATACTCAAGTTGTGAGATTGGTTCTCCTAAGTTAGGGAGAAGTTTCTCACTTGGATCCATAGGTGTACTAACCGAGGTGGATTTATCACATTGGAAACGTTTTACCACCTTTTCAATGTAATGGGATTGTGTTAGGGTTAAACCCTTTCCTTCCCGCTTGATCTTAATTCCCAAGATCACATCAGCTTCTCCTAGATCCTTCATGGAGAACTTAGTAGACAAGAACTCCTTAGTTTTGTCCACTTCTATTTGGTTTGTGCCAAATATAAGCATATCATCTACATATAGACATATTATAACTCCTTGACCGGAATTATTAAACTTACTATATACACATTTATCAGCTTGATTGATTTTGAAGCCATCACCTAAAATCACTTCATCAAACTTTTGATGCCACTGTTTTGGCGCTTGTTTAAGTCCATAGAGGGACTTGATCAATCGACACACTTTGTGTTCTTGACCTTTTACTATGAAGCCTTCGGGTTGCTTCATGTAAACCTCTTCATCCAAATCTCCATTAAGGAATGCTGTTTTTACGTCCATTTGATGGATGACAAGACCATGAATGCTTGCTAAGGCAATTAAAAGTCTTATAGTGGTGATTCTAGCCACGGGAGCATAGGTGTCGAAATAATCGACTCCTTCTCTTTGTTTAAAACCTTGGATTACCAATCGGGCTTTAAATTTGTCAATGGACCCATCGGCCTTCATCTTCCTTTTGAAGATCCATTTACAACCTAGAGGTTTGCACCCGGTTGGAAGGTCTGACAACTCTCAAGTGTTGTTGCCAACAATAGAGTCCATCTCATCTTGGATTGCTTCTTTCCAAAATGCGACATCTTGAGAACTCATTGCCTCGGTGAAGGTCTTAGGATCCTCATCCATATGTAGATATGAGATGATTTGACCTTCTTTATTCCTAGAACCCTTCATCAAGAAGACTTGAAATATTGGTTCAGGATACGTATGTCCTACTAAGAGTGCGGAGTCCACTCGTTGTCGCTTGGGTGTGTGGGACGTCGAAGTAGGAGCTTCGGCCTCATCATCGCTCGCATGCGTCGAGTGCATGTTTTCACCATCGCTACCGTCGCTAGTGTCTTCCCTAGGTACGCCCATGGCCATGCGCTTTAGCGCCCTTGGCCCTGCAGCTGGGGAGTCTTTGTCGAGCAGTGGCTTTGGGTCAGCGACATCGATGCTTGGTGCTTGCAGCAAGCTAGCGCGCGTCATAGACCTAGTGACCCTAGGTCCAAGTACAGGCGTCGGCTCCTCGGTTTCCATTGGATCCGATGATGGGTCGACATCCTCTTGGTCTATCTCCCTAGGCCTAGGGCTCGATGTGAACCTAGTCTCATCGAATATGGCATCACGTGATTCTATCACGGTGTTAACCGAGATAGCGTGATTTGGTTCTATGACGAAGAACCTATAGGCCTTAGAGTTATGTGCATATCCAATGAATATGCACTCAATACCTCTATCTCCTAAGGTTTTACGCTTAGGGTCCGTTAGTCTAACAACCGCACGACAACCCCATATACGAAGATAATGGAGATTTGGTTTTCTTTTAAACCAAAGCTCGTATGGTGATTGACGATTTCTCTTGCTTGGCACCCTATTTAAGATATAGTTGGCTGTTAGCATCGCCTCACCCCAAAACGAGTTCTTTAACCCGGAGTATGACAACATGGCATTAACCATGTCCTTAAGAACACGATTCTTTCGCTCCGCCACCCCGTTTTGTTGTGGGGTATATGGAGTCGTTGTCTCATGAATTATGCCACAAGACTCGAAATACTCCACATCCATGTATTCACCACCACGATCGGTTCGTAGCCTTTTAATTTTATTTCCCGTTTGCAATTCAACTTCGGTCTTGTATGCTTTAAACCTATCTAGTGCCTCACTCTTCGAGTGAACTAAATAGACATAGCAAAACCTTGTTACATCATCGATGAACGTTATGTAGTAACGTTTTTGACCCAATGATGGCGTTGCATGTAGGTCCCCTAGGTCCGAATGGGCTAGGCCTAGGACCCCTTTCTCTCTTTTACTTGCCTTAAAAGGAAGCCTTGTTATTTTTGTTAACAAGCAAGTTTTACACTTTTCATTTGTTGGTTCAAAGGCGGGAATTATATTTTCCTTAGCCATATCTAACATACGCTTCATATGTACATGTCCCAACCTTGCATGCCAAAGATCATATAAAGAATCATTAGACACGACCATGTAATCAAATAATACTTTGTTATTATTGATAACATTGAGTAGGAACATATTGTTTTTATAATGGCCGAAGCCTACAAATACTCCTGCCCTACTTATTACTAATCGATCGGCTTCGAAAACCAATCGATAACCTAACTTGTTAAGCACACCACCACTTACAACATTTGTGCGGATGGCGGTGGCATACAATACATTATGTAATACAAGTTCCTTCCCACTAGTAAAGTTGAGATGTACGTCCCCTTTACCTAGGACTGGGGTTGTTGACTCGTTTCCCATGTAAAGCACTAAACCGTCCTCTACATCCTTCATGTGCTTGAACCATTTCCTTTCCATGCACACGTGGGTGGTGGCACCCGAGTCGAGCCACCAAAGGAGTTTTTCATCCTTCATAACAAGACATTGATCAATGTTAGATACAAAGAATAATGACTCATTTGTAACTAAAGACACCGAAGTGCCCTCACACTGCAGGTCCAAGGGGTCAAAGGACAAAGGTGTCATGACACCGGCGTCAGGCTCATGACACCGAGGTGTCAGCCATGCCATTGAGGATGTGCCCACGACAAATGTAGTCGTCGTTCTCCCACTTCCCAACACGCCTATGTTGAAGCATTATAGCCTCCCTTTCAGCGATTTGAGCCTCGGTCTCTCCGTCGACTTTTTCCGGAATCGAAGGTGGCTCTTCGGGACATGGCGTTGAGAGCACGTACGCCACCTTAAATGAAGTAAGCATGAAGTGCATCTTCTTTTGCCATCGACGAAAGTCTTGCCCTTCAAACTTCTCGAGTTTCGCGAATTTGGATGCTATCTCCGCCATCGGTAACTCCTTCGTTCTTGCCATTCCAACCTTGTTCCAAAACAACAAAACCAAACAATAAATAAACGTTGAAGATTGTTAGGTTTAAAGGTAATGTTGTTTTAATAGGTTGAAGGTAAATTCGGTTCTTGTAGATCCTTTCGGATAATCAAGACAATTTGAGTAGACCCAAAAAGGGTAATCTCATGGGTAGACCTCGAAAGGTAATCCCGAGGGAGTAGGCCAAAAAGACAATCTCCACCGAATTCTTTTAGGCGACAAAACTAAGTGTTTAAGCCCTTTAGAAAAGATATATAAAATGGCTTGGATAATGGCAAACGAGTCACTCAAATAAATCGAGTTTTCCTTCAACGTTTATTGCCCCTATATGCCAAAGGGTTGCACTACAATAACGTTGTGGGATAAAACGTTTCCTATACAATAAAAGGGTGGCATCCCATTTCATTATTGCATATATACATACCTTGTTTGTGTTTTAAGTGTTTGTTCTTCCGATTGAGAGAGATATCGGAAAAACTCATGCCTTTCCAAGTGGATGGCAAAGGCCTTTTATAGGCAAAACAGGGTGGAAGTTTTTGGGTGGTTATGGGTAGTTATGGTGGTTGGGCGGTTACCCCCCAATAACTTCCCCCAACCGCCGGCCCAATAAAGGCCCAATAAGAACCAGCCCAATTAAGGACAAGCTAGCATGACGGAGCTAGCATGGTGGAGCTAGGTCACTCATAAAATATAAAATGTGCATGACATTTATACGAAGCTGGGTGTAGCTACCATGCAGGTAAAATGACTAAGCTAAAGCTTCAATGAAGCTAAAACCCTAATCAAGCTAAAAATTAGAGCTAGGTCATTTTTGGAGTTCCGAAGCTCGGCTAGCTCTCAAATTTTGCACCAAGACTTTAGAGCTTAATATCTTCCTTTACAAATCATGAGACGGTAATTTAACTTACTATAAGTGAACAAAACTCGATCATAACCATATTAGATCGAATACCGAACATATCCCTATTGCTCACTTTTATGGAAAACATCCAAACAAGCTCAAGACCGATTTTCTCAATGTTGATATCATTGCATGGGTCTTTCCTCATGATTTCCTTTCCCCTTAAAATCTTAGAATTACTTAGGGCCGATCACATGGGCCGTGCCTCCCGCACACCCTAAGCCCGAGTGATGCTCTTAGTAATTCTCACACTTGACATTTATGATTTCAGGCAAATGGATTGATGATTTTTCACAAATCACCAACAAACACAACCTTATCCAAGGTGAGAAACACCAAAAACCCAAAGCTCACATCTCTCCCTCTCTTTCTCTTCTTTTTTCGTGAGAACCCAAGGGCTCTCCAAGCCCCTTGGCCGCCAGCACACCCAACCACCACCACCCTCAGCCACCACTCCCACCACCGCCACCTCCCTCCATATCCCTCATTCTTTTCTTTCACCTCTGCCGAGAGCAAACCACCACCACCACCACTCTATTTCTCCTCCTCCTTTTGCAAAAGGTCCACTAGCAGCTTCCTCATGCCTACCCAGAGCCAAGGTGACCAGCCCGAGCAGCCAGCAACCCCGGAGGTCCGACAGCGCAACCCCGCCATTGTTTTCCGGTTTCAAGAGGTAAGAGCTTTGGTTTTCCTTCCTTTTGACTACAAACACCTAAAGGTCCTTCCTTTAACCTCCCTACTACTCTCCCAGCCCTCCTCGCATGAAGATCCAGCCGAGATGAGCCTAGAAATCTTCCCCTGATCCATTCCGACGAAAAAAGAGAACTTGGGTGAGCATATCCTTCCTCGTCTCAATTTCTATGTGTTATGAGTGAACTAACATGTCCCTTTAGGTTAGGTAAATTTTTGGGAGAAGTGGAGAGAGCTAACACCCACATAGAAGCCACAACAAGCTCGGTTTGAGCTCCCAGTTACAGGTTTCGCCGTAGTGAGTTCCTTGTCGCCACGACGAGTGGGAACTGGCCATGGAGGGATTCAACCTCACTACAGTGAAACTCATGTTTCTCTACGGCGAGAGTCGGGTGTCCATGGGCCACATCCCCGAGCCTAGAGACTTTACTCTCACCACGGCGAGTGAACCTCGTCGCCGCGGTGAGTGTGAACTTGGCCTTGGCCATGGTGATATTCGTTTCACCATGGCGAGAGGGACTCTCGTAGCAGCGAGTACCCATCCGCGATCGCGAGACTCCCAGTATGCGGGGTGCCCACTGGGAGTGTTTCGCCATGGCGAAACTATGTTTTGTCGCGAAATACTTCTTAGTCGGTTGGTTCACTTAATGTTCTTGGGGATTTTGAGGAACGATTTTGAAAAAATGATTTGATGTTCTTGGGGATTTGAAAGGCCTGACTAGAAAATTTGCACTCATTTGGAAAATAAATTTAGCGAGCGTTTTCAAAGGTAAAAAGTCCTAACTATTTTCGGGATTTGAAACAGTTTTCAACTAAATTGGGGATTTCGACGTGTTCGATGACTAACTTGGCATGATGTTGTGAATGTGCGACTAATAGCATAATATTGTGGTGATGTGTTATAGCATGAGTAGTATCTTATGAAATGTTATATGTGCTAAGTAAGAGCATGAGTTGGTAGCGTGCGAATTGGCTAAGTATGTTATGGAAAGTTGTTATATTCCAATGAGTTGGCAAAATATGTTGTGATGATGGCTGGTCATAAGGAATGGAAAGTATGGATCATACGAACTTATTGCCTACCTGCTTGTGAGTGTGTGATATATGTGCTTAGAGTAGCTATAGTAGTAGATTCATTATGTTCTCGAATAATGAATATGTATCTAGGTGATCCTATGTGATTGTGACTTGTTGTGTACCGAGTCTACTGTTTTGTTGCTGTGCTTATTCATGTAAGTTCCCACTCAAAGCTTACTCGGATTGAACAAAACCACTTTCCTACTTATATGTGCATGATATACTAGGTCTTGCATAAGCATAAGAGGATGTCATGTAGTACCATGCTTAGGACATGCACTAATGAATGAACAACCTTATTCTGTATACGTTTGTAAACAGAATGACCCTTATCTGTGAAGTAACTAGAATCTTTGCTAGGGTCATAGGATAGCCCAGTCTTAGGTCTTGTCCTGAGTCAATCGAGTCATGAGTAACACCATTATGAGTCAAATGAGCATGATGATGATTATAAGTATGATGAACGAATAATGGTATGAATAAATGAAATGCTTTCACGAGCTGGCCAGTCACCGCCCTGACGGGAAGGGGGGTGGAGGAAGGAGAGGGACATGCCACTTGGCATTCTGTATAAGGCCCTAATTTACTGTCTTCCGCATATATTTGTAAACTGCCAACATGTTTGTGTGTTAAATGATGTCCTGCATTAGAAGAATGATATTAGGAAAATAACGTATATGTGTGCTTATTTGGGGGGACCAGCCAAGTGCGGGTCTCAATCTGATCCTATACCCGTCTATATTTTTTTAGGTATGTGATTGATGTGTGTGTATGATGCTGGTATGACTCTTTGACTTGGCGCGGGACTTTTGTACGTCGTGTGAAAGAGAGATTTTGAGACAATGACTCCATCACCACATCGACTTTCATAATTTTTGGATTATCAGATTTCGGATTTCTGCTTTGATTCGGCACTGTCGTGGCACCATGGTTGTATTTAGGTTTAGACATGATGGTTTAAATGCAAAAATGGATTTCCGCGACTTAGGCTCTAGGACAGTTACAGGGGTGCTAACCCCGGGTCTTCAACGGACCTCACGATGTTTTGGGTTCGAAATCCCACTTTTTGCCGCTAATCCTTTGTTTTAAAACTTCAACCTGTATTCGGTGCGCAAGATCCGAATGAAGGATTCTATTCTTTGAAACGTATCTTAGGTTTTCTAAACCCGGGCCGTTACAGAACCCATTCCCAGAAAGTAGGAGCACATGAGTGAATCTCTCAAGTAAATCTGCATACATTAATTCTAGAGCAATATTATGGATAAACGCTAACGATTTCAAATTCACCAAATGTTAGAAAATAGAATTCAAATCTTAACCAAACTCAGTTAGATAATCTTGAAAACATTGACCAAATAAATTAGATTTAAATAAAGATTTAAATCCAATACCAAATATGTAATGGGATTAATATAATAATTTGTTTGAAATACCACCTTTCATCTTTGTCTTTCATCATCCATGCAGAACATATGTTATTCATCAAGGGATTTATCATCTTCTTTGAGGAAACCTTTGAAGCTCTCCTAGTTTTTAAGTTGTTGACTTATTCATATTTTTTCTATTCTCATTACCTCGTATCTTAAATATTACTTTTTATCTATGTTAAAATTTATGTTATTTTACTTTTTGACACGGTTATTATTAATAAATATGAAATTATAAAATGATTTTGTAAAGCTTTTTAGGTTATTAGAAAATGTTCAAAATGTAAAATAACTTCAAATTTGATATGGAGTTAGTAACATTTCAGAGATAAATATATGATCAATAATATAAATTGATACAAGTATTGATGACTTTTTATTGATTAATTTTTGTTTTATTTTATTTTTTTACTCTCTCATTGGTTACTTTTTTTTTCTCTTATTGGTTATATTTTATTTGTATCAAAATGGACGATTTATTAATATTATGATAAAATATATTTATTAATATAATATTGTGATGAAATATGTTTGTAATTATTAAAAATTGATGATCAAATGGATAAATGAGTGGAGTGAATGACAATTTGGGAAAAAAAAGCCTAAAACTACATGAGTGGAGTTAGTTAAAATGAGTGGATAAATGAGTGGAGTTTAAATTTCAAGTTAAAACATAAACCATTTCAAAATGAAGGAACTAAATTATGAACATTAATTTTAAAACGATTTTTCTATCCTATGCCCTTCGGGCATAGGATAAACAACTCATATTAGGAAAGATTCCCTATATTTGGATGCATAGACCCTAGGAAAGCATTATTAAAAATGGCTAAAATTATTTAAATTTGAAAAATATTTCTATTTGTAGCCTCTTATCCTATACCCCATGGGCATAGCCAGATTGCAAAAAATTTTAGACATTGGATCTAGAAAAGGGTATCCTAAATAAAACTCAGACTATCTATGTCATAGTCTTATAGATTATGAAGACCAACTATAGATATGATTTTAATAACTGATATCTTTATTTGATATAGTGCAAGATATAAGGATATGTGTATAAGACGAAGAGAAATAGAAATAGAAAATATGGAATGTCGATATCCATATCAAACATGGATACAAAATTTACTTAAAAAGAGATGTATATCAATGGAGATTTTTCAGAAATTTTGGTGTTCCAATCCTTTTGACAAATTTTTATGGAAGGAAGGATGAAACATTCTTGAATCAATGAGAAAAAAAAATGATGACCACTTACAAGGTGATTTGTATCCACACCGCAGGAATGGGCAAATACCTGTATCTAAAACTAAAAGCATATGAAAAGGTTGATGATGAAAAAATGAAGAGCACCTCGTGATGGATTAAAACAGATTTAAATCTAATCTGTTTTATTCTTAATTACGTTTAGAAGAATAATAACAAATTTTAGATTGTTTGACAAAATATGAGAATTTTGAATTTTCACTAGCGATTTGACATTACTTACTAATGGGCCCTCTTTTATAGTTGAACCTAAAACATTTGTATTCTTTACTAACTTTCTTGAAATGAATTAGTTATTGATCACACCAAAAAACATCAACAATTTCTTCTCTACACACCAATTAGCAAAATGCATAAAACATCTTACATACAAATGTAAGTGCGCTATTTTAATTAACATAATCTGATTTATCATGCATACAAAATGTGATTTGTACCGTCTATTCTTCTTTAGGCACTTCACTCATGGAGGCAGAGGCTGTATCCTTATCGGCAGCTTCAATGAGCTTCAAGATGTCAGCTTTTTTAGCCATGAGGTCGCGGATTTTGGTTTCAACCTTCTCAAGCTTCGTTCGTAGATGTGTTGGGTCATTCTTCTCTTCGGGGCTCTTCTTCTTCTTCTTCTCCTTCTTATCGCCCTTCTCTTTGTCTTTCTTCTTTTCCTTTTTTGGGGTTTCTTCCTTTTCTTTGCCTTCTTCTTTGTGCTTCTCTTCTTTCTCCTCTTTCTTCACTTCCTCTTCTGTTTCTCCCATTGTTTTATGTTTAATAGTCTTAATTCAAGCTTTTCTGCATGCATGTACATATATAACATAGATCACGTATTTTATTATTGATTTTTCTAACCTTTCAATTCCCCTAAATTCATTTGTTTAATTATGTTGAAAATAGGTTCATAATTAAGCCTTTTAACTTATATTATAACAAGACAAACCAGTATTTAATAGCTCTTAAAGGTGGTTTAGGATATGAACATCTCCAGAAATTCAAAGCTTTCTCACTTATAATAAAACAAATAATATTCAAAAATACCCGGAAAGTTACTTCTCTTGAGAAAACAAAAATAGTCGAGACGATATGTTTATGGATTGAGCATTGACATGGTTTTAAATGCTGTATCTAAAATTATTTTTAGGAAAAACATTACAAAAATTAATGCCCTCTTTTTCTTCCAGGAAAATTGGATTTTTTTTCTTCATAAAAATCTACCACCAAAAAATTATTTGCTATTTTCTGATGGCGCAGAATTCAAACAAATTTTTTCTTACTCATAATAGGCATGCAAATTGCAATGTCCATATCATACCCTTCCCTATAATAAGAAAATAAAAAATTTAGCCCATTTTATGGACCATTTTCAAAAGAACGAAACAAATTATTGCTACTCCTGACTCAGGTAACGTGAAGTCAAAGTTTCATAGCAAAATGTGGACTTTGCAATCTCCATTGAAAAGCATATTCCCCCCCCCCCCCCAAATGTTGAAATGTGCTTTGATAAAATAAAATTTGTTGAAGTTTGTCACGCAAACAAACAAGGGTGTGGCTACATTTACTAACTTTTAAATGTCCTACCTTTTCCCCCAATTTTAACCTTCCTTTCGTCATCCGGTGTGGTTCATTAATTTATTGGTAAAAAAGCAATGACTTTCTCAGCACTACTATTACACAATCAATTCCACCAAAACATGCCACCTAGTTCAATAAAAATGGTAATTGTTTTATGCGAGCAAATTTAACAATAATGAAAATAACAATAAAGTGAGTGATAACGCGTATTTTGTATAGGCATTCTAGGTCATCTTAGCTTAGATTAAATGTAAATATTGTATGTTTTAATATTAATTCCACATTATCTCATTTTGGTGTTCGGGTCGGAATCTACGCGTTTTTAGTGTTTATTTGCAGAACGTGGATCCAAACTCGGATGGTGGAGAAAGCATGGAGCAATGAAAGCTGAGGAGAACTAGGAGAAGCCAAGAGGAGGCCAAGACAAGCTAAGGACTGATCCCAATAAGATAGACAAGTCTAAAGAAGAAGTAAGGGTCGGGCAACATGCAGGTGCGGACGTGCACTAGAAGGCACAGGGTCGTGAAACTCCAAAGGACCACACCGAGTGGGCGCGTAGGTGAAACACACAGTTGTGCAGATTCAACAAAGTCCAACAAAAGCTGCGTATCGACTTGGTACCTCGGAGTATCGACTCGATACCTAGGCGGCGCCCGTGGATACCTATCGGCAACAGCCAATATGGATAAGGCCGAATGAGCGGCGGATCTTCCGAATAATGTCCTTGGAGATTTGATCATATCCTTTATTGACTTGTTCCTATCCAATTATGGCCGGTTTTCCTAGGGTTTTTGGCCAACCCTAACCCTATAAATACCCTAGTTTCATTAGTTTCAATCACCGCTTAGAAATGGTTCTGTCTACCGCTTAAGGTGCACCACTTTGCATCATTTGAAAGCCATGCTTGGCTAAACTCCACTTTGTTTTACTTGCGATTCAAGACATTGGTTTGGTTATGGTGAGGTTTGAATTCCAAGTTTTATCTATTTCATATTATTTCATCTCCTTTGTGCTTTATTGCTATGTTGCTTCTTTTGTCTTGATTAGCTACCTTGATGGAGTCGCATCACGCTAGGGTTTTGACTACATCCACTTCGTGGGTTGAAATCCACAGTAGCAAATACATCATGTAGGAACGGTTCGGGAATCTGGATTGTGTGGGGAGATTGACATATTGATTGCATGAACTAATATAATTTGCATTTATTATAAGTTAAAGATGTGGCTGGATTGACAACCCACTTTGTTTTACTTGCGATTGACAACCCAAGTGATAAAGTTGGCGAGACAGGAGTATCCAATCTTGATCTCGTTGCATTCTGAGACTGCTTTATGCTACTCGTCCTCATGCTACATTAAGGGATGCCTTTTGCTATACAATTTTCTCTTATTTTTATCTCTTGACATATCTATCTTCATAAACCAATCCTTTTTCTGGCTATTATGAGGTGATTCAAAATTTCTTCGAAGATAATCTTTATCTATCTCAAAAGAATATTCTAAGGAGATCATATTTATTGAGGAATATCTTTGCATATCATTTTGTGTTGGAGATGCGAGAGTAGATATATATTCGCTATTATCTAGAAAGGTTGTAGGTATTTTGGATTAAACAACAATAGCAACAACAACAATAATAACAAGTAATAACAATAACAATAATCATCATCATCATCATCATAATATAATATTGGATTACCTGGTGAAGGTGCTTGTCCTATTGCAGTAGGTTCTATATAGAGGAGGTTGGTTTCTAAATTGCGTGGATGCTTCTATCGTTGTCAAGGAACTTAGCAGTTATTTAGGTGCACCACAGTTTGGCGTGGGTGTGTCTTGGGGGGGGGGGGGGGGGTGAAGCTATCCATCACTCGGTTAACAAGCTTCTATTAGATAAAGGCAAGGATAGTGGCATGTTCTTACTTCTTGTGGACTTTTCTAACGTTTTTATTGTGGTCGATAGAAGCGCTTTGATTCAAAAAGTGCACACCCGTTGCCCCTCCATTGCTCCGTGGGTTGAATTCCGTTATTACCAACCTACCTGCCTTTATTGGAAGGATGTTCCTTTGCACCCTTGTCAAGGAGTGCAATATGGTGATCCTCTAGGTCCGCTTTTGTTTGCTCTAGTATTGCATCCGCTTGTCAACAGAATTAATACATCGTGTGATCTTGATATCAATGCTTGTATCCTAGCAGGTGACACCAGTGAGGTTGTTAAATCTCCTGAGATTATGGTTAGGGAGTGTCCAAAGTTGGGCTAATTCATTAAAATTCAGAAAACTGAATTGTTCTGGCCGACTTAAGATCCAAGGAGCTTTGAAGTTGGTTTTTTCCCGTCTCACATTTCTAGACCCAAATTGGGAGTGAAATTATTAGGAGGACCAGCTAGCAACAGTGGTACATTCTGTAATAGCTTGGTTATGAAGAGGGTTGGCAAGTCAACAGAAATTTTAAATGTTGTGAGTAAGCTAAAGGATCCCCAATATGAACTACTCCTTCTAAGGAATTATAACAGGGTCTCAAGATTGTTGTTTGCCCTTCGAACGTGCCACCCTCATGCCCTCCTTGGTGCCATTAGTTGTTTTGATGATGAGCTTCGGGCCTCCCTTGATCGAGCATGTTATTACCATAATGGAGCCAAGGTTTGGTTCATGCCAGTGGCGTCAGGCTAATATTCCATTAAAACATGGTGGGTTTGGTGTGCTCACGACGCACGATGTTAGTCATTTTACTTTCATCGCATCTCATCTTCAAACGACTATACACCAAATATCCATTTTGAATAATTTAGCATTATCACCAATCACCATCTAGACGTCCTGACGTTGGCCATGATAGTGTTCTCACCCAATTCATCTCAAGGTATGCCACTTGTGTTGGTTTAGATATTGATGAATTGTTTGTATCCCCTGCCCTCAAAAAACTCATGTCAGTATTGGTGGATCAAAACTTCAAATTCATTGACAACAACTTAGTAACTGCACTCAATCTGACTCTAAGGCAATCACACATTCTGCAAGCGGTGAGAGGGGAAAGAGCGCGCGCATGGTTTTTTATTAACTATTATTCCCATTGAGGGCCTTGCTCATACCATGTTGTCTCGGCAGTTTCGTTCTGTCCTCTAATACCATCTCTTGATCCCTATGTTTAATGGTTTTCCTTCATTAAACAACATGATTTTATTGGTAATTAAGTGACCGAGAGGGACTATGTGCCTGGATGATTAATGGATGAAGGGTTACATACATCAGGAGATGACTTGTTTACTGACGGATCCTGAGTTCAATATGAAACTAGGATAAGAAAACAAGTAAGAAATTAGCGAGGATGATTACATTTACATAACACAGCATGTAAATGCTTTTTTCTTATGAATGCTAAAACAGAACTTCAAATACAAACCTGGAGTCATTGCACATGATTCAGATCAAGGGGATTTTCAAATGGAAAATCATAGACCAAGGCCAAGGAACACATTCAAGTATGTGAAAATCAATTCAAGGAAACTTAATTAATATCTATACGAATGATATTTGAGGATTAGAGTGTTAGACCGACATGTGAAGTCTTGAGCTCCAATTCTTCTCACTCTTAACGATGGATTACTTACTTCCACTATCCCAGTTCTAGCATAGATGAAAGCCCCAAGATCCTGGGAACCCAAATGAATAATCGATTTATTTGTCAAGACTAAAAAAATTGCATTGCTATATTTATGGGAACTGATTACGTTTTGACAGTTTTTCCACAAATGTTGCAATGGATTGCTTTCTCATTAATAGTTGATACATATATTGTAGATTAACCACTGTTCGATCTAGTCATGACCTTCTTGGTGCACGCATATGTGAATTTCCCTCTTCTTATCTTTACAAATTGTTATATCTCATTCTATGATTTTGTAAACTCATAATGGTTATCAGAAAATCGTCCATATCGAGTTTAAAGTAAATGGACACACGGATACATCATAACATTTAGTTTCAAAAACAAAACAGGTAGTGCCTATAAGAAAATGTGAGTACTTGCTCCACTAAGGCTGACCTAATTCCAACCGAAAATTCAATTTCTTCTGCTCTAAACTATTAGGTTCATCTCTCTTAACCCATATGGAATTCTAAGTATAAAGATGTTATTAAATGTGTGAGACTGATTGTATTGGATTTGGGCTTATAAGCCCAAATTTGATCTTAGTAGATCAATGGGCCTTCATCCCATATGGACACACACTCTCTTATGTTTCAGCTGAGACAACGACGTCATTTGGCTAAAGGTTCGGCTATCTAAGCGTAATAGAAACCGTAGTTTCCGTTCAGAGAGGTGCTTGCTTACACAGTGCTCCGTTCTTGCCTATGGCGATTTCTAGAGTTTTGAAGCTCTAGCTACCTTGTGAGCATAGATCGAGCTCTCTTCCATCCAAATGCTTAGATAAACACTTGTGCTGAGAGCAGCTACTTTGCCCTTTGGTTTTGACCTTGGTGGTTGGTGTCTTCATTGAGGCTAATCAATGCTACATCTCTTTCTTTCTCTTTTGTTTTGAGTTTGATCTGGTTGTAATCTCCTTTTCATTTTCAATACATAAGATTTTTGCTTATGTTTAATACTTCGGATCGATTTTATCATTGTGCTATCAGAGCGAGGATCGAGGGTTTTCTCGTTTTCAAACTCGAATTTGTTGAAGCTTCTAGAGTTTACATCTTCTTATGCTCCAGATCTAGTTTTAAATTCAGATTTGTTGAAGCTTCTAGGGTTTTCATCTCTTTAGGCTCCAGATCTAGAGATTCTTTGTCCTTTTTTGATGTTTTTAAGGTTTGTCATCCTCTTAAACTCAAGATTCGCGAAGATCCAGAGTTACATGTCAAAAATCTCTAAATATGTTGAAGTTTTTGGTAGGGGTGTGCAGAAAAACCCGAAACCGAAAACACGACACGGAAACACGACAACACGACACGAAAAAACCTGAAACCGAAAATACACGACACGAAAATGACACGAACTGCTAAAACACGACATTAAACGGTTCGTGTTCGGTTCGGGCAAATACTCTTGTCGGGTATCCGACACGAACCGTTTATTTTTTTTATTTTTTTTTTAGGTACGGTCATATAGTGATAGTACTAGTATTATATAGTGTCAATTGAAACATTAAAGTGAATTGGCTCACTTGGTTTGGGACGCGCGTGATAATGGTGTTAAAGCCTATAGGTTGGGGGTTCGAATCTTTAATCCCATCCTTTTTTAGAATCATAGCAGCGTTTTTTTTGTTTTTTTTATAAAGCTGCGTTTCTTTTTTTATTAAAAAAAATCCTTTTTCTTTTGAAATGAAAACCCTAGGCCCTAAAGCCTCTCTCTTTCTCAGTTTCTCTTGAAGCTGTGGAGCGGTGAAAGCCTCCAGATCTAGCCTCACTCTTTCTCCCTAGATCCAGGGAACGCCTCCAGCTCCGCTTCCCTCCCTCTTTCTCTCCGCCTCCAGATCCGCCGGAGATAGCCCAAGACCGACTCAGTGCTCGGCCCCGGATCCACTCGTCATGGCGGCGATAGGGTACTGCTCCCATCTATTTCCAGCGGCCTAGTGAGTTGACGACAACCAAATCGACGGCGATAAGGGCTACTGCCGATTGGTGACTCTCTCTCTCAATCCTCTCCAAGTATCCAGATCTGGCTTCTCCTAGTCATCTCCGGCGGCCTGTGAGTCGGTGACGACCCAATACCAACCGGTGTTAAACTCTCTCCTCTCTCAACCGATGTTTATTTTTCTCTTGTTCTTCGATTGATTCATGTAATTTGGATGGAATGTAAATGGATTTGAGCATTTTGACAATGTGCTTTTTGTTCTCACCTTCTCATTGCAACCGGTTCGTGTCGGATTACACGGGTATCCGACACGAAACCATTTACGTTTTCGTGTCGGGTATCCGGTACTAATCGGATCGTGTTCGGATCGCCCATTTTCACCTTAACGGTTCCGGGTACCCGACACGATTAACCGGTTCGTGTCGGGTACCCGGTTATGCACACCCCTAGTTTTTGGAGCTCGCTCTCCTTAAGCTTCGAATCTACAAAGATATGAAAGCTCTTCTGATAAATACTCCATATCTGAGGTTTAGTGACTCATTCCGTCATTGTATTCGATTCGATCTCAGCTTTATAGCTTCAGATATGAACATTTCCATCGGAGAACTCTTGAGTTTTGAAGATATGTGTTCATCCTATGATAACAAAGTTCTTCTCAACTCCCCTTGAACGCTCTTACTTGCTGTCGCTTGCATTTTACGAGATTCAAACCCTTAGCTTCTTAGTCATAGGGTTTGAGTGCTCATATCTCTCTCATATCTACTAATTTTCATTTTTCATCTTAATAGGTACTTTGATATATTCTCAATGTCTGATAACTCGTATCGCATAAAACCTTTCGGTGGGACTACAAACTTCGCCAGGTGGCAAGTCAACATGAAAGCGATATTGATTAAGGAAAAATGTTGGAAAGTTGTTGTCAATGATTTCCCAAGAGACATAACAGTTGAAGGAAAGTAGGAACTTCATTTCATTGCGCATAGTGAGATCAGGATTCGAATGTCAGATGAGGTAGGTCAACAGGTAGTAAACTGTGATACTTCCATAACATTATAGAGGGCACTACAGGATCTCTATCAGGTTAAAACCCTCTCAAGTAGAATATCTTTGCCATGTCATATTTTCAACTTTAAAATGGATGTTTATGCCTCTTTGGATGATAATCTGGAGAGATTTTTGCGTATGAGACAAGAACTTGAAAGATGTGATGATAAAATTGATGATACTAACTAAGTTGTTATTCTCCTTAATGCTTTGCCATCACAATTTGATACTTTCAAAGATGTTATTGAGTTTCGTAATGAGTCTTTGACTATGAAAAGAATTAATGAGGCTATTATTAAAAACAAATGAGATTATCAAAGTGTTTAAAGTGAAAGGTGATAAATTTGATAAGTCTAATTCTAAAATTGATGTGCTATTCACCAAGGGAAACTCTAGGAAGATAAAGAGGAACAAGAAAAAGGTACTACTGTTGTGCTTGATTCCTCTGTGTTCTATTCTGATGAACTGCTTATGGTTGCCTATTATAGTCCTTCTGATGCTTGGTTACTTGACTCTAGTTGCACTATGCATGTTACTCCTGATAAGCATGTTTTTTTTATCATCTTAATGAGTCTGCTGGGGGGGGGGGGGGGGTTCTGTTCTTAATATCAAAGGCATAGACAATGTTCCTTTTAGAATGCATGATGGTAAAATTAGAACTCTTCAACAAGTCAGGTGGGTGCTTGATTTGAAGAAGAATCTATTGTCTATTTATGTGTTTGATGACCTTAATTGTGATATTAATACTAAAATGGGATTAAAACTATTTCTATGAATGGTCAGATTCTCATTAAAGGTATTATGAAACGAGGCTTATATTATGTTATTGGAAATCATGTTCTATGTGCTTCTTTTTTGCCTTCTACATGTAATGCATTTATGAACTTGCAAAAGACTATGTTATGGCATGCTAGACTTGGTCATATTTGCAACAAAGGTTTTAATTATCTGTTAAAGCAAGGTTTAGTTGAAGGCAAACCCTTTGATTCACAAAACTGTGAAAACTTTTTTTGGGGAAACAATCAAAATCTGTTTTTAAGAAATTAGAGTTTATAGCCCGAACTTTGGATTATGTACACACGGACCTATGGGGACCTACCTAAGTTGTAAGAATTGGTGGAAGGAAATATTTCCTTTCACTTATTGACCACCATTCCAGGAAGGTTTGGGTGTACATTTTAAGATCTAAGAGTGATACTTTTGAAGATTTTAAAAATTGGAAACCCAAAGTTGAGGGTCAAAATGCTTTTCAACTAAAATATCTTAGAACAAATAATGGATTGGAGTTTTGCAACAAAGAATTTGATGATTTCTGCAATAAACATGGAGTTAAAAGGCATCTCACAATCCCTGGTAACCACATCAGAATGGTACAACTGAGAGAATGAATAGGACTTTGCTTGAAAAGGCAAAGTGCTTACTCATTAGTTGAGGTATGAAACCTTCATTATGGAGGGAAGTAGTCACCAATGTTGCCTACCTAATCAACAAATCCACTTCATTTGCAATCAGTTTTAAAACTCCACAACAACTGTGGAATGGAACTAAGCCAACCATATCACAGTTGAGACCTTTTAGCTGCACGACCTTTGTTCACTAGAGCAATGGCAAGCTACAACCAAGGTCTATCAAGTGTGTTATGACAGGCTACCCTGAGGGGATCAAAGGCTATAAATTACCTATCATCCAACTTGAAGGGTACAAAGTAATTACTAGCAGAGATATCATGTTCATTGAAATTGAGTTCTATATCAAAAAGTCATCTAACAATGTTGTTGAGAATGCAGATACTCAGTTCTACAATCCAGAAGTCCTAGAAGTTGACTGGATAATGAATTCAACATCATTGTCCCCATTGGGCCCTCTGGCCCTAGCAACATCATTTTCGAGCATCATGTTGAGGCTCTTGATAACATCTCTCACCAATCAAGTAAGGAACTAAGCAACTCATCATATTCTACCTCTACTCCTAACTCTTTGTCTAGTACTAATAATAATGATGATACTGTTTTCGATGATGTTTCTGAGCATGAATCTAAGCATGAACATGAGCATGAATCTGAGCATTTTGATGAAGTTCCAAATTTATGTAATTATCTGCTTACTAGAGATAGATCTCCTAGGGTAAAAATTCCAAACAAGAAATATTTTACCAATGTGATTAAGTTTGGCTTTTTTATTGTTGAGGTTATGGATACATATACCCTGAGTTGTTTGAACATGCTATTATTTTTTTATTTTTTTTGATTGGGTAACAATTCGGGAGCGTGGAGCTACCGATAGCATCCTTGCGGATGAGGTCAATAAGACCTGGATCATTGTGAAATGAGGGGGTGGGGGCAACATGAGCAACGTGTGCAACCTTATTTGCTACAGCGTTGCCGCTACGAAGGATGTGGGAGGACAACACTTCATATAACCCAGAAGTAAGAGTGCTAATATCAGACACAATTAGCTCTATTTCCCAGGGACATTTCGTTTTGGATCGCAGATGATCTACAATTGTTAGCGAGTCGCCTTCAATAATGAGACTGGGTATTCTCATTTCACGGGCCCTGAGAACTCCCTCACTTAATGCTAGTGTCTCTGACATTAATGGTTTATGTAGCCCAATTATTCTTCCCCCTATGGCAGTGACGTCTCCCTTATTGTCACGAATAATATACCCTATAGCGCTTTGTCTGTTCCTAGATGCGGAACCGTCGAAATTTAGTTTCCATTTTCTTGGCGGTGGCCTTTTCCATTTGCCTTTTTTATTTTTCCTTATATTATTTGGAATCCTATAACCGTTGTTTCTGATAACAGTGTTTTCACATCCAGTGAGTCTATCTGCCTTTTCCCATTCTTCAAAAAACGAATTAACCATTTTTAGGAATCCTTCCGTATTAGGAAGCTTTTGTTGCTGGAAGATTAATTATTCCGACATAGCCAGGTGGTCCACTAGTGAAATGCCAACTGTGTTCTTTGGTGGCCGTCAAGTAGTCCTGCAGTGAAAGACATTAGTGTTTCAATGTTCCTTGACTCTTTGATCTTCGCACACATTTTTTATTTTACTGCATTGGGCAGACTAGGGCAACACAGCGAGTGCTTGCACTCAAATAGAAGATGAGCAGTGTCTTCTTCATGATGGTCGCAGACCGTACAGTACGGTGGGATGGCGATTCCTCTCCTAGATAGTCGAGCAGCCGTTGGTAGTCCATTGTGGTAGACTTTCCACATGAAATTCTTTATCTTAGGTGGGACATTGAGTTTCCAGATCCACGCATTGATGTCGTTTGTTAATTCTGTCGATTTTGTATTCTGTTTGTATGCACTTGACGTTGTGAACCACCCTTTTTTGTCCGGCCCCCAATACATTCTATCTCGAATTTGGCTTACCGGTAGAGGGATGTCTGCCATCTGTTTTGCCACATCGTTTTCCAGAGTTGATTCTAGCTTTGTCCTATTCCAAACACCATTCGTGATGTATTGTTCCACAGTTTCATCTTGATTAATACTTGTCAGGTTAAGGCAAGCCGAATTGATATCCTTAATGGGCGCCCATTTATCTTTCCAGAACTTAATCGTTTTTCCATCCCCTACTGACCATGCTAACCCTTCCTTGAATGGCTCAATGATTTTCCTAAGTTGTGACCATTGCCATGAAGCATTTCCTTTCTGATCATAATTCAGAATGGACTCAGATTTTAAATATTTATGGTTAATAATTCTTACCCAACTTTTGTCTGGTTCCGCAATGATTTTCCAAATGAGTTTCATTTGAAGGGCCTCATTCATTTCTTTTGTCTTTCGTTGCCCCATTCCTCCTTTCGCTTTGGGTGTACACACTCTGTCACATCCTATTAATGGCTTGTACTGTAGATCTTTATTTCAGAAAAAAGTTCTATTGACCTTATCAAGTGCTGAATGTATTGACACAGGAAGCATGAAACTTTGCATTGAAAAAAGTGGCTTAGCTGCTAAGTTTGAGTTTATTAGCACCGATCTACCATGTTGTGAAAGACAGTCGGCCTTCCATTTTGATAGTTGACATGTCGCTTTTCCAATTAACCCTTCAAATGTATCTTTATTCACTCTACCATTGACAATCGGACATCCAAGATACTTGTCTAGTTTCACTTGCTTCGCAATATTAAGACACCCTTCAATGGTAGCAATTCGCGAAGAAGGTATCCCGAGGGAGGCCTGGAAAGCAGATTTATTATAGTTTAGCTTTTGGCTAGAGAGTTTACAATAATCATCGATGATTTTGGTTACTCTATCACAAGTCGTGAATGGCCAAATCGAAATCCAATACCTAAATGATTGAGGTTGGATTCCAAGTTAAGTTTTCTAGCGAGAATTTCTGCACCAATAATAAACAGAAATGGGGACATGGGGTCACCTTGTCTCAGCCCCCGCGAGGGTTTGAACACTTCCGAGGGCCCGTTGTTGACAAGTACTGAGAAGGACACAGTTGTAACACATTCCATGATTAGCCTAATAACTTGATTACTAAACCCGAATTTCCTCATGACTGCCTCTGTGAACGTCCAATCAACTCTATCATATGATTTTTCCATGTCAAGTTTAATTGCTAACTAGCCCTCCGTCCCTTTCCGTGTTTTGAATGAGTGGAAAATCTCATGTGTTATGAGAATATTATCTTGTATGGCTCTATCAGACACGAAGGCACCTTGAAACGGGTGAATGAGTTTTCCTATCACTCTTTTAAGTCTCTCAGTAAGAATTCTTGATATTATCTTATATATCGTAGAGCATAGGTTAATGGGTCTATAGTCTGCAGTCTTAGAGGGATTGTCACACTTAGGTAATAGCATTATGAATGTGTGGTTGATCTGCTGGAGCAGTTTACCAGAATGGAAAAATGCGTTGACTGCTTTAATGACATCACATCCAACTATATCCCAGTAAGATTTGTAGAATTCAGTTGTCATACCATCCGGGCCAGGGGATTTGTTTCTGCCCAACGCCCAGACAGCGTTCTTTATTTCACAGTTGGTCGGTTGTTGACTGAGGCTACTATTTTCTTCTTCTGTTACAGTTGTTTGTATTAAATCAAGGTACTCGTTAAGTAAATTCATATTTATATGCTCTTTGGAAAACCGCGTGTCAAAATCATTTTTCACTTCTTTCTTGATATTTTCTTCACCTATGATCTGTGTCCCTGAAACCGAAGTGATACTTCTGATTATCTTCCTATTTCGTCTTCCAAAAGCTATTATGTGAAAATAGGTCGTGTTGGAATCTGCTAACTTAATATGCTTAGATTTCGCCCTATGTCCCCAATATTCTTTTTGAAATTTTAACAATTGTTCTTTTTTCTTAATCAGTTGCCTCTCCACTTTGTACTCCTTACCCGTTCTTGGAGAATTTTTAGATTGTATGTTGATCAGCTCTTTCTCAACTAATTGTATTTGACAAAAGACATTCCCAAAGGAGTTTTTGTTTCAAGTTTTGCCTTTATTTTTCAGACATTTTGTTTTATATATTATTCTGTACATTGCTGACCCCGAGCAACTTAATCTCCAAGCTTGCTTAACAATATTCCTAAAATCCATCCTTTGTAACCACATATTCTCAAATTTGAACGGTGGTGGAGTAAATTCTCGCCCAGAATCTAGGCAAATTGAAATAGGGCAGTGATCTGAACCCGAAAAAGCCCCATTAAAAGTAGCTAAATCGGGAAAAGAGCTGAGGAACTCATGCTGAACTAGGCCTCGATCAAGCTTTTCCCATATACTATCTTCCCCATCCCTTTTTTCCGCCAGGTGAATTGATTTCCTGAAGACGGAATTTCAGATAGAGTGGTCTTTGAAGTGGTTTAATCTAGAATATCTGGATACGATATTTGACACTCCACCGACCTTCTCATTGCTGTTGCTTATTTCGTTCATATCCCCACTGACTAAACACGGTAGAGGCTCATTGATGATTATATTCGAAAATTCTGACCAGAAAGCGTCTTTGTCAATTTCATGCGGGGGGGGGGGGGGGGGGGGGGTAGAGATGGCCACGGGTCAGGGTCCACGGATCCAAGGGTTGGCTCGGGTTAAGGGTCAGGGTTAGGGTCGGGGAAAAGATAACCCATGACCCGGCGGGTCGACCCGCCGGGTCAACCCACCATTTTAAAATATTTTTTTTTGAAAAAATTTATTTTTAATAAAATAAATTTGTAATTATTATGTAAATTATATAAATTACTCTTAGAATAATTCATAGTATTACATAATGTAATATGCAATGGCAATGTGAGACTTAGCACCCCTATGCTTCTCCTTTTATAGACTTAGCACCCCCCCTTTCCTCTAGTTTTCAATGTGGGACAAGAACAAGGGTAGAAACTAGAAACTACACCATGTCTTCAATCTCTACCATTCGGTTTTTAATGTCAATCCATACTTATAAATTTTTATCATATACAAAAACTAGTACTACTTTATATAAATATTATTTTTAAAAAAAAATATTTTACCTATCAATTATGAAAGAAATAACGAACGGGTAACAAGAAAGTGTAAAGTTCAACAATATACCTTAAACATTTGTGTTATTTGGTGGGTCCACTATTAAATCATTCTATATCATTCTATATGATACTAAGTTAGGAGTCTTTATGATATGATTTCAAATAATACAAATATTGTTATTGATAAAGCCGTTACACTTGTATAGTATTCTTAATGTCGACTTTTCGTTTATTTTCAAAATGATATAGAACTTCGGATTTTCAAACACAAGAATGAAATATAATATTGGCAATACTTTTTCAATGTGTCTTTTCATGTACGTCATAACAAGAAACCCAAATATGTAATTCTAATAACATCATCATTAAGTGTATACACAACATGTGGCTAATTCAACTTTAAACGAGAAAGTTTAACATATCTATATGAAGAAGAACCTAGATTTGAAATCATTGATCAAGAAATTAACATAATAATGCAAGTAAAATAAAATACTTATGATTGATTAATGGATCAACACAACTATCAATTAAATTAAATAGAAAGATTAATCCAACATAACTTGATATATTGTATCATGATGTTTCATCACTATGTGTTATTCATTTCATTAAATCCTAAGAGGTAAACACTTTAATTAAATTATTATGTGTTACATCATATAATCCAAATACATAAATTACATTATATTTCACCATATAATCCAAAGACTTTAATTACATTACATTTTACATCATATACTTAAATATCAATTTCTCAGATTTTCTTTCATATTTCTGTCCCACATCGAAAGTGGGCTACATACCTCTATTTTCTCTATATATAGATCCTCATACCCTACTTGTCATTCCCACAATCCAACCTTTTCTTTCCCACATCTAAAGTGTGATGAAATGATGGGAGTGGAATGAAGATATCTATATATATCTTCCCACATACCATGTTTTGTCAACCTTAAATCTTTCCATTTCGAAAGTGTGGTGAAAGACTTGAGTTGAGTTTTATTTTGGGTTTAAAACAACTTTTTTTTTAAAAAAGAAATGGTTGACCTGGCGGGTCGACCCGCAAAACTCGTTGGGTACCCGATTTGGTGCCACGTGGCCGACCCGCCGACCCGTCGACCCGCCGGGTCACCTAACCCGCCGACCCGTCCCAACCCCGGGTCAGGGTTAGGGTCACCCTCCCCGGGTTGTCGCCCCGGCGGGTCGGACCCGTGGCCGTGTCTAGGGGGGGGCATAAACAAAGAAAATCATTCCTATAAAGTTTTTATCAAGGCACTTATATTTTACGCGAATCACTCTAGGAAGAATCACCTCAGCTTCTATTGTTTCGTTGGTAAAAGCGTTCTCGTTCCATAATAAACCGATTCCTCCCGTTCTATCCTCCCTTATCGACCAGATGGCATTAATAAATCCTGTTGCTTTCCAAATTTTCTCCTGGAGAATTTTGCTTGTTCTGGTTTCTGAAATTGCCATTAGATTAATGTGTTCATTTATCCTCATTGCCTTTAGATCTATCCAAATATTTTCCCTTCCTAGGCCTCTAATATTCCGAAATCCGACTTTTATTTTATAACTGTCGAATCTATTAGAAGTCAAGGGTGTGGAACTTCTAATAGCGAAAGCATATTCACATTTATGATAACTCCTAATTGCATGATCCCTTTAGTTTCTTCAAACCAGTTCTCATTACTAGGACTTATGCCACCTGTAGCTAAGTATACAGATTTGGCTAGGCTAAATCCAATCCAAGACTTCACTGTGATATTAAAGTCCACTTGATCCCATATTATGCCGTTAGCCCCTTTATCACAGTAACCCATTAAAAACCACGTATAGGGCAGCTCCATCTTACATTCATAATACTTTAGAAATTTTATTAAAATAGTCCAAAAGTTCCAATACAACCTACCATCATATCCAAATTTTAACATACAATTGTTCCCATCACAAGTGGCGGAGCCAGGATTTCGGGCAGGGATGCTAAAAAAAATTTGTGAAATATTTTTTTTTTATATATACTTGATAAGAAGATTTTGTAAAAAAAATATTAAAAAAACACTAAAATTGTAATTTTTTAATGTTTTTTTTTGTATTTAAATAGTTAAGAGTACCCAAAAAAATAGAACAGAAACAAAAACTATAGAAAAAAATGATGAAGAATTATTTTTAAACCAACATTGAAAGAAAAGGTTTAATATATAGGCCAAAATGCATAAAACCACCATTTATTCACTCTTGTTTTCAATTAACCACCCCTTATTAAAAAAAATTCACTTAACCACCCTTTATAACAAACTGTTTGCAAGTAACCACCCATCTTCCCATTTTTCTTTAAATTCAACTTCTATTAAATTCAACTTGAAAGTAAAAGACGAAAATGCCCCCAAATTTGGTTTTATAGTTTTTATTTATTATTATTAATTTATACAAAATTACCATTAATGTATGCAAGTTATGCTCACCTCTACTAGTAGGTCAGATGTAGTCAATCCTCTTTCGGTCATCGACGCTTTGTTTGCACCCTCCTTTGGCAATGCTTGATAGTAGACCTGTCAAAACACGACCCGACCCGGTCGACCTGACCCGAACGACCCGAAAATTTTGATCCGAAAATTTTTTCCTACCCGAACCCGAAAACCCGGTAATTTTCCGGGTCATCTGGTTTTAGACCCAGTGACCTGATTGACCCAGTAATTTAGATCAGATATAGTATATAATTACAAGCGCTAGAACTTAAGAACCACGTCTTTAATTTAGCATTTTAAAATTATCGCAAAATTACCAAATCGTGATTTTTTTAATTTAAAAAATAGAAATTGACAAACTCGAAATCGACCCGATTTGACCCGAAATCGGGTCAAACCCGAGTTCAAGTCAACCCAGATCTACACGGGATCCGTTTTACGCGAAACCTGAAATGACCCGATCCGAACCTGACCCGATTGATAAGTCTACTTGATATGGATCTAGGTGGAGGTTGTTCGTGCTTCGCCTTGAATGTGTTTATGTCTACCTTTGATTTATTTCACAAGACTATAAAAATAGGAAAATAATGGTAGTGTACTAAAAACACATTTAGGGGCATTTTAGTCTTTCACTCTCAAGTTAAATTATGGAAGTTTAAGGGAAAATGGGAAGATGGGTGGTTACTTGCAAACGGTTTGTTATAAGGGGTGGTTAAGTGAAAGTTTTTGAATAAGGGGTGGTTAATTGAAAATAAGGATGAATAAAGGGTGGTTTTATGCATTTTGGCCTAATATATAATTTAAACATAAATAATGAAATGGTTGATAGAAACAAAAAATATAAAGAGAAAGTAAGAAGAATTAATGATATAGTAAAACAAATAAAAAGTTAAAGAGGTGGGATTTGAACCCAATACCTTTTTTCTCCTTGCTTTCTCCTTTCTTCCCTTACCACTTGAGTTGGATAGCACTTTTGTTTCAAACATCATTTAAAGGTATTATATTATTTTAAAAATACTAAACATATGCAAAAAAAAATTATTTTTTTTGTATTTTTTTTTTCGAGCCAAGGGGTGCTCGAGCACCCGCGAGCATCCCCCTAGCCCCGCCACTGCCAATCACACCATAACTTACACCTATAACTAGATTTTGACATACATAGGAGACGGTAATCCAACAACGTTTCACACAACCATAACATACAGACACAAACTACAATCAGCAACACAGGACCCATAGACATCACACACATCAATGGCCTTATTCGCTTCAACTTAGGGAGAGACTCGAAGCCATCACCGAGGACTCCCAAATGCCAACACTTGAACATCCTACATATCCTTTTCCGTTTCTTTAAGCTACCACCCATCAGAGTCATGGTGGAGCATGCTGAATCGTCTTCCTCGATCTTCATCTTCCGCTTCTTGGACTCAGTTCTTGAAGCTTCAGCAGGGGAGAGTTGGTTGACATGAGCTGGTGAACCAATTGGGGACACTGGTGCCTTCTGTAATGACTGCTCTAGGCGCTCAGGCAGACCAAGGTTGGGCAGATTGAACTCAATGAATGGGGGCACATCTCTAAATATCACCTCGTAGTTAGCCTGAGTAAGCCCAGGTTCAGCCAGCCCCTCATCAACAAAACACTCTTCCATGAACTCATCTTCATCAAACTCCAAGTAATCCTCATCGTCGACAACGAAAGGATGAAGATCGGGTTGCAATTCATGCTTACAAATCACATTCTCATCACTTGGGGGAGCTTTAGACAAGGGAAGCATAGTAGGCAAAATCACAGTGGGGGGTGTAGGCAGCAACACAGAGATCGGTTCAGGGGCAAGCACCACATCAGCAACAGACACAGGTTTGGCAAAAGAAGAGTTGCTAGCCGAGCCATTAGTTGACTTAGAAGAAGAAGAAGAGTCAGAAGAAAGGGTAACATTCTTACCAAAACACCTTAGAAGCTCATCCTTCGAGTGTCCAAACATGGGAGGGGGCGCACAGGGGTTCTCCGAGCAGTAACTCTCACCCATTCCCCATTTCCTTGCTCCTGTGCAGGCTCCTCAACAACAATTGTAGGCATCATAGGAGGCTGCAAGCCAGTGTTAGAAGCCAGATTGCACGAACTTCTACTCGGGCACACATCAAACATGTGATCAGTGGCGCCACAACTTTCACACTCCTGTGGGAAGTCCTCAAACCACATGAGAAAGGACTCCACCTCCCCATGATCATTCACCACAAATATTTCCCTTCCTACAATCTTAGTGATGACAACCGAGACACACACCCTTGGATAACGAAAACGAGCCCATTTAGCATTGAAAGCCGAGACCTTGATAATTTCTCCCAAATGATTAGTTTTCACAATATCCCTCAAAATTTCCCCATGTACATACTTAGCCGGCAGACCAGGGAATCTAATCCACATATCAAGCATAGTAATTGACTCAGACCATGGATCAAAATCCAACCTCCAGGGGCGCAATATGATCAATTGCCTAGAGACATGGAAGGGACGATTGTCCCACACCCATGCCCGGTCCTCAGAGAGATCGAATCTAAGCTCAAACCAATTGTTGTCAATTGGTATGAGCTGAAAACCACCAGAGAGGGATTTCCAGACATACCTCATACGCTTCCAGACTTCCTTCGCTTCCATGGGTTCCCCGATAATGGTAGAAAATATGGATGATAGATGGAGCATAGAAATATTCTCTTGCACTTTGCCTTGCAAAGCCAAGAGCTTTTCTATGTTCATTGCCGCTCTCTTGAATTTCTTCTTAGCCTTCATTGCTTGCCCATCACCACCACCATTGGAGATGAAGACCTCCTCAGCAAGTTTAGAGCCCTTCGGCTTGCCTTTAGTCTTGGCAGTTTGGGACGTTTTTGGAGCAGGATCTTCTGCAAACATAGGGTTCTTGCCCTTATCGGCCGATGTTGGAGCCATCACCAGAAAAACAAAGGAGATTTTTGTTAGAACGGATACTTAATAGCAGTTAGAATGAAAGGGGAAGAAGATTGAGATGTGCAGAACAAGCACACCCAAGAAGTGGTATTTATAGTAGAAATTTTGAGGAAAGAGAGGAAGGGAGAGATCAGAAAGCTCACACATCCAACTCCACACATGCTTGCAGATTGAGAAGCCATCCCTGTTGTAGAGCCCCCTTTCGATTTCCTCATCGACACAGTACGACCAGCCAATCGCATGCGCCCAAACAAATCCCAAATCACACTTCGTACAGGAGAAGCGAGGCCAAGGAGGAGGTCGATTGGACATCTCCGCACAAATCATTGCACCTCGGATCATCCACAAGCAATCCCAGGTACTCAGACTTAAGATAAGGAGATTAAAACTAATCCCACACGAAATCCCTCTCTTCAAATTCGTACAGTAAACCAATTGCAAATCGCCATCGCAGGGCCTAAGATGGCACCCGGTTGCAAAATCGGGGAGAGAAATAGGGGCATCATTGTTTTCCCACAAGAAAGGAGACTGAGATTTGGGATTATAGAAGGATAGGCCATAGATTAAGGGTTCAGAAGCTTCAATCACATTTAGGGTTTTCATCGGCTTCTGAAGAACACAAAGGGATTTTTCACTAAACGCGTGGGGCGCGGTCTTCGAAAGGGGGCTCTCGAACTGAACATGCTGTTAATTATAAACATGTTGATAAATGGATGGTTGCTATAAAAGAGGAAATAACTTCCATGACATCTAATAAAACCTGAAAAGTGGTTCCAAAGCCTAAAAAGGCCAGGTTGATTGGTTGTAAGTGGGTTTATAAGCTACAAAATAGTGTGGAACCAGGTGGCCAACCAAGCTATAAATCTAGGTTGGTAGCCAAGAGCTTCACACAGAAAAAAGGGATAGATTAATGACATCTTTGCACCTTTTGTGAAATATAAAACCTACACAAAAAACCTTGAGATTACTCCTTGCTATTGTTGTTGTTTAAGATTATGAAGTTGATCAAATGGATGTTAAAACTACCGTCTTGCATGGTGACCTTGATGAGACTATTTATATGAGACAACTTAAAGGTTTTGAGGATAAGTCACTACTAGAATTCTGCTATTTAACATCGGTACATTAACATCGGTTCGAAAAAGTGCCATGTAAAACAGTTTTTTGACATCGGTTGAAAAATTTATGATGTTGAAAATAAAATAGACACCACACTATTTTTTGACCGATGTTAAAAATAAGTTTTTGAAAAAAAAATAAGCGGCATACGAAGTACACACGAAATAATTCAATACTTCGAAATTTTTTTGTTAAATCTACATCCTCGCTTTATAAAACTAGGAATATGAAGAAAATTCCAGCAAATTGGATTTGGAAACCTAACATCCCCTCCGAATATTAAAAAATTTTTTTTTTTAATTTTTTTTTTGGATATCTTGCCCACGACTGTCCAGTTAAATAGATATATAAATAGAGTTCCTAGTACTTGTTCTCTTTGTAATTCTGATATAGAATATACAAATCATTTATTGTTTAATTGTCAAATTACAAAGGAGGATTTTGTGAAATGTCCACCAAAAATGTCCTAATTGGTTAATTGTCCACGTTTTGGGACAAATTGGTGAAATGTCCGCAATATAAATCGCCTACCTCTGCCCTACTCTCTCTCGCCTACGCGCGCGTTCTCTCTCTCTCGCTCCAATGGCGATCGCCGGTCTCCGAAGGCTCTCCTCCTAAATTCCGATCCTGCTTTCGGCGGTGATGAGTATCCCCTCCCAAATTCTAAAGGCTCTCCACTGATTCTGTTTATTCTGTGAATTCCTCCTTCTATATAACTTCCTCCCTTTCTTCTTCAATCATCCACCATGGCTACCGGATTAGGTTTGTTCCCTCTTTCTCTAATAGTTTCGCCTGAAGCAGGCGCTTTCCCCCTCTTGCTCCTTTGATTTTCTGTCTACTCAATCTTCTGTAGTGGAATATGTGAAACTATACATCAGATTTAGGTATGGTTGTGCCGATTTGGCGTTTGATTCCTAAAATCGAACACCAGGTTCATTAGTTCAGAGTTTGTTATGCATAATTGATGGCCAATTGGTGACAAGTTGCTGGAAGGGGATCAATGTTTGTGTCATCTACCTGTTCTATGTGTGGTCTTCGATATTACTTTTATTTTCTTATCAATCGATTGAAGATCGATTGATAAGGAAATCGATCTTTGCTTCATTGTAGCTATATGGATTTGACTAATTTTAATTTGTTTGTCTAAATCTATTTTAGTGAAGGTGTCAAGTTCATCCATCAGAATGAGTGATGGTTGAATTTTGAAAATATATTTTTGTGACTATGTAACCCATTGTTGATTATGGCATAAAATACCTTCGTATGCCAGACTTGACTTCCTGCTGGCTCACTGGCTTATTTTTGCAATATTGTGTGGCTCAGTGCTGTGGTATCATGCTTCCATATTCATTATTGTTGTTTAATTCCCATCTTTCGATTCCCCAAACCGTATTCTAGTTTTGTCTTCCTCTATTATATGGTTGTCAACTGATCTGTATTCAGTTTTTAGTTTGTTTCACTACTTCCAGTTTACCATGATGTTTCCTTTGTATATCCGTGGACGTTCTCAAGGATTCTTGGTTGTTTTCTGTACTAGGTGTGTACAGGAGCAAAGAGTGAACATTAATCAAGATTAGCAGCTCGGAAGGTATATATATTTTGCTTACTTACCTTATGATGCTTCTGTAATTCTTTTTTAGATGCATTGCATGCTTCTGTAATATGGCATTTTCTCACTCTACTTGCTGCATTATAGTATGCCTGTATTATCCAGAAGCTTGGGTTCCCAGCCAAATTTAAGGTACGTTTCCTTGGGAAAATGTTGAAGTATTTTCCCTAATGACTTGTATATTGAATTACTAAAAAAATTCCTACTGTTTTGGCTCTCTTAAACAAGAAATTTTAAGCAAGCTAATTACATGGTTTTTTTCCCCTAATGTCTTTTAAATCTGGGCTATATGGAGTGATTGGAGGCTGTTTTCAGGAGCCTATAGATTCTGAATTCTTGTGCTCTTGTTTATGGTATAATTTGTGAATTCTTGCTAAATTCTTCAAGTCTAAAATGTTCTTGATGATCCTCTATATGCTATATATGAGTTTCTTGATTTTTAGACTTGGTTGTTTGGTCTATTAAAAGGATAAATGGACTGCTATGTTGATGTCCAGAAATCTAGGATAGTGTTAGGTATAAGTGTTTTATGGTTTATCATGTTGCTGTCCAGAAATCCGGGATATGTTGATGTCCAGAAATCTGCTATGTTGTTGTCCAGAAGGATAAATGGAATGCTTGTTCTTGTAAGATCATGCTTTAAATTCAGCCCCATATAAGTGTTTTATGGTTTATCATGTTTCTCCTCTTCTATAAGAAATCTGGGATGAAGTTCGTTGTGTACTTAGGAATCTTCTTGGCTTGTAATACTTGTTTGCTGAAATATCTGAGTATATCTTTTGCTATTCTTATCTTGCCTGTCAGCTTGTAATACTTGTTTGCTGAAATATGAGATAAATGCATCTGAGTATATCTTTTATTCTTAGGAATATGAGTATATCATATATTTTTTTGTGCATTTTATAATATTATTTTTGCAATTTTATAAGCATATCCTAGCACTAAGATCTATAAGCACAAATAGGAAAGAGCGTCTGGACAAATAATTGTTCAGGAGGTTGGTGGTTCGACTCCACCTAGATCTATTTATTCAATTTCAGAGTGTTATTCAAGAAATTAATAGTTACACAACTGCACTTTAGAGTTGCACAACTGTAATTATTCATCTTGTCATCTTTAATACCATTAAATACGTCATAATTTTACAATTGCACAACTGTAGTTTAGAGTTGCACAACTGTAGTTTAGAGTTGCACAAATATAGTTTAGAGTTGAACAACTGTAGTTTAGAGTTGCACAACTGTAGTGTCGGCGTCTTTTTTATTTTGTTAATTAGAGAAAACAACTAGTGTCAACGGTGTTTGCAATTTTAGTGATGAAAATGTATTGATCAATTTTATTTCTTTATAACTCTGTCAGCACTAAAATTGCGAACACCGCTGACACAATTCTTAATTTCTGAAAAGATGCTGACACAACCCTTAATTACAGTTGCACGACTGCACCTTAAAGTTGCACGATTGCACCCTAAAGTTGCATAACTGCACTTTAAGGTAATCTTCTAAGATATTTGAGTCCGAGAAAAGGGAGCTTGTTGTTTTCCTTGGTTTTTAATGACAAAAACCAAAAAGCTACCCAACTTGATCCTCAAGCTGCATATTAAGCTCCTTTTTCTATTGGTGGACTGAGTTGGACTTTCTTTTATTGTAGTCTCTTATCTGGAAAATTCAGCACTGAGACCTAATATTGGAACTTTGAGCCTTTGTGTAACTATTGAACTGTTGTGAAGAATAATAGGGCCATTAGACACTGGTTTGATAAATTAGGTAGTAATTCACGTACTACTATATGAGCTACTTCAATCTTTTGTCGGTTTGCAGTTGAGATAATCTAAGGAATTTTTTGATTCGTTGATTATTGTTTGGATTGTCGAAGATGTTTATGTCATTATATTGGATCAATTAAATCTTTTTTTATTTTTACAAGGTGGATCTTGATCTTGGAAATTATGAACGGTTTCTTGACATCAAGTTGTCCAACTTGATGATCGTGCATTTCTACCTAATTTATGAACGGATCAGTTAAAAAATTAGGTACCTAATTTTTTGTTATTTGTGTTCTTCTTCAATGATGATCGTGGATTTCTGAACAATTGTCCAACTTCTATATTTTTCTTGAATGGATATTTATTTAATCATATAAATTTGGAAATTTCCACCAATCCCCCATGTTGTGCAATTATAGTCTATTGATGAGCAAAAATAACACCATGTTCTGTAATAATATATTGAGCAAGTATAAAATAATATTGAGAAAAAATAAAATCATTTTGAATACAATTTCACAAGTCTCAATTGTTGTGCAAATATAATCTATTGTTGAGCAAAAATAAGATCACGTTGAGCAAATTTCCACCAATCTCCCATGGTGTGCAAACATAGTCTATTGATGAGCAAAAATAAGACCATGTTGTGCAATAATCTATTGAGCAACTATAAAATAATATTGAGAAAAAATAAGATCATGTTGAGCACAATTTCACAAGTCTCAATAGTTGTGCACAAATAATCTATTGTTGAGCAAAAATAAGATCACGTTGAGCAAATTCCCACCAATCTCCCATGTTATGCAAAACATAGTCTATTGATGAGCAAAAATAAGACCATGTTGTGCAATAATCTATTGAGCAACTATTAAATAAAATTGAGAAAAAATAAGATCATGTTGAGCACAATTTCACAAGTCTAAATAGTTGTGCAAAAATAATCTATTGTTGAGCAAAAATAAGATCACGTTGAGCAAATTTCCACCAATCTCCCATGTTGTACAAACATAGTCTATTGATGAGCAAAAATAAGACCATGTTGAGCACAAATTCACAAGTCTCAATTGTTGTGCAAATATAATCTATTGCTGAGCAAAAATAAGATCATGTTGAGCAAATTTCCACCAAATCCCCCATGTTGTGCAATTACAGTCTATTGATGAGCAAGAATAAGACCATGTTGTGCAATAATTATTGAGCAAATATAAAATAATATTGAGAAAAAATAAGATTATGTTGAGCACAATTTCACAAGTCTCAATTGTTGTGCAAATATAATCTATTGTTGAGCAAAAATAAGATCATGTTTAGCAAATTTATTTTACAATTGCACAACTTTATTTTACAATTGCACAATTATTCAACTAGAAAAGATGTTGACACACACCAATAATATGTTAACAAAAATATTATTGGTGACACAACCCTTAATTTATGAAATTTGAGATATTAATCTTTCATGTATTGATCAATTTGATTCTTTATAACTCTGTCAGCACTAAAATTGCGAACATCGCTGACACATGTTGTTTTCTCTAATTAACAAAATAGAAAAGATGCTGACACAACCTTAATTTCTGAAATTTGAGCTAGTAATCATTCTAACTTTCGGCAATCACATCTCTTGTCATGCCAGAAAAAGCAGAAAAGGCTCCAATTTGATACACAAAACTGGGGATCCGGATAACAAGTAATCCGCTAAGAAAAAGCTAAAAAAAGGGCTAGGCGAAAATACTATTGAACCAAAATCTAAAATAGCAAAATCCTAAAGACAACTTTTGGCGCTGATCATGCTATCATAAAACAGAACTAGAAAGGGAGACAACTTTTGGCTGATCATGGCCTCAACTCCTTGACTTGCTCCTCAAATCCTGTTCCTTCACTAATTTTATTCTCATTTTATTTTATTGTGCTTGGTAATTGCTTTTATATGTAGTGTTTGAGACAAGTGTAGTACCTTATCTTTTATAAGTTTCTCTATTCCTTCACTAATTATATTCTCATTTTATTTTATTGTCCATATGACTGTTATTCAGTGTCAGATTAGTCATATTTTTCTTTTCAGGTTGGTGCCCGCTTGATTCAGCTGCTGACAGAGACAACTTTTATAAAGCCTCCAACTGCTGACAGTGACATTTTTATTTTCAGATTAGTCACATTTTATTGCATTTGGAGAGGGATCTACCTACCTAAATCTCTGTTTCGTTTGCTAATTGTTTGAATAATAAAATGATGGTGCAAGAATTATAATTTTACAATTGCACAACTGTATTTTAAAATTGCACGACTGCGGTTTAGAGGTGCACAACTGTATTTTAGAGTTGCACAACTTTAGTTTAGAGTTGCACAACTTTAGTTTAGAGTTGCACAACTATAGTTTAGAGTTGCACAACTATATTTTAGAATTGCACATTTGACATTATCCCAAAAAATGGTGCTGACATGAAAAGATCCCACTTTCATTTGCTAAAAAAAAATTCTCTCATCTAAACCTCATTTGCTCCGTGGAATGCATTTTGAAAACCATCTCAACTAATACAAAATGATGTATTTTAGCCTATGCGGGAGTTGAACCCACATCTATGTGTGTATACACAATCCTCTCCCCATTGAGCTAATAGGCTTTTAAAAGTACGATAGATGCAAAAACATAGAAAGAGATAAGAAACTTCAGCAATAACTAAATTTTGATGTTGTACTTCACCTCAATTTTATTCACCTACATAACATAGAAAGAGATAAGAAGAGGAAACGCACTTCACAAATCAAATCACACACACTAACATGATCAATTAAGCAAAGCTTTGGCTGAATCAGGCAATCAGTAGGCAGACAGAAGAGGAAACTCACTTCACAAATTTGGGAGCTGCTGAGGATTTTTTTGGGTTCAGTGGAAATTGGACAACCACTTGTGCTCTCATTTTTAGTGGCAACCTCTTCTTCTTTTTCATTTTTTTTAAAAAAGCTTTGAATCAAACACATAGACATATAGTCCACCTGCTTTTTGGATGAAAAGAAACAGTTGCTTGCTTTTTGGCTTGCCTTTGTTTTGCATATAACTTAACATATAAGCAGTTTCCCAACATCTATCTGTTTTGACACCGGATTTTGCTTCATTTTAGGGTAAGGAATCCATACCCAACTGGAGACTAAAGAGGCCTAATTCTGAGTCCACAACTTCCGTCTGAACCCCCATTAAGACAGCAGCAGCAACTGCTGCGTTAGCCATCCCCTCTTCCATGTTAATAGCAGCAGCATCCTCTTTATTATCCATTTTCCCACCTCCATCGGTCGATGCTATCTCCTGCCCCCTCCCTTACATGAAGAGTTGAGGCCAACAGAAGCAACAGATGCTGTCCCGGTAGATTTAGTAACCCCATCAGCACCCGAGACACCATTTACAGCAGCCCCTTCGGTTTGATTTTCAGTGATTCCAGACACTGTAGCTCAAGTTGCAAGAAACATGTTAGTGTGTCAAAAAAAAGTTCTGTTAGAAAAATGACCCAGTGGAAAATCATCAAAATAGCATAATAGACAACCACTGGCCAGGTTCCAAAATCATGGACCATGGATTTGAAAAAGTGGGGGAAACATACAACGTGACGAAAGAAATTTCAATGAAAATGAACTCCACTAACATAATGAATTCATTGAATTGAATATCTTTGCACACAAACAACAAAACATGGTAGTTAACAAGTCATTCAATTCACATTTGAGACCCTCTTGCAATTGGTGACAGATTCTTTGACAAGCCCATATGATTAATGAGTACTGCACATGAGCTGAAACAAAGGAGCCAAACAAACACAAGAAACAGTAAACCACACAGATATCAAAAATGACTTAAATCTATGAACTTGCTGAGCTAAAACTCGTTTACAGGGAGATCTGCTAGGCTTTGTTAAATGAAGTCAATAATATTAAGTGATCAAACAAAAATGTTCCGAAGTTCAGGAAATAAGCCCCTTTTCCATTTTCCTCCATTCATCATCATGATCTCACCTTCAAGGATTTGATCTAATTTATAATCTTTCTTTGATACAGAGATCTTAAACTTCTTTTGGATCAGCAAGCAGGACAGAGCAAGAAGTTGCAGATCATCTATCAAAGAAAAACCTTCCATAGCATATTTGAAAATAAACATTCTCAACATAAAATTTGTAGTCAATGACAGGTACTGATTTTGCATTTTTAAGACATCATATATAGACAAATTTGCACAATGGAAAAGGCATTGTCCATGTTCTCACTTTTCAATTGAAACAGAAAGACAAGTATATAATCCCTACAAGCACAACAAGCACATCAACGATCAAACACAATAATGCACAGAAGTCCAGCAAATACATTGCACAAGCACATCAATGGAGACACTCCTTTTACTTGTTACAGATGTATGTATTTGGCTGAGCACATAATCAATGGAATTGAAATTGGAAATAGCGATTGTTCCAATTGCAAGCAAGGCAAAAATTTAGGTATGACAGAATCATTATACAATGATGCACAGCGGGAGTATGTCAACAAACAAGTTCAATCAAACACAACTGGGCCACAATCCAGCAATGATCCGAACCAATGCATGTAGATCATACCTATGCACAGAAGAGCCAACCATGGAGCTAATATCGTATACTCGATGTTCTTCGACCTCAATTTCCCGTTCACGAGACACCAATCCGTAGCCTTTAACCCTAATTTGACATAAGGAGAATTCGGATTTACAGGAGCAGGAATCCGACCAACGGGATATCTGACCATGGAGAACGCTATCATAGGAGACTTTCCATTTCAGAAGCAAGTAGGTCTTCCTTGTGTTTTGAAGAAGCAATTCTTCATTGTTTTGAAGAAGCAATTCAGCCGATTTTTGAGCAAAGGTTGAGCTTTGCCAACAGCCGGATGGTGTACGACGGAGAGAAGACCACCGATCCGCTTCTTCATCTTCTTCTCCGATCACAAGCAGGTCAATTTCAGAAACGCCGTCGAGATCCGCTCCTTCATCTTCTTCTCCGTCTTCCTCACCGAGGAAGAACGTGTTGTCCGAGATCACCGTCTCTGCTACGCTGATTTTGCAATTGACGCCGATCGAAAGGGCCTTTCAGCGCCTTGCCTCCTCCAGATCTGCCGTCGATTTTGCAAAATTCCAGATCCGGCGTCGAGAGAGCAGGAGAGACGAAATTGAGAGAGCAAGAGAGAGCGATAGAGCGAAACAGAAGAGATCGAGAGAGCAGGAGAGAGAATTAGTATATTTAGCGGACATTTTGCTAATTTGTCCAAAAGGTGGACATTTCACTAATTTGTCCAAAAAAGTGTCTATTTGGCAAAAATTTTCAATTACAAAATCTCTTATTCAAAATCTAGGTGTTAAGTTGAAAAAATGTTTCATTATAACAAATTTAACAAGTGATGTTCAAGAGAATATTCTAAATACTAGGGCTCTTAATCTAGATTTTACAGATTTATGTCATTTATGACATTCAATTTGAGAGCTCAGAAATAGAATTATTTTTCGCAATACTTCTGATACAGGTATGATCTCTGTGTTAACTAGAGTTATTGATAATATCTCTTGTTGGAATAAAGGTCAGGTTAAATCGAATTTACCTAAACTTGTTAGGCCTACTGATAAAATGATGTGGAAATGTCCTCCAATAGATGTAGTTAAGGTTAATGTAGATGTTTCGGTAAAAAGTGATACTCAACCACAGGTTGGTTGTGTTTTGAGGAATAATGATGGTCAAGTTATTCGGATACATAAATGTAACGTTAAGATGGGTTCTGTCATTTTGGCAGAAGCTTTTGCTGGCAGCAGAGATGAGGATCCGAAGATTGATAGTTGAGAGTGATTGTGCTATTATCATCGAGGCCATCAATCATGCAAACAATATCCCATGTGAGGTCATTCAAATAGTCTAAGAGATCCATTCATTAAGAAGAGATTTTGAGAGCATCACTTTTCAGCATTGCTATAGAGAGGCCAAGGAGCAGCTGATTTTATTGCTAAATCTCAGTTCAATTGTAATTTTATTTTGACTGCTTGTTGTGGTGAGTTCCAGAACATCATCTTGTGAGATGATCATGGATGTCGGTACTACATCCAATCTTTTGCCTACTAGAAGAAAAAAAAACTTCAAAAATTTGTAAGAAAAAAGGAACACTTTTCAGTACTCCCTCTTCCATTCCCTCATCATTCCCTCTTCCAAACGTGATCCCTTCCAAACCCGCGACTGTGCCTCCCCGCGACAGCGACAACCCGTTTCCTCCTCCAACTCCTCCCTGTTCACCGGTTCACCCCAACCCCTTCCTCCTCCAATCTCGCCGACTTTCAAACTGAGGGTGGATCCGGTGGGGATGTAGGCTCTCCGGTGAAATCCCGCTTCTCGTCTCTCGTTCCCATCTCTCAGTAGCGAAACCCCTCCTGGCCCTTCATTCTCGTCGTCGTGTCTCCGGTGCGGCGTCGTGTCTCCGGTGGGTGGCCTCTGGTCGTCTCTCTCGCCGTCGAAACCGAGCCGGGCTGTCGAAATCGTCACTGCCTCTCCGTTGAAGTATTCTCTATTTCAAGTAATGAAACTGATTTTAGGGCTTTCGGGTAATGAAACTGATTTGGGTTAGGGTTTTTGTTTCCTGATTTGACTTGGATTTAATTGTGTATTCGTCTCTTTGTGAGGAAAGGATGAAACACGAATTTGGTTTGAGTACAATTCTTTTTCTGTCGTAATTTAAGGTTTGCACTCGCCATTTCGAGTTCTACTGGACTAGGGTGAATTGATCCCCTTTTGGAGCCAGCCTGTCGAAATCGTCACTGCCTCTCCGTTGAAGTATTCTCTAATTCAGGTAATGAAACTGATTTTAGGGCTTTCGGGTAATGAAACTGATTTTGGTTAGGGCTGTCTATCTTTTATGATGAAGACAGCATATACTTACTTTATTAACTCTATCTTTTATGATGAAGACGAAGAGAGGGTTTTTGGAATAATGAACACTCGAGGGAAGCAGAATGCCCAAATGAATTACTTGGGGCAATGTTGTTAGGATCGAGATTCTAGATCGGATCGATGGGGGTGCAGTAGAATCGGATCGTAGGATCGTAAGATCCTACTGCATGTTTAAATTTTTTGATAAACTAATTACAAAATATTGCATATCACTTATATGTAAAGTTAAATCAATGCTCAATAGCTATTAACCACTTTATTTGTCTATTCATATATGAAAAATCCACACATGTGTATATAACAACCCAAAAAATTCGAGCAGTGAGTCATAATTCTAGATTTTTTATATCCCTAAATAGAGAGTGAATCAAAACATTATTTTAAATAATCAATATAACTATATCAATCAACATATTAATTCAAATTACCTAAAAAAAATTAAAAAAATCAAATTACCAAAAAAAATTATTTAAAAAATAAACATATTAGTTCATGCTGCAGGATCTAGATTCTATTCCCGATCCTACTACGATCCTGCTACGATTCTGTACGATCCTGCTGCGATCCTGCTGCATCCGACTCTGTATGTGCGATCTAGATCGATTGGGCCACTTTGGATCGTAGAATCGTAAGATCCCACGATCTGGATCTAGATTTTAACAACCATGACTTGGGGATCACTTAGAGAAGCAGAAAGAGAAGCTTACTTTGCAGTAGCCAAAAAGGAAGGGTTAATAACGTATCAAATTATATAGGAGTATATAATACGGATTAGTTGTTGAAAACTAGAAGGAGTTCTGAAAGAAACATATGAGGTGCATTAAGAGAGAGGGGCTCAATGAATAGGAAAAACACTATTATGATCGAATGATTGTTTCAAACAAAGACCCTAGAGCATTTATGATTGAGGGGATATGTAGATAAAGTCAGAATAAGTGCCCTTTGTGATTACAAAACCTCTATTAACACATTGTCGAAATGTGAAATTACTAGAGTTGTTTATGGTGTGGTTGTTTCAGATGGGATGTTCTTTGTGGGTTGATTTCTTTGTCATTAAAGGGACTACCTATATCAAGATGTTGTGCTGGGAAGAGGCTTTTTCTTCTTATGGTTGTCTTTTAGTTGCTTGTTTATTTTATTTTCTCTCTTGCTCTTCCTCAGCTCCTGCATAACAACACCAGTATAGCCTTATGATCAGCATGTCCTTTTAATTTGTGAAGTAGTGTTTGAAATTTATATCAAAGAAAAAACTGGTACCACAATGCAATTTCATATTTACCTTGATTTTTCTTTAAAAATGCAGATTGCATTTATGATATTCACTCCCAAGTCTCATGTTTGCGTACCTGGCCAAGACTGCTACGCTTGAACAAATACTTTCATGGTAAAAAAACCCTACCTTTTTTTATTTTTATTATCAATACACTAACTTTTCATATATACATGTACACAGCTGGATCGTATCTTATAAGCCCTTGGAAAAATGAAAAACAAGATCTTTTGATGCCTACAAGGTTTTGGCCTAATTATGGAATAGGATGACTATTAAAGGTGGTTAATGAATTTCATCTATATATACACATGAAATTCATGCTAACTTGTAGGATTTGACACCAATCTCATAAGAATTTTTTTTTAGTTATTCAGTTGAGCTCCTCTGGCTTTGATTGTTGAATGCTTCATTCTGAATCACAGTTACAATCATAGATGTAAGTCGTCCCTTTGCCTTGTTAGTTGTTGCTACTTTCTAAATTCACTTTTCAGGATGAAATTCATATTCATTTTACTCATGTTTTGATGCAGATATATTCCAGGAAGCTGGTCTGCCCCTTTGGATGCGTCCCCATGAGATTCTAGTAACATCGTCTTGTATAGCTCTGAGAACTCTCCAAGTTTTAGGCTCAGGTATTTTGCTGGAACAGTGCATTGACTTACCAATATTTGGTTCAGTAGTTGCGTGTGGATATGTGCTGTTATCCCATACATATCTATTTCCTCCCTTTATCCACCGTTTATCCTGATTTTTTAGTATAGGATATCTATTTCCTCTTTTTACCAACTCTATTAATGATATACCTTTTTGTTACTATTTGTTTGGGTTAATGATTCTCTGGTACACCTTCATCTGATACTTTAACTCATTAACTTCGCCTCTAAATTGTTTTCTTGGATTCAAGTAATTAATTAAAGTCAATTAAAAGATTTTTTTGATGAGAAAGTGTGAAATGATGCAAAAATCATACAACTTTTTCATTCTGGTATCATGCTTAATGCAGCTTGTTGTATTTACTCACCCTTGCTAATAAGGGTTGCTTTCATTGTTTGACAGAGAATTGATTTCGAAAGACGGTATACATCTTTTTTTTTGGGGGGGGGGGGGGGGGGGGGGGGTGATTTCAGTGACAATTGGTTTCAGAAAGATAAAGAGATAAAGATGAATGTAGTTCCAGTGCGGCTAAAATCTGTATCCGAAAAATTGTTGAGCATGGGCGGTCTCTGGTAAGTGAACATCTATCATCAATATTTGAAGTTTCTCTCCTCCTACAATCAGCTTCACCTCAAATAGTATTATATCGATAGCTTGCAAGAGAATCTCTTTCTTCTTATCCCGGTGAAGTACTTATTTTGGATAGTGCTGGTGGAAATACAGTGTCAAATGAAGAAATCGTTGGAGTTGATTCTCTGTTGGTGGGAGTGAATCCTAAAACCCCGGGGGGAAATGTTGTTGGGTTGAGATTGGTGCATCATTGTTCTTTGATGTCCCTGATCTGCTGCGGTGGCTTGGAACACTAGATGGGCCGGGTAAGTATGAATTTACAATGTGGATGTGCTAGCTATGAAATTTCTTTTAAACAAAGTTGCATTTGGGCTCCTTTCTCCCTCAGCTGATATTATGCAGATTTGGAGTTTCATCTCCCACTGGTGTGAACTTGTGATTGCAGATTTGGAGTTTTCCTTGGATATTTCATACTCCTATCGTTCAAATATTAGATTTGGAGTTTCAGGTAAGAATTAAGCCTTCCAGCTAACTGCCCATAAGAGCTTGTACGATTGCTATTCCTTTCTCTGAAGCTTACTTTTTATTTGCATGTTATAATTTGATATTATTTCGAATTTAATCTGAGTGGAAGATTTCTGTATGATTCATTTGAGAAGTAACTATACTCACTTCATAATAACATTCAACATGCTGCTATGGATTTGAGAATGAGATTTATATTCTATGAATGAGATATCCAGGTTTTAGTGAAAACCTGGATAGCACTATCCAGGTTTTAACATTCAACTTGCTGTTATGTATTTCAGCATCATTTGGAAAGCATTATCCCTTGTGTTAAACACTTTATCTTAATTTGTGTGCAAACTTTGCAATTCAGTGCTTAGATAATTGGACACCCTTGATCTGCTCATTCATATATGGATTCTTTTCGTTGAAATGATGTATTTTCCAGCATGTTTGTGTTCATTACGGCTTGTTAGTTTACTAGGCATATAATCATGTGCTTTACATTTGTTTAAACTTCTATTTTTAGTGTTTTGTTTCTACCTATTTGTTATGAATCTAAATCATGTTCTTTTGGCTATTATGTAAGAACATTTTATCTAAGTTAAAGCCTATTAGCTCAAATGGTAGAGCGTTGTGGAACTTGTGTTCAAACACAAAGACGTGGGTTCAAATCCCGCATAGGCTACGATAATAAAAAAAAAAAAACAAATACGCCATTTAACATCGGGCAATAGCCGATGTCTTTAAAAAAAAGTCGATGTTTATGTTGGTGATGTAAAAAGTCAACTTTTTAACATCGGGTAATAGCCGATGTCATTGTATGTTATAACATCTGGTATATTTTGTAATCGATGTTATAACATATCAAAGATATCAGATTTAAAAATATAACCGATGTTATAATATATAAAGACATCGGCTATTACCCGATGTTAAAAAGTTCCGACTTTTTACATCACCTAGATAGTGGAACAAGAAGTTCTAGTAGTGAGTCTAAACCGGATCATATTTGCTTATTGAAAAAATCTCTATATGGTCTAAAGTAATCACCTAGATAGTGGAACAAGAAATTCGACAACTGCATGCTTAAACTTGGTTTTTGAATTAGTAGTTTTGATCCTTGTTTGTTGTATTTCATGCATGTTAAGTCTGAATCTCTCTGGTATGTCTTGTTGTTTGTGGATGATATTTTGATTATGTGCAAGTCAATAGCGAAAGTACTTGATGTAAAGTAATCTCTCAAGAAATCGTTTGACATGAAAGATTTGGGCACAACTCAAAAAATTCTGGGCATAAAGATTTCTAGAGATACATCCCAGCATCAAATATTTTTGTCTCAAAAGTATTATCTTTTAAAACTGCTAATATGGTATTAATCAATATTAATCATTAAATTGCATTTATTGGCAAAATTATATGAAGGGAAGCTATAGGCTCTTAAACCAGATCATGCCGAGTCATACTCGGGTCGACCCATGTCGAGTTATACTTGGCTCAAACTAGACTCGAACCCAGTTCGGTCTGTATGGTGGTTAACCTACGGCTTGGAAACGAAAACTCATAAAATCGAACTGGATCAAATCCAATTCAATTTTATGGTCTGTAATTCCCTTTTATTATATACACAACTCATAAATTCCAATCAATCAAAATCTACATTTCCATCTAGCAAAATAATCCATATCTTATTTACTACCAATTTAAATCAAGATCTGCATAAAAAAAATTAACAATTAATCTATTGATCCTATCAATTTATGCATGTTCTGATATCAATTGAAGGAAAATTAGATGCATTAAGTGGAATTTCATATCATATCTAAACATCTAATTGTATGATATTCATGCATAATTGATAGATCAACCATTATTTAGAGGATATACATGTTGATGCGTGAACCGGTTCGAATCTGGATGGAATCGAAAGAGATTGAAAGCTCCAAGCATGACTTTTCTAATTAGTCCACACGAGCCCGGTGTCTAGATCTCCCTTTTTTCGATTGGTAGAACGAAGATTGAAAGGCTATCAATAGTATTGCTACGGATGATGATTGTGATCAACCCTTACGATAACCAAACGTTGGTCTCTCTTTCACTCACGTATATATATCTTTCACAAAGCGATTAGCCAAAAAACCCACGGCCGAAGCTTGTGTGTTTTCGTAAACAAAAAAAAAAAATGAAGTCTGAAATCAACCTTTGATTTTCTAATGCATGTCACTTAGATGCGTGAATCTCAAAAATCCTTAATTGTGTAAATCTTCTAATTAACACATGTCAAAATTCCATTTGTTTATCTTCCTATTTATTTAAAAAATAAATAATATTTCTTATTAATAATATATCACTTATATATTAATAATTAACCATCAAACCAATTGATCTATTCCGCCAACTCAAAGTGTGTGACCTCATAGGACCCGTTGATAATAGTCGTGGAATTAAACCGTTTAACCTCGTTAATCGTAATTGGCTTCTAGCAAAGCATTGCAACTACTAAAATAGCCGGATTGTATATCTCTATCAATTGTCTTATTCTATGTTTAGTCATTGCATATTTAAATTAAAAGACACAATTCCTTTACTTTCAACATCATAAATCCTTCAATGGACACATTATACATTAAATTCATCATCAAAAAATATTATAATAACTATAACTAAAAATATAGTCATTTTTTTTTTGACAGGTATGAACATTTTTCTTTAAAACAAAGTGATTCGATCCACATTTACCAAGGTTGGTCATTGCCAAATAGATTGACCGTTGTGCGAAAATTGAATATCAAATGGTTAGAGATATACAAAGATAACCAACAAGAACCATTTCAATTAAAAAAGGAATTATTAGTAAATACCCCACATTGATAATTGGTTTGCAAAGATTTTTTTTTTTTGACGTGGGGGTTTTGAGGTTGTCGACTAATCCCCATGGGTCCGAGCCCTAGCCTGCAAATGGTGCGAACCGGGTAAGCCAGCCAGGCGGCAAGCCACCAGGCAGGCTCACCCAAGCCAATGAAGGGTTCAAATCCCATTATTTACATCTTAGCTCACCCAAGCCAATGAAGGTGCAAATAATGGGATTTGAACTCTTAACCTCTTGCAAGGGTTACCTCTCTCTCGACCTCTTGCAAGGGTTATCTCTCCCTTACCACTAGGACAAGGGGTCATTGGTGGTTTGCAAAGATACTTAGTTTTGAAAACAATTGCATCCACATTTGAAAATTTACAAAAATATCTTATTCAATTATCAAAACTACCAACCACCCAAAAAACCAGGAAAAAAAAGGTAAAATATTATTGGTATTTTTTTCTTATATATTTAAATTATATTAAATAATTAAATAATAAAAAATCTACAATTTCCAAAAAAAAGTTAATAAGAGCCCCCGACCCCAATCCCTAACAGCAAACCCCAATCCCTAATCAGACCATACCACCCCTGTTCCTCCGACTTTAGCTCGCCCTAAGGCCCCGTCTCTGGCTCCGACTCGCCGCCCTCACCCTTCGACGCAATCGGTCTACAACACCGCCCTTACCATGCGCCATCGTTGCCCTCTTTTACTATGTTAACTCGTCGGTACCCGACCCCAAGAGCAACCCAACCCTCTGACCTTAGCCCTCTCTCAGCCTCCGGCTCCGACTCCGACTCACCGCCCTCGCCCTCCAAAGCCATCAACCTCACCCTCTGGCGCAATCGTTGCCCTTACTACTGTGGCAAGTATTTCGATCATGTCGTCATCAAAGAAAGCTCATGTTAACATGGCTAGTGTTAGGAAAGCATGGGAAGATCAGGTTTTGTTGGCTGTTGAGTTTGCAGGGGACAAGAAACTTGGTAAGGCGAAACAAGGCCTTGCTAAGGAGGCTGCAATACTGCTTATGGCTGCCTATGATGGGTTTTCGACCCCTGAACTGTCCTACACCACTTGCTGTCAGCAACTAAGGTGGATGATATGGTGTTCTCGGGTGCGATTAACAAGATGAATATCAGTAAGATCTCGGGGTTGATTAGGTACTTGGGCAAGTGGTTGAAGAAATATGAAAGGTTCCCCCGGGCTATTTCGTGTCCCAAGGCACGGAGCATGCTGGCTTTGAACGCATGCAAGTGGGTTCCGACTGTTGAGACTGCGCAGAGGCCCTTGGAGCTATTATTGATGAGTGGTTTTCGTCGTTGGTGGTGCATTCTGAGTTTCACCAGGAGATGAAGTCGGTTGAAGGTGTGTTGAGTTCATTAGTTATTGAGGGGAGGTAGTGTGGCTCTTTGGCTAGTTTGATTGAAATCTCTAAATCCAAATAGAAAGCTTCTTAGTTCTTTTTTGGTATTTTTTTCTGTTTCCCGTAGAAATTTAAGTCTCGTGAAATTTTTCTGCGAGGATAACATGAGGGTAATGCTATGAAATTGGTCTTTGTGGACATGAATGAACACAGGTTTTGATACAATATGATATCTGAAACTTTTATTTTTGTTATTGAAGAAAGTGTTGTGTTGTATATGAAATTGCCTGATTTCTTACTTTGACGAACTTGCATATTCATGTTCTAGAGGTTAAGACACCAAATGCAATGCTTAGAGAAAACAATGTGCCAAAACTAGATTGTTAACCAGCCAGATGATCCAATAAACTATAGTTGTTCATACCCATGACTACAATAACAATCAATCGAAGATAAAGCGTATTCCACTATAAGATATGGTTGTCGTATGAACCTCTTACTTTCGCATTAGTTTGAACAAAGATTTAAGAAGATAAAGTTTAGGTTTTATTAGAAGGGGGTGAGTAATGTATATTGGAGGGTATATTAGTAGGAGGCGGCAATTAAGCGGTTAGGGTTAATAATCTAGTAGTTATGATCTAGGTTAAAACCATATATTTTTTTTTACAGTATGCAAACAGTTGGAGTTTGTCACTAAAATTGTAACAAACATCCAGGATCATCCGTTAAGATGATGGAATACAGCTCCTTAGTAAGAGGAGATGTAGGTCTAGTACAATCGATACCTTTTCTAGCTATGAAGTCGGCTACATAGTTGGCTTCTCTATAACAGTGTTTAAATTGTATAAACTCGAACTCTTTAGCCATAATTACTCAATCTCTCCCCAAATATAGCTTCAATCCTGTCAACATAAATTTATAGTCTTGTCACTATAAACATTAATCCTATTAGTGTAAATAAATTTCTAGTTATAGTATGGATAAAATGGTATATTTATTCGCTTCCCGATTATAGATTTCATCCTATCAGTATTAATTTTTAGCTTTGTCATGATGAAAATTTATCCTATCCAAAATAAATAACTTTGTCATATTGGTTATACCTTTAATTTCTAATTATGGTTAATAGTCTAGTAGTTATGATATGGATAAAAATCATATCTTTATTCTCTTCCCGATTATAGATTCTATCATGTCAGCATTATTTCTCAGTTTTGTCATGATAAACATTCACCCTGTGAAAGTGAAATTTTTATATTGTAGATACGCAGGTATTGACAATGTTTTTCATCCGGTTAGTTTTATTATTTTTAATTTTATGGAAAAAAAATATTAAAATCATTATTTTTCATATATATTTCATTTTTTTTAATATTTTTGAACTTTTCTTTTAATTCTTAATTCTCCTTTTAAAAATTTTTACGTTTAAATTTAACGGTGAAATAATCCATTATTGTTTAGCACAAATGACCGGTCTATCCTATTTTCGCTATTCTCACAAAACGGTTATACTTTTGCAAACCGAACACCGATTTTATGTATTTCTACACATCAGCCTAAAAAAAAGGAACAGTGGAGCTGGATAGGAAGGTAAGGACAAATTGGAAATTGACAGAACATGAAAAGACACGGGAAAGGAGAGATTGACAGGTATGAACTTCAGTTTTTCACCATAAGTTCAATGGAGATCTCCTACTTGCCATAAGTTGGACCATTTTGCAACCCCTTTGATCGACATAAAGTGACAAAAACCTAGTCAAATTTGTTTAAAGCAGTGCTAAACATGTAATCTAAACAATAATCCAAGGAAGTAGTCTCAAATGATATGGCTGACACTCAACTACGTCTGCCTGGCTAAGCTAAGTGCAAAGGGGGGAAAGGAAGAGGCTTAGGTTGATGACGGGATCTGCCAGTTGTGAGGTACAGGACCGATATCATAGATGATCTCCCGATGGCAAGACCACACTAACTTGATTGCTTCCGGAGTTCCAATACCAGCACCTCTTGGATCCCCAGCAGGTCCAAACCTGTAGAAGGGCGTAAATGTAAAACATGGACATTATTAACGATTCCGGTGATATATATAGTTATACCATGGGAAATCTGTGACAGTGAGAGAATCAGTTTTGGAGGACTGACCAGTGATTTTGTGGAGCCCCAGTGGTTCTTGCTCGCAGCCCAGCGTATGTTGTCCCATTCACAGAATTGCCAATGATTTCCTGTAGATTTGAGCTCCTTCAGTAACGCTTTATGAAGAGCTAATTTGATACTGGCTAACAAAAGTCTGAATGACAATAGGTGTTAAGTAGTAGTTTTTGTTTTGGAAAAAAAATGTAGTAGTTTTGATAAGCTGTTAGCAGGTGTAACCAAATCAATGAGCTTCTGAACTGGATATTCTGATTTCAAGAACTGAAATGCCTATAATATATACTCTGTATTTTACAGTTCATAGAAGTTAAAAGTGCAATGACAGATAACTCCTTTTTCGCTGAAAGGATCTATATATACATACATATATATATATATATATATATATATATATATATATATATATACAGTATATTTTTTGATGATTTATTGCTGATCAGAGAGTATCAAGAAGATAAAGAACGCATCTACAACTTGCCTGCAAAAAGAGCAAATCATTTGATACCACAGCAGCGGTTAAATGAGCATGCATTCTTTCTAAGACCTCCAGTAACATCGGGATCTGGGTTGATTTGTACTCTGTAACTACCTGAAAGTGAAAAACACAACCTGACACCAGTAAAGTGGATGACCAGAAGGATTCAATCAAGTACAACACTACAGACATTTCCAGTGCAAACTAGTTTGATAAGATATAGTATGAAAAGGAATAAATTATATTATTGAAAAAAAAAACCTTGTACTGTTATCTGAAATTGTTAGAAGAAGGAAGCATCTGTTCTATACCTGGAAGGGTCCAAATATTTCTGTTGTTACTAGCTCGTAGGTTTTGTCCTTGAGTATTTCTTCTAGGGGGATAAATATTGCAGTGGGTTTAATAGCACCGTAGATCTTTGGTATTTTGTGGTTTTTCAGAGGTTCACCACCAAAAAGTAATTTTGACCCTGGAATCTCAAGCAATTTATTCATGTGCTCCAACATTGCATCGGTAGTGAACTGTAAGCAACCAAGACTATGTTAGACAAGTTGAAAGCACCCAACTATAATATAAAACAACAACAACAACAACCCAATAAATCCCACGATCAAGCACTCAACTGTAATATATTGAGCAATATTCATGTGCTTGAAATACAATTCTATTTGAAATTTTGAACAAAAACTCACAGTAAGAACAGGGCCTATAGTTATGTCTTCTAGCTTCCTCCTTTCAGCAAGCCGTTTCAGTTTCGAAAGAAGTGGACTTTTTGCCCAGTTCTGCATCATATACCCGCAAACAAAAACGAAAAACCCATAAGCACTCAACTATCAGACAATGGACAGTGTTACTAGTTACCATAAGATACATAAACATAGAGCATAATTTACAAGTCTCTAGAAAGAACCACAAGGAGTAATACTCTTTCAAAAGCACCCAATAGTTTAAGGCAATTCAGATTTTGAAGAACATTTCAAATTAACTCACCTCATGCATGAACAGCAAAGATTGTGCAGAGCACTTCTGCCCACTGCAAGCATAAGCATCTTGATCACAGACCCAGGAAACATAGTCAACCTGCAACAGTAATAGTAGAATGTCGATAGATAAACTGAAGTAAGAAACCTGTGAATAATGCAGGTCAAAATAACTAAAGACCACACCTCTTGAACATCAGGTCCAAGGATCTTCCAGTCGAATCCTGCATCTTCCAACTTTATACGGCCCTTTAGGTCAGCAGCTAACTTCTCTGCGACCCTAGAACTACCAGTAAAAAGTGTCATGCAAGGATTTGCCTGCACAATGTCACCTCATGTCAGTTGTTAGTCCGGAATTGAAGTAGAACTGATTAAGAGAATTTTTACAAAATGTTCTAAAATAAATTGATAATAGTGGGCTAATTAAAAACCAACCTCCAACAGGAGCTTGTTCATAGTCTTCCCATCAGAGTTGATGAAGTCAACATCTTCCAAAGGCAACCCACAGGCATGGAGGAGTCTTATCATTTGTTCCATTACAATGCTTACCTAGGAGAAAACACTTTATAGCTCAGATGACTAAACTGCAAGCAAACCACAGCATAAAACAGACTTCAAAGACTGATCTTATCACTTCCGTATTTTATAAGCAAATAGTACCTTGCTATCCACTTTTAGAGTAGGTTTGTTCCCCATGTAAAGAGCACCCATCAACTGCAGAAGTGGAATCTCCAAAGGGAAATTGAAAGGTGTTATTAGAGCTACCTGCAAAAACATTTCTTTACAATCAGACGTGGATTGAGAAAGTGTAGATATGCATGACATACAGATTGAATGCAAAAAAGAGAATCCTATTGCTGGAAACTGGTCAACAAGTTTTATTTCAGGATATTTTTGCTCTCCAAACAAAGATACAGTTCATAAGGTGCATGATTAGCTTGAATGTGTTTCTATATCTGTGCACAATTGAATAGAAAAATATCATCAGCAAGATTTTTCTCAACCTGAATACCTGATAAGATTTGTTCTTGCAATCTAACTTTGAAACAGAAGGAGTGTCTTGCTTTTTATTAGAAGTGCTATCATTAATAACTTAATATCATTTAGAAAGGCCTTACAGGACCATAAGGCCAACGAAAACCATTACTCTGCTGCCCAAGATGATTGCCAGGAACTCCAAAAGACCGAGCCAAAAAACGAACCTGCAAAAACAAACCGGCAAAATGAAAGTTTTGAAAGAAATATACGAAGATTGTCAACTCATACATACGTGCATAATTATCTTCTACTTTATTGGCATGGGTCTCATAGGGCTGTTGTTTTTGTTGTTGTTCTCAGCACCGGTCACATCGGTCAATTGTATAAAAGACCTATAATACTATAACCTTTTGGAAAGGACAAAATACAACACAGCCAGGTAACTAGCTTGCTCTCAATACCCCATTCCTCTATGGAATCTTTATATTTCATTCAAAAGGGGAAAAGGGAGGAAAAGAACATAGGAAAAAAAAAAAGAAAAAGGAATTACATCAGGAGTTCTCACATACCTGGTCACCAGAAAAATTCTCTAAAAACTTTTGGGTGACTAAAACTTCAACTTGAGCCTGATAATAACTCTTTGGAGACACCCTTTGAATTAACCTTGCAAAAAAATTGGTAACCTGGAAGGCAAAATAAACCCAAAACACTCAATATACCAATCAAGAGAATATGCATAGCTCATCATAGTGTCATAAGAACATGATATTGTTGCTTTTTAAAATGACTAAAAATACCTCAGGTTGCCCAAGCAGATGAGCTGCCTTTGTTGATATGTCTCCATAGAGAAGGTACCTGTGAGCCATCATAAACCAACTTTCAGAAGACTAAGAAGAGATCATCCAAAGAAATAATTAAAGAGTCAAAACATTCTTCATTATGATAAAAACAGATCAAAAGGACAACAAGTAGTGAAGAAAAGCATTTTCTGAATCCCAACCTTTCTGGTGATTTGAATGGATTATGTAGGCCATGTTTTGGGCAGCTAGATAAGCTATCCACAAAAGGCTAAACAAGACATAAGGTAATGGTATTTTAGAAAGAGAATTAGAACTTAAAGAATGCTCTATAGCATAAAGGAGTATGAAATTTATGGTACCTGTATTCCTGATTCATCCACCTCAGCAACCTTGATGAATGGCTCGCCATTAAATGGATCTACAATGGTATTCCATTGAGAAGACCCTGTCCAATTTCCCTTCACTGGAAGATAGAAAGAAATGCAATCATTATGTTGTGTCTATTGTGGGAAAGGTGGACAAATTATCTTAAAACATACTATAATGGAAAACATCTCCCACTGCTTACATACTATTCTGAAACATTATCCAACAAAAGTTACAAAACAAAGTACCAGATGAAGTTCAAATTAAATACAAGTCTTATCAAGAACAATCGAGGAAGAATGTAGTGAGAGGCTTAATATTCTTATTCCAACGCATTAACATTCCAGGTATGATTTAAAGTGGCTGTTTAAATTACAACTGAAAATTACATATCTACTCCCCATTAACATCAAGTTCAAACCATATACCCAGATTGTTTACTTCAGCAGGGTTACAACCAGATATCTCTTCAACTTCTACAGTTGCAAATGGTACAGTACCAAGAGACCTGCAGCATGGAAGAACAAGAATTTTATTGAAACAGCTATATATAAAAGAATTAGCATATTGACCCACTTAAATCTCTTCTTCTAGATTTTGCAGCAAACTGAAATACCCAGCAAATCATGATCACAATTATGTTTTTCTAAGGTCACATATGCAAAGGAATATTTTCACAAAAAACTGGGGAAAAATTCTTATACCTGTATATTGGCATTTTTTTTTTTGATAAAACTGTAATTGGCTTTTTTTTTTTTTGGTCTCATGTATATTGGCTTTCTTAGGGTAAATGGATAATTGGCTTTGCTTATTTCATAGGAATTCAGCTCATTCAGCAATGTTCATTCTAAGGCTGAAGCAATGTAGATTTTATCGTTATTCTCATTTAGTAACTAAGAAAGCGACACCTTTGACAGACGATATTGATCAAATCGCAAGACTGCAAAATTCAGTATCAAATACAGACATGTAGTGACAATCACGACATGGAATGAATTGGATGACGAGTAAAAGCAATTTCTGACCACTAGCAGAATCGGAAAAAACCGTATTCACAAATAAAAAAACTTCAAATCCGTCATAACCCAAATCCTCAGAAATGGAACGAGTGAAAAAGGATATGAAAACCTATCATCATTTTCATCGTAAACCCTCGGGTATCAACAAATGACATTATCTCAATCATCTAAATCAAAAAAAATCAAATGAGGACATCCAGAATCAATCGAAAATTTCACGAATATGTTCAAAATGATGAAGCAAAAGAAAGCATACCTGGAGACGGTGAATGAAGTAAGCCAATTCAAGGCCGATCGGGGAGCCCCGGCCCCAATCGCGCCTCTACAGATTCGAAATTTGTACATGAAGCTGGATAGATGATCTAGGAATAAGTTTAAATCAAAACCAGATTAACAAGGATTGCTGAAGAACAAGGACACCACTTGCACTTTGCTCGGTAATGAAGATAGAAATGAACAATTTGGTGGCAAAATTTTGTCTTTTTATTTATTTATTTATTTATGAGTAATTCGGTAATTCCCTAGGTAGATTTGCGGGTTTTCAATACGAAGCGGCTCTAAATTCAATTAACCATTTCGAAATTGTTCAACCTTCGGTTCAACCGAAAAGTGATTGCGAGTAGTATCCTGATTCGAACTTAAGATGGCCGCACAATATTTATCAAAAATCAAGGCTCTAAATTTAATTGGATAGATTTTGTTTTAAGATTTGTCTGGATCTTAAAATTAAGGCTTAGATTTGATATATAAAGGGGTTAATAAATACATCGCTAATTTTTACTGAATACACCGTTAATTTTTATAACCTGTTGCGGAATGGGTTCCACAACGGAACTGCTGTCAGATTCCCTAAAAATTTAAGACAAAAAAACAGTCAGCAACTACTTGCGGATTATTTGAGAGGTGAATTTAATTTTTTTTTTAAATAGGTATGAAGCTCCGCAACATGTTGCAGAGTCCCTATATTTAATTTTCTTTTTTTTTCCTTCACAATTTTGACGCTTATGACAAGGTATTCCGCAAAAAGTTGTAGAGTCTCTGTATTTAGCTCTTTCCGTATATAAAAGATTTGTGGACTTGTGGTTTTGAGAATCTATGGTTTCATTGAGTAGATATTCGAAAAACTAAGTTAAGTTTACCGTAAATTTTTACTAGTTTCGCTAATCACCGCAGCTTGTTGCGGTGGGTTTAACAGTCAATCATATACACCACACCATACAACGGTGGGGTTATATACGAATCCAAAACCGTCGCATGATCATGCGGTAGGTATGGGGTATTTGAAATGACGGTTCCAAACCCACTGCAACACGATGTGGTGGGCATTTCAAATAACGGTCCCAAATCCACCGCACCATGCTTCGGTGTATTTGGAACCATTGAAATAACGGTCACAAACCCACCGCATTTGGAGCCGTATAAATGGGCCGACCCCTCCCCCTACGACACACTTTCGCCAATTGTCTTTCTCTACATTCTACTTCTATCCATTTCCTCAGTTCTTCTCTGCTATCTCTCCATTCCCATCCTTTCCCCGCTATCCCTGGCAATCGTTTTCCCCGTAGTTTTAGAAAATGTCCAAAAAAAATGGTGCGTGAAGTTACTCATGGTACTGGTCGTGGTAGGGGTCGTGGTACTGGGCGTGGAGGCCGAGATGCATTACAGGTAAGAAAAATTGTGCTTGTCACTTAATAGGTAGTTGAAAAACTTTACGAAGTAATAGAACGACTTCACGGTTATTACTTAATACTTACGTTGGTGTGTTTTAATTTTGAACGCAACCTGTTCCATTATACATAGATGTGGACGTACGTGAGCGTCCACGTGGAGGCCGTGGCACATTTAGCATCTTGGAGGCATGTGTTCCCATTTATTACCACTTTTTATTTAAATAAGTGCATATATTTCCCTTCATTGTGGAGAGTTCGATTAATTAGTTGTATTTTTGAAATTTTAATAGAGTATAGATATTCTCTTCAACATCACATGGAGTTCAATTAAGTAGTTTGATGCGGGACGAACGTCGTTGGCACTTTCGCCCTTTACCAAATAGTAATAACATCCAAACTCAAACACAAAACCAATATATTAGTCAATCAATCACTTGCTAAACCAATAAACTACTAGTATAGCAATTAAGTTCGGTGTCGAACCCACAAGGAGAAGCGATTCACTATTCAATAACTCTTAACAAAAACTCTTATGACCAAACAATGATTTAGGACAAATAACCAAGATGTAAAGTAACCAACTTTTGATTGCAAAGTAAATTGATAATAAGGTAGAGAAAATATTTCACATGTAATTCTCTGACAATGGTTGAGATTCATGGTCCTAGGATTGTTCTATCAATTACTTATAAACATATGTCTACTTGACTAAAGTTGAGAGATCCGCAGGGATACAATCATTTTGTTCAATATCACTAAGGAATAGCATTAAGGACTCAAGTAATTAGACCGATTGGCATATTGATTCAACGTAGTTAAGACAAACAGGAACAACCCTAGATCTTCCTAATCGACATATCCACAACATAGATCAATTGATATCATCAACTACAAAGATAAGGAAATATCACTACGTCAATACCTTCGTTTGCTATCAAGAACACAACAACGAATTCATGGCTAAGATGCAATTCCTAACATGGTGATCAATCATAGAAAAGAACACAAATATCAACAATAAGCACAAGATGATAAATAGGAATATAAATAACTAATAGAAACAATCATCACAATCTAAACAACCATGTCTTCGAATCACAGACAAAACTGAGTTTAGCAACTCATAGGTCAAATCTCTCTCTCTCTCTCTCTCTCTCTCTCTCTCTCTCTCTCTCTCTCTCTCTCTCTCTCTCTAATTGTGTTCATAGTCTCACAATAATCACACAACCACTCATGGATGAACAATGGAAAAATAACCTAATAAAGCCTCTCAAAGAGTCGGAAAAACCCTAGTGGAATAATAATAAAATAATAGAAAATAGAATCTTTGGATCCAGAGGCGGCGGGCGCCGCCATCTCAATGACGGGATTCCCTCTTTTTCTTCGATTGTCTTCAATTTCGTGCTTCCTTGATCCTCTCTAGCCTCTTTCTCGGCCTCCATATGCTCCAAAACATGTCTCTTAAACTCTTCTAAAGTCTCTCCAAGGTCGAAATTGTAACTCTGCAGAATAAACACAAAAAAGGCGTAGATTCCGAACTCGAATACTTCGCAAGCAATATACGAAACTAGACTCAAACATATGCAAAACACCTATCTAAATGCAATAAGAAATATCTATAATGCCTATATGAAATAGGCATTATCAAATCCCCCCACACTTAACTCTTGCTTGTCCTCAAGCAACCATAAGACAAAAACATCATCTACACATCCCATAGGAGATTCTTTCACAATTTTACTCATCAAAAGCAACATCAAAAATAGTGAAAATATAATCAAGGAATATAAACGTCATAACATGTATATATGAGGTCAAGTTGCTTGCATGCTCAAAAATTCAACCTTATCAAGGATAATGTGTATCTCTCACTCTCATGTGTTTAGACTTTAAGCATACACTCACCTCAATTCCATATACAAGCATCAACTCAAATATTGGCATTTATATCACAAAATCTCCACCGGATACGTCAATGAAAAAATAAGGACATCAAGAGGACTTTCGCTCAATGGAAACCTTCATAGAAGATTCCATTCGGCGGGGTTGTAATGGGGCTTGGTAAAGAAACATAACGACAAGGAATTGTATTTGGTCATGTGGTGATATAAATTCCGAGAAAATAAGATTCCAACAACTCCCAACATAACACAAACCAACTCAATAATACTCAAGCACACAACATCTCATAATCATAATAACTCCAAAAATCCTCCATAATCAAAACTCTCAAAATATCTCAACAAATCATACTCATATCATCATCTCATCTCATGATCATCACATACTCATGCAATCTACAACACCCAACCAATTTAACTTTTACCCAACATAAATCTAATTCTTCCTCATTATGCAAAATAAATAACTTGGCTCTTTATTTTTTTTTTGGACTATTTTTTTAAATAGAGCCGAAATACATATAAGAACATATGCATAAAAATGAGGGAACTAATAAGCACATAACATTACATCTTCTCAAAACCATAAACCATAAAACTCACAGTTTAGCTTTTTTCTCCTCAACTCCAAAATAGATTTCATAACCCACTCAAAAATCTCAATTTCCCGGAATGAGGGTAAGACTCATCATAGGCTAGGAATAATGTAATTTTGTGAACCTATCAATAAAATAGGCTAAAGGCTCAAATTGGCTTCAAAGCAAGATATAACATAGGGTAGACATGGATAAAATGTGGCTAAAAATTTGCCTATATCATTTGAACTTATCTAGCAATGAACATGTATATAATCGGTCTTGAAATTAGATAACCATGGCAATACTCAATGATAAATGCATAGGAAGAGTAAATCATACAAGAAAAGCAAAAGGAATATAGATGTATCCCTTACAAGGCCTAAAATATCTCACAAGGACAAACTTTTGTTGAATATCAAGCATGCTCACAACTTAGATCATACATGCTCAATTACCTATGCCTAATCATATCTCACATAAAAACCCATTTTAAAGATAAGGTCAAATCATTCCAGAATTCCATGGGATTTATAAGATCATGCCCGTATAAAGTTAAATAGGACAAAATCAAATTAGATGGGTATCATTGATAACACAATATGCAATGCATGAAAACAATTTTTTTTTCTTTTGATTTTTCGACATTTTTTTTTTCATTTTTGACATTTTCTAAAACAAATAACATAAATAAAACAACTAAAAATCGAAACATGAAACTAAAAATTAAACATGAACTAAACTAACTAACTAATTCACTTCACTTCCCCCCCCTCCCCCCCCCCACACTTACATGTTGCATTGTCCTCAATGCATAAACATACAAAAAGAACAATGAAAAATAAAATAAAGGGTTTGAAAGAAGCAAATGACTAACCAATTACTGTGAATGCGGGGTCTGGGTTCCAGACCGCTGAATCATGTCCATCAATAAGAGACAAGCATCTTGTAGTTGATCGATCTTCCCAACCAGAATCGCGTGCGACTTTGTTAACTTCATCAATTCAGCTGCCTGTTGCGTCTCAAAATCAGTCAATTTCTTTTCCAAGCAGGCAATGCACGAGGTATCTCTAATCACAGGTGGCATCATCTCAATCTGCATATCCTCAATGTTGCTCGTAGGGGTCATGGGATCATCAGACTTCCGCAAATCAGTATCAATGGGAACATGGCTCCGGCGGAAATCTACTAATCTCGGCCCCACAGGTAAAATAATCGGCATATACTGGTGATGAGACCGCTTGGGTCCAGAGAACCAACGAAATCTCTCAATAGCATAAGGCAACTGCAACTTCTCAACCATCCGTGCAGACACAAGAGTATCAATGTCCCACGTATAAGCATGACTCACAGGCTGCAGGGAACTGACGTCCACACCATAATAGATTGCCAAAAGTGTGATCATGCCTCCAAAAGGGGTGACAAGAGGATGATTCTCGTTGCGCTGGTCACGAGCCATCTCATATATCCTTAAAAACATGAGTACCCAGTATGGTACTATACTAGACTCAGGAGTCAGGCAATACACAAAATCAAACAAACTAGGGTCAACGATAGTAGTGCTTGACGTGCGTGAGGGGAGATTGATGCCTATGCTCACTCCAATCAAATAAATTTATGCTCGAATCCCTCTATAGTATGGTGGAAATCAAGGTCGATCCAAGGAAGTATGTCAGCGGTTCTATCCTAGTTGTTTTTATGGTTAAAATAGGGGAAGAAAGGGCAAGAGTGGCGGCTGTAATTGGTGGTAAATTCACTCAAATCGGCTCAAGTAGCAAGTAAATAACACGAATGCAATAATATATGAGAAAGAACTTCCAAGATTAGGGCTTACCACAACAACAAACACATGTATAAATCAATGAATCATATGAGAAATCATGATTTTATCTTAAAGAGATAGCTTTCGCATACTCAACAAATAGATAATAGAGGTGATCACATAAAACCTATTCGTTTCTACCTTTCCTTAATTAGATCCCTTTTACTTTCGTTAAAGATCCCTAATTACTATCAATGTTACCAATCTCCTCTTTCAATTCAATTGCAACAATGAATTCCCTTAAACTTTCATCAAAGGGTTAAGCACATGGGTAGAATAAGATAAAAACATCAAATAAGTATAGATTCATTCTTTCACACGCATGCTCATTGTTGGGTTCACCCGAACCCTAGAAGATGGGGGAACTACTAACTCATTGCAAAGAAAAACACAAAAACAATGGAAGAATTCATAATCTCAAATTGCACAAAACCAAACCTTAAATTCACGTTCAATATCCTTCAACCAAAAACTCCAAACTGTCGTTCCTTGCTGCTGTAATTCAGCCGTGTGTGATGTGCTCCTAATTAGCCTCTAATTGGCTTTATTTAAAGATAAAAAATTAAGACTTAACCTCCAAGGAAAAGATATTTTATCTTAGGAAAATAATATAATCTATCTAAGGAAGGATAAAAATATCTCAAGTCTATCTAACTAAAAAGATCCTAAAAGAGATTTAGATGAAAACCCTAATTAAAAAGCCCATTAAGTAATAAAATCAGCCCGAAAAACTTCTCCTGGTGCACAGGGTATCGGCGTCAAGGGTCTGGGTGTCGACGCCGAGGGTCTGTTCGAATGTAGTGCTACTGGAATTCGCTGGGTGTCGGCATCGAGGGTCAGGGTGTCGATGCCGAGGGTCTGTTACACACTTCTTCTCCATCTTTACTTGTTTGATTGCCAATCTTTTTGTGCCCTTTTTCCATCCTTCTTCACTCTTCCTTAAGCTCTAGAATTGCCTCTTTTTAACTTCAAAACCTACAAAACACCACCAAAGCTTGTGTAGACATCCATATCTAGAAAAAATACAAAAATCAACACAAATGACACACTTTCCCAACATAAAAGCAAATAAACTGACTCAAATGGAATGAAAACATGATGCAAAATATGACTAAAAATGCAGACATCAAAACACCCCATACTTAGACTTGCTTGTCCTCAAGCAATAACCAAACAATAACCACTACCGAAAACTCATCTTTCAAGTCTTCGCCTTCGCCAAAAAGCAACATCATAAGCGCAAGTGGTCTAAAAGAATCAAGCAATCAAACGTCACCACACATATATAAGTAACTCTAAGAAAGAGCAATTGAAATCCAACCTCACAAGGATATATGTTTTTCGCTCAACTCTCAATGTGTTTAGGGTTTGAACAACATCTCTCAACTCAATCCTTAATGCAAAAAAACTACGTAGACATTGTTATTTATATCACCAATCTCTCCACCAGAGATGTCAAAGCAATCAAAATCATCAAGAGGACTTATGGCTCAATGAAATACTTCAAAGAAGACTTCATTCGGCCGGGTTGTAATGGGGCTTGATAAGAAATAAATGGTATGGAATTATTTAGGCAAAGTGGTGCTAAAAATCCGGGAATCAAGACTCCTAAACTTCCAACTCAACTCAACCAAACAACTCATCTCAAAATTCAGCACATAACCAATGCTCATCAACAATCAAGATCATCAACCCATGAAAATACTTCTAAACCAACAATTTCATCCAACTCTCACATATAATAAACTAGGCTCTTAGTAAACACCTTTTTTTTTTCTGCATTTCTTTTTTTTTTCCGCCGACATTTTTTCCATTTTTTTTCTTTCGGCAATAATACATATATATAAATTTTCGGAGCCTCTAAAATATAAGAACAATATGAGGAATAATGCACAACCTTACATAACTTCACTCAAAGCATCTCAACAAAACTTAACAACTTGGCCTTTTCTCATCAAACTCAACTGGATCAATTTCTAACCAACTCTAAATCCTAATTCCCGGATAGAGGGTCAAGCTTATAATCGGCTAGGAATCAATTTTTGTAGAGCTAACAAAGAATGGGCCAAGGCTCAAAGGGCTTCAAGCAAAGATAATATGCAAGGTAGGTAAATGAATGGATAAAATATGGCTAAGAAAAATATAAGTCCTCCATCATCTAATTTTAATAAGCAATGAACTAGTATCTCATAATCGATCTGAAGAAATAGATAAACACATCAATGCCAAGAGGTAATCACATAAGGAGAGTAAATCACACATCAAAAATAGAGGGAAATATATTAAGAACATTCCCTATAAGGTCAAAAATATCTCACTAAGACATAGATTTGGATTTCAAACGCCTCTACCTAGAATCATATGTCCTCAATTATAATCGTAAGTCAAATTACCACATAAAAATCAAACTTTTCAGGAGACTTAGGCTAAACCATCCAAACATATCATAGGGTTTACATGATCATGTTGATTATTAGGCATCATCATAGGACATCTAAGTTAGGTGTATAAAATATAACTAAAAATAAGCAATGCATTTTTTTTTCTTTTTTTTCAACATTTTTCAAAAAAAAAATATTCTTTTTTATGACTTAATAAAAATGTAAAATATGCAAAAATACAAAATAATGCAAAACAACGCCACCAAAAACAAACCTCAAACCATGAGCATATAAGTAAGTTGTTACCCCCACCCCATACTTAAAAAATTACTTTGTCTCAAAGTATAAGCTCAAAAATAAGCGATGGGTGTAAACAAAGACTTACAAGATAGAATTGGAGCTCATTCCGACCGGAAATAGGTGCCACTATCATGCCCAGGAGTCGACATCCAGAGGGAGTAGTCGATATCGACAGGCTTCTCTTCTCCAAGGTGGGTCGATGTGGGGTAGCCTTCCACATGTGGTCGGCATTGATGGGGTCTCATCGATGTCGATAGCTTCTCTACTTCTCCGTAGCTCCATGGTGTGGCTCGGCTTAGGTATGGCTGATGTCGCCTTGGCCTAGTCGATGTCAAGTACATCCTAGTAGGCGTGGCCACGGGTTACGGGTCAACCCGTGACCCGCCGGGTCCGGGTTGACGGGTTGGCGGGTGGGGACAGGTAGCGGGTTAGGGTTAGGGTCGGGGAATCCGTGACCCGTGACCCGCCGGGTCAACCCGCTTTTTCAAAAATATTTTTTTTTGAAAAATTTATTTTTAATAAAATAAATTTATAATATTATGTAAATTATTCTTAAAATAACTCACAATAATACATAAACTAATATGCAATGTGCAATGTGAGACAAATAAACCCCATCCTTCTCCTTTTATAGACTTGGAAGTCTTCCTTCCTTCCCCTCATTTCCAATGTGGGACAAAGGCTTTGTCCCACATCGAAAATATGGAGAAGGATTGAGAAGACATGGGGCTATATATATGTATCCCACTACCACCTTTCTTCCACTTCACTTGTTTCCTACATTTCCTATATTGGAAATTAAGTTGGCAATGAAGTTTGAGAAATATATTCTCATATTTTTTTCTCTTACATCACACAATGAAATTATTGTGGATGAAAGAATTAATATGAAGATATAATCTTCCTACATTTTTAACACTTCATATGAAAGTGATAAAATGTGTTGTGAAGATAAAATCTTTACATATTATTTATTTATTTATTTATTTTAATAGTCATTTTAAAAAAAAAAAGATTTTTTTTTTAAAATAATGTAACCCGCCGGGTCAACGGGTCGACCCGGCGGGTCAACGGGTCAACGGGTCGACCCGAACCCGTCAACCCGTGAGATTTACGGGTTAGGGTTCGGGTCGGCCAACCCTGACCCTTGACCCGGCGGGTCGAACCCGTCGACCCGGCGGGTCCGACCTGTGGCCACGCCTACATCCTAGAACATCAACTTCCCTTGGTTGTCCTTTCGTCATGCTTAGCACCTACCACTTCGTTAGCAATCAAAATCAAAACCTCCAAAAACAATGTTTAAAGAAAAAACAAAGCAAAATCCAAAATCAAAACCAACAAAAATATAAAATCCTAAATAATCATCGTCTATGTACAAGCTCTAGATTTTTAAGTCGCTAGGCCTACTTCTTCGCTTAAGCTCATGTGGGCATTCGAAAGGCCCATGTGGCACGGACCTCCTCATCCGGACTCTCTAGTTCGACCTTGCATTGGATTCCTTCCTTGTCCTTTAACTCCATTGCGCCGGGACGAATCTTGTGAATTTCGAATGGCCCAACCTTTCTCTCTTTGAATTTGCTAGGGAACCAATGACTCTTGACCTTGGAGATGTACACCATATCTCCTACCTCATAAGCTTTTGGATCTTCATTGCATCCCCTACATAATCTCACATACCAAGGCATACCTCTTCAATTCGTAATAGATAAGTTTTTAATGGAAATAGGGGAAGAGAAATTCATACCTTGACTTACCTTGTCAGGACCGGGATGATGGTCTTCGGCCCAACTCGTTCCTTTCTCGTCAACTCTTCCTTCTGTGGTAGCGCAACCATCTTCTTCACGTTTTCCTGCTGAAGGAGGTGTCGACGCCGAGGCTGAGGGTGTCGATGCCGAGGCAGTGTAGCTTTTTCAGCATTCTGCAGAAACATTATATCCTCCAGGGGGTCGACGCCAAGGGTAAGGGTGTCGACATCGAGGGGTTAGTAGCGGCCTTTGTACTTTCATCGCTCTCATCCTCTTGAAGGGTGGCCAAAAGCTCCTCAATGATGCTCTCTTCTTCCTCGGTAGGTGGTGTGCAAGTGGGCTCCTCATGTGTCAAGGCTCTCTCCATGTCCGTGTAAACCATCTTGACCTCCGTTTTTCTTACTTCCCTTAGGTTGGGGTGAAATTGGAATTCAACAAGCTCATCCCCAATTTTGAAAGTTAAGAGACCTTTCCTCACATTGATAACCGCATCCGCCGTGGCTAAGAAAGGGCGCCCTAGGATAATAGGCACCACAGGATCTATAGGCATATCAAGTACTATGAAATCGGTGGGAACATAGAACTTACCTAACTTTACCGGTACATCATCCATCACGCCGGTAGGTTCCACCGAGGAGTTATCCACCATATAGAGCCACATGTTTACGGGTACTAATGGTCCCATGTTAATTTTAGACCATATGGAGAGTGGCATAAGACTTACACTTGCGTCAAGATCACACAAAGCTCGATATCGATGGTTGCCAAGGCCAACGGTGATGGTGAACTTGCCCGGGTCAGCTCTCTTTTCGGGGAAGTTGATGGCGTTGCAATCCTCTGAAATCTCTGACATAGACCTCTTATTGCTTAAGATCTCTTTCAAGAATTTGATGTAGGCCGGCATCTCTTGAAGGGCCTCGGTAAAAGGAATGGTCACATTCAAGCCTTGAAGAACCTTTACAAACCTCCTAAACTTCCCTTCGGTGGGATCCTTGAGAGCCTTTGATGGATAAGGGAGATTGGGTTTGGTTTTTGGAGTGGTCAATACGTCAGGTGTAGGCGTGGATTGGTCTGCAGAGGTATCGGCGCCGAGGGTAGAGGGGTTGGCATCGAGGGTCTGTTCAGGAGCTTCCTCACAGGTGTCGACGCCGAGGTCAAGGGGGTCGGCGTCGAGGGTCTGTTCGAATGCAGTAGGTTCTGCAGTGGGTTTGTTCACTGTCAGGGTGTCGGCGCCAAGGGTAGAGGGGTCGGCGTCGAGGTCAGTGTTGGGCTGGCTGATTTTTTCTCTTTTCTCCTTGGCTTCCCTTTCCGGTAAAACCTTCCCACTCCTTGTTTGAATGGCTGCGATATGTTGGGATTTGGGGTTGGCTTCATTCTGGCCGGGTAGTTGGCCACTTGGTTTTGGAATTTGAGCCGCCAATTGACCCAATTGGGTCTCAACGTTCTTCCTCCAAATATCAATGTCCCCGAACCTTGCATTCATCCCTCGCAGCTGCGTATTGATCTCCAAACTGAACTGTCTATCATCCGCCTTGGCCTCAGCTTGGCCTTTCCTTAGCTCTTCCAAGATAGATCTTATATCATCTCTAGGTTGCTCACGATCCACATGGCCCGGAGGTCTATATGGGGGCTGTTGATCATGTTGAGGAGGATGGTTACCCTAATTGGAGTACCCGTCGTTCCTTTGGTAGTAGTTGCCTTGGCTCCTATAAGGACCTCTCATGTAGTTTGCTTCTCCATATGATTCAACGAATTTCACTTGGTTGACATGTGGGCAAGCGGTGGTACTGTGGGAAGTGGACCCGCACTCTATGCACGGTTTGTTGTTGGAGAGAAACCTTACTTGCTTCTTCAATTTTCTATTCTCATCCTCCATAAATTGTTGCCGCACACCAGGGTCAATCTCATCGGTAGGTTGATAAAGTGGCATCGATGGAGAGGGCCTCGCATCAATGTTCGCGGGGGTCCAATAAGTAGTGTCAAAGTTTGTGAGCTTATCAAGTGCATCCCACGCCTCTTGAGGAAGCATCTCAATGTATCTATATGACGTGTGGATGTTGATCCGATCCTTAGTAGCCAAGTTAATGCCGTTGAAGAAGATCTCTTGCAAAACATAAGGTGGTTGCCCATGAGTAGGGCATTGGCGAATCAACTCCTTGAACCTCTCCCAAGTTTCGACGAGAGTTTCATTCCTTAATTGCTTGAAGGTTGTGATCTTTTTGCGCAGCTCCGTCGTCTTCATAGGTGGAAAGAACTTGCTAATGAATAGATCATGAAGCTCCTCCCATGTGTTGATGGATTGCGGCGGCAAGCTTTCGAGCCAATGAAGGGCTTTTCCCACTAAGGACCAGCGGAAAGCCTTCAAGCAAACATACTCCAAGTTGGCTCCATCAGTTATGGTATCACACATCTCCATGAACTCCTTCATGTGCTCCATAGGGCACTCGTTGGGTTTCCCTTCGGAATGAGTCCGCTTTACCATAGTGAGGAAGCTAGTCTTGATCTCAAAGTTGATATTGGGGAGAACGATGGCCGACTCCGACACCCGCAACGTAGGGTGCATGTATTGGCGAGCATTGGTTGGAATTCTCTCCAACTCTTCCCTGAGATTGTCGGCCTCCTCCCTTGCTTCCCTAGTGGCGTCAATCTCTCTTTGCTGAGCTAGATTGGCAGCGACTTCCCGCTGCGCGGCCTCTTGGTTCTCCTGGCAAAGCCTTTCTACCTCCGTGCGAAGAGCCTGCAAATCCTCCATCTTTTGCCTAAGCTTTTCCTATAGACGTTGGTGTAGAACACGTTCAGGCTCGGTGAATGGATCGTATAGAGGACGTTCACTTCTTCGCATAAACCATCAAACAAAACAAAGAAAACAAAATTAAAAAGAAAGGTGGGGATGGGCTATTCCCAACTCTAAAACAACTAGACTAGGCGCGATTGATTACTCCCCGGAAATGGCGCCAATTTGACGTGCGTGAGGGGAGATCGATGCCTATGCTCACTCCAATCAAATAAATTTATGCTCGAATCCCTCTATAGTATAGTGGAAATCAAGGTCGATCCAAGGGAGTATGTCAGCGGTTCTATCCTAGTTGTTTTAATGGTCAAAATCGGAGAAATAAGGGAAAGAGTGGTGGCTGTAATTGGTGGCAAATTCACTCAAATCGGCTCAAGTAGCAAGTAAATAACACGAATGCAATATATGAGAAAGAACTTCCAAGACTAGGGCTTACCACAACAACAAACACATGTATAAATCAATGAATCATATGAGAAATCATGCTTTTATCTTAAAGAGATAGCTTTCGCATACTCAACAAATAGATAATAGAGGTGATCACATAAAACCTATTCGTTTATACCTTTCCTTAATTAGATCCCTTTTACTTTCGTCAAAGATCCCTAATTACTATCAATGTTAACAATCTTCTCTTTCAATTCAATTGCAACAATGAATTCCCTTAAACTTTCATCAAAGGGTTAAGGACATGGGTAGAATAAGATAAAAACATCAAATAAGTATAGATTCATTCATTCACACACATGCTCATTGTTGGGTTCACCCGAACCCTAGAAGATGGAGGAACTACTAACTCATTGCAAAGGAAAACACAAAAACAATGGAAGAATTCATAATCTCAAATTGCATAAAACCAAACCTTAAATTCACGTTCAATATCCTTCAACCAAAAACTCCAAACTATCGTTCCTTGCTGCTGTAATTCAGCCGTGTGTGATGTGCTCCTAATTAGCCTCTAATTGGCTTTATTTAAAGATAGATATTAAGACTTAACCTCCAAGGAAAAGAGATTTTATCTTAGGAAAATAATATAATCTATCTAAGGAAGGATAAAAATATCTCAAGTCTATCTAACTAAAAAGATCCTAAAAGAGATTTAGATGAAAACCCTAATTAAAAAGCCCATTAAGTAATAAAATCAGCTCGCAAAAACTTCTCCTGGTGCGCAGGGTATCGGCGTCGAGGGTCTGGGTGTCGATGCCGAGGGTCTGTTCGAATGCAGTGCTACTGGAATTCGCTGGGTGTTGGCAGGTTGTCGATGCCGAGAGTCTGTTACACACTTCTTCTCCATCTTTACTTGTTTGATTGCCAATCTTTTTGTGCCCTTTTTCCATCCTTCTTCACTCTTCCTTCAACTCTAGAATTGCCTCTTTTTAGCTTCAAAACCTACAAAACACCACCAAAGCTTGTGTAGACATCCATCTCTAGAAAAAATACGAAAATCAACACAAACGACACACTTTCCCAACGTAAAAGCAAATAAACTGACTCAAATGGAATGAAAACATGATGCAAAATATGACTAAAAATGCGGACATCAGTGCTCTCAAAATTATAGAAAGTAGAGTCCAAAACTCACAGATAGAGACGAAGAGCGGGATGAGTAATCATATCATTGGACCTGTAGATCTTGAATGTTTCAGGCATCCCTATCAGACTCCTCTAAACCTCTGCTGGATCAAGAACACGCATGGCCTGCTGCCACTTCCTAGAACACTTCTTCGAAACACCAAAAGCAACTCCCATTGCAGCATATGAGGAATTACAAGCTCTTCCCCTTAACCTAAATCGAACATCCTTGGGTGAGATTACATCCAAAATGGTGAGAAATTCCTTGACCAGGCAAGGATAGGTCAGAGCCCTTCTACCAACAAAATCATGCAGCCCTCCATGTGCCATCAAAGTCAATACTGAATCAAACAAACCCAACCTCTTCAATGCATCTTCATCAAAGAACTTGGTAGACGTGTAGACACGCTTCCCAAGTGCGTTCTAGTATAGCACCTTAGTGTCCTCGAAATAGGTCGGCACATCTTTCTTAGCGGATCCACTCATGATCGAGAAAGAGCAAGACAAAACAGCCAAAGACGAACTCTCTGTAGTGACGGCGGGCGCCGTGTAAGGGGCGGCGGGCGCCGTGTATCACCGAACACGAATCCGAGTGAAGACGTTGAACGAACGACGTCCAAGCTCCTCCAAACTTGCAACTTTGACGAACAACTTGGTTTCAATAGCCTTCTTTGGTGATAGGTAGGGGAATGGTATGGGAAAGGATTGATTTTTGATGGATGTAGGGTAGTGGTGGAAAGTGTTTTGATGGGCAAGAACTCAATTGAAACACAAGGCTTTAGGGTTATTGGAGTGGATTCAAGTAGGCTTTGGGTTTTATAGGTTTCTTGGAGACAAGCTTTGATTGATCAAAAATATGGAATGGAAATAGATGGTGAGTTGGAAAGGGGGTCCATCTATCAAAAAGAAAATAAAATAAATTAGAAATAGATAGAAGATAGATAAAAGATAAAAGATAAATCCTAATCCTAAGATAAATGGAAACTAATCCTAAATAGATAATCTAATCCTAAGATAGATGAAATAGACAAAAGATAAATAAAAACTAACCTAAGATAGAAAATAAAATCTAATCCTAAAGATGGATAAAATAAATCTAATCCTAAAATAAATAAAAAGAACAACTCTAATCCTAAATAGATAGAAAATATAGAACTAACCTAAAATAACCGAAAATAACAAAGATAAAACGATAGAATTACTTCCCTTCCAATTTTACCAAAGATTCGGACGCATCTTTGAAAAAGACGGGCGGCGGACGCCGTGTGTTCAGAACGTGACTCCGTATTCAAATCAAGCAAAAGTCAACTCCAACACAGGTTTCAACTTACCATGACTCCAATTTTCAGCGAAACGATTCATCCTACCTTATTGAATTGAAAAACTAATTTGCGAAATTGAAATAATATTACCTAAACTACCTTGGGTTGCCTCCCAAGAAGCCTCTTTGTTGCACGACTTTGGCTCGACGTGATCCATTTCTTGATCAAGTTATCCCGTCAAGATCCTTCACACTTGTCTTTTCAAGACAAGAGGGGGAACTTTAGGAATTTCTCCAATGTATCTATCAATTGCACCAATCAATTCCTTATTGAAATGAATTACTCCTGGAGGTTGCTCTGAAATTGCAAAAACCACAATATTGTTAGGAATCGATTTCTCATTGGGAATAGCAATAGAACCATTTGAGTTAGGCACATTGTCATGTGACTTAAACAAACTCTCAATTTTCCTTTCAATGCCATCTTTCCCTAAATCAACTTTTTCTTTGTTAGAAGACTCAATATGTAAAGATTCATTTTCAATAGAAGCATTTAACAAACTATTTGATTCATTCCTGTGATCACTTTCATTAGAGTCAAGAACATCTAAAGAATCATTAGTATAAGAAACAATAGGCTCACATATAGAAAACTCAATCTTTCTACCATCAAATTCCATAGTTAGTGAACCTTCAAAACAATCAATCTTAGGGCTTGTTTGGTATGCATTACTGTTAATCAAAAAGGGGAATGGGAATGGATGATTCCCACTTTTCTTGTTTGGTAGGTTGAAAATTGGTAATCGGAATGATTACCGGTAATCAACCATTACCCTTTTCATGGCTCATTTCATTCCTCTCCAAAAGGTAGGGAATGGCTCATTCCCAATTTCTACTTATATTATTATTATTATTATTATTATTATTATTAATTATAGTATGTTATATGTATACTTATATTATTATTATAAATACTTTATTATTTAATATATTATATTATAATTTTATTTTTATTTTTATTTTTATTATTATTATTAATTATATTATATTATATTTATACCTTTTTTTTATTATCAATATTTTATTATTTAATATATAATATTAATTTTTATTTTTAATAATAATAATATATTTCTATTAATATTATTATATTTATTAGAATTTTATTATATTTATAATTATATTATTATTATCAATACTTTATTATTTAATATATATTATATTATATTTTCATTTTTAACAATAATAATATATTTCTATTAATATTATTATTTTTTATAAATATTTTATTATTTGATATATCATATTATATTTTTTTAATAATAATAATGTATTTTTATTTTTATCAGTACTTTATTATATTTATACTTATATTATTATTAATATCAATACTTTATTTTTTATCAAAATTTTATTATTTTATATATATTAGTTTTATTATATTATATCATATTTATATTATTATTATCAATATTTTATTATTTAATATATATTATATTATATTTTTATTTTTATTTTAATAATAACAATAATATATTAATATTATAACTTTTATCACTTTTTTAATTTTATTATTATTATTATTATTATTTCAGGAATGGTTCATTCCGATAGCATACCAAACAACCAGCTCCAGTAATGAGTTCTTACCACTTTCTGATTCCATTCCGATTCCGATTACCATTCCGATTCCAGCACTCGTACCAAACGGGGCCTTAGTCTTAGTTGTTCGCAAGAATGGTCTTCCCAATATAATTGGAGTTTCAGGCATACCTTGTTCCATATCCAGAATAAAGAAATCAGCCGGGAATATCAAATCATTTTCCTTAACCAAAACATCCTCAACAACTCCTCTAGACTTAATACTAGAACGATCAACAAGTTGTATAGTAACAATAGTTTCAAATAATGCATTGAGACCCAAAAACATGACATCACATTGATTGAAGCACCTAGGTCTAACATAGCTTTGATGAAGCTAGCATTACCTATTGCACATGGGATAGTAAACATACCTGGATCTCCTCACTTTTCAGGCAATCTTTTCTGAAGTAAAGCAGAAACATTTTCACTTAAACTTACCTTTTCTTTCTTTTGCATCCTTTTCTTGCGTTTCATAGTGCACAATTCTTTCAAAAACTTCGCATAGTGAGGCACAGTTTTAATCAAATTGAAAAGTGGAATATTTTTCTCACAATGAGAAAAAGTGTCATAAACAATTTGTTCAACTTCCCACTTACGATAAGATCTTAAGGGATGAGGAAAGGGTGGTGCAACTCTTGAAACCTCAGAAGACCACTCATTGGATGATTTCCTTGGGGAATCAACAACGTCAAAATTCGGTTCCGTCACTGAAGGGGGTGGCGGGCACCGTCGTGAGGGGCGGCGGGCGCCATCTTTACAGTGCGTCTCCGTCTCGATTTCGTCCTCTTCTCCCACATCAATCACCTCCTTAGGCATCTCTTCAATATTCCTAGTGGGCACATTCACTTGCTTACCTCCTCTAAGGATCATGGCGCTCACATTCTCCTTTGGATTTACTACCACTTGTGATGGTAATTTCCTCGAATCTTTCGCTTTTGGTTCTCTATTCTCCTTATCCATTTGACTCAACATCTTCTCTTGAACACTTATCTTGTCCAACAACAATCTCAATGTATCATCTCTATCCTCTTGTTGAGTGTTTCTCTGACGATTATCAAATTGTCCTCTTTGATAAGGAACTTGTTGCTGCTAACCTCTATCGTTAAAACCACTTTGATAGTTCACATTGTAGCCCTGATTGTAACCATTGTTATCAAAGTTGCGGCGAGGTCCATAATCCATAGCATTCACATCAGCGACGTCCTCTTGAATGAAAGAACACTTATCATTCGGATGAATTGGATCTCCACAAACACCACAAGGTCTAGGCTGCTGAGATTGATTCATTTGCATACCCATCTTGTTCACTATCTCCGTAAGCCTATCAATGTCGTCCTTGTGACCATCTCTAGAACTATCCAACTTATAAACTCCTCTAACTCCTTGGTGTCTCCCATATTGTTACGATGCATTAACCAACCCTTCAAAAATTTGCATTGCTTCCTAAAGTGTCTTATCCAAAATATCTCCTCCGCTAGTAGCATTGATGAAACTCCTATTGGTGTCAAGCAAGCCTTCATAAAGATATAGCACTAGATCATCCTTGGGTATACCATGTTGTGGACAACTAACCTTAAGGTTCTTGAACCGCTCAACATACTCATAAAGACTCTCCGTAGGTGACTGCTCAATTTCGAATAGCTCCTTCTTAAGCTTGTTAAGGCGAGTCGCAGGAAAGTACTTTTGCAGGAAAGCTTTTTTTAATTCAACCCAAGTATTAATGCTTTTTGGAGGTAGGTAATAAAGCCAATCGCTTGCAGAATCTTTCAAAGTAAAGGGGAACACTCTCAACATCAATTGGTCATCGGTAAGGCCTTGGGGTCTAAGTCTATCACACACACTCATAAAGGTAGCAAGATGCTTGTTTGGTTCTGATAGAGCATATTTAGTGTTGCATAATAGATTGCATTTAGCATAGTTTAGGTGTGAATATTGCATATATTTAGCCGCATTTACATTATCACTAGTTGAGTTAGAAGAGGCGGAATCTACATGATTTTATGGTTTATTTCAGGTAAAGTAGATTGGAGGTGAAATGAAGTTGAAAAGAGCGAAATCAAGCTAAAGAAATACATAGGAGCTGCTGAAGTAACGGAAGAAGGAGTTCGGCAGAATCTCCAGCCGCCCCGCAGGATCTCCAGCCGCCCCGCGGCTCGAAAGGAAACGGAGGATTTCTCATAATCGCCGGCCGCCCCGCGGCCCGTGCAGAAACCGAATATTCAGTCCGGATTTTACTTAGGGTTTTTATTAAGTTATTTGGCCGACTTTCTAAAGACTATTTAAGGCTTTTCTAGTTATTATTTTCATAGACATTATGCACTTTATTCCATTGTTGAGAGCGCCGTTGAGCATGAGCAACTAAACTCTCGAGGTTTTGCCTACAGTTTGGATCTTTGATTGTTGAATTGTGAGTTTCTTAATCTAGTTCTTATTCCTATTGCAATGTTTCGACTTCTTTGTGCTTAATTGCTTGAATGTGTTTTATTCTCTCTGGCCTAGCCGACTAGTTAGAGTAGATTCATTCAATTGCTAGGGTTTTGTAGATTCCTCGTAGCGAACCTTAACCCAAGTGGTAATCATATCCCTTTAGGACTCGTAGGACTAATTGGATGTGTAGGAAGTTGAATATATGTTAAATATCGACTCGTAGCTTGATATTGCATGTACCTTTGTTAATTTATATTCTTAATGCTATCTCGAGGTTAAATCTTAACCGTGTTAGGGTTATTTAGAGATAAGGGTTGCTAGGACTCGTAGGACTAGTAATTTACATAAGATCTGGACAAGGACATTGATAGGAAAAGACAAGAACTAGAGGCTGAAACAAGGATCGAATTCATCAATCGAAGTGATAAATTGTAGGTGAACCTATTTCTCTCCACTGCATTCTTCAACCAATTCACTTTGTTTGCTTACTTCCGCTTTGATAAAAGGCGGATTTTTTTCACACCAAAAACCTCCATATTCTTACTAGCGATTAGAATTGACACTCAAATTGAATAGATTTCCCTATGGATCGACCTCTTGCTTACATACTATACTAGCTGTGAGTTTGAGTATTATTTGGCAAGAACAACGACAGGTTTTCCTCTTGTCAGGGTCCTCCCTATGCAATCCATGAAAGTAGGGTAAAATAGAAGACCAATTCGACTTATACTCAAATCTTGAACCCTCGGGGAGATCGGGAAGGCTAATTGCAAGTGGTTGAGCACTCAAATTAGGTTTATTTAGGCTTTTCATGGTCCTTCTTGGCGGATTAACAATTGAGTCTCCCATCTCCTTATTTGTATCAAACTCGAGCCTCCTTTTCAACCTAAAAGATCTTTCAATCTCATAATCAAAAGACAAATGCGATGAATTAGAAGATCTAGTTTGAACCATACAAGGACACAAGAGACTCAAAGAAAAGAATGAAAACAAAAACAAAAAGAAAGTATTAATCAAAGAGATAAAGAAAAGAAAACTTCTTTCTTTTCCCCGGCAACGGCGCCAAGAATTTGATATGGGATGAACGTCGTTGGCACTTTTGCCCTTTACCAAATAGTAATAAAATCCAAACTCAAACATAGAACCAATAGATTAGTTAATCAATCACTTGATAAACCAATAAACTACTAGTATAGCAATTAAGTCCGGTGTCGAACCCACAAGGAGAAACAATTAACTATTCAATAACTCTTAAGAAGAACTCTTATGACCAAACAATGATTTAGGACAAATAACCAAGATGTAAAGTAACCAACTTTATGATTGCAAAGTAAATTGATAATAAGGTAGAGAAAATATTTCACTTGTAATTCTCTGACAATGGTTGAGATTCATGGTCCTAGGATTGTTCTATCAATTACTCATAAACATATGTCTACTTGAATAAAGTTGAGAGATCCGCAGGGATACAATCATCTTATTCAATATCACTAAGGAATAGCATTAAGGACTCAAGTAATTAGACCAATTGACATATTGATTCAATGCAGTTAAGACAAACCGGAACAACCCTCGATTAGCCTAATCGGCATATCCACAACATAGATCAATTGAAATCATCCACTACAAAGATAAGGAAATATCACTATTCCCTTTTTAGTGCGTACTGATGGTAAGGACACATGGCTTACTCTACTGCGTACTAGGGAATTGTGGTCACTACGGAAATTCGCATGGGAGGGCATTGGTCACGTTCTGATCTTAACATTTGTTGAGCATTGGCATCTTGAGACAAACATCTTCCACTTTTTGTAAGGAGAGATAACTATCACTCTTCATGATGTCTTCTTCATACTTGCAAAGTTCAGAATCTACACATTTTATGTCTATCTATGCAGATTCTCGGAACCAAGCATAAAGAGAATAGTGATGCTACACTCTACAGCTATGGAAGAACCTAGAAGGAGTTAAGGATTGTTGAGAGATGTGAATGAGACCAAAAAGTTTACCACATCGAAAGTTGAACATAATAAGCCCTAGTATATGAGTTGGTGGGCTACTCCTTCTATTGCCAATTGGTTTTAGAATGGAACCTCACTCGACTTGTGTGCTAGGCTACTAGCGCATGTGCGCCCATGCAGACAACCCCTAGTCATCGGTCCGAGTCGGACTTTGATATGGTATCAGAGCGGTTAGCCTAACAACCCGTGTCGATCCTACTCTGGGTTACCAGTTGTCCAAGTCTCAACTAGATGAGTCATTCCTAGTTAGACTTGCGGGGGCATGTTGAAAGATGTGAATGAGACCAAAAAATGTCCCACATCGAAAGTTGAACATAATAAGCCCTAGTATATGAGTTGGTGGGCTACTTCTTCTATTGCCAATTAGTTTTAAAATGGAACCTCACTCGACTTGTGTGCTAGGCTACTAGCGTATGTGCGCCCATGCACAAGACCCCCAGTCATCGACCCAAGTCGAACTTTGATATGGTGATCAAGGTTTGGAGTGGCATCGGCGTCTAGGTCATCCTCATGAGTCCGTTCTCCGTCAGTTAATGTCCAAGTTCAAACTTCCTATCACCACAAATAAGCTTCCGTCCATCTGCTAAGCATGTCAGTTTGGCAAGAGTTGCATGTTGCACCTCCCTGCAAACCACATGTCCTCTGCATCTCCTTTTGATTTAGTTTATTCAGATGTTTGGGGCCCTGTCCATGTTTTGTCCTTAAACGGTTCTCGCTACTTTGTGTTTTTTATTGATGATGCCACAAATTTTATATGGATTTATTTTCTATCTCATAAGTCTCATACTGAAGTCCATTAGGACTCGGGATCGGGGGTCATGTGCACACGTGTGCCCTTGCGCTAATAGCCTAGCACATAAGCCGAGCGGGGTTCCATCCTAAAACCAATTGGCTATAGGAGGAGTACGCCACCAGCTTATATATTAAGGCTTCTTTGTTCATATTATCGACGTGGGACTCTTTTGGTCTCTTCACATCTTTCATTCTCTCAACACGCCCCCGCAAGTGCAACTAGGGTCGTTTTTCTCCTCTAGTTGACAGTTGGACAACGGGTCTAGCATCTCATTCTCTTCTTTGCTAGCCTAGGATCGAGAGTCGGGTCGTTTGGCTTTTTCGCTCTTATACCACACTAAAGTCCGTTGGGACTCGGGATCAGGGGTCGTGTGCACACGTGCGCCCTTGGGCTAATAGCCTATAGGGGTGACATATTCGGGTACCCGACACTAATCGAATAATCGTGTCGGGTACCCGAAACCCTTTAACCCAAAATGCACGAACCGTACACGAACCATTTTAAGTTGGGTACCCAACACAGTTAACCTAATCGGATCCGTGTCGGATCGGCGGGTATCCGATACGAACCATCTTAAAAAAAAGGTGTGTTGCAATGCTGCTGACTGTTGTTGCCATGCCATGTAAACTAACTCCTCCGTTGCCCTTGCATACCGTCATACTTACATAGAAGAGATTGGATGCAACCAAATCTGAATTCATGTGCAGCAATAGCTCCGAATTCGAACTAAAATGCAATAGATTCTAGAAGACATAAGAATGAGAAGAGAATGGATGCAATAGATTCATGTCCGAAATTTCGAATGGATGCAATAGATTCGAACTAAAAAAATTGATATCCGAAATTTCGAACTACAATAGATCGATTATAGAAGACAGAGGAGAACAGATGTAACCAAATTCGAAGAGATTGTAACACCCCCTTTTTAAAACTAGAGGATGATACAGCACCATTAGTTATTTGGACGTAAATGCCCTCCTAACTACCTTAGGCTTATAGGGACATGTTACCATGCTGCCATAAAAAAGATGATATAAGTATAAAATATAATAGCGGAAGTCTTTATAAAAAGATTCATCAAACCATAATTTATTACATCAAAATATTAAACCAAGTCTTAGCAAATAAAAAGTTCATAAACCAAATCAGCGGAATTTATATCTTTTACATTATTAAAACATCATATACAAACGACTAAGAAAGTAAAGTCATAAAAGAAGATGATTCCGGATCCAAGTGCCCAACCTTAGATGACAATGCGCTTACCCTAGACCTGCGGGTCATGGCCTGATATCTGAGGGATACCAGCCATCCAAAAGAAAGGACGGTTAGTTCGCGAGAACTAACCGTCCTTTAATGGTGTGAATTTAAATCCAAATGCGATTATTAGAGTATTTTAGTGGGTTGGTGAATTAATGACACGACTTCTAGGACACGGATAACCCCGAAGGGTTGAATGAGAAAGTGAAGTAGGTGACGAGAACCATAGGAACCATATCCCGATTACGGATGGGATATGATATAGCTTTAGAAATGCGTTTTATGATCACCATGAAAACATTTTTCTTATTAAGTTCGGACTCGATATCGGATTATGAGGTACTCCGTGTGGCCCAAATCCGTCCCGCTAGTAGTTACCCAGACGTTAGGGAGAGCCTACTATTAGGAGTGGGAAGAGGGTTGACTTCGTGTCCCCCGATATCAAGTCTAAACAAAAACTTTGGCCAAATGAATAAATATTATTCACTCACTATCTAACATTGCATAGCTTAACATTATTTCTTTATAAAGAAACACATTTTTGAATAATGATACCGGCCCCACTTACTAAAGTGGACACGACCTAAAACCTTTTTATTTGGTAGTGTAACATTCCGATTAAATGATATGTATATGTGCACATTCGGAATGTGTGAGTTTCATGAAACTTTTAGACCGGGGAATAACGGCCCCGACCTCGCATTATACTACATAGCTTTTATTTGTATTTACTCTTGATGCAATTGAGTTCCTTAAATAGGTAAATAAAGAGCGGCCATTCCGGGGTTCGAACTGGGGACCTATGGGTACTACCCACAAGTCCGTTCCGGTCAGCCATTCCGGAATGGTGCAATTGAGTTCCACGTACTACTATTCCAACACATTTTAACTAGTGATTAAGGCCAACCTAGGTGATCACGCATGAAAATTAATCCATTTTAATAAAAGTAAAATGGATGCCAAGACCATAAATAACATGCATGGAACATAAATAAAGGCATTTTACATACCTAATAAATTGCATGAAAGGATAAAGAATAAATCATGCATTTTTCTAAAGCGGGTATCTACGTTATTATTTTATAATAAGGTCGAATAATAACATTACCCGGTTACGTGCCAATTCCAAAAGAACGGATAAATAAATTACACAAAGCAATTGATTGTAATTTATTTTTAGTTGATTTGGCATGCATATCATGGAAAGAAAACAACAAGACACGAAGGTACCAAGTGAGCGGAAATGCTCGGATTGTCACTTGCTAGTTCTCGCGAACTTACCGTCCTTTCTTTTGGATGGCTGGTATCCCTCGGATATCAGGCCATGACCCGCATGTCTAGGGTAAGTGCGTTGTCATCGAAGGTTGGGCACTTGGATCCGGAATCATCTTCTTTTATGACTTTACTTTCTTAGTCGTTTGTATAGGATGTTTTAATAATGTAAAAGATATGAATTCCGCTGATTTGGTTTATGAACTTTTTATTTGCTAAGACTTTGTTTAATATTTTGATGTAATAAATTATGGTTTGATGAATCTTTTTATAAAGACTTCCGCTATTATATTTTATACTTGTATCATCTTGTTTATGGGAGCATGGTAACATGGCCCTATAAGCCTAAGGTAGTTAGGAGGGCATTTTCGTCCAAATAACTACTGGCGCTGTATCATCCTCTAGTTTTAAAAAGAAGGTGGTATCAGAGCCGGCTTCGGGCTCGGAGGTACTCTGACAGTATGCTCGGGTACGCTCCACCCGGAGGGCAGTCCATTGGGCTTGACGGGGTCGTCAGGGCTTTAAGTGGGGAGATTGTAACACCCCCATCCCACATCGGATATCATAAAGATGTTGGGAGTGATTTATAAGTGATTCAAGACCTACCAAGAGTTTCTTCCTTTTCAGGCTCCAAGTGAGGACAACGGGCATGATAGGGCTAGGTGGCATGGGTCGGCGCCTCTAAAGACCCCGAGTCTTACAGAGATTGGGAGTATTTTCGAGAAGAAGAGATTGAGATCCAACACTGTCGACTGTGGGCTAAGGGCGCGTAGGATAAGTGGACATCGAAGAGAACGGATATGGCCTGGCCTGTGGGCGCGCAGGAGATCGAAGTGGAGAAGTGATGCAATGCAATTGTCGATGACTCTTGGTGATATTGAGGACAATATGAAGGTTCCATTCAATGGTCCTATCAATCGTGCAAGGGCCAAGAGAATTAAAGATGCAACCAAAGCCCTTCTTGTCCGTTACCAAGGAACATTGGAGCAAGGGTTCATGCCACCTTGGATCACTTTGTTTAGGACTACACCACCAGCACAAGAAGTGAGCTTGCGTCCACTCGAGACAATCTCATGTCGAGTGGGCCAAGGAGATGTCGAGTGGATGGGGGCCCATGTCGAGTACACCCTTGTGCTTGGGCCGGTTTTAATTTAATTAATTACTTATTATTTCATGTATTCTATAATTAATAAAGTGGAAGAATTATATCTCCTCTAGATTAATTCTTGTCCACTAAGTTATGCAATTTTTATCTTATTTAGGTTTACTTTATCTTTAGGGTTTTAATTATATCTTTTATCAACCTAAATTTTATCTCGCATGATTAGAATTGGTTGTTAGCTTTTCTATTTAAACATTGTACTTTCCATTGAATTATTTAGATTGAATAGAACTGAGGAACCCCTTTATGGATTAAAAGGTTCTTCGATTTCAATCCCAAAGCTTCAAGTGTTCTTGATGTTCTTGTGATCCAACACCCTCGACACCACAATCACCATTATCGTCACCTTGTGATCCAACACCCTCGACACCACAATCAGCCATCCAATAAATAGGATGGTTAGTACAATTAAGACTAGCAAATGATAAGGAAAATGTTCAGACTTTAACCTTACAGTGACCATAAAACGGTATGTCTCAGGTTAAGGGAATGACACAAATATTTATAGTAGAAACTGAATGAAAATAATAAAAATTCACATATGACTTGGATGATCATATCGATCGATTATAAGATAAGAAATGGAATTATACTCGAGGCAGATAAGTATAATAACTGAAATGATCACCTATTAAACAGTCGATAATAAAGATAATGATAATAATAATAATACTACGTGGTACCGATCAGGCCTTTAACAAGGACCACGACCTACATCAGATCGTTGTTTTATCACCCCGCAGAGAATGCATTCCGGGATGGTGTTTCATGAAACCTTGTAAGGCGGTGGGCCGGTGGCTTAACGAACCACAACCTGCAAGTCAGTCTACTGCATAATTTGCCAAAGGCATAAAGCCAATCGCATCACGTGGTGCGCATTTTAACATATCACAACTAAGCATCACATGGTGCCTATCTTATCATATATAAACAATTTATACTAGGTGATCATAATAACGACATTAAATCAAACAGGGACAAGCATGGATACTTCAAAGGGTCTTACTATCACATGCCACTAGTTTGCATGAAAGAACAAGCAGAATATCATGCACTTTAGGAAGAAGGAAAATGGGCAACCTTTACTTATCCCGAGTTATAAACAAACAATTCACATTTAATACTATAACACTATAATTACTTTAATAATAATTGCCCATTTATTTAACTCATGCCAATTTATGATTAAAAAGATAAATTACATCAAGAAGACGGGTATGCAATTTATCGAAATTGGCAAGGAAATTGGCCACAAGGCCACATCCGACACGGAAGAATTTAAAAGGCACAATAAAAGAATCACGAAACACGCAAAGGGCGTTTGAACGAAATCACTTGCCTTGACTTTCGATGATCAGCTGATGACAACCAGGCGGGATTTTAGCACCTATCGAATCCAACGGAAAAAGGAATATTAATATTGATATTTTATGAAATTAACTTTACTTAACTCAATTTGAAATTGAATTAATTCTATAAAGTTAAATATTATATACCAATATGAATTCCTCGGGGAGCGAGATCCAGCGTGAGTGCTTCGAGATTTCTTGGTGTCGCTGAAATGGGCAAGAACCGAACAGTTTAGAAATATTGGCCACTTAAATTCATAAATAATTAACTTAGGGCCAAAAACAGAAATTGTATAAAACAAGGGACGTTTTTGTAATTAAAACAAAAGAGATTCAAAGCCCCAATTCACTGTCTTCTTCAACTCACGTACAGGAGCGAGGACGAATTGACGATTCTCGGCGGCAATGGCTCACGACAGGCGGCGATTTGGGGACGACGACCGACGCTCGGACTGGGATGGTCGACGGCAATCGGTGGCTGCGCTCGGGCAAGGGTCAAAGGCGGCGCGGTGGTGGTCGCGGGGCAACAGCGGCACTCGGACAAGGAAATCCGAGTCGCAGGCACACGGGCTGGCACAGCTTTCCTCCGGCGTTGAGCTATCGGCGATCGAAGACGGCGACTCTGCGGTGCTGGGCAGTGAATCGACGGCGCAGGGCGGCTGCTCAGGTCGGCTCGATTACTGGAAGGGGTTGGAGCTTCCCACCAGGTCGCTGGTGTTCAATCTTGACTTGCTGGCACACCAAGCATCTGGCCACATAATCGGTCACTTCATTCTTCATACCAGACCACCAGTAGTTCTGCCTCAGATCCTTATACATCTTACTAGCTCCAAGATGCATCGAATAGCTGGATGCATGAGCTTCCTGAAGGATGGTCTGTCGGATCTCAGGGACATTGGGGACGCAGATGCGATTCCCAAACCATAGAGATCCATCCTCCCTCACGACAAAGCCAGGAGCTTTTCCTTCGAGGAAATCAATGGTGATCTGCAGTAATATAACATCCTCTGTCTGCTTTGCCTTTATCTCTACTAACAGATCAGACTGAATCTCCATCATACACAACTGTCCTCGGTTCTTCTCAAACCAGACCTCAACCTCTAACTTGAGCAGATCCTTTTGCAGAGCAGGACTTGCTGTCAAACAGCTGATCTTAGACTCGTGCTGAGATTTGCGGCTTAAAGCATCGGCTACGACATTAGCCTTTCCAGGATGATAGAGAAGCTCAATGTCATAGTCCTTGATCAGCTCTAACCAGCGTCTCTGCCTCATATTCAACTTCGTCTGGGTGAACACATACTTGAGGCTCTTGTGGTCAGTGTATATCTGACAGCGAACTCCGTAGAGATAATGGCGCCAGATTTTCAGAGCAAATACCACAGCAGCTAATTCCGGATCATGCACTGGGTAGTTCTCCTCATACGGCTTCAACTGTCGTGATGCATAGGCTATCACCTTCCCTTCTTGCATCAACACACAACCCAGACCTTGTTTGGAAGCATCACTGTAAATCACATAATCCTTCGACTCCTTAGGGAGTGCCAGAATAGGTGCTGTGGTGAACCGCTTCTTGAGCTCCTGGAAACTTGCTTCACACTTGTTATTCCAGATGAATTTCTGGGATTTACGCAGGAGTAGGGTCAGTGGTTGGGCCAATTTGGAAAACCCTTCCACGAACCTCATGTAGTAACCTGCTAGTCCCAGAAAACTCCGAATCTCCTTAGCGTTCTTTGGCGGACTCCACTTCTCTACAGCTGCTATCTTTTGGGGGTTGACCATCACCCCTTTCTCTGAGATAATGTGGCCTAAGAATGCCACCTGCTTCATCCAAAAATCACACTTAGATAGCTTCGCGTACAACTGATGCTCTCGCAGTGTTATCAAAATAGTCCTCAAGTGTTCGGAGTGAGCCTCCTCACGTGGCGAGTAGATCAAGATGTCGTCGATGAAGACTACGACGAACTTATCCAAATATTGGTGGAAGCAACGGTTCATCAGATCCATAAAGACTGCTGGAGCATTTGTTAAACCAAAGGGCATCACTACAAACTCATAATGCCCATAACGTGTCCTGAAAGCAGTCTTTGGAATATCCTCATCACGAACTCGGAGCTGATGATAACCAGATCGAAGGTCAATCTTGGAGAATACCTTCGCTCCTTGAAGCTGATCTAACAAGTCATCGATGTGTGGCAGCGGATACTTGTTCTTGATCGTCACCTTGTTTAACTCCCGATAATCAATACACAGGCGGAAAGAGCCGTCTTTCTTCTTCACAAACAGCACAGGAGCACCCCAAGGTGAAGCACTGGGTCGAATATAACCCTTCTCTAACAACTCTTCAAGCTGACTCTTTAATTCTTGCATCTCCACTGGAGCCAAGCGATACGGGGCCTTAGAAATAGGAGCAGTTCCTGGCTCTAAGTCGATGGTGAACTCAATAAACCGTTTTGGAGGTAAACCAGGAATCTCATCGGGAAAGACATCAGGGAAATCCCGGACTACAGGAATATCGGAGATAGGGACCGGTTCGGACGGCTGATCTTGCAGATAGCATAAAAATCCGGCACACCCTTGACGTAACAATTGGGCTGCCTGCATCATATTGATAACACGGCCATCCTCCTCGGGGATGCACCCACGAAATCTGCACACAACCTTGTCGTCCGACGAGAGGGTCATGATTCTCCGTCCACAATCAATGATTGCACCGTGACGAGTAAGCCGATCCATGCCGAGGATGATGTCCTGAGGAAGGATCGGAAGCAGAACAAGATCGGCAAGGTACTCATCGCCACCTATCGCGATGGGGAAACGGAATAACATTTTTCTGCCTCTAACTCTATCCCCATTAGGGAACTTCACAACAAAAGAATCATCTAAAGTAACAGATTCTAATCCGAGTCTTTCAACAGTTTGCTCGGCTATAAAAGAATGAGAAGCACCCGAATCGAAAAGAATATTTATTGGCTCAACTCGGAGATAGATAATACCTTGAGCCATAGGAGAAGCAGTGTCGTCCAGCCTACGCATCTTATATAAACGCGGACCCTGCTGAGATGGCCCGACGACGTTCTTCCCCTTGTTCACAGTCGGCTGTGAACCTGCAGGAATCTGAGTATTCGTCTGGTACTGTTGCGGCCTTTGCTGCTGCTGGTTCCCATACTGTCTCTGCCTCTGATTACGCGGAACCGTAGTTGATGCCTGCTGTGAGCGGCCATGGCTTCCGTTAGGAATAAAACGGCAAAATCGGATCATGTGACCAGCCTTGTTGCATCCCCTACAGATGCGCTTCTGTTCCCTGCAATCTGGTTTCGGATGTCCTGATCTCCCGCAGTTGTAGCAAATTGCTGACTGTCCACCTCTAGCAGAAGTGGTGTCCTGAGTTGGCTGGGTACGACCAGCTGTCGTCCCCCTAACAGAAGCAGAAGGAGCTGGCCTCTTTGAGCCAGAGTACTACTGATGACCTCTCCTTCGATCATACATCTCCTGATTCTTCCTGTTTTCATCCAGAGTAGCCTCAACTCTATAGGCTGCATCAATATAAGCTTCTAGAGTCTCGTTCTTATAGGCCAAATCTGTAGCTTCAGTCTCGGATACATCCACTCATGGAAATAATCAACTTTGTGCTTCTCAGTTTGCACCAGTTCATCAGCATAAGGCAACAGCTCATAAAATTTCTGCACCAGTTGAGCTAGTTTCATCCCCTGAGTGTTGGGATAGAGGAACTCTCTCTTCTTCTCCAACCTCAGCGACGAAGAGAAGTAATGGTCGGTGACAAGCTTCTTGAAACCCTCCCACGAAGGATCATTTTCCCAAGTATGGTAAGCAGTTTCCCACCACTGTCCTGCTGCGCCCTTCAGGTACAAAGCAGCAACATGTACCTTAGTGTCGTCGGAGCAGTGGATACCTCGAAAGACTTTCTCAATATGTGTGAACCATTGAACCACTTTGAACGGCTCACCAGTTCCATCATAGCTATCCACCTTGCTAGCATTGACTGACTTTAGGACATTGCTGTAGGTGTCCATCGGTCCAGTAGGGTAGTTAGACGGAGGGTTAGGTGTCACCCGATCTCCATTTGCTGCACACCCGTTAGGGGGTGGACGCCTACCCTCTCCCACTACCTCAGCCACAGCTTCTCTTACCATTCCTTTCAGAGCTTGCATCAGCTCCTCGTTCAGCATGTTACCAGCCGAGGCATGCTGCCTCTGGCTGGCGCGAGAAGTTCTAGCCTGGCTTTGGCTGCCATTCTGCCTCTGGTTGGCGTGAGAACCCCTAGCCTGACTTTGGCCGCCATTCTGTGATTGGTCCCCGGACTCATCCACCCGCTCCATGTGTGGGTTTGGAATATGATTCTCCACCCGATTGGAGTTAGGTGGTGGAATGATGGGCTCAGTAATGGCTCTAGCACGTCCTCTAGTATTCATGATCTGAAGGTAGGAGATATAATATTAATCAACTCGACGAGATCAGGAATGAAAATAATGCATTTAATATCCAATACTTGATTATGCATACTGAAACGAGTTTGATGCTAAAAAGAGTTGCAAACACTTAGGACATAGGGTAAGTATACCCTTTATTGGTAAGAAAATGCTAAATTGATCTAACAAATAGGAAAGTTTCTTAATGATGGTTGCCGCTGAGATCCTTATCTCCGATGTCGTGAAGTGCGAAGAGGTTATCCAATTCAGAGTCATGCTTCTCGAAGGCTGCATCTCTTTCTGCCTTGGCATGCTCAAGCATCTTTTCGATCTCCTGTTCGAGCTTCTCTCTAGCCTCAGCACAGTGCTTTTCCAGCTCCTTTACAATCCAGTCATTGTGCTTGTATGATTCCTCAGCCTCCGTCACACGGAGTTGCTGCTTTTCTCTTTTTGCATCCAAAGCCTGGACATCTGCTGGGGTTTGGGCTTCCAAAAAAGATCTCTTTCTTGGCTTCTCCATCACGGGACCTTGAGGTGGTTCCATGCCATACACTCGGACGAGGTTCTGGAGGTACTTCCTCTTCTTGTCATCCAAGGGAGCGGGCATGGTTCTCTTCTCCTCAGCCGCCTTTTCCTCGCTGTAGAATCGAGGACTTCCCATGTTGTTCTCCTTGTACCATTTTCGAATGGCTCTCTTGGCATATTCTGTGGCCTCAGTTCCTTCAGGAGGATCGACGAGCACATTCTTCCCTTTGGGCAGCGCTACTGTAGCTTTTTCCACGACCTTCACCTCCATGCTGAACTCACACCCAGTGTCAGAGTGGTAGGTGAGGTCAATGCTTTGGGGGTAACCCGTGGCGTGCAGATCCGAGGTCTTGCGAAAAATAGACATCTATCAAAGAGGGCGAGGAGACATCAGTACTCGAGCGAGATAATCCAGAAAGCGAGATTTAGAGCAAGAATAAAGAACTATAAACTTAGTCTATGGCAGGAGCAGGAGCGTGAGCAGGACTATCGGACAATTATTTTAAAATCATTTCCAAAACTACTTACTTTTTATAGATAGAACTTAGTTTTGATAAAAACCTTTGAAATTCACTTTAAAAATTATTTTAAAATCTGAATGAAAACGTTTTAAAACCTGGCTCTGATACCACCTTCTGTAACACCCCCTTTTTGATCCCAAGGGAATGTTACAGCGCCAGTGAATCCGCAGACTTTAATGTCTTTGAATTCACCTGAGGCTTATAGGGACATGCAACCATGCTCTCATAAACAAGATGATAATTTAAATACAATCAAATAGGCGGAAGTGAATAAAATTTATTAGTTTAGAATATTTGACCATAATAACATAAAAATTTCAAAAACTATAAAGTATGAATAAATTCCAAAATAGATGAAATTAAAGCAGCGGTGCGGAAAATTTAAAGGTCCAAAACTTGTAATAAAATATTTAATAACTGATAGCCCGCTCTTCAACTCTCTCCTGCTCCGCTGTTTGCACTAGACCTGTGGAATATGGTCTGGTGTTTCGTGAGAACGAAGGACACCAGCCATCCAATAAATAGGATGGTTAGTACAATTAAGACTAGCAAATGATAAGGAAAATGTTCAGACTTTAACCTTACAGTGACCATAAAACGGTATGTCTCAGGTTAAGGGAATGACACGAATATTTATAGTAGAAACTGAATGAAAATAATAAAAATTCACACATGACTCGGATGATCATATCGATCGATTATAAGATAAGAAATGGAATTATACTCGAGGCAGATAAGTATAATAACTGAAATGATCACCTGTTAAATAGTCGATAATAAAGATAACGATAATAATAATAATACTACGTGGTACCGATCGGGCCTTTAACAAGGACCACGACCTACATCAGATCGTTGTTTTATCACCCCGCAGAGAATGCATTCCGGGATGGTGTTTCATGAAACCTTGTAAGGCGGTGGCTTAACGAACCACAACCTGCAAGTCAGTCTACTGCATAACTTGCCAAAGGCATAAAGCCACTCGCATCACGTGGTGCGCATTTTAACATATCACAACTAAGCATCACATGGTGCCTATCTTATCATATATAAACAATTTATACTAGGTGATCATAATAACGACATTAAATCAAACAGGGACAAGCATGGATACTTCAAAGGGTCTTACTATCACATGCCACTAGTTTGCATGAAAGAACAAGCAGAATATCATGCACTTTAGGAAGAAGGAAAATGGGCAACCTTTACTTATCCCGAGTTATAAACAAACAATTCACATTTAATACTATAACACTATAATTACTTTAATAATAATTGCCCATTTATTTAACTCATGTCAATTTATGATTAAAAAGATAAATTACATCAAGAAGACGGGTATGCAATTTATCGAAATTGGCAAGGAAATTGGCCACAGGGCCGCATCCGACACGGAAGAATTTAAAAGGCACAACAAAAGAATCACAAAACACGCAAAGGGCGTTTGAACGAAATCACTTGCCTTGACTTTCGATGATCAGCTGATGACAACCAGGCGGGATTTTAGCACCTATCGAATCCAACGGAAAAAGGAATATTAATATTGATATTTTATGAAATTAACTTTACTTAACTCAATTTGAAATTGAATTAATTCTATAAAGTTAAATATTATATACCAATATGAATTCCTCGGGGAGCGAGATCCGGCGTGAGTACTTCGAGATTTCTTGGTGTCGTTGAAATGGGCAAGAACCGAACAGTTTAGAAATATTGGCCACTTAAATTCATAAATAATTAACTTAGGGCCAAAAACAGAAATTGTATAAAACAAGGGACATTTTTGTAATTAAAACAAAAGAGATTAAAAGCCCCAATTCACTGTCTTCTTCAACTCACGTACAGGAGCGAGGACGAATTGATGTTTCTCGGCGGCAATGGCTCACGACAGGCGGCGATTTGGGGACGACGACCGACGCTCAGACTGGGATGGTCGTCGGCAATCGGTGGCTGCGCTTGGGCAAGGGTCGAAGGCGGCGCGATGGTGGTCGCGGGGCAACAGCGGCACTCGGACAAGGAAATTCGAGTCGCATGCACACGGGCTGGCACAGCTTTCCTCCGGCGTTGAGCTATCGGCGATCAAAGACGGCGACTCTGCGGTGCTGGGCAGTGAATCGACGGCGCAGGGCGGCTGCTCAGGTCGGCTTGATTGCTGACGACAGTAATCGAAGGCGGCGCGATTGAGATCGCGGTGGTGGCAGCAACTGGGCTCGATCGCTCGGCTGTTCACGGGCGCGCTTCCGGCGAGGCTCCGACTGCAGTGGGTGCAATCGGTGTAGGCGATGGCTGGCTGTGGTCGGCTCGGACTCCGGTCGCCGGCGGTGCTGGACTGCGGAAGTCGGGGCGCTACTGCTCTTCGCATGAGGATTAGGAGAGGAGAGGAGAGGATTGCTTGCTTTGAATTGATGAAAACTAACGAGGGTCCTCCTTCTATATATAGGATTGAAATTGAATAGGATAGGGAGGAAGAGTTCTATCACTTTCAATCTCTGAGATCTCGCTGGTGGTTGAGATTGGGGATGATCCCAATTGGAGTTATCTGAGCTCCTAATAAAGATAACCCAGAAGAAGGAAAAATAAAATCAAAATAAAAATTTCCATCTTCCAATCTTGTTTCACCGTTGACTGGGCCAACTTTTGGGTTGAATTCCTTATACCCGAATTTGGGTTGAGAATGGGCCCTTCCTATTGGGTTTCTTCTTGAAAGAAATAAAATAGATATTTGACTATATATTATACATATATATGGATCCATCTCTATATATTAAATATATATTAGCGGAAAGAAAATATTATTTAACTTAACTTTATAAATTAAATAAATTAAATAGCAAGAATGGTTAGACGATAAAATTAGAATAATATAATTATTCTAATTTATATTATATATCTTATGTGAATTTATTGGTTTTCTCAAATTCACATAGTATAGTATAATATTATTTAAAGAAATATCCCAAAAATAATTTGGGGTATTTCACTCCGCAGGCTTCGGCGCCAGGTGCTAGGGCACCCGTGCTCGCTCTCGCTCTTGCAAGCCGTGCGCATCCGGAACCCTCGGCGTCTTCGCTCGCGTGCGCTCTCGCTTCCAGCGAGCGCGTCCGGTCTTCGTGGTCTCGCTCTCGTCTTCGACGTCACCCGCGCACGTCTTAGCGCCCTGAGGAGCCGAAGCTTCTGCGCTAACGTCCTCGCACCCAGCGAACACGGCTCCGTGCTCGCGAGCTCACGCTCCCTCGTTTCCCTTGTCTTCTCTTCCGTCGCTATTTGTTTGGTTTAAATTTATTAAGGTAATTCCGTCGCTTTAATTAGTTTCTTAATTAGTTTAATTAATTTGTAATTAGGAGATATTGGAAGAGCATTGCAAGATCGGGCAAATATACGGCGTGGCTCTTGATCTTGAGCCCACAGGCAAAGGATCGGGTATCTCAAACATATCAAGTGGTATCGGATTCTCAGGTTTATGCAATTTCTTTACTCTCTTGATTCTTTTATGAGTGATTTATTTCGTACCTTATTTTTCACCATTCCCGCTGCATAAATTTTATTTCTTTATTCTTCACCATAAATTGGCACTTTATTTTTGTTATTTTCTTGTTTGGATCCTTAATTTGAAAGATATTGAGTTCTTGATTGCAAGTTTTAATTTTTATTCCTTTTTTCTACATATCATGCCTATGAATGTGATTCTTAGATTAAAGCATTATATGAACTTGCGCCACTAAAGAACCCTAATTTTCCAGATTTCTAGCCTATTTCCCTTATTTTCTTTATTTTTGCTTACTTTTAGATCATCGTAGCTTAGAATTTTTTTATTGTTTGCTGTTTTTGTCGCGTTACAGCTCATTACAGCAGCGTTTCTAGTCAAACAAAAAACAAAAAGCCGAGAGCTTTAAAAAAAACAAGCATTCATCCTACTATTTGTTTGAGTTAGTAACTCATTGCATCTTGTTCTTTCTTTTTATTAGCTACTTGTTAGATGATCTGATTGGTTTTAAGCATTACAAAAGAACCCCCTTTGTGTGATTTTGTGTTGTGCCGACACATGAGCCTTGTTCACACCCCTCTTTTTCTGAACCGAGTTGCAACCGTCAGATAATAGTTGACGAAGTGTGTGCACTTGCTTACCCTTGTGATGGCATTGATTATACCATCATCTTGCTAGATTATTATTGCATCACATTGTATTCTCTTTCGTTCACATTAGCCGCTTGCTCTTATTTGCTATCCTTGTTATCCGACTTGTGGCTGATTTAAATTGCAATTTTGATCTCTACTTGTTGTCTTCAATATTGCAAAATTCTGTGTCCAGGGAGAATTGCTTGAATATTGTGCCTTGTTTTCTCGCCTCTTTGATTTCTAAAACTGAATCACTCTTAGGATCAAAAGGGCTTGCATTACTTGGTTTCTGGTCTTTGCTCCGTTTACTTGTTGCTCTTCTGATATTGTAGGAACATGTCTAATGGAAACGACCCCAACTCTTCCCCTACCCCTCCGGCTCCCCTTACTGTCGCTGATGTGCAGTCCCTCATCACGACTACCATATCTCAATTGACCAACCGCTTGGCCATTGACAGGGCTCAAGACCATGCTGATTTCTCTTCCCTGATCAACCAGGCGATTGATCGACGTTTCGAGGAGAAATAGAATGAGGCTTCTGGTTCTACACCGCCAGGTGGTAAGCCGCCTCCGTCAGGTAATACACCCCCTTCAGGTAACCCCCCTCCTTCTGGTCAATTACATTTTAAGCTTAAGTCTGCTACGCCTAACCCTTTTGAAGGAGATAATGATAACGATCATCTAGCGGGCTTCAGTGGTAATAATGACCGCCGAGAACATACACCACCTCGGCATCACCAGCAGGGCCGACCTCATCAACACTAACAGTCACACACGAATCCTCTGTTCATCAGATCTAACTGGGATGACAGTCGCAGCAACGCTGATCTGAACGACATGCCCCACTTGGAGGACGCTTACCAAGAGGTAGATCCTAACTTTGATGATTTACCTAATCCTAATTTTGGTCGTCCTAGATTTGATAATGCACAGGCTATCCAAAGGCGCGATGTTAAAATTAAGTTAGACACTTTTGATGGTACTAATGATCCTAAAGCTTATCTTGTTTGGGAGAATCATACTGATTATTTGCTTGAACATCTGCACTATGAGGAAACTGAGAAGTTGGAAGTTGTTATATTACATTTGATAGGTATGGCTTGCACTTGGTGGTTCCGCACTCGTGAGATCCGCCGTCGTCAAGGTAAGCAGCCTGTTGAAACTTGGCCCCAACTTCGCTATCTTTTGAAAAACAGACATGTGCCTAAGGAATACACGAAGATCATGAGGATGCGCCTAGCTTCTTGCCTCCAAAGAGCTCGCTCACCCATGGAATACATAGACGAGCTTGAACGACTCGCTCATCAGGCTAATGTTTATCTTACTGAACATGCTTTATGTACTCAATTTCTTGCTGGTCTTAATCTCTCTTTTAAAAATCTTTGTCTATTCATTCTATTAGGGACATTAACACCTTATCTCATAAAGCACAACTTCTATATGATCAACAACAACAACAACAGAGGGCCAGAACAGACCAGTCTTCACAAGGTCGCAGGTTTGTCCTCGTTAATTCTTCTAATCAATCTAGATCTACTTCTAACCCTTTTATGCAGCAAAAGGGAGTTCCCAACTCACCTAAACAGGGTCATCAGGTTGAGACTAGAAGAGTTGCTGCACCATCTAAGGAACGCACTAAAGGCATCCGCTGCTTCACTTGTGGTGGTTCTAGACATGTCTCTCGCGAATGCCCTCAGAAAAAGAAGGTCTTACTCAATGATTTGGGTGACCATTATTATGAGGGGGAGACTGTTGAGGACCATGTAATTTCGAGTGAAGTGGAGGATGACCATCCGATTGAGCCTAACGACGAAATAGACACCAGCGACTTCCAGGATACTCTCTGCCTTGTCAATCGTCGGGTCCTACACATCCAGGAAGCTCCCATGGCTGATCAAAGGGAGAACATTTTCCACACCAAGTGTGTGGTTCGTGAGGGTACATTGAGCGTCATCGTTGACGGTAGGAGTTGCTGCAACCTCATCAATGAAAAGGTAGTGGATTTCTTACATTTGGCTACTACTCCTAGAGCTACTCACTATGGATTAAATGGCATAACTGATGATGGATCTGATATTATGGTTACTAAACAATGCTTAGTTTCATTTTCTATTGGATCATATCATGATAAGGTTCTATGTGATGTTGCAAGGATGGATTGTAGTCATATTTTGCTTGGTCGTCCTTGATTATATGATCGTTCTGTTATACATGATGGTTGTGCGAATACATATTCCTTCACTTTTGATGGGAGGAGAGTTACTCTTCTACCCCTTTCGCCTCAAGCTGTTTTGAAGGAACAGGTTCGGAAGAAACAACAGCAGGACGCTCAAAAGGAGGCCCAACGGAAGGGGAAGCTACATGAGGGCTCAGCAAGCCACACCGCCCCCGCGGCCTCTAAGCCGGCACCCGCGGCCACTCCGACGCCTCACCCCTCTCCTTCTGCATCAACACAGCCCTCTCATACTTCGCTTTAAGGGCTCTGTTGAACAACGTTCTTTGGTCTCTCAACCTAAGAAAGAGACCGTCACCTGCAATGCGCATCGACCTCACATCCTATTGGTAATGAAAGAGGTATTGCTAAATGTTGTGGATTTGAGTCATATTCCTGCGCCTATTGCTGCTCTTTTGTAGGATTATCTTGATGTCCTTCCAGCTGATCTACCACAAGGATTGCCGCCTATTCGAGGGATTGAGCATCATATTGACTTCGTCCCTGGCGCAGCCTTGCCTAATCGCGCCGCCTATAGAGCTAGTCCTGAGGAAACAAAGGAGCTGCAATGCCAAGTTACGGAGTTGAAGGATAAGGGCTTTGTGCGAGAAAGCCTCTCTCCTTGTGTCGTGTCTGTCATCTTGGTGCCTAAGAAGGATGGCTCCTGGCGTATGTGTGTTGATTGTCGGGCAATCAACCAAATAACAGTTAAGTATCGTCACCCTAATCCTCATTTAGATGATATGCTTGATGAACTTAATGGTGCATGTATCTTTTCTAAAATTGATCTTAGAAATGGATATCATCAAATTAGGATGAAATAGGGCGATGAATGGAAAACGGCATTTAAGACTAAGTATGGCTTATATGAATGGTTAATAATGCCTTTTGGTTTAACAAATGCTCCTTCTACTTTTATGAGGCTTATGAACCATGTGCTTCGAAGATACTTAGGAAAATTTGTCGTTGTTTATTTTGACGATATCTTAATTTATAGCAAGAACATGCATGATCACCTTAGTCACTTAAAATTGGTATTTGATTGTCTTAGAAAGGAGAAATTGTATGCCAATTTAAAGAAGTTTTCTTTTGCCTCCGAATCTACTATTTTTCTTGGCTTTGTTGTTTCTGCATTGTTGTGAGCTGAATCTGCCATGTTTTACAGTAACTTTTATATCGATTTCTGCATACATTTCATTTATTTGGGCTAAGATAGTACAGAATCTATGTAGTTTATGTTTATTCGCCAAATTATGGAATCTACACCCGTTTCTGTTTAATTTCGCAGAATTCGAGGCAAATTACAACAGTTCTGAGAAAGGTCGGAAAAGCTCGGAAATCAACTACAGAAGTCCAAGTTCAAGAAGCAGCGGAACAAGTCGAATCAAGCTAGGACCCAGAGTTACTCGATCTAGAGTAAGCCTACTCGACCTCGACGACGGTGTCCGAGCACAGGCCTTGTCGACCAAGAGCAGTGTCGAGAGCCAGATCAATCCGACTCCGTAGACCCTACTCGATCTCGAGTACACCTAGTCGAGATCGACTACACCTCAAAGCCATGTCCGGGGTCGACGAGTTGTGACAAGTCGAGAAGCCCAACCAGCCCCAGTCGACGACGAATCCTACTCGATGTCGAGGAGCCCTACTCGAGATCGACGAGAGCCGTGTCCGGGAGCGCATTACGCGGTTTGACTATCCTAGTCGGTTTGGGAATCCTTGGGGCTGAAGGAAGCCAAGTCTATCCGAAATCCATCAAGTTCTATCTATGGAAGACAAGATCTATCAACATGAGAAGACTTACCTATTTAGATTTATTTTTTCTTTATAGATTTAATTCCTAAATTGCTTTTATTTATCTTTTAAAGTTTTAGATATAATTTTAGATATAGATAGATATATTCTATCCTTGAATAGTAAGGAATAGAAGGCTATAAATAAAGCCTTAGGGGCTAGTTTTTCATTCATTCAGAAATACACACAATTCCATTCAAGTAAGTAGGAGTAGAGAGAGCGAGTTTGTGGCAAGCAAGGTGGAAAGGCGAAAGCGGATTTGTCTTGTTGGTTGTAAGCTTTCTTTATTTAAATTAATGCAAGTTAGTTTCTTTTGTTATTTGATGTCTTTCTTGATGATGAAGAGCGAGTAGTCCACCCACTTCTGGGGCTGGGGTGAGCCCGACGGTGGCCATGTGAGGTGATGCGGTAAAGGTACAATCTTGTTATGCAATTCGTCTTCTATCCCTATGAGCATGATTCTTTTGCGAGAGTTGAAGGTGATCCTTGTTTGTATTATTGAAGCGAAAGTGATCTTAATACAACTTGGGTTAATTATGTGAAAATGGTTAGTAACAATTAGGGTTTATGCGAAAGCCTCTATATGCCTATTTGTTAGTAACGAAAGTTATTTTGATAGAAAGCATGATCTTTTATGCCTTTATGTGTTACTTTGCATGGTTATCGTTGTGGTGTTGATACCCTGGCTTTGGAAGTTTTTCATATATTGAGTTTATTTCTGTCAAAATCTGTGATTCTGTGTTCGAAATCTGCAATTTGAAGTTTCTGAGTTTTAGTCGAGATAGAGCAGTGGCTAGTCGACATCGAGTAGGGGTTTGTCGATCTCGAGTAAGGCCTTGTCTAGATCGAGTTGCTGTTCTGCTTACTGTCGTCGGATTTTGAGTTTCTGTTTCTGCTGTTGTTTGTCGATCTCGAGTAACAGCTAGTCGAGATCGAGTAAGTTGTTGTCTTTGCTTTTATTTCTTGTCTTCGTTTGTTATTTCTGTCTTTCTTTCTTTGTTTCTTTGTTTCTGTCTTTTCTGCTTGCTTTTCTGTGAGATTTACAGCTGCCTAGGATCCGCTGACACGCTTCCTCGTGGATTCGATCCTGACTTGCTCTTACTACATTGGAGGGAGTCTTGTAATTATTTGCGTGGGCCTAAATCTGGTTTGATCTACTTTGTTATATTTCATACTTGATTTCCTCCTCACAACAAATTGGCGCCGTTGTCGGGGAAGCTATCATTCGCGCCTTAGGTAGTCAGTTCTCACTTTTTCTTTGAGTTACTTTACAGGTGTATGCGCCGTTCTGGTCAACCACCTGAGTTTGACGGCTTAGACGAACCAGAGCGCCTTCTACACATCAGAGCTAAACTACAAAGAGCCATGGCAGCTGCGGAGACACAGGAACAGCTGATCGAGAGGCTCACGAGGGATCTGGCCGCCAGGGATGCAACTCTCGCCACTGAGAGAGCAGAAAGGGAACAAGAAGCTGAACGTGCAAGACATCTGGCAAATGAGTTTGCCCTATACCCAACCACTGCAGAGGATTATATGCACCCGACTCTCTTCGTGCCTGAATCGGCCATTCTAATCCCTGAAAACAACTATGAAATCCGCACTCAATTCCGTATTGAAATTAGAAATCATGCATTTCATGGTAGATTTAATGAATTCCCGTTGCGCCATATTACCAACTTTACTGACATGTGTCGTACTCTTTCTGAAGGTACCACCTTGGAGTACATCCTGATGAAAGCTTTCCGTTGGTCTCTGGCTGGGCCTGCACTGAAATGGTTGGAAGGGCTGAAACCACGATCTCTCACGACATGGGCTCAGGTGAAGCAGGAATTTCTGAATAAGTTCTTTCCTCCTGCCAAAACAGCACTTCTGCGCCAAAAGATCACATCTTTCAAACAACAGCCTGGGGAGACGCTAGCAAAGGCATGGGAACGCTATAAGGATCTGCTGCGATCATGCCTTACACATGGACAGCAACCCTGCGTAGTTCAAAAGATCTTCTTCAATTCTCTGGACTTGGCTGCAAAGGACAGAATCAACACATATACTCACTATGAGTATCTGACAATGTCGCCTCCTGACGCATGGACTGCTCTAGACAAGCTGACCAACTATGACAACAAGTATGGGACTCTAGTCAACTATGAGGAGAACCCCTACGCCAGGCCAGCACCATCCATGCCCCTATATGAGCCCCCTAAGGAGATTGACCCAGATGTTAGGGAGCAGTACTACAGAGATCAGAATAAGAAGCTCCTCAAACAAGTAAAGTACCTCTCTGTCAACCAGCCTTGTATTGAATGCGGATCGCAGAGGCACACTACTACTGAATGCCCACATACTGAGCAAGTCAGGCTGGCAGAATACCATGAAGAGGCAGCTTACGCAGGGGGTCCCAATCGCTACATGGGGGACCAAAGGTTTCAGCAACCACAATGGAACCAAGGTGCCCCTAGGAACCCCCCGCCCTACAGAGCTCCAGGGCATCCAGAAAGGGATCAGAAAAAGGATGATCTACAGACTGTCTTGGAGGAAATAAGGAGGAATCATACAGAAACCAGGCAATCCTTCAACTCAGTCTACACTCAGATTCAGGGCGTCAACTCTAGGCTTGAGGAGATTGATATATGGCGGAAATCTGTTGATACACAGATTGGCCAGCTAGCGGCAGGAATCCCCAGACAGACAGGATCGCTCCCTGGATCTTCAGAACCAAATCCAAAGGGGAAAACTGGACACATCGCTGCTGTAAAACTCAGAAGCGGCCATCAACTGCAAGAGCCAGAGGTCGGTAAGCAGCAGAACAACGAAGAACAGCAAGTCGACGTCGACAACACTCAAGTCGATCTCGAGGAGGGCCTACTCGATCTCGAGGAGAAACTTCAGAAACCATCGTCTGCACTACACAGCAACTCGACATCACCCAATCTGGTCGAGATCGACAAGGATGTACTCGACATCGAGGACGGTCAACCCGAGAGAGAGAAAACTGCAGCATCTCCGACATCTGTTCTGGCCCCAAATCAGAAAAAGAAGCTGCCCTTCCCCACAAAATCTCCAAAGGACCCGGTAGAAAAGAAATTTCAGCGCTTCATCAAGATGCTTCAGAAGCTCAACGTCACCATCCCCTTCACAGAAGCTCTCAATGAAATGCCATCCTATGTCAAGTTCCTGAACGAGATTATGAGCAAAAAGCGATAATGGCTGAGATTACAGAGGAATGCAGCCATTTGGACATACTTGAGAAGAGGCCAGATCCAGGTAAGTTTGCTATAAGCATTGGATTTGGTCCATATAAAATTAATGCTTTATGTGATCTTGGAACTAGTGTAAGTATAATGCCTATAACAATTTGGTCCAAGATTAAGATAGGTGCCCTAGAGCCTGTAGATGCTAGACTTTACATGGTCAACAACACGGTGGTCATTCCAACAGGCATGGTGGAGAATGTGCCAGTACAGGTAGGTAAATTCTTTGTCCCTGCTGATTTCCTAGTTGTTGATATGCAAGAAGATCCTGCTTGTCCAATTATTCTAGGAAGACCCTTCTTGGCGACGGTGGATGCCAACATAAGCGTAATGAAAGGAGTGCTCACCTTCAACATCAGCGATGAGGTAATTGAGTATTCCTTTAATAAAACTGAAAGGCATACAGGTCCAATGGAAGAGGTAAAATCTATCTCAGCTGGCTACATCACCTGCGGGGAACCCAAGGTAAGAAATATGACCCCTGAGGAGCTGGAAAAGAGGGATATGGAGGCCCAGGTGGAAGAGATCATGGCAATCCTAAAGGAGGACACAGAGAATCCAATCGACACAGACCAAGGTACGTCGTTATGGAATAACTATTTTTCGGATGCCTTGACAGGAACCAAGTATGGGGTCAAGGTCGACCAAGACTCCTCGACATCGAGGACCCTAGTCGATCTCGACTAAAACCAGGAGCCTCCACCACCACCAGCGTCGTTGAGCAACCAGACAGAAGCCGAGCCTTCCTCGAGATCGAGTACCGTACTCGAGATCGACCACCAAGACTTCGCTACCTCGACTTCGCCTTCCTCGACGCTGAAGCCACCAGAAGCAGAATCCTACTCGAGATCGAGTAGCCCACTCGAGATCGACCATCCCTCACCTTCACCAGCTTCTGCATCCTCGAGCAGCTCGCCACCAGAACCTGAAAACTTGTCGAGATCGAGTACCCTTACTCGAGATCGACCAAACACTGTAGTCCCCGATTCCGTCTCTGCGAAGGTAAGCCAAGGTATGGATCTTTCTTCTCCTATTTCCATTAAAGATTTATCTATACATGGGAGAGGTTTGCCTTGGTATGTGCGCTTATCTAGGATATCCAATGATGAGTCCAAAGAGTATGAAATTGGAGACAAGCTCTATGTCTCTAAATCAAAGGATCATTGGTTCCCTAACAAATTCAACAGGAAGAGGATGGGACCTTTCGTGGTGAACAAGATCCAATCTGGAGGTTTGACTATCCTACTCGGTTTGGGAATCCTTGGGGCCGAAGGAAGCCAAGTCTATCCGAAATCCATCAAGTTCTATCTATGGAAGACAAGAACTATCAACATGAGAAGACTTACCTATTTAGATTTACTTTTTCTTTATAGATTTAATTCCTAAATTGCTTTTATTTATCTTTTAAAGTTTTAGATATAATTTTAGATATAGATAGATATATTCTATCCTTGAATAGTAAGGAATAGAAGGCTATAAATAAAGCCTTAGGGCCTAGTTTTTCATTCATTCAGAAATACACACAATTCCATTCAAGTAAGTAGGAGTAGAGAGAGCGAGTTTGTGGCAAGCAAGGTGGAAAGGCGAAAGCGGATTTGTCTTGTTGGTTGTAAGCTTTCTTTATTTAAATTAATGCAAGTTAGTTTCTTTTGTTATTTGATGTCTTTCTTGATGATGAAGAGCGAGTAGTCCACCCACTTCTGGGGCTGGGGTGAGCCCGACGGTGGCCATGTGAGGTGATGCGGTAAAGGTACAATCTTGTTATGCAATTCGTCTTCTATCCCTATGAGCATGATTCTTTTGCGAGAGTTGAAGGTGATCCTTGTTTGTATTATTGAAGCGAAAGTGATCTTAATACAACTTGGGTTAATTATGTGAAAATGGTTAGTAACAATTAGGGTTTATGCGAAAGCCTCTATATGCCTATTTGTTAGTAACGAAAGTTATTTTGATAGAAAGCATGATCTTTTATGCCTTTATGTGTTACTTTGCTTGGTTATCGTTGTGGTGTTGATACCCTGGCTTTGGAAGTTTTTCATATATTGAGTTTATTTCTGTCGAAATCTGAGATTCTGTGTTCGAAATCTACAATTTGAAGTTTCTGAGTTTTAGTCGAGATAGAGCAGTGGCTAGTCGACATCGAGTAGGGGTTTGTCGATCTCGAGTAAGGCCTTGTCTAGATCGAGTTGCTGTTCTGCTTACTTTCGTCGGATTTTGAGTTTCTGTTTCTGCTGTTGTTTGTCGATCTCGAGTAACAGCTAGTCGAGATCGAGTAAGTTGCTGTCTTTGCTTTTATTTCTTGTCTTCGTTTGTTATTTCTGTCTTTCTTTCTTTGTTTCTGTCTTTTCTGCTTACTTTTCTGTGAGATTTACAGCTGCCTAGGATCCGCTGACACGCTTCCTCGTGGATTCGATCCTGACTTGCTCTTACTACATTGGAGGGAGTCTTGTAATTATTTGCGTGGGCCTAAATCTGGTTTGATCTACTTTGTTATATTTCATACTTGATTTCCTCCTCACAACATGCATCTGGTTTGAAAGTAGATGAGGAGAAGGTTCGCGCTATACAAGAGTGGGCTCAGCCATACACCCCTACTCACGTCCGCTTGTTTTTGGGCCTTGCTGGCTTCTATCGACGCTTCGTCAAGGATTTCAGCACCATTGCTGCCCCCCTACACGAGATGACAAAGAAAGATGTGACCTTTCGCTGGACAGACTCACATCAGAGGGCATTCGACGCTCTCAAGGATCGCCTCACCCATGCCCAGTGCTGCAGCTACCTGACTTTCAACAACCCTTTGAACTCGAGTGTAATGCTTCTGGCACTGGCATTGGTGGAGTTCTGCTTCAAAATAGGCGCCCCATTGCCTATTTCAGCGAGAAGTTGGGCCTCGCTGAGCTCAATTATTCTACCTACAACAAGGAGCTCTTCGCGCTTATCAGATGCTTACAGACATGGCAGCACTACCTTTGGCCTAAGGAGTTTGTGATTCATTCGGATCATGAAGCTCTGAAGTACCTCAAGGGTCAGTCAGTGCTCAGTCGGCGCCTTGCTCGATGGGTGGAGTTTCTCGACACCTTTTCCTATGTGGTTCACCACAAGAAGGGAAAGGATAATATGGTAGCTGACGCGTGCGCTATCACGCAGGTATGTCCTCCTAAACCATATGGATGCACATGTTTTGGGTTTTGCTTTGATAAAGGAACTGTATGCTTCTGATGGTTTCTTTAAAGCTATTTATGCTCATTGTGTGTCCAAAGGTGAAGTTGATTCATATTTTCTTGATAATGGTTATTTGTTTAAGATGGGCAAGCTTTGTATCCCATTTTCTTCTATTAGACGGATGTTAACTCAAGAAATTCATGAGTCTAAAGGGCATGGAGGTTTCGAAAAAACATTAGCTAGACTTAAGGAACATTACTTTTGGCCTAAAATGTGCTTAGATTTGTCAAAAGTCGTGTCACATATGTGCTAAGGCAAAATCGAAAGCTAATGCAAATGGTCTATATCAACCTTTACCTATTTCCAATGCACCCTGGGAAGATGTATCTATGGATTTCGTTGTTGGCTTGTCTAGAACTTCTAAGGGTCATGATTCTATTTTTGTTGTTGTAGACAGATTCTCCAAAATGGCTCATTTCATACCATGTCACAAAACTGATGGTGCTATTCATGTTGCACATTTATTCTTTAAGGATGTTGTTCGCTTGCATGGATTGCCATTATCTATCGTTTCTAATCGTGACTCTAAATTCTTAAGCTGTTTTTGGAAAACTTTATGGTCTAAGTTGGGTACAAAGCTTTTATTTTCTACTTTTTGTCACCCTCAAACTGATGGCCAAACTGAGGTTACAAATAGAACTCTTGGGGCTCTTCTTAAAGTTATGTTGCGAACTAACCTCCGGAGGTGGGAAGAATGCCTACCATTTGTTGAGTTTGCTTATAACAGGTCTAGGCACTCATCAATCAAACATACTCCATTTGAGGTTGTATATGGCCGAAATCCACTCACCCCAATAGACATGATGACACGACACCTCAAAGAGAAAGAAAGCATTGATGCAGCGGAGCAAGTGGAATTCATCAAGCGCTTGCATGAGCGAACCAAGGCGCAGCTGGAAAGGAAAAATGTGCAATACAAGGCAGCAAAGGACAAGCATCGCAAGGATGTGCAGTTCAACGTTGGTGATCTTGTGTGGCTGCATCTCAAGAAGAAAAGGTTTCCGTAACAACGAAAATCTAAGCTGGACCCCAGGGGAGATGGACCATTTCAAGTGGTTCAAAAGATGAAATTCTACCTTTAACGTCGCAGATATCTCGCTATTCGTGCATGACGATGACTCTGACGACGATTTGCGGACAAATCGAAATCAAGTGGAGAAAAATGATGCAGTGCAATCATCGATGACTCCTGGTGACATTAAGGACAATATGAAGGTTCCATTCAATGGTCCTATCACTCGAGCAAGGGCCAAGAGAATTCAAGATGCAACCAAAGCCCTTCTTGTCCGTTACCAAGGAACATTGGAGCAAGGGTTCAGGCCACCCTGGATCACTTTGCTAAGGACTACACCACCAGCACAGGAAGTGAGCTTGCGTTCACAAACGGAGCTCATGAAGATTCGTCAGCACCCGCCATGACACAACCATACTCGGCACCAACATGAGCCACTCGAGACCATCTCATGTCGAGTGGGCCAAGGAGATGTCGAGTGGATGGGGGTCCATGTCGATTACACCCTTGTGCTTGGGCCGGTTTTAATTTAATTAATTACTTATTATTTCATGTATTCTAGAATTAATAAAGTGGAAGAATTATATCTCCTCTAGATTAATTCTTGTCCACTAAGTTATGCAATTTTTATCTTATTTATGTTTACTTTATCTTTAGGGTTTTAATTATATCTTTTATCAACCTAAATTCTATCTTGCATGATTAGAATTGGTTGTTATCTTTTCTATTTAAACATTGTACTTTCCATTGAATTACTTAGATTAAATAGAATTGAGGAACCCCTTTATGGATTAAAGAGTTCTTCGATTTCAATCCCAAAGCTTCAAGTGTTCTTGATGTTCTTGTGATCCAACACCCTCGGCACCACAATCACCTTTACCGTCACCTTGTTACCTTCACCAAACCAAAACCAAACACAACCTTAAACCGCCGCAAAGAAGGAAGACAGGATCAACCGGTGCTTGGCCTCGGCACCAGGCTCCGTAGGCTTCGGCGCCAGGCGCTAGGGCACCCGTGCTCGCTCTCGCTCTCGCAAGCCGTGCGCATCCGGAACCCTCGGCGTCTTTGCTCGCGTGCGCTCTCGCTTTCAGCGAGCGCGTCCGGTCTACGCGATCTCGCTCTGGTCTTCGACGTCACCCGCGCATGTCTCAGCACCCTGAGGAGCCGAAGCTCCTGCGCTAACGTCCTCGCACCCAGCGAACACGCTCCGTGCTCACGAGCTCTCACTCCCTCGTTTTCCTTGTCTTCTCTTCCGTCGCTATTTGTTTGGTTTAAATTTATTAAGTTAATTCCGTCACTTTAATTAGTTTCTTAATTAGTTTAATTAATTTGTAATCAGGAGATATTGGAAGAGCATTGCAAGATCCGGCAAATATACGGCGTGGTTCTTGATTTTTAGCCCACATGCAAAGGATCGGGTATCTCAAACGTATCAAGAAGAGAAGAAGAGATAGAGAGTTTGTGGACTGGGTAAACGAAGAGAAGAAGATGTCGGTCGAGAGATACTTTAGGGTTTGTTTGCTGTTTAGTTTTGGCCATTAAAAAAAAGTGGGGGCGAGAATGGGAGGAAAAAAAAAAAAGGCCAGTGCCAAGCCTCGAACTTGGGATGATTAGACAGGCGGACAAACTCATATTGGCCCAATACCAATTGAGCTAGCGGGCTTTAATGATATTCCATGGATTGTGTATATATTAGTAGTATATTGGCGTTATATAATTTTTTTTAAAAAATAAACGGTTCGTGTCGGGTATCCGACAAGGTGATTTCCCTGACCCGAACGCGAACCGTTTACAACTGTGTTTTCTCGGTTCGTGTCATTTTCGTGTCGTGTTTTTTCGGTTTCGATTTTTTTCGTGTCGTGTTGTTGTGTTTTCGTGTCGTTTTTTTTTTGTTTCGGGTTTTTCTGCACACCCCTAATAGCCTAGCACATAAGCCGAGCGGGGTTCCATCCTAAAACCAATTGGCTATAGGAGGAGTAACCCACTAGCTTATATACTAAGGCTTCTTTGTTCATATTATCGATGTGTGACTCTTTTGGTCTCTTCACATCTTTCATTCTCTCAACAAGAATCAAGAGAAGAAGCGAAGCCAAGACGAAGAGAAAAGGAAAAAGGAGTTTTGTAGGAGTGGCGCCCACTGATCCTCAGCACCCGCGTAGGAGTCTCAACACCCGCTGGAGTCGGCACCTGTCACTTTCCATCGGCGCCCTTTGATCCCGTATCTCAGCAGATTCTGCGCGAGGACTTCTGCCGGCTCATTGGGCTTTGCTTGTACACTAAAGGATGCAGATTATAGGGTTTTAAGCACTATAAATAGGGCTATCTTCTCAGTCATTCTACACACCTCATTCAACACACATCACCTCTCTCCTCTCATTCACTTCAGAGACGAATTTGATGCAGAAGTCGTCTTTTCTTACACTTTTCTTTATAGTCCTCATGGATCTTTCAAGCTTTGATATTTTTAGGTACGTTATGAGTACTTAAGACTCTTTTCAGTTTCTTATAGATTCTAGACATGTTTGGTTTGTGAGGATTCTATTTTACAGTTACTTCTATTATTATTATTTCCATTTTTTTTATATATTGAATTGCTTATGATGTGATTATATTTAGCTTCACGACCTAGATATAGTTGCATCTTGATAGGTTTTTGATTTCATCCGCTAAGCAGGGCAAACCTATAGTAGCAAACACGTCTTGATGAACGGGTTGGAATTCTAGATAGTGTAAGGAGATCGACACTTGAATAATATTGTTTATAGGTAAAGGCAGGAGCTAGGTTGAAAACTATGTGACAACTTGCTATAACCAATATGTTGTATTAATTACTAAAGTTCTAGAGATTAGGTAATTAATGTTGCTCGTCCCCATGCTAGAATAAGACGCATCTAATGCATACAAAAACCAATATGCTAGGGTAGTTGATATGACTAAAGGTAATTGTTGATGATTCAATCATCAATATGTCGACCATTGTTATGAATTTGTAAGGAATTGACTCGTTCTCAATCACTTACAACCCACCTTGACTATGATTTCTTCTCCCTGTTATTACTTTCGTCACTGCGATAACACTGCTTTCACAAACCATCTACTTCCGTTACTTGTTGACAAAAGAAACACATAAGAATAGGTTAAGCTTTCCCTAGATCGACACCTAGACTTACTAGCTATACTAACTTATGAAGTGTGGGTTGTCTTTGGATGGATTAACGACCATCGTAGAGACCTGAGACCGTACCAACAAGCACCAAAGCACAAAGATCATTGACGACCTCAAGACCTCCAACACACATGCTACGCATTTCAATATATAAATCCATCTCACCAATATGAAAAAACTCCTCGTTAATTGAAAGATCTGAAAATAAATTTCTGAACAACGGAACCATAGTAAGGCAAGTCTAACTCAGACAAATCGATTGATGAAATCACCAAAACAACATTAGTAGGTTGGTACATCCTCTTCTTAAATCCAATCATAAAAGGGAAACAACTCAACAAGTGATTACGGATTACACACAAATTTTGGGCATACGCCAGTTTGAACTTTGAAGATTCAAAACTGTAAAAAAGAAGCCCAGCAGAGGCCCAAATGAATGGATCAGAGGTCCATCTGCGCGGCCCATTCGTCCATCTTGTTAATACATTTTGGATCTTCCCAGTTTATCATCATCATCATCTATTCAAACACCACCCATCATTCCTGCAAAACATACTTGAAAATGAGCTCGAATCGGAGTATATTATTATTTACTCTGAAAACATAGGCAATGCCAACTTTTATTCCCTTTATAAAACTTGGCTCTCATCGTTCCAACTCATCCTAATATTATATTCTGATTAATTTTAACCTATGATTTACCAAGTTAACCCACATGTCGGGAACCAACCAAATAATTATAAATACTTGATATTTAAGACGGAGTATGTATGTATATAATTAAGAAAGGAATTAAAAAGGAAGCATTTGAGTTTTACCTTAGATTTGTTTTGCAGGATTTGAGGATAGTAGCCAAAAGCTCATCCCCTGCAACCCGCCTTATGCCCCTCACAAGCTCGTCTCTTGCGATTCTCTTTTTCTAAAAATCAACAAAACAACCTTATTTAGTGGTTAGTGGTGGCTTTATTCCCACCCAAAAAAAAAAAAATTTAATTTAGGCAACCAAATTACACTTCGATCAAGTCATTAGCATGATAGGTTTGTTATTAAAAAAGGAAAAAAAAATACTTATCAAGCCTACGACCCGAGAGGTGTACAAATTTTAAAATAAAAACTGTCTACCAGTTTTTCAAACTAGTTTATTTTATGTGTTTCATATCCAACTAGCTTTCAACGAGTATTTACTCTTACTCATATGTGATATGTGAGAAAAAAGAAAGCACATGTAACTGCAAACAAGAGGCAATCATCAATCACGTTGCAAATATAAGATCCAAGTAACCTAGCTCTTTGTTACGAACACAAATCCACTATAACTCATGGGTATGGACAGATTGATAGTGACTATTTCATGCAATTCTTGGGCTAAATCAAGACTAGTCTCATATTTTGTAACCGACTTGTATCATATATGGAACGTGGTGAAACTATCTACCAAGTCAGTCAATCAAGTATGCCAAATTCAAACACTTACTGAAAAGTCTTCCAAGTGATTCTTGATCAAGCTCATGGAATGTGAAGGCAATAGGTTGGAGAGCGCCCCAATGAGAGCACCCAAAGACATCCATGGTGACACCGGCACTGGTGACTGAGACGGGGAGTCGATCACCGCCTTGAAGCTGACCACAAACTCCGGGAGGATGTGTGTGTTCATATTGGTGCTCCACACAATGTACCTCTTTGGAGATACAATATTGTCGACACCTGAGTCGAAACACTCTGAACTTGGATGAGTTTGATTTGAACCAGGTGGTATAGTCTCCACATTCCCCAGCAGAGCCCTGCATAGCAATACATGCCTCAACCCGCCTTCATCCTCAACGGTTGATTCCACACTGCAAAAAATAAAATCCCCAAATTCCACCATTACTCCACAAACAGAGTTCAATTACAGAGGAATAAAAAGCAAATTACAAACAGTGCACCTCAATATCTCTCTGTTAACTAAGATAAAAATAAAAGAAAAGATGATACTGTGATGGTAATTTACCTTTGGAGCGGGGAACAATCGGGAGAGAGGTGGACACCGCGGCCATGGACGGTGCCAGGGCCCCGATTTATCTCCTCGTGGCTGAATCCATGTGCGAAGATCTTCTCCACACCAGCCTTTGAAGTACCGAACCACCCGTACCTTACATTCGCGTTTCCGGAATTCTTCTGCGCGAGAGCGCGGAGGTAGATCTGAAACGCCATGAGATTGGCCTGCGCCGGCGCCGCCGACCAATTCCGCCGGTGGACCACCGCTACATCTGCCTCGACGCCTGATCCGAGGCAGGATAGGAACCTCCGTTTGATTACGATGTGCAACCTCTCCCCCTCACCGACTGCAATCAAGCCGAATCCTCCGTCGCCGTCGCCGCCGCCGCCGCCTGAGAAGAGCTCCGTCAGCGGCATCTTGCTGCCGCTAACGCCGCTCTCGCAATCAGAGAGGGAGCCATGATCCGGATCGCCATGGTTTTCGAGGAAAACATCGCCGGAAGCTTCGATGTAACCGCTGAGCGGGTGTTGATTTTCTCGGTGGTGCCGAAAAATCATGTTGCGACAACAAATTAGGGGACTAAGAAATTGGATTGCGAATTGAGATTTAATGATCGAAAGCAGGGGAGAGCTCTGGATCTTGTTGGCCAAGAAAGATCATGAATCAGGACTCGGGAGAAAGATGCTTGAAACCGACTAACAGCAAAACTTGGAAGGGATGGGTATTTGGGCTTCATGGCGGTCGTTGTCCAAACAAAAAGGGATTTTAAAGAAAAAAAATATTTTGTGGTTATAAAGAGGAAATCCGAGGCGGCAAACCGACATAGGGTCCAAGGTTTTCCGAACGTGGAGTCGAATTACTACTTTGCCCCGGACTTTAGCAATAATTACAGGCCCCCGAATGTGGAGTCGAATTACGACTTTGCCCCAGACTTTGTCTCGAGCACGTAACCTAGCTGACAAGAGTCAAGTACATGATAAATCGGCTTGCGCCGACCGGCTCGACCTACTAGTAAGCAGCAATGCAAACCTTGGATTTTCATCTAAGGAAAAGGGCAGAGGTAGAGGCAAATATCGAACCCGAGACCTCCTTAGCACCTCTTACTCCACACCTAGGGGTGTTACTATGACCCTCCATCCTATATTATAATTCACAACAATGAATTTGGTTAGAATGATTATACGTTTTCGCTAATATATCTTATCAATATCTTAACAACTTTTCAATTAATCATCATAATAACTATATACTTGATAATGCATCCTTTGTATAGGCATTTTGAGCCATTCTTAAGTCATTTAGGTTGCATTTAGACACGTTTTTAGCATAAAGTGCATTCATTGTCTTTAAAGTTGCAAAGTTCAAAATCTACGCTTTTTGTGTCTGTTTTATGCAGATTCCCGAAATCACATCTCAAGCGAGGGACAAGGTTATACCTTGGAGCTATGGAAGTCTAAAAAAAGAGTCGAGAAAGAAGACAAGAGAAGCATCGGAGAAGCCAAGACACAAGAAATGGATGAGAAAGGCAGTCTGCCGAGGCGGCACCCGCCGCTAAGAACTGGCCCCCGTCGATTCCGTATCTTCATCAGATTCTGACGCGGCCAAATCTGGCCCATTGGGCCTTGCCTTTACCCTGATTCTGCCGACCCTTAACACTATAAGTACACCTCCTCTCCAGCCATTTCAGAAGAACACATCTCAACAGACATCACTCTCATACTCAACTCTCTCTCTCTCTCTCTTCTCTCGCCAATTTTGAAGACGGATTCGATACAAAAGTCGTATTCTCTTCTGTTTCTCTTTGTAGTTTTTATGAATCTTTCAAGGCTTGATGTTTTCAGGTACATTATAAGTACTTAAGACTAATTTTAGTTTCTTACCGATTCTAGACATGGTTGGTTTGTGAGGATTATGCATTATAGTTACTTCTATTATGATTATTTCCATCTCCTTTATGCTTGATTGCTTATACTGTGATTATATTTAGCTTTGTGACCTAGATATAATTACACATTGCTAAAGTTTTGATTACATCCACTAAGCAGGGTCGAATCTATAGTAGCAAACACGTCTTGATGAACAAGTTGAGATTCTAGATAGTGTGAGGAGATCAACACTTAAATAATATGCGAGAGCTAGCTAGGTTGACAACTAGGTGATAACTTGCTATGAACTATGACTTATATTGTTAAATTGCTAAAGGATTGGGTAATTAATGCCGCTCGTCCCTCATTGCTAGAGTAAGACGCATTCTATGCATAGAGAAACCAATCTGATAGAATAGCTAGGCCTGCCCACGGGTCACGGGTCAACCCGTGACCCGACGGGTTTGGCGGGTCGGCGACCCGGCGGGTCATGGACCTGGTGGGTCCGGGTCAGGCGGGTTAGGGTCGAGGGGTTTTGAACCCGGCAGGTTGACCCGCCAACCTGTAAAAAAACTAAAAAAAAAAACTAAAATATATATTTATATGTATAATTTATAACAATAATAATGATTATTATTATAAATTATAAATATAAATTATAAACAAAACTAGAATTCATATTTATAATTTATGATTTATAATAATAATTATTATAATTATAAATATAAATTATAAACAAAACTTGAATTCATATTTATAAAATATAAATATAAATTCATATTAATATGCAACTCATTTGCAAATGCAATATGTAATGCATGGTAAGATTGATCATTTGCTTATCTCCTTTTATAGGGTAGGATACTCCCATCCACCTATCCTCTCATTTCCGATGTGGGACAAAAAATCTCTCATTTCCAATGTGGGACAAAAAAATGGAACTTATTCACCAACACTCTCTTCCTCTCATATATTCATATTCACTTAGTTGTTTTTGTTAAATTATATTAATGGTTATCAATATTTTCATGTTATTTCAAATAGATCCATAACCTTATATTTATTTCATTGTTGAATTGTATCTTTTTTAACCTTATATTCACTTAGTTGTTTGTGTGATTTATTAAAACCATCCTATTTCGTCCTATTAAAAAAGATGCAATTCAACACTAAAATACATATAAGATTATGGATCTATTTGAAATAACATGAAAATATTGATAACCATTAATATAATTTAACAAAAACAACTAAGTGAATATGAATATGTGAGAGGAAGAGAGTGTTGGTGAATAAGTTCTATCTTTTTGTCCCACATTGGAAATGAGAGATTTTTTGTCCCACACAGAAATGAGAGGATAGGTGGGTGGGACCGTGGGAGTATCCTACTCTGTAAAAGGAGAAAAGCAAATGATCAATCTTATCATGCATTACATATTGCATTTGCATATGAGTTGCATATTAATATGAATTTATATTTATATTTTATAGATATGAATTCTAGTTTTGTTTATAAGTTATGTTTATATTTGTAATTATAATTTTTATATTTATAATATAATTATTATAATATAAATATAAATATATATTCTAGTTTATATTTATATTTATAATAATAATAATTATAAATATAAATATACTATAGTATAATTTTTCAAAAAGTTTTTTTTTAATTTTGTTGGGTTGACTCGTGACCCGACGAGTCGACCCGTGACCCGCCGGGTCACCTTGACCCACCGACCCGCCTCTCCACGGGTTCAAGTACGGGTCATGACTTCCCCCGACCCGTGACCCGTCGGGTCCGACCTGCCAACCCGGCGGGTCCGACCCGTGGACAGGCCTAAGAATAGCTAATAGAATTAATAGTACCTATAAAGGATCCAATGATCGTCATGCCAACCATTGTTATGAATTTGTAAGGAGCTAAATCATTCTCAATGGCTTACAACCCACTTTTATTATGTCTAATTATTTATATTATTTGCATTACCACTACTTTTACAACCATTTGCTTCTGTTACTTGTTGCCAAAAGAAACACATAATAATAGGTTAAGAGCACCTGCAATGGGGGGTTTTAAGAGGGTTTTTAGGTGAAAAATCAATTTAATAATAGGATATGGAGAGAGAAAAAATTAAAAACGATTGAGACAGTTTCTTATTAAGAAACTGCTCAAAAAACCCAAAAACCCCCCAAAAAACTTACAGGTGGGGTAGGAGGGGAGAGAGTGTGTGAGAGAGAGGGAGAGCATGTGGGGTCTAATTTAAAGGAAAAAGGGGTAGGCATTAAATGTGATTCAATTCTTTTTCTTGATATTTTTTAAATATATGTGTTGAAGGGTTTTTAATAGGTTGTATGGATGTGGGTAAATGCTATTATTATTCTGGGTTTGAATGGAGTTGGACATACTGTGGCTTCACTCCCAGGTTGAGATCTGAAATTGGTGACAAAATCAGCCCCATTGTTGTCCTCAGTCACGGAGCTCACCTCCTCTTTAAAGGACTGCAGTACCCCTTTGGCATTACTCTATTTTGGTCTATTTGCTTGCTCAAGTCGTCTTGGCCTTGTGCTTCGGTTCATACGCTGAACTGGCTCATCTTGTATCCAATAACAATGACTCTCTATGGTCTTATTAAAACTTGGGATTTGATAATTTTTGAAATCCTATGTATCATAAGCTGTTGTAGGCTTCAATCCTTAGCACTCTACTGGCGTAAATTTCATATTACAGTTATTTGTTGGTTCTACTGGTTTAAATACTCTCTTGTGAGGTTTACAGGTAAAACAATTGGGATGGCGAACTCAAGAACCCCCTTGATCTGGTCAAGTTGGATTGTAGATACAGATGTCCGTGAGTTTGCGTTTATTAAGATTAAGGGTGAACAGTTTATAAAAATTCCATCCAATCCAACCCTTGTTATCAATTGCAAGTTGTTGTCATCTATGGAGACTTCATCAAAAGAAAAAGGTAAAAAAACGTTGGTGGTGGAAATTTTTTCTTCCTCCTCAAACAAATCCCGTAAGGGCCCAAACCCTCTTTATGAGGCAAAACAATATGGGAGCTTGCTCCCGGACGAGGGCAATAGCCACCAAGCCAAAGACAACAAAAAGGAAAAATCGACCTCGTTGCTCTTGCAATGTTTATTCCATTTATCTTGCTTGAGTAGCTCCCCAAACCGACTCCGGTTGCGGTCTGTATTGCTGCTACTATGGGGTTTCTCCATCTTCTTCGTAATGTTTGATGGTTTAATCCTTATAGTTAAATTAATGCTTATAGGGATAATCTCTATTGTTAAAAATTTGTCAAATAATGTTTTCCTCAAATTAAATTTTCAAAATCCAATCGATTTAAGGACTCTAAAATCCGGTCTTTTTATCATCACAAGGTATACATGAACATATGTTTTTAGAATTGTAGGGGTATAGGAAAAAGAACTTTTTGGACGAAAATTGATTCTATGTGTAAAAATGAACATATTCAAATTCTTGCTCTAGCAGAAACCAAATCAGAAATAATTCCCGACGACAAGATGTGGAAAAATGTTGGATTTGATGAAGCGGTCTGGTCGCCGGCGACTGGTCGATCGGGTGGAATTGGTGTCCTATGGAAATCCTACCAATTACTAAATTTTACGATTTCCATTGCCCTTCACTTACCGCATATAATTGGTCTCAGACTTGATAGCTTGATTGAGGGGTTTCCTATCCTTGTATTGTTCGTCTATGCCCCTCCGGGTCCTAATGAAAAAGAACCGTTTTGGGTTATGTTAAAATCAATTGTGATTGACTCACCCATCCCGTGTATGGTTTTAGGTGATCTAAATGAAATTATATGTTGTGCCGACAAGCTCGGTGGTGCCTCTACCCGGACTTCTAGGTTCGATAGACTTCTCTCCTTAAAAAATGATTGTTCACTGATAGACCTCCCCACCTTTGGAAACGCGTATACTTGGAGGAAGAATCTGGATGAAGATTTCAACATCCGTGAAAAACTCGATCGGGTGCTTGTTCACCAACAGGTTATCGAAAAATTTCCTAATATGATCACATATAACGGAGCTTTCTCCTCCTCAGATCACTGCCCAATATCAATATCTTTTGAGGTCGACTCTACTTTTAAAGCTCCTCCTTTCAAGTTTGAAAATGCTTGGCTACTTCGGAAAGATTTCCGCAATATAGTTAAACAATCCTAGAGGGCCAATTGCCCGGGATCTGCCATGTTTCAATTAATGGTTAAACAAAAAATCCTTAAAAAGAAGGCAAAGGAATGGAATAAAACAACCTTTGGGAACATCTTCCGCCAATTGAAAGGGGTGGAGACTGAGCTCCTGCACATTCAATCCACTGGCCCAGGGATAAATGTTCAAGCAAACTACAATAAAGAAAAGTGCCTCATAAAAAAAGAAGGAGAAACTTCTCCTCTTTCAAAAAACCTTTTGGAACCAAAGAGCCAAAACCAAACATCTTAAGCTCTCGGATTCCAACACAGCATATTTTCACCGAGTGGCGTCGGGGCGAAGGCATAGGAAACAAATACGTAACATCGCTTCTTCCACTGGAACTTTGGTTGTAGGCGAGGAAAATGTTCGGAATGAGATTAAAGAGGATTTCGACAAAAGATTTAAGAAAGAACCGATAGACGACAGGCTCCTAAACGAGTTGTTGGAGCTAATACAACCATCAATTACACTTGAGGAAAACAATTTCCTTGTGGAACTACCGTCTAACATGGAGATTAAAACTGCAGTTTTCAATTTAGGGAAAAATAAATCCCCGGGTCCTGATGGCTTCACAGCTGAATTATATAAAAAAATATTGGGATATAGTAGGTACATCCGTAATCCGAGCAGTTAAAGGTTTCTTCCATTCCGGAAAAATGCTTAAACAAATAAATCACACATTCATCTCCCTTCTCCCAAAAAGAGAAAATCCGACTGCCACCTGTCATTATCGACCAATCAGCTTATGTTCCAATATGTACAAAATTATATCCAAAATCTTGACTAATAGAATGAAAACGATTATTGGGAAACTTATTCACCCTCTACAAGGCGCTTTTGTATCTGACAGGGCTATTCAAGATAATGTTCTGATAGCTCATGAAATTCTTCACTCCTTCGGATCTCGGAGGGGTCGTGAGGGATGGTTAGCAATAAAACTAGATATGGAAAAAGCATACGATAGAGTCGACTGGAATTTCATAAAAAAGGTACTTGGGAGATTTGGTTTCCACGATAAATTTATTTCATGGGTCATGGAATGTATCACGACGGTATCTTTCTCAGTGTTAGTCAACAATGGTCCTACTGACCTGATCTTCCCATCCAGGGGTCTCTGTCAGGGGGACCCGATTTCCCCATTCCTATTCATTTTAGGTGCTGAGATTCTGACCCGGAAGCTCGTTGCTGAGGCAAGACTGGATAAAACCCACATCGGCTTCCCGATTGGAAAACACGGCCCCCGGATCCCGTTTCTCACCTTCGCAGATGACATCATAATCTTCTCGAAAGGTGGTTTGGATGCTGGGCGCAAGGTGAAGTCGATTGTAGATTCATACTGTAAAGTTTCGGGCCAAAAGGTCAATTACCATAAATCTAGTTTCCAAGCTACGAGAGGCATCGCTAACCATAGGATCCTAGAACTGCACAACTGTCTTAACATTACAAATGAAAACTCAATAGAGAAATATCTTGGTTGCCCTATTATCAATGGGCGTGTGACCAAAAATACTTTCGAAGAAATCATTTGTAAGTCTAAAGAACAATTGAGTAAATGGAGGGCCAATGCCCTTTCTCAACAAGGACGCACTATCTTAATCAACTCAAATCTTTCTGCTAAGCCACTCCACTTTATGCAGAATTTCATGCTCCATGCGACGTTGCACAAAGAACTTGACCAGATAAACCGCACTTTCTTTTGGAACAAGGATCTTCAGTACCGCCCACTAATTAGCTGGGATAGGATTTGCAAACCGAAGCATTGTGGGGGTTTGGGGATTCAGAAATCTAGCGACATGAATGAGGCTCTCCAAATGAAGCTTCTTTGGAAGATTCTGGCTGAGCCTAGTAATGTATGGGTCTCGTTGATCAGACACAAGTACCTTCGCTCTGCTAGCATTTTCGAATACAAAAAAATTGGGTCAACCTCCTGTCAATGGTCTAAGCTCACAGCTCTAATTAACAAATTTAAGTCGGGGCTTATTTGGTCTGTAGGAAATGGGAAATCAATTAAATTCTGGACTGATAATTGGATCACAACTTCTTCCTTGTCATCCATGGAAGATTGCCCTCAATATTATAATCAAGAGGAGATGGTCAGTGATTACATTATGGGGGGAAGATGGTGGAAGGAAAAACTCCAGAGCGCATTACCTAACTGCTTGGTACGTGAAATTCTAGACATTCCGCTACCCGCCTCGTAATTTGAGGACAGGTTATACTGGTGGCCCGATAGGGAGGGATGGTTCTCCACTGCTAGTGCATACAAATTGATAACAGCTCAGTCAACACTTCCCCCTGATAATAATTCCTGGATATGGCAGGCTAATATTCCCCCGAAGATTAAAAATTTTCTTTGGAAAGTATCACAAGATGGTCTTCCAACCGCTTCTAGGCTATCCTATCGGGGGACGTCTATCCCGACAACCTGTTCTTTATGTAATGGGGGGCCCGAGGACGATGTCCACCTTTTACTAGAGTGTCAATTTATACGAGCGATCCATCAATTCCCCCCTCAAGTCCAATCAACTATTGCATGCATGATTGTCCAGTCTCGGGACATCAAGCCCATTTTGTCAGTTGGGAAGAATCTTAACTCCTCGGCGCTGGAGAGCCTTGCTTTCTCTTGGTGGTCTACATGGTATATTAGGAATCAATATTTGTTTCAGCGGGTGGCCATTCCGTAAAAAGACAAAGTATTACGTCTGATTAAATCGCACATAGACAATTGGAACAAGACATCTGTGGTTGAGATTGATTTAGAGAAGGAGTTTAGTCATTTCATCCCCAAAACTCCAAAACAGAATAAAAGACAAAAAAATGTTTCTTGGCGTAAGCCACCGTGGGGTACGCTAAAGCTCAATTTCGATGGATCATCACTTACAAATAATGATAGCACTACTGGGGCCATTATCAGAGACTGGGAGGGTCAACTAGTATTAGTGTGTCACAAGAAACTAGGCAAACAACGCCCTCTCACTGCGGAAGCTCTCGCTCTCAAAGTGGGAATCCAACACGCTCGCCAACTCAATATAGACAAAATTCAAATCGAAGGTGATTCTAAGATAATCATTGATCACTTAAATAGCAAAACCAAATGCCCCTGGGAAATCGAAATGATTCTTTCTGATGTACAAATTCTGCTATCGACTATGAAAGAAGTCTCATTCTTTCATGTTCCTCGTATGGGGAATAGAGTGGCTGATAAGGTTGCACACCTTTGCCACTCTGCCCGAGGAGTCAATATTAAAAATAATACAGGTCTTCTTGACCTCATCCGCAAGGATGCTACCGGGTAGAGCCTTCTCACCCGAAATCTTTCCTAATCAAAAAACAAAAAAGGTTGTATGGATGTGGGTGTAAAAATAAGTTGGGTTTTTTAGGAGGAGAGAAAGTGATAAAAGGTGATTAAGAAACCGTAGAAACCCGTATGGATGCGGATGCTCTAAGTTTCCCCTGAACCAACACCTAAACCTACTAGCTATAATAGCTTATAAGGGCGGGTTTCCTTTGAACAGATTAACGACCCTCGTAGAGGCTGTACCAATACTACTAACAATTCCATAAGTTAATTCCATAAAACTTTTAAGAAAAACTCATCTATAATTTTCAAGACATAAACAATAATTACATAATTCATAACAATTCCATCATATCACTCAATAAATCCTGTAAACAAAAACTCAATCTCTATTTTTTTTTAACAAATGAACAATATAACATTCAATATAAGATCGAGAAACTAACCTTGATTAAACAAGGGTAAAGTATGGGATACTTTATATGGAGAAGAAGAAGAAAATTTCACACCATTAACGTTGGTTTTGAGAGCTTGGACGAAGATGAAGAATGGATGAAGAAGAAGCTAGGTCGGTAGGAGTAACTGAAGGGGAGGATGAAATGTGGTATACGTTTAACAAAAAATGCGGATTCAAACTATGGGTCATCTACATAGATTCCCCACTTCAGCCCGGAAGAATCTTGATATTGTGAGCAAAGAATAAAACGCGATCTCAAACCGCGTTTTAGCCGAAAAGTCACATTTCAGCAGAATCTTATTAACTTTTGCTGAGTGGCACAGAGAAACAATTCCAAGTTTGAAGCAAATACTAACTATTAGATTTACAATAAAAATTTCTTATAATTATGTTTTGAAAGTGTGTTACACACATATAAAGTCATTTTGTAAAAATCGTTAGCACAAGTGTACAAATACTTTCAAATTGAATAAAATTTAAAAATACCGTACAAGGCACGAGTACTGAACCAATTTATTGTTTAATAATGATTTGGTTTTCATTCACTTGTAGTTACAGATTATCTTATAGATTGTGTACGTTGATTTTTATTTAAAATTTTTAAAAATTATACTTCATCTATTTTCTTTTAGGTTTTCTATTTAATAAAAAAATAGTATTATTCTCACGACATGCTGGGTTTTTTTAATAAAAGGAATATCCAAAAAAATGCTTTGACTTTATTTAAGATTTTAAAAAATAAAACATATATAGATGATTAAAGGATGGTTATATATTTGTATTGTAAACTGCAACCTAAGGTCCATCTAACTTATAAATCTTCTAATTTATTTTGTAAAAGAAAATTTTTTAATTTATAATTGTGGCATATTTCATATCGATGAATAAAATAATATCATATAGTAAATATAGAAAATTTTAACATTAATATTTGAATGATGATATTGGGAATTTTTTACAAAGGTGGACGACAAATATAATAAATTGATTTATCGAGGAATGTGTAATTAGGATAGAGTGAAATAAGCAAGGATGTAAATTAGGCCAATTTGCACCAATATACCAAAAAATATGAGGTTTGCAAAAATAACAATGACATTGATAAATTGCAAACAGTGGGTCCAATGTCATTTTTGCAAAAAAAATGCCCACTTACTTAGCCGGTTGCAGGTCGGATAGGAGGAGGAAGTGTCGAACATGAGAGAGATAAGAGAGAGAGAGAGAGAGAGAGAGAGAGAGCAACGAAGAAAGAGGCTCTCGACGGAGGATGAGGCGGAAGAGGCTATCGACGGAGGCGAATCAGTTTGGCAAGAGGAAGTTGTAACTAGCGGAAGATGGAAGAGGATCAACCGACGCTACTTTAGTATTATACACACATTTTAGTTTAGTGACAGAGTTTTGTAGTTGGTGAAAATAAGTTGGCGACGCTACTTTAATGATAGTTTCAGGTGAGAGAAACTAGTCAAACTGTTAAAATTTTATTTGGTGACAATATTTTGATGATATATAATGTGGTAGTGACATTTATTGTTATGTTGACATATTTTTGTTAGCATTAATGATTCAACGTTTTAAAATATGGGTTGATAATAATCTCTTGGTGATATCTGATGTTATGGTGACAATTTTTTAAGGTTATAATATCGTGGTGACAGTATATTGTCATCAACCTCGTCACTAACAATTGTCACCAACAACTATCACGAGGAAAATCATCTATTAGCAGAAAAATAATAATTTTTCACCGGGAAAAAGTGATGCTGACAACTGCCACCAGAAGAAAATCAACTGTAAAAAAAATCTATGTCACCAGGAAAAAAACAATTGTCAGAAGGAAAAAAAAATCCCCTAAATGTCACTAGAAAAAGTAAAATGTCACCAAAAAGTCAATTGTCACCGAAACAACTGTCACCAAAAAAATATAATTAATTCTCACTGGAAAAATTGTCATCAAATATAGGCATTGACCGAAATGGCCACACATTGAGAAATTTGGGTCGGAATTTCAGTGTCAAACCGTAACTCCATTGAAGAGAGGGGCGACAGATGCTGGGGAGAATGGATTTTCAATTTTAGGATTTTCAATTTATGGAATGTCGAGTTGGGGTCCTTGGGGAGAATGGGTTGAATGGGGTTGAAATTATTTGAATGTACAAACCCTAACCTTATGGGTGGTGGGCGGTTTGAGGATGAAATTGAAGGTCGAAATAGGGTAGAAAGGGATTGAAAACTCCAATTAATATTTGAAATCTATATTTCGAAAACTTGAAAAGCGTATGCGGATTCGTTCGTCTGGCTTGGTGAAACGATTGGATAGCTTAGATTTAGTAACCTGTGTATTGCTCTTCGAATTGGGGAAGTTCGACAGATCTTGGGTTTCTAATGATGTTGGATATGATAAAGGGGAATTTGAATGGTATAAGGAATGTGTGCTTATGAGTTTGAAAATTGGAAACTTGGAGAGAATTTGGAGATTGAGGTTGTTTGTAAATAGTTGCATATATAATTCTCACAATTGGTGATAGTTGTACATCTTTATAAGTTTTTGCTATGTGTTGAAGTATGTCGTGATTGAAACGAGGCAGAGATACACTACACGAATCCGATGTCATTTGAGAGTATTGTAAGTTTGTGATATGTGTATTACATAAGTTTATGAGGGTTGAGACTATTGTGTAGCTGTGTCATTTATTGCATTCTTGATTCATTTCAGTTGAGCATTTATTGCATTCTTGATTCGTTTCAGTTGAGCATTTAAGCATATGAGCATCTAATTCAGTTGAGCATATGAGCATGTGTATTTGTGTAGTTGTAGTTGTGTTGGTGATGTTAATCGTTTCATGTGATATATGTGCAGCCTACACTAGCTCTCCCTTCGGAAAAGTATTTTTGATGGAGGTCGAACCACTTCTCGAAGATGGGTCTCCTTAATGGAATGGACGAGACCCTATCTGCGACGGATTGGAAAATCTTGAAGGAATGCAGGCTAGAGGGCATTGTAATGAACGAGAATAATGTGTCGTATTGATGCATCCTAATTCACTACTTTCTTAAGCAACAACTCAAGACCTTTAGTACTTCGTTATGTTTCTTTTAGGTCTTAAACGTTTCCTCCCTTTTGATGACTGATCATGTATGTTCTGGATTTCTGTATGGATGATTTTATGGATGGTTGTTCTGAATATTGCGTTCTGACTGCTTTAGTTTGTGTTTAACGTTGTTTATCCTGCTGTTGGGAAGTTTTTGAGATTGACAAGATCCGGTAGGGGTTAGTCCTATATTGGATGAGACGTCGTTTTTAATGGCAAGAAAAAAATATTTACTTGCTAATAAGCATAAATCACAAACATTCGTGTTTCGCATCTTAGGCAAACAAAACGGACAACCCCATAGTGTAAGTTACGTACATGCAAAATAACAAAAACTAGACGATAAAAGGAAGGGTGTTAGAGTGAGAAGCTTGAGAGAGAAACTCTCTTTGAGAGTTTCTTTTCTCTTGTCTTTCTCATCTCGCTTTGGCCTTTCCTCATTAAAAATCTTCGATCCTTTTGAGATTTTTGTATATTTTTGTGTTAATCCTTTGGGTCGTTTGAAGGATTTGGAAGATTCTCGTTGGCTCTTGGGGTTTGAGGTTGGTGAGTGCTTTTTCGTGTTTGGTTCGTTGTTTTGCTATTTGACGCTAGTTTGTTTGGCCGGTTGGTGGAAGCGGGGCGAGTGGGTGGTCCGGTGGGTCCAACGAGGGTGTGTCGGTGCTGATTGTTGTGGTTCCGCCTTGTTGGCCGGGCTGTTTGCCTGTTGTTCATCATCTGTGTGCTCATTCTAGTTTCCGGTAGCCTTACGACGTCCCCGTTCGTGTCTGAGCGCTTGCTCTTTCCTTCTTCTCTGAGATTTTTTGGTTGCTCCGTTGTGTTATGCCACTGTTGTGGACCTTGGCGTAGTTTCTCTGGTGGTGGTGGTAGCTGTGTAGTTGCTTCGTCGTTGGTGGTTAATGACGTGACTCCGGCGAGATGGGTGCGGCAACAATGGCACATCCGGGGTCCTGGGTGGACTGGTTTTCCCGGTGAGTTTCTCCTTTCAGCTATCGCCGACGTCGTGATTGGGGCTGCATTTTTTGTCTGTGCGATGGTCCATGGTGGTCCGGCTTGCTTGGTCTGAGGGGCTGGGCTTGTGCTATCATCTCCCCTTTCCTTGGCTACCGTATTATTGTTGAAATGGGCTGAATGTTTGGCTGCTATGGTAAGGGTTTTGGTGGTGGTTCCGGTTGTTTGTGGCCTCTTAGGTGTGGCCAGCTGGTGGTGGTGCTTGGGTTGATGATGGCTGGGTCGTCATGGGTATGAGCTGCTCGTGGGTGGCCTGCTGCTGGGTTCGCTTTTCATCCCTCTCCCGCTGGAGTTGGACTGGCTGAGCGCTTGGTGGTGCGTGTGCTCTAGCTGTTGCTGGGCACGTGAGCTGTTTGTGTGCAGTACGTTGCGTGTTGCTTTCCCTGGTCTTCACGTGATTCTTTTCTTTTAAAAGCTGTAACCAATATTGCAGCTTTTATTTTGATTTGAATTATTTGTTGACTATAGTGGAGAATGACGTGTAACTTGAAGCTTTTAGGGGTGGTCTTCACGTGAAACATCAAGCTTTTAGGTGGTATTTTATATTTGAGTGGTTAGTGAGGTTGCGTGTAGTGGTATTTGTGTGGCTTAATTAAATGTTGAAGGGTAATATTTGTGGGTTAGACCGGTTGCATGTAGTGGATCTTAGATGATGCGATGTGTAATTTTGTGGGTCGACAGTGGTGGGATTCCATACTTTGTGGGTTGAAATTTGTGGCATAGCGGAGGTTAAAGCTCGGTTATTTAGTCGTTACACAATAATCCTACATTCCCACACCGGCAAGCAACTTATAATTTTGGGCTGAACGCAATGCTTGTTTTGGTGTGGACTGGGGTGTAGGTGTGTTGTGTGTTCGATTAAACGGCTCCTTTAACTTTATTTAGTCGTTACGCAATGCTTGTTTTGGTGTGGACTTTTGTGGGTAGATTCATGTAGTAGGACTTTTTGTGGGTAGTATCATTCTTTTACGTAAGACTCTTAGTATGGTCTTACTTTTGTTACTCTCAGGCTTTATGCCTTTATCTATATATTTACCGTTTCAGAAAATAACAAAAACTATCCTTCGCCTATGTCAAAGAAGAGGTGTCCTTAAGACGAGCGTCATATGATGACATTACCATTCCACATTTGCTTATGTCACCCCCGTACATAATATCCTCCTCCGACAAGCTCTCCAAGTGGAAGGAAACCACCCTCCTCCTAGGGTCACCCCGCACATAGTATCCTCGTCATCACTACTGACACATTTGATGACCAGCGTTTAAACGTTTCCACCTTCAGGATTTAAGTTGTTATGGACTCATTTCGTTTGGGTTTAATGTTTGATATCCTTATGCTGGGAAGTTTATGAGATAGATAAGATCTGTTAGTGGTTATTCTTTTATTGGCTTAGACATCGATTTTATTAGCAAAAAAAAAAATTATCTACTAGCTAGTAAGCAAAAATCACAATCATTCGTCTTCTGCATCGTCGTCAAACTATTGTGATTTGGTGCTTTGTATTACGTAATATTGTGCTTTGGACATTACTGTGATTTTGTGGTTTGTATTTCATAATGTTGTGGATGAAGCTGTAAAAGTAGTCCAACACAAACAAAAGATATAACCAATTGGATTGTTTGTTGTGAATGAAACTGCTAGTTATTTCACCCTTACATAACCCTAAAGTTTTAAGAAAATGTGTAACCAATTTGACGAGTACCCTAACTTGAAAATAGAATATATATATATATATATATATATATATATATATATATATATATATATATATATATAAGTCCAACACAAACAGCAGCAGTAAAGTATCAGACCAGATAAACGAATCTCACTACGTCTTCAATGAGGCACATGACCCATCCTTTGACATATATTCTTGTTGATATCCCCTGGCAGGAGGATTCCCTCTATAATGAGAAGGAGAGCAAACTTCAGTAGGGGACGTTATTCTCGATCATCACAATGCATCCAAGCCTGCTTTCCTTCAACATCTTCCAGTCCACAACAGTGAGGCCTTTGTCCATGCGATCCAGGAGGGCCATCTTGGAGAAGTGGTTGGACCTCCCTCTCAAGTACCTCTCCGAGGGGGGGGAGAGCTAATGTCGGCTGCACATATATCACATGAAACGATTAACATCACCAACATAAATACAGGAAATTATTCGACGTGCCAATATACAGGTATTTACCTTTTTGCTCGACGACTTAACAACTTTTTTTCCTTTTACAGTACGCATCGCTGCAGGGGGTTTAATCTGTGATCCAAGTGTACAAGTTAGTGCCAGTATAGGAAAAACCCTTGCCAATATAGTCCTAATTCTTGCCAGTATAAATATATGTCTGTCACTACAGAAAACATTAAACAGATCAAACAACTACAAAAATGACACAACTACACATGCTCAACTAAAAAAGATGCTATTCAGATAGATGCTCATATGGTCAAATGCTCAACTGAAACGAATCAAGAATGCAACAAATGACACAACTACACAATAGTCTCAACTCTCACAAACTTATGCAATACACATATCAGAGACTTATGCATGAGATATATTCGAATCCTTAAAATTCCTTCACCCCCTATTTAAAAAAAACGATCTAGATAGGATTCGACACAAATTTTCTGCACATCAGATTTGGGATTGAATCCAACACTAAAAGATGAGGGTTTACTAATTTGATTTCACACCAATTTTCTCACCATCGACCTCCCTTCCCCTCCGCTTATCTTTCCTTTGCCGGATTCCTCCTCTCTCGATGCGTCTTCTTTCTTCATTCATCCCCAATTTCCAAACTCATACGCACCCATTTCGTATATCATTCACCTTCCCCTTTACCATATCCAACATCATTCGAAACCCATCTCTCCCCTACTTCCCCAATTCGAAGCCAACACAGAAATTACTAAACCTAGCCATTCAACCGTTTCCCCAATCTAGACGAACGATTCCGCTCGCCCTTGACAAGCTAGTTGGACCCATCATTCGAAACCTATCTCTCCCCTACTTCCCCAATTGGGGGTTTTCATTTCGTTTCTACCCTATTTGGACCTTCAATTTTATCCTAAACTAATAATCAATGGAGAATCCCCACCCCTATCCCCAAACCGTCCACCACCATAAGGTTAGGGTTTGTACATTCAAATATTTTGAACCCTATTCACCCCATTCTCCCCAAGGATCCCAACTCGAAATTCCATAAATTGAAACCCCAAAATGCCATTAAATTAAGGAGGTAGAATAGAGATAGAGAATGAGAGCTAACCTCTCTTCAATGGCGGTTCGTCCCATAGGATGCCTCCCCTCTCTTCAATGGCGGTTCGTCCCTGAGGGTTTCTCTCCTCTCTCTCAGTTCCGACTTCCCTTGTCGCAACTGGATGCATCTTCGGTGACGCTCTTTCTCCTCTTTCTCCTCCCTTGAAGCTATATCAATGGCGGTCGGGTTCTCCCTCTTTGACGAAAAGGAGCGTTCCAGTTAACCCGTAATATGAGGTGAAACTAACCGGTTAGTTTTGCAAAATATTGGGTTTTTTTTTGTCATTTTTGCAATTTGGGCAAGGGGATAGCTATTTTTGCAAACAGCCCAATAAATTGGTATATTGACTGCCATTTTCTCTGTAAATTAAGGCATATATAGTCTCAAATTTTAAAAGGATAAAAATCAAGGTTGCTTTCTTTAATCAAAATATAAACAATGATTTAAGGAAGGAAATATTAAAAAACCTTTTATCTCAAAATCCCTTTTTAATAACCATCTTCATTAAAATAATAATAATAATTAATGTTTATAAAATAATAAAAGAAATAAAAAAAAAGATGAAAAAGAAAACCGATCCGACCCGAACCCATCCGACACCCGAATAATTGAAAAAAAAAAGTTTGGATCTAAGACCGATCGGCCCGATCCGAGTTTGGATCTAAGACCCAAAAGCAATCCGAACCCAATAATAACCCGAACTCGATTATATCCAAATGGACCGACCCGAAATCAACCCGAAACCCAATATTGCCCGACCCGAACATATTCGAAACTCAAAATTACCCAAACCCGATTATACCCAACACCCGAAACAACTAAAACTGAATATATTCGAAACCAACAAGAATCTTAGTATTTTCCCTAAAATACTCAAAACAACCTAAATATCTGATTACTTAATAATGGATGTTAATAGTATCATGCATATAGTATCATTAAATATAATCTTTTACTCCCTCCATTAAAAAAGTCATTTGACTTTTTAGCATTTCTTAAGACGCTAAAACTATATAAATATCAATTTTTTATTACCTCAACAAAAATATCAATTTTTTTGTTATTTTTACAATTTCATAGTTATGAGTAATAAGTATGAAATTAATATTGAAAGAATAATATTTTATATAATTTTGACTTTAAAAAAATATTCTAAAAAGTGAGAAGACTTACATTTTTTAATGAATGTAGTATTGATTAAGAATTGATAAACACTAATTTAATCAATATAAAAATGATAAATATCTCATAAGTAAAAAAAATTAAATAAATTTGATTTGATTTATCCAATATGATTGTTGCGGGTTTGATTTGACTGAAACCGATTCGATCGAAACTGTTGTGACCAAAACCCGATTCATCCGAACCTGTTTAGACTGAAACCCGATTCACCCGAACCCGTTTAGACGGAAACCCGATTTGCCTGAACTGAATAGGACCCGAAAACCCGAATGTATTCGATAAAATAATGTCGGAATAAACCCGATCTGAATCCGATTAGACCCGAATTGTCATCACACTCGATATCAACCCGAGTTCGATATGACCCGAAACCGAATTACCGACCCGAACCCGGCCCGACTCGCCCGATTGACACCTCTTCCTGACAAGTATTGTTTGAATTGACACTCATGAAGCATTCGAATTTTCCAACCAATATTACAATGATCCATGCATTCTCTAGTTTGTCATGAATTACCACCATAACACTAGCTAATTCCTTGATTAGAGTTTGGTGATGAATATATTTAATTAATATGCATGTTTATTTGGCTATCTTTGCCTAAAATATTAGCTTGTGTACCAAGGGCTGAGTATCAGGCTAGTGACATGGGTTTTCTTGTTGAGAATACTTTTATTGAGCAACCTGGTATAGCAAGGAAGGTGACAATCACCAAAGAATATTCAACCATCTTGATTGTTGATGTTGCCTTAAAGGATCAGCTTTAGGCTAGAATTTCATAGCTCAAGAAAGAATTGGTAGAGACCGATTCGGAATACGATTCAGAGAAGCTCGTTGAGCGAATTGCGAAGCTTTCCAGTGGAGTTGCTATCATCAAGGTTGGTGCTGCTACTAAAACTGAGCTTGAAGACTGTAAGCTCAGAATTGAATATGCTAAAAATGTAACTATTTCTCCCATTAAAGAAGGGTATTATGTCGGGTGGCGGGGCGGCTCTTGTTCATCTTTCAACATTCGTCCCAACCATCAATGAATAACTAGAAGACCCCGATGAACGTATAGGTGCCGACATTGTGCAGAAGGTTTAATTGTTCCAACTTCATCACTCTTATACAATAGTTGTGGTGGTATTGCTACATTTTTTGTTCTTCAACTCATTGTTTTAACTCCATTTATATGATGTACTCTCGTTTCACAATAAATTGCATAAAATGCAATTTAGCTCTTTCATTTTGTTTCAAAATGATTGTCATTTTCGAATCTTTACTATCTATTGTAAAAAAAAATTAGTGGGTTTCAAAAAATTAAAAAGCTAATCAAGATGTATTTGTGCTAACTTCTGAAATGACATCTATTTATTAAATGGAGGGAATACAAGTTTTTTCTTTTAACTTTGTCTTAGGGAGTTATTTTTTGCTCACTAAGGTGTCTTGCGATTGTTCGTTCTGACTGACTTTTACTGCTTGGCTATTATGCAGGCACTCGTAGATTACCGACAATGCTGGGGTGGAGGAGAGGGTAATTGGTTACAATGCAATGACAGATACTTACGAGGACTTGGTTGAGAGTAGGGTGATTGACCCAACAAAGGTGATAAGGTGCACCCTACAAAATGCAACTTCGGTGTTGACAACACATGCTATTGTTGAGAAGGCCAAGTCGAAGGCAGAGCTGCTGCCTCTCGGCAAGGCCTAATGTTATAAAAGGGTCTAGCCATTTTAGTTGAGTTGGTGATTTGAAGTAATATGTTTAAGATCTTCAAGAGGATAAACAACTGAGAATTTTAAGTGATTGTGCATTTGACTCGAGAAATAGTTTAAGAGGAGAACCAACTGAGAATTTGAAGTGATTGTCTATTTGATATTGTCTTAACTTTGATTGGATTATAGCACGTGTAAGAGACTACTTTTTCATTTTGAGTTGTTTGAAAATCTAGCAGATTTTTAGCAGATTTAGAAAGTGTTCTATGGTGCGCCAAACAATTTGTAGGGTGTGTATCTTTGTTTTGCAGTTGAAGAAGTACAGTTTTGAAGAAACCCAAAATGATTCAATTCTAATTTATAGCAAAAAAATATAATCAAAACTGAGCTTTTACAGATCTCCAAGTTAGTGTTGACGATCATTACTTGTTACAAATTAAACATTAGGATTTATGAGATAATTAATCATATCTCTTTCCTAAATCAATTTAACCAAACATTCACAAAGGCTAGAAATTCAATGATTTATCTTCCAAGTCAACCAAACAAAAACACAATCAAACACTAATCCTTTCCTTTCCCTTCCAATAAAGGCAATGAATCTCTTTACTTTCCGGACCTCTAACCAAACGGCCCCTAAATACCTACATTGTCTATTTATCAAGAAACAAAACGTATTTGTTGTTGACTAACAATCATCACCTAAAATGGTTATTGTGTTGGCAAGAATTGTTGTAACTAGGGGTGGACACAAATCCAACAAATCACGCAAATCCCGTCCCGTCCCGCATCCCGTCCCGATCTCGGTGGGATTTTGTAAAAAAATTTCAATGTTCTCGTCCCCAAATCCCGTCCCGTCCCGCATATATATAAACTAAATATACATAATGTCGGTTTTAATTAGTTTCACCGGTATCCATTATATATATACATATAGTAGCATAATATAACCTACTGAATTTTAACATACTCAGTAGCCATAATATGACCCACTGAATGAATTTTAGGATAAATTTGGTCAAATGTCCATCTAGAATATCTAATCTCCTAAATGCCCATTTTAAATTGGTTATTAAGTAAGTGTCCATTTTATTTTCATAATACCCAAACTACCATCATTATAATTAAACCACTTCCCCTCCTAACCCCTTCTCCTCCATGAGCTCACCATCTTCCTCCTCAACTCTCTCTCTCCCCGCCGACAAGGCCCTCGCCGTCTACATCCAGTCCCTTGCCTCCTCCTTCCTCTACTGCGACGTCGTCATCGTCTCTCGCCCCTCCTCCATCCTCTCCCTCCCCTGGCCCGACCTCGACGCCGAATCCACCTCCCCCCGCAGTTCACTGCCGCTGGAGCCACCCCGCTCTCCGCAAAGATCGGTGTCTCTGTCAAGGATCTGACATCCCTTCCGTCGACTCTTGACGCCGCTGGGGATCGGAGGATCGAGCGCATGGCTCTCAAGATCGGGGAGAATATGTTCAATTTTATGCAAACTTTCTACGGCGTCGATGGAAGTTGTTTCATTGTTCCGATGAATATTTAGGATCGGTGGTTTAAGAAGTTTTAGGACAAGGGCACAAGGCGAAGTGGGATCCCGATTATCTCAAGAGACTCACTTTGTAATTTTGATTGTAATTGGCTTCCTTTCATCAAATTTTTAATCTTATCTTAAAGAGTCTTGCCAATCAAAGAGATCAAGCTCCAGATCATGGAGATTGCCACCAAAGAGATTGTTTGTATGATTGTAGCCCTAGTGTTTGATCATGGGGCATAATAGATGGATATGATATGCAATTACAAGGTGCTTTAGGTGGATATGATCTGCAATTACAAGTAAAGTTGATGATTAAATTTTGAAAAAATGGGTTGGTGACAACATCTTAGTGTGGTGACAATATTTTGTGGTTACATGGTCGTGGTGACAAATGTATATTGAAATAATATTTTGGTGACAATTTTGGTGATAGAAACTAGTCGAACTTTTAAAAATTAATTTGGTAACAATATTTTGGTGACAAAAGTGAGTTAATATTAGGTGACAACAGTGATGACATTAGTACCGTACACACATTTTAGTTTAGTGACAGTGTTTTGTAGTTGGTGAAAATAGGTTGGTGACACTATTTTGGTGACAATTTCATATGAGAGAAACTAGTCAAACTTTTAAAATTTTATTTGGTGACAATATTTTGATGATATATAATGTGGAGGACTGGCGGTGATATTTATTGTTATGTTGATATATTTTTGTTAGCATTAACGGTTCAACGTTTTAAACTATGGGTTGATAAAAATCTCTCGGTGATATATAATGTTATGGTGATAATTTTTCAAGCTTATAATATCATGGTGACAATATATTGTCATCAACATCGTCACTAACACCTCTCACCAACAATTGTCAAGGGAAAAATCATCTATTAGCATAAAAAAAATCATTTATCGCCGAAAAAATGTGATATTGGCAACTATCACCAAAAGAAAATCAACCATAAAAAAACTAATTCACCAGAACAAAAATTCCTCTAAATGTCACCAAAAAAGTCAATTGTCACTGAAACAACTGTCGCCAAAAAAATATAATCAACTATCACCGGAAAAACTATAAAAACAAAGTTGTCACCAACAATATCACCACAGTGACGTCGCAAAAAAAAAAGTTGTCACAAAAAAGTTGTCAGCACCCTTATAAGTGTAGTGATAGTGACCTTGTAAAAAACTGTAAAAACAAAGCTATCACAACAAAAAGGTGTCACCACTGATAAATGTGGTGACACTGTTCTCATAAAAAAACTGTACAAAACTGAGTTAATATTCAGTGACAAATGTGATGATAATCATGATATTAGTACTGATGTACACATCCTAAATCCTAATCCCTAAACCATACAGTACATTTAATTTTCGTCTGCTTAACTTTAGCCCATCTAGGGTCTATGCTTCCCTAGTTTTAGAGTTTTAGTTTGGTGACAAAAGTTAGTTAATATTAGGTGATAACAATGATGGCATTAGTATTGTACACACATTTTAGGGTTTAGGACCTTGGCCCTAAGCCCTATGCTAAGCCCTAAAGACTAAACCCTTAAATCGTATTGTACATCAAATATTTGTTTGAAAGCTTTAGCCCCTTTAGGGTCTATAATGTTCCCCTCATTCCAGGGTTTCAGTTTGGTGACAAAAGTTAGTTAATTTTAGGCGACAAAGATGATGACATTAGTACTACTTTATACACATTTTAGCTTGGTGACAATGTTACGTAGTTGGGGAAAATAGGTTGACGACAATTTCGGGTGAGAAACTAGTCAAACTTTTAGAATTTTACTTGGTGCCAATATTTTGTTGATATATAATGTGGTGATAACATTTATTGTTATGTTGATATATTTTTGTGAGCGTTAATGATTCAACGTTTTAAAATATAGGTTGGTAACAATGCCTTAGTGATATAATGTTATGGTGACAATTTTTTAAGGTTACAATAACGTAATGACAATATATTGTCATCAACCGCGTCACTAACAGTTGTCACCGACAAATGTCACGAGGAAAATCATCTATTAGCAGGAAAAAATCATTTGTCACCGAGAAAAAGTGATAATGACAATTGTCACTAGAAGATAATCAACAGTCACAAAAAATCTGTCACGGAAAAAAATAATCAATTGTCACCAGGAAAAAATATCCCCCAACTGCCACTAGAAAAAATAAAATGTCACAAAAAAGTCAATTGTCACCGGAATAATTGTCACCAAAAAAATATAATCAATTGTTACCAAATGTAGACATTGACCAAAATGGTCAATGTTGATTAGTAAATGCCAAAACTTAAAAAAAAGTCAATGGGGGAAGGAGGGAGGGTTAGGAATAGAAAAGGAAGGGTAAAAATGTAAGAAATAAACATTTACTTAATTTATTTAAAAAGTGGACATTTACTTAATTATGATAATTTTTTTGGACATCCACTAAATTAAGCCTGAATTTTACATTTAGTACTTTAGTAGTATGCAATGTATACCGATCCATTGATCATAATGTAATGGAAGGCTTATAATGCGCCACGTGTACGAGTGTTTTAAAAAAATAAATAAAAAGTCATCCTTCAGCCCACTTTTGAGAGAGTGGGGCGCGTGTGAGTTGGGGTAATTAAAACCCTAAAACATTTCCTTCTTCTAACTCGTGAATCCTTGGTCACCATCTTCGACCCTTCACCAGACGGCGAATTGAAAGGCTTTGCTTGACGAGTTCGGCAGTGAATGTAAATGAAGAATAACGGCGGTGAGGCGGAGGTGCGCGCACAGAGAGGAGCACTCCAACACCATCTTCGACCCTTCACCGGTGGCGAATTGAAAGGCTTTTGCTTGACGATTCTGACGGCGAGTGTAAGAGAAGAACAACGGAGGCGAGGCGGAGGCGGAGGCACACGGAGAGAAAAATCCATCGTGGCGGAACCTGGAAGAAATCCATCGGTGGCGGAACCTGGATCTCTGGCGGCGAGCACAGGTGGCCGGCGCCACTGCCGCTACGGTTATGCAATTATTTATCGCTTTTGTGTACCTCGTAAAAATAAGAATTCCAATGAATAATCTCCCAATTATTAATCAGATTATTCGGTAATACAATCACTACGGTTATGCAATTATTAATCAGATTATTCGGTGAAATGTGAAGCATTATTCGGTGAAATATGAAGCATTATTCGTATAAATCGTAAGTATTGTTTAGGGATTTGGTATTTCTTTTATCTGAACTTGATAAACAAAAAACCAAAATATTATTTGGTAGCATGTGACACATTATTCACTAGAATTGGTAAATTTTGATTTGAACTGAATGAAAAAAGATAACATAAGGTAGCATGTGAAACATTATTAGGTGAAATCCTCAAAATTTTAAAACGAACGAGATTAGGTGTGTCCCCATATTCATTTTGTCTATATCCATACTACGGTTAAGTTAAAAAAAAGTCAAAGGTACACTTTGCTCAGGAAAAAAAATTGAAACGGAAGGGATTTGATTTGAGTCCAATGACGGACTGATTTTGTTTCGGTATGGCGGCGGCGGAGGCTAGTTGTGATAGTGAGGATGAGGGGATGGTGGTGGTTAGGCGTTAAGATCGAAAGAGACGGTGGTGCGAAGGTGGGGCGGTGCGGTGGTGGGGTGGCGGTGGTGCGATGGGGGGTGGCGGTGGTGAGGTGGTGGAGGTGGTACTATGTTAGGTGGTGGGGGGTTTGGGTTTAGAGAGAAACCTCTCTCTCTGTATACTTTTATATTAAAAGGCCTTTCTTTTTTTAATTGTGTTCAGAGTAACGTTAACATTTTTTTTTTCAATATTAGATGGTGGGTCCTACCGGTCTCCACACAACCCCACACACCCAGCCAAAGGATAGTAAGGTTGTATCACACCGCAGGTCCCACTTCATATTTATAGAAAAAAAAAGAAAAATGTCTTTTAATCTTAACCATCCATCACAAAACGATCAAGGGTCCACAATTACGTACAAGGTACACCCTAAGGCTGGTGAACAATAAATCCATACTATATATATATATATATATATATATATAGAGAGAGAGAGAGAGAGAGAGTTAATAAATCTGATTTCTAAAAAAAAAAAAGATAAAAAGTCCTTATTGAATTATGTTGGAATTTTTTTACGAGGGAGAAGTCCCGTCCCGATCACGTCCAGTCCCGCGAGGGATAAGACCCGGTGGGATTTAAAAAAAATATTTTAATCCCATCCTGATCCCGTCCTTTAAAAAATACGCGGGATGGGACGCGGAATTATCCTAATCCCATTCCGCCCCCTCCCGTCCCATGCCCACCCCTAGTTGTCACCAAAGCGTAGATTAGAAACTGGGCAAGTTGTTCCTTCTCTTGAACGCTGGACTAGGGATGATAATGGAGCAGAGACTCCCTGATCCCCGCGTGGAATCCCCGTCGCGGGGACGAGAATGGGGAATTTAAATGGGGAGGGGGACGGGGATGAGGGTCAAATTGATTCCCCGCACGGGGACGGGGATAATAGTCCCCACCCCGATCCCCTCCCCGCTGGGAAGTATGAAATCCTCATTTTTGTTTAGATCTTATCTAAGTTTTAATAATTTTTCTTTTATTTTTAAACTTTTACCTTATAATTTACATTTATGGGATATTATATATCATATTTATATCATATTTTTTTACATAACTTTAATAATATCTTATAGTTTTCTATTAAATGGGGAAAATCATGAGTTTTAAATGGGGAGCCCAACGGGGGAAACCCGCAGGAAATGCAAACGGAGAAAATCAAGCGGGGACGGAGATTCTCTGATAGAGACGGGGACCCGAAAGGGATGGAGACGAGAGACATTTTTTATCCCTGAACAAGGACGGGGAACTTTTTTTAAACAGAGACGGGGATGAGAATATCCCCACCCCGAACGGCCGCCCCGTTACCATCCCTACGCTGGACTACAGTACAAAGAAAAGTGATTAATTTTACCATTAATGTTGTTATGCCAATGCAACTGTGTGGCAAATAGAGTTGTATTCAACTTATATTGCTCTTCGATTATTGGTCATAAGACCACTTATTGCCATTAATGCAATTCAAAGAATATGAGCAAAATTAGATGTAAAATCTAGACGGACACACCGAAGCATGTGTGATCGATTGCTTTTTTTCTTGAGGACCCGGTGGAATGTCCTGATTTTTTAGGATAATCGTATTTCTATAGATGTTATAGTCAGGTTGATTTGTACACATTTTTCATGTGCTCTATAGTATCTTTCCTATGGATATTGTAGCTAGTATATAAGGCGTTGGAGATTACTTATTTTTTACTTATTTTGATTATTTGGCGTATGTCACGAGGGCTTGCATGTCTTGTGAATATGTCTTATAGTTGTAGTAGATTATGCTCGGGCAGGAGTCACCTGGCTGGTTTTTCTATTAATATTATTTACCGTTTACCCAAAAAAAATAATACATCCAATGACCCAGCTAGAGGATAGAATCCAGTGGCATACTATCTACTTGACTGCCCTCGTTTTTCAAGTTGTAATATGATTTATTTAGATCACAACCAAGCAGCCCATCCGGGAAACATCTGACACATACGCTCCGAATCAGTAGCATCTTGGATGAGCTGTTGAACCTACAAAGACGATGAAAAACTACAGCGTTAGAATAGAAATAGGATAAATCTTTTACACCAAATCTTGGATTCTAGTCATCATTATTATTTTCTTCTGGAAACAATTATCTTCAATATGTTAACCCAAAAATCAAGCATCCTTTAAAGTGCTGAGTATAAGAAAATTTCATGAAGGTCGTGTATCACTGGATGAAAATCCGTCAACTACCTAATCGCTAGCTAGAATCAACTGATGATTCTCAACTATGCATAATATTATAAAAAAAAACCTCGAAAGAACCACCAACACTGGCACAGGAAAGACCGGATGAGTAATAACTAATAAAAGAGGACGGTTTGACCCTGGAGATCAAGGTCTAGTCAAATGGTAACCCGAAGTTACCTGCCCATGAAGACTTCTCATTTCCCCCTCTTCGTATCCATCTAGTTTTTGTTTGACACGCAGCAGTGCACGAGCTGCATCCTTGTTCCCTTCATACGCACCTTCAGAGTCTTCCCAGCTATTCTCATAGACATCATCTGTCTCCTGTTGGGAGCAAAGTATGCCGGGACATTATGCATTTTCTAAAACTAATAATTGACAAATTATGTAAGGAAGTTGGATCTGTAGATAGCAACGGATGAAAAGGTAAGTGTAATTAATATGAATTTTGGCAGTGTTCAAAGGATTAGGTGTGCAAGCAGATCCCTACCATGCTTGGCCAGGAATATGCCATCACTGCTTTCTTCCTCTAACAAAAAAGTTTTAGGAATGATAAATACACAATAAAACTTTTTGGTTTGTAATTAATATGAATTTTAGGAATGATAAATACACAATAAAACGACCCCTTAGGGGTCGTTTGGTAACGATATCTAGATATCAAGATATCGATATCGATATCGGTATCGATATCAAGATATCGATATCGGGTGATATCTTTCAAGATATCGATATCGAGCGATATCAATATCAAGTGAGTATCAAAATAGGCAATATTTGATATCTAGATATCAACTGATATCGATATCTGACTATTACCAAACACAGATATTAGATATCACATGATATCAAATGATATATTATGCATACCAAACACTAGATATCGATATCAGTTTAAGTGATATCGATATCTAGCCATACCAAACACTAGATATCAGATATCGGGGGCTGATATCCGATATCTGATATCTAGATGGGATTTAGGTTCAAGAACATGGGGTTTACGTGTTGGTCACAGGGCAATTGATCTTGAAGGACGGATGGAGTGGTTAAGTCGAGGAGCCGATAAGAAAACTCTCATTTACCAGACCAAGTTGCTTGCTTTTAATGCCCTTGTATATTATGTGTGGCGTGCTAGAAATCTTGCTATTCACAATGGGACCTTTTGGAGAGTGGAGGAATGTGTTGATGTAATTTTGAGGGAATGCAAGATAAAGTGGGGATTAAGGGAAAGAGTAAGAGAAGGGTAGATAGGGAATGGAAGAGGATGCTACGATTAGTCTTTGGTTTGTGGTTTTTGCAGTTAGCTCTTGGTTTGGCCAACTATTTTGTATTTTACGGGTAGTATGGTATGCTTTCTCCCTAGTTGGAGGTTTATATAAATTTACTGGTTCCAAAAAACAACATGGGATTCAGGTTATTTGCAATTCATTCATCACATCAGATATAAAGATACATGACATGTAGAGTTGTAGAACTGTCAAAACCCAACCCGACCCGGTAAACCCGACCCGAACACCCGGAAATTTTCCGATCCGAACCCTGCAATTTTTTCTGACCCGAATCCGAAAATCTGGAAATTTTCTGGGTAATCTGGGTTTTGACCCGGTGACCCGATTGACCCGGTAATTTTGACCTGATTTATAATTATATATGATTATATTTTTTTTATGGAGAATCCAATTTATTACATTTTATAATTACAATCACTTGATCTTTCATTTTCAAATCAACTTTTATATTTATTTGTATTGTGTAATACACTAATACTCCCTCTGATCGATAGTATTTGATTTTTTTTTTTCAATACATTTTTTTAAGATCGAAATTCTAAAAAATATTAAAATATTAAAACAATTCTATACTTATTACTAATTGCATTAAATTATTTTTAAAAAATTATTTAGAATTTGATATTATATATTATTACATTTTATTAAAAATTACGAGAAATAATAAAAGTCAAATGCTTTTTAATAAAATGTAATAATATATAAAATATCAAAATTTTAATAAAATTAGTTTTAAAAAAATATTTAAAAATTTGATATTTATATATTATTATATTTTTATTAAAAATAATGAGAAATAATAAAAATAAAATATTTTAGATCAGATATAGTATATAATTACAAGCAGTAGAACTTATGAACCACGTCTTTAATTTTAGAATTTTAAAAATTATTGCAAAATTATTAAATCCTGATTTTTTTAATTTAAAAAAGAAAAAATGGACAAACCCGAAATGACCCAAAACCCGGTCAAAACCGGGTTCAAGTCAACCCGGATATACCCGAGACCCGTTTTACCCAGGACCCGAAGTGACCCGACCTGAATGACCCGTTTGATAGGTCTAATGACATGACAGCACCTTCGTCTACTAGATAGAATTCAAAGAATGGTTGGAATACTCAATTTTCATTTATTGATGATTTATTTGATATGATCAAAGTCTGTATTTACCTTTTGTCGCTGCAGTGCCTTCAGAGGCGATAAGGCCCACTTGTACAAAGGATCATGAATGAAAACCTGCATAATAATTATAGGATTGATAAACCAAAACCAGTTTACCCTGTGACTTTGAAGATGCACAAGCTTAAGCATTACCTCAATGATAGTTAGAAGAGCTTCCTTGTTTGTACGCATGACAGCAAGGGTTTGTTCAGAGCATAGTCTGAAAACACCTTCCACTCCAGTAACTCCCATTCCATCAATTATGTCTCTTGTAAGCCTAAATGGGACCTGTCAGGTGCATTTAACCATAAGAACAACCATACTCATAGAATATCAAGGAATACACTTTGGTGCATGACAAAGGAAATTTGTGGTGACGAACCCGCTCAGGTGTTTTAAGCATCAACCCTTGCTCAAATGCAACACCAAGATCAATATGCACAACTTCTGCAGTGACTTGATCAATTAGGATATTCATAGAATGGCGATCCCCAAGCCCAACAATGTATCCCACCTGAATTGAAGCAAGTATGCTTTGCATCAGTAAGAGTCATTAGACTTAACTTTCATAGAGAAGAAGCAGAAAAATGATAAACCACTCTATATACTAAATAAAGAGATTCCTGCATGAAAGATGATCCTTTTGAAATACTTTCATAGACATTCCAACAAAATCCAAATTCTCCAAGCTGTCAAATCATTTTCAGGAGGAAAATGAACAAAAACTATAGAATCTGGATCAGATGATCATGATCCAGCTCCTTCAGCCAATGAATGGGCATCATAAGTATCCTTTACAATAATCTAGTGTCTTCTCCTAAAAAGGCCACTTTGTGTTTATACCAGTAAAGCAGAGAGAATGCAGCATTCAAAGAAGAATTCATATAAAAGACAGTTCCTCCGAATTGATAGAGTTGGAATTTAGATACACATACCATTGAACTTGCTGCGACACTTCGAGTGTAAGCAAGCCGCTTCTCAAACCAATCAGCAGGTTGCAAGAACCTCTCCAAAAAGAATTGATGCATCACAGGCCTGCAAGATTTGTGGCTCAAGTACCTATAGCTAGATGAATATAAATGCTCAAGCATAGATTCGCTACCAAAAAGATACCTGAAGTTGTCACACACTTCTTGAAATGCTTTGCGTTTATTTTTCGCCTATCAAATACCAAACTGATCATCTTTCAAAAGATAATCTATAATCTATATATAAAAAAAAAAATTGGCTGCAAACAATTTTAAACTTCCATTGCATAACTTTAGAATACATGAGGAATATATATATATATATATATATATATATATATATAAAGCAGAAGGAACTTGCATTTGCCATGTGCTCTCTGCATTTTGGGAATGACCAGTCTGCAACACCATATCGTCCATGTGCTCCTCCATTCCTTGTACTGATCATTGAAAACTTTAGGTGATGACATAGCAAAACCTTCTACAGAACCCAGATAGAAGCAAGTGAAAACTCACCTTCCTATAAGATACTCGCCCAGAGGGAGAGTACCATCTACCCACTCAATAACTCCAGCACATGGGGTAAAAGGAACTACCTGCAATACAGTTTGGGAATGGGCATACGGTAAATGATTCTCCTTTTATTAAAAGAATTATTGATGTTCGTAATCTCCTAATTCAAATTGCAGGGACCCCAACAGAAGCAGAATCACTCCTCCACCAGTGGAGCCCAAATGGCAAACTGAGCATGAATAAAGTATATAATGCAATCACTCCTCCACCAGTGGAGCCCAAATGGTGCAACATCATTTGGGATATTATTGCCTGGCTTGCTGCAAAGAAGAAGCTAGCAACAAAGGATCGGATCACATATAGGGTGATTGACCACACTTACTCTCTATGCAACCTTGAGCCTGAACAAAAAAAAAACCTTGAGCCTGAAACTAGCACACTTATATTCTTCTCTAGCACTCACACGGCTACTATTTGGTAGCAGATTCGGAAATGGATGGACATCAAAAGAGAAATGAAGACACTGGACAGTGTGCTAAAATGGATAAAGAAGGATAGCCAAGCCAAAGGATGGAAAAGCAAAGCAAATAGAATGGCACTAGGAGCAATCATCTACTACATCTGGACAAACAGGAAGATGAAATGCTTTGAGAACAAAATGAAGACAATAGATGATAAAGTGCAGCTGATCAACACTCATGTGTATAAGCTTCTCCAATCCTCATACCCACTACTCTTCAACCAGTCTCTAATGTGCAGACAGGGGACTAACAGCCAGAAGAACCCTGAGGACAACTTTTTGATCAGGAGAAGAAAAACTTGACACCCATGTATTGCTTTGCAATACATAGCCTTTATAGCTTCCTCCTTTCCAGGGAATTCTAGGGGTACTAATGTATTGCTTTGCAACATCCTTGATGGCATAGCCGAAGGGGATGTTTCAAAGCACTACATTAGTGTGTGTATGTGTGTGTGTGTGTGTGTGTGTGTCCGAGTTTTGATAGCCTTGGCTTGAGGAGATAAGATCCACACTCGACAATGTCCAAATACCCCTCATGGTAGAACCTCATGTAAGCTAATTCCCACATGAGTATAGGCTGCTCTAGGAACTCATACAGCTCCATTTTGATAGCAACCAAACCCTATGGTACCTTAAAATCTTGTAAATATTTCTAAAGTTGTTCAACATATTTTAACCTTCAAAATAAAATAAAAAATGCATTCAAGTCGATAATCATTCATTCTTATGGTTTTCAAATAAATCTTCTGGAATTAGCTAATTAAGATTAAGTCCTCTTCAAGAATCAAAAGCAATAATTGCAATGATCCTATTGCTATTGCATTCTGGGGTTTTCATGCTCCCCCACCAACTGAAACTATTTCAAAGAAAATCCATATGAGAAAAATATATCATTCAAGGAAATAATACCAAAAGAAGCAACTGTCCGAAAAGGGAGGGGATTATAATGTATCATTTACCAATAAGCATTGACATGTGCAGCTCATCAGGTTTCACTTGATAAATGTATCTATATTTGAACCTTTTGCATTTTTGAAACATTGGACAAGCTAAAAATTAGCAACCAGTCAACAACGCATGTACTCTGAAAAATAGAATTGAATAGGTTCTGCCATTTCAAGAACTTTTCAATGATAGGGAACTACATAGGGAAGTTACGAACCATCCCCTACACTTTGCCAGCCATTTACTATTTCCCTAAATCCCGGTGCTGCTACATCTTTCCCCTCTCTGATCTAACTCGTGTTTTAAGTTGACTAGGATCCTCTACATCCTCTATCACCCTATTAAATGCCCATCAAGGCTTATTGGTATCTCCTTTTCATTCCTTCCTTTCCTTTTGGGGTGCAAGAGGCCAAGAGGGTAGGGAATGAGAGAATGGGGATACAGGAAAGATGCTGAGCAGGAATGTCTTTCAATAATCAACAGGTGGCTTGGGGATCAAGCAGTTGTGCCAAAATGCATGGGAAGATCTTGAAGGGATGATGCTAGAGAGGTGTTTCGTACAAAAAATTTATCCAAAAACAAAATGTGGTTGGGATTTTCATAGAAAATGCAAGAGAAGTCATTGTCATGAGGCAAGAAAAAGGGGTCACAGACTGACGGGAAAGGAAACCATGAGGTGAAAAAGGTAAATATGTGGCTGGATAGATTACCACCCAGCCTGCTGCATATTACTTTAAAGTTCCATAGCACCAAGCGATGCATGCTTATATAGCAAGCTGTGAAAATTGTTTTTTAGAGTTCTCATAGCCAGTAATGTTGGTAAACTCTTTCAAGATTGCCATCATAATAAGTTCTGAGTTTTCCCCCTCTGATTTTGTGACGCTGGCATTTCTCTGATCACAGGAACAGAAATAAGACAAAAAGAAGTTGCAGAATAGAAAAACTGTATCAGAAGCAACAAAAGTAATCACATTGACAGTCAAAACAACTCCCTCATCTTCAGCCCCCTTTTTTCATTCTAAGAGATGATTACTGAATATGGTGCAATTTATAAATTCTCCATACACTTCCTCATTTATTATGACAATCCAAAAGAGAAATAATCTAATAGCTCATTCACCATAGATACAAATCACAAAGGAAGGCAAACTTCTATAAGAGATTCAGAATGTACCTTGTATGTACGTATCCCTAACTTTCTCTTCCATGTATCTCTATGGTTCAGCAAAAAAGTATTAACCAAACCGAAAAATTGCTCCATAACCTGTCAATAGTAAATCAAGGTAAATGCCTAACTGAAGTAATGCAATGTTCTCATAAAAGTAGACACTTATTGTTTTTCCACTAGAAAAAAGGAAGATAAGGAAGCTGGCAAAGTGGAAGACTCTAGTAGAAAGATGTCAAATGTCAAATTTTGATATTTTCAGCTAGATATATCATCAAAATCCTTAATCCAAAGACTAGAGATTTCATATACATAAATACGGAGAGCATCTGAAGGCTGAAACCAATAATGAAGTGAATAAAGATTATAAATTTCATACAGCATCTTGTCTCAGGTCATCGTTCCCTGACTTAGCAAGTTGTCTGTATTTTTTGCCATCAGAACCATAACACTCAACCACTTTGGGAGCATTGATTCCATTCATCACTCTGCAGGTGCAAAGACATTGAATAACAGTTCCAAAACTGGTGAAAATAATATTTGCAGGAATTTAGAAGTCAATAAAGACTAATTACATGACTGAATCTGCCAATCCTTGAAAATGCGGGAAGCTGCCTTCTTGATATTGGCAACTTGGATCTACGGGAACAGTTGCTGTCACTACTGGTACCTTAAACACCATTTTTGAAACAAAATAAAATGGGCTATTAAACCATTAAAGAATAGTGTATCAGTATACAGAGCTATTAAACAATAATAATCACAGATTTTGTCCACCATATATATAACCATCTCTTCTACTATTAAAGCAATAGCAACTCTTTTAGAAAAGAATGAGCCACGTGGGTAGGGTAGATGATTTTCTATCATTTACTTCTTCTTTCTTTCTTTCTTTCTTTCTTTCTTTCTTTTCACCAACGGCAAGTTTAGGGATTTTTTGGGATATTGGTAACGCATCTTTTAACATGCATTGACAGCATGTTCTCCTTCTACCTTTGTGAATTATTAACCCCAAAATCCCCTTCTACAATCAATTTCTTTTATCCTTCTAGTGATTTACTCTAACCCTAATTTCTAAACAATCTTCTTCCTCCTAACATCGAGGTTTCGGAATTAGGATTTGCTCAAAACTAATTCCGACCAGGCCGTTTCGATCAGGGAGTACCATATCTTCATTGATCTCATGTGGAAACTGGGTCCATAAGTAGAAAAATCAAGTTGTCCGTCCACACTTGAGTTTTAAAGTTTGGAAGCATTGATTTAGCTTTAAGGTTTGGAAATTGAAGAAGTAGTGAAGAATTGATCTTACTTTCATGAGTATTGGAAGTTTGAAGAATGGAAAGTCTAAAAATTCTTGGAGGTTTTGGTACACGATTTCAGGATGCCAAGGCATCGATAAAATGCCTAAGAAAAATCTTCCTCCCTTACCTTGTGGCTGATACAACCTTTCTTGAGCTTAGATCACTAACGTTGGGTAATGAATTTGAATGTAGTTAATTCCGCGATTGTAGCAATGTGAAGGACATGGGTGTACAAGAGCTTCTTGACTTTGCATCGTATGAGTTAAATTTCTTCCTTCTGTGTTGGCAAGGCAAGGGTGTGCAAGAGCTTCTTCACTATCTCAGCTCTTATGCAGTTATGCTGCTCAGCTACTCTGAATTCCCATCATTTATATCGTTCAATAATGGATATTTGGAGTCGGAGCAATTGCATTAGGATTAGCATTTTCTAAAGGGGCCAGGAGACCAACTTGATATGCTTCATCAAGCAGAGGGTGAAGTATGACTTGAGATGATACTCTTATGATGGCATGTGGAAGAGTTAGCTTCTTTTGATAGCAAAATACACATATGGAAGTGTCAAGCAAGACGAGTGATATCAGCAATTGCTAAAACACAGCCAGATGATTAAAGGATGGATATATGTATTGTGAAATGCAAACTAATATAGAATTGTATTGTGGCACATTTCATACCGATTAATAAAATAATATCATATAGTAAATATATAAATTATTAACCTTATTCTTCGAACGATGATGTTGGGAATTTTTTACAAAGGTGGATGATAAATATAATAAATTAATTTATAGAGGAGTGTGTAATTAGGTTAGGATGAAATAAGCAAAGGATATAAGTTAACGCGTACATAGTCTCAAAATATAAAACTAATAAAAGGAAAAAAATCAAAATGGTTTCTCTAATCAAAATATAAACAATTATTTAAAGAAGGAATATATTAAAAACCTTTTACGTCAAAATCTCTTTTTAATCACCATCTTCATCAAAAAAAAATTAATTAATGGTTAATTAAATGATAAAAGAAATATATAAATAAAAAGAAAAAGAATGAAAATGGGCGCTAGGCGGGAGGGCACCTAGGAATTTTTACGCATAGGCGGGTCTTTATGCGGAAATCCGCCTAGACACCTTCTAGATGTCGCCTAGACCCCGCCTAGGCGCTGCTTAGGCCCGTCTACTCAAACGATTATTTAGTTTTAGCGTCTAGGGAGATGATTAGTCGACTTAGGGTTTTTTTAATCTCATAGGTCAGGATGTATTTGCTTTTGCGTCGAACCTATGATTTCGGATTTTAGGTGGTCTGGAGTCGCCAGTCGGATGCTTACTTTAGCATTTATTTACTCTAGTGTTAGTTAACCATCACAAGTTAGGGTTTATGAGTGATATAATGGATTATTATTACATTGTATGAATTATTGATATATTCTATACATTAAAAGTATAGAAAAATAGTAAAGTTTGTTCTAAGTCTACCTAGGCGCCGCAAAGGCACCCGCCTAGCAGTTTTCTAGCGCCTTTTTAGAACATTGCTATTTATACATGTTTTTTTTTATAATAACAACTAAAAAAATTATCAACTTTTTTGTTTTTTTTTTTATAATTTAATACTCGCTCCTTTAGTTAAAACTTGACGTTTTACTATTCATCCACACTTTTTGAGTTGGTATTTCTAAATAAAATATTAACTTTTATAATATATTTTTTTTTAATAATTTCATACTTGTTACTATTAAGTATGAATTTATTAAAACCAATTTTAAAAAAAGTTAATATTTAATATAGTTTTTATCATTCTAAAAAAACGGGCATGAATAGGAAACGACAAGTTTTAATTAACAGAGGGAGTACTTGTTAATTAATAAGTATGAAATTATACTAAAATTAATATAAAAAAAAAAGTTGATATTTTATATAGAATTTTTATTATCCGTAAAAAAGATGCATGAATAGTGAAAATCAATTAAAAGCAACCAGAAAGAGTAATAAAAATGATGTGTTAAAACCACAATTTTATATATTCTTTTCAATATTCTTTTTTTTTTACATTCAACTTGATTTTTAAAAAATTGTTAAAATTATTTTCGGCCCCACTACCCAAAATCTATGATTTGTTTTTACATATAATAATAGATAGATACCTTTGTATAAAATATTTTATAAATCTCGTACGTTACGTACGGATACTAGACTAGTTTATTGTTCATCAGCGAACTCGTTGCCCGATAAATACACATATATCTCAGCTGCAGTTATATTTAAATAGTTAATAACGGTAATACATCAGAAATACATGGTATCAACCCAAATCTTTGTCCGCATTTCTTTCTAACAAGCTGTTGTGAATATGTGCCTCTTTTTATTCTCAAGTATAACTGTGCTAACTCTAGTGACTAGTGAGCTACAATTCCAGAAGAATATTATGGTTTGCAAACTATTAAATCACGTCACATCGCATGAAGTGGTGCAGATAACTAAAAGAACGATTCAAACATCCAGAATAAATACAAAGGGATGCAACTTACAAGTTCAAGCTGCCGAAGACTACGAATCTCTCTTGGCAAGTTCATCCTCTTGTTTGTATCCTGTGAAAATGATTATCTTGACTATAAAGGGGTTGCACTGCCTCCTTATGGGTTAAAATACATAAACGCCAACTATCCATTTAATAGAGTTGAAGGTGTCAACGAAGTACAGATTACAGAAATTACAACAGAACAAGCTTACTTCACGTTTAGTTTCCAATTCAGCTAGTTTGATGTAGACCTCAACCATTTGTTTCATCTGGTTCATATAGATTCAGCAAATCCAATCAAAGCTTGAATATCAAATCCCGTAACTGGATAATATTGGTATTAAATGTAATTTACCTGTATGATAATGGGCCCATGGTGCTTCGATAGTTCTTCCAACAGTTTTTCAGCTGCAAGCTTTTTATCCATGTCTACCACAAAAGAATTTCTACTACGCTGCTTGTCTTTTATACGGTCACCATATGCAAGCGCAAGAAGCTAATGGGAAAAAAGGTACGAGGGAGGAAAAACTAAGTAAACATGGATATAAAAGCTTCACATATATGATATCCATCCTTAAATAGAAGATTGTAATATTTTTTTTCTAGTAAGCGTCAAATGTTGCGACCACTGGAATTGCATAATTAGTAAGTGCAACGGATTAAATACCTGAAATATGGTGTGATATGGATGATCAATTGCCATTTTCTTCACGAGAGAAACTAAAACAAACTGCATGGTTCACAAACACAAAAGTATAATATCTGAGGAAAACAGGCCTCAATCACACCACAAGGACAATAGTATATCTGCAACTAGCACAATCCCCGCGCTGTGGCTCGCATTTTTCTTTTTAAAAAATAAAAATAAAATTTTGCAAGGATAAAAAATTACTATTATAAAATTAAATAAACTATTACCAAACATTGAGACAAAATAGAAAAAACAATAAAAATATTTATGAACAATGTGTAAAAATTAAATGAGTTTAAGATTTAAGTAGAATAGGTTGATTGAATGAAAATCCTAAATAAATGTGATTATAACAACTAATAAAAAATGCTTATCATTTAATAGTTATATATAGCTAGGTTGATTAAATAAACGTGTACAAATTTCATTAGTTGGATTTTTTTTTCTAGATTTAGTTGATTGGGATAAAATCATAAAATTAAAGTCATTATGACATATAAGCAAAAATATTTCTTATCTAATAGTTATAATGATAAATCCCATTAGTTAAAAAAATGTTTTAAAATTTTATTATTTGACAATTTATGCAGATTATGTTGATTGGGGCTATTATATAAAAAAAAATAGTTTTCATCACACACGCGCACGCGCACACGCACACACACACGATAGATAGATAGATAGATAGATAGATAGATAGATAGATAGATAGATAGATAGATAGAGAGATTGGTTGCTTTGGAAAAAAAAATTCATATATTTGGAAATATGTATTTTTTTTTAAAGTTTTGAATTAATCCCAATATTTTAATTTAAAAAATAGCATGAAATGATATCATGTAATGAATATATAATGGCATAATATTGTATTAGATAGATAGTTAATATTAACTTTATTTTAAAAAAAGTTTTGAGTCCCATTGCTTAAAAAATGTAGTATGAAATGATATTGTGTAAATAATATTAGATAATTTAATTACCATAATTAAATGATATTGTGTAAATAATATCTTACAAAAATAACTTTGCATGAGGAGAGGATATGGGGACTAAAGCTTCTCTTTTAATATAGATATAGATTAAAATGATATTGTGTAAATAATATCTTACAAAAATAACTTGCATGACGAGAGGATATGGGGATTAATGCTTCTCTTTTAATACTCCGTATAGTATATAGATATAGATATAGATACCTGAAAGCTAATTGGTGCCTGCGTTTCTTTAGAGTTACCCATCCTTGAAGCAATCTGGTAAACAAGTGGTATAAACTTGTAAGATTGGACCTGCAAAAAAAAGAATTTTTGTTTGAGAAATATCTTAGGAACATTGAGAAAGACAAGCAACAGAGTGTGATAATCTGGTAAACAAGTGGAGGATGCTTAAATAAGGTTAAGAGCAGCTAGGTTGCTACTTGTTAGAGAATAATTTAACTTGATTAGGGAGACACTTAATTAGGAAAAGATTAGAGATAAAGCATCTTCGAATTACAATATTTTCATCTATAAGTTGGGTAAGGAAATATACCTTACCCAACTCGGCTTGACCTTTCATAAGTGGAGATAGAATAAAGTGTCCATAATAAAGACGCTTACTATCTTTTCTTGATTCAACACACTTCTATTGCAGTGTCCGAGCAGATACTCTTATTTTCTCTCAAACCATAGTAATATTTTAGTTAATAGATCAGATCGTTGAGTCATTTATTTCTCTTGACATCCCTTCATTAGTTTAATTTTGCAAACATCTTTTTTAGGAGGTCAACAGCCATTGTGCGACATGGGGGTTACATCCCGTACGAAACTTAATAATATGCCACTTCTACGAATAGCTCGTAATGCTATATCCCTCTATCAAACTGTAAGCAAAAAAGAACTATAATACTATAGGAGTGGTATATGAACCGATAAGAAAAAAATGTTGGCCAAACATAAGTCAGGAAACAAGTTGTAAACATGAAAAAGTTCATAATCACTGTATAAAAGAGTATATGATAATGAGAAACTTTGGCAGAATACTTAATAGTAAATCAAAATTAGTGAAAACTTTAGTGAGAATACTTCATGATTCCATTGATACACCAAAGCCACCAAAAGATGGAAAAATAATCCTAGTCTAAGCATGCAACAACCGCCTCCCCACCCAAAAAAAAACCACATGTATACGAGAGAGATGTATATATAATAAGAAATATACCTCTTTTATTGTGCTAAGCATGGCAGTTACAACATTCTGCCTGGATGAAAGACAGAACCACAGTGAAATAAGTCGAAATACCTGACAAGGCAAGTTTCTGATAGATTAGCCTTCAGACCAGGAGGCACACAAACTGATGCCAGGACAAAAATTGTTTGACTATAGTTATGCCCATGCAATTTCCAAGTTATAGTAGGTTTCTTTTCAACAGATAAGGTGAGCAAACTGAACTCAAGTTTAATCATTTGAGCCATTCAAGATTATTGTAAATATTTGAGAATTGAAGGCATGTACAAAATTTCAACAAATATAAGCATAAAGCCGAACGGAGGACAAACCACTCTGACGTCGTATTTGTCCCCTACAACCAGACATCGTTTGTATCCATCCAATGTGAGTTTCAGAAAATTGTCCCTGTCATTCTGAGTTACAAAAGTATGAGGAATTCATGTAAAGTATTGACTTTTCATAACCAATAAGCAATTCTCTTTTTGCCAATAAGAAGAATGAGAATGAGGTTAATAAAGGAGTAATGTACACAGCATCGACAAAACAGAGACTTCTTTGGATACCATCACGGGGAAATTTGAAAAAAAACAGACTATAAATATCCATCAATAATGCTGGTCACAAAAAGAGTAGCAAGAAGAGATTTATAATGAATTTTAAATTATTATTAATATATGATTGGAGAATTAGAATGCATGTGAATTACAGAGATGATGGTTAAAGCCATTAATTCCATGTATGATTTATAATGTGAAGTATTGATTATGCAAAATTTTCCAAGCCATCAATATACCAAGTTAGTGTCATGCATCGTTAAGTCAGTAAGAAGAATTAGGAGCAGACATGTGTTCCCTATTCAAACATCAATAGAGACATTTGACAAATAATCCAGCGTTTCATAGCCATTTAAACCATTTTATTTTACCTAGAAAGGCAGGTATGCTCCTCTGATAAGACATCAAGAAAACATTGTACCACACTTAAAACGAGAAGAAAAAAAATTGTGAATCTAAAGGCTTTGTCAGATACATTTCAGCCACTGTTTCATACTCAAAAGGTTTTCACCTGAATACCTGTAACTTTTCAGCCTCCTCTTTGTCCATAGTAAGTTGCTTCTGCAATTCTTGTATCTTCATTGAATAGTCTGTTTTGTCTCCCTGGGCTCCCTGGCCACCACAAGATGCACATGATACCCAAAAAAAAAAGAGAGATTTTTTAGGAAATCAGATCTTTCTAATAACAATGCATCTTCCATTCTGCCACATGCCAACTTGCCTTTGCTGAACTCCTTAAACGCTTAATAAGTGCTTCTAACTCCAAGGTCTGTATGAACAATCCAACAACAAAAAAGACAGAAAATTGAAGATACAAGTCAGCAGCTGCTCACATAAGTCTCTTCCTAATACCCCTCAGAAAAAACATAAAGTACCTTGTGTTTCCTCAAGCGCATTGCTGCTTGCCACTCACTAGAATTAAGCCTATCCTCATGGCTTCGAAACAAGGCATCTGCATAATGTGCAAGATGAAAATGTGTCTGACATTGTCTGGCCAAGGACTTCTTGTCAATATTTTTCAAATCCCCCGATATCAAAACTGCACGTTGAAGATACTTCTCCAAGATTGTCCTGGAGCTGCAAAGGTAATTGTATATATGTTAATGGATCTGATCCCCCATGTTCTTAAACTATTCCTAAAGTGACTCACTTGCTAGAACGTGTTTCTGCCAACCATTTTCCAACTAAACGATGCACATCTGAGGAAACCTCGGATATTTTATTATTTTCTGCTATAAATTTTCCAAGGTTGATAGCCATCTGATGCTGATCCTGGACCCTCAAAAGTTTGGCTTCCTCAAGCTGGAATCAGACATGCACAATATATATGAAATACAGGGAAACAGATTCTCCTCATTTATAAAACGGAAAAACCAAAATCAGAATCACCTCATTTAAAAAATCAAACAATGAAACCTAAGAAAAGTAAATACATGAAACACTGGGAAAACATTTTAACTACACAAGTTTTTGAAGGAATATGTCTCCCACCAATAACATGTTACATCAAACCAAATAAAACCAATGAATAAAAATAAAAATAAACCTAAAACAGCAATTTTAAGGAAAAGCCAAAATCAACTTGTTTAAACAAGCAGTCAACAGAATCATTATACAGAAGACTCCTAGAAGATTGTCTCCCTAGCCAAAAAAGAATAGGAGAATGGAATTGGACTTTGGGTGCCCAGGAGTATGCATTTATATTCTTTTTATATGCACCTTTTGAAACAGGTCTAAAACCAAAACATACTGTTATTGTCACTTGTCATAGTATCTTGAATTTTTTTTTTAGACTGAAAAAAGTAGTCATTACCCGTCCCAGCCAATAGAATGCTGAAAGTGGTCCCTGTAAATCACTGCAAATAAATTTGAATTCATGTAAAACAGCTGCAGCTTGGGAAAACCTGGAGCCCTGTCAACGAAAAGTTAAATTAAGCATACTAAACATTCAGCTTCTCAGTAAATAGGAGGCAAAATAGGCCCAACCTTGCGAAGAATGGCGGAAGATTGCAAAAGATGCTGCAATGTACATTCAGTGCAACCCAATATTTGAAGCATAACTCTCCTGAATGCCACAAAAGGTTCTAACAAATTCATATTAAGTTGGGTTTCCTTCAAAATGCGGTCCCACTCCGCATTGAGCATTGACAACTGAAACAAAACAAAAAAGGCAAAGTACTAGTTCAAAGCACTAGGACGACGACACTACATCCGAAAGAAAAAAAAATGATATTGATGAAGTTGGAATATTTCAAGAACTACCTCCGAAAGAAAAGAAAATGATTGGGGAGTTAAAAAAATATGTGGAAAGTTATCCTTTGGCATAACATATCTCCTGAAATTTGACATCAAGTTTACATCTTGTATACAGTGGAACTCCCTAGTATTTTTCCAACATTTTCTGGTCATAAGATTAGTTTTCATATCTATAGCATAGGTCTATAGACAATTCCACAATGGCGTATAATCAACACTTCACAGGTGAGACAAAAAGGAGACTTTAAGCAAATGAACGTTCAAAAAATTATTATAGTGACATTTCAATGCAATTTACTTCTTTATGGAATGGTAAATCTAGAGACAAGGCAAATTCAAAACCTGGTCCATGGTCGGGAGCATGGCATCGGAAAATTTACTTTCTTTATCCTGGACAGGCTTTATATTTCCGCAGGACTTCCATCTTAAGTCCCATGCAATTGTCAGGTGATCAAGGATCTGTATCACCATAATGAGCAAACAAACAAATTTTAACAAGAAATCCCATATGCGAGCGAGAGAGATTTTTCACAACAATTCTCAGAAATTAATCGGTTCTGAATTTATTTATCGCTAAATTTTATAGAATAATGAGGGTAGATTCTTCCACCATCATTCGGGCGCTGATAGGCAACGAATATGACAAGTGAAGACTGAAGAGATAATCAAGGGCATGATGTGGCAAACTTTAATAGGGAAAAAAAAAAAAAAAAAAAAAGATTACCTGTAGTTTAACTATTGTTGAATAAATAATCTCTGTACTTTCTTCACTTGTATTATGAACAGACAAAACAAGCCCCTAAAAGAAACAAAGCATGAGATACTGGAAAAGATTACTGGGTCCAGATGCGGAACGGAGGGAGAGGCGGCACCTGCTTCACATCATTCAGCTGAGTTCCGAATTCATGGGAATCTCCTTCTTGCAATGCCCTCAAACAACTAACAAGTTAAAACAATTTCAATGAGTATCAATACACTAGATCCAATAACCATAACTCTTACGAGGAACAGAGGTAAGCTTCAAAGACAAAAAGGGAAAAGTATGGAAAATTCATGCTTGTTTAAGATTGTGTTGCATGGTCTCTATCATCAACAATCCAGACACAGACACACGGTATGCAAGACAACATTAGGATTCAAAAAAAAAGTTTCAGCAAGAAGGGGAAAACATGAAACAAAAAACTATTTTATCTGAGAATGACAAGGTTCCACATCAGATGCAACTTAGAACTGAGTCACAAAAGTTTAGGAGATTCATAGTCCACAAATTATCAATAGAATCAGCACGTAGTAATTAACATAAAACAATGTCTAGTATTACCTGTGCAAACTCTCATTGAAGTGATCACTTTTAGCATACTGACTTGATCCATTATCTCCCGTGTAGAGTAAAGAATAATCCCAGTTTCCAGTACGCCAAGCAGCTTCATACTGGAAGTTAGTAAGCAGACAAAAACAATCATTTCTACTGTTGTAACTGAGGCACAATATAAAAAAAAACACAACAAAAAACAAAAAACAAAAAACAAAAAAAAAAAAAAAAAAAAAAAAAAAACAAAAAACAAAAAAACGGAAGGCCGTACAGACAGCTCGTGTTAGAGAGGTTATAAAGTTTGGGTCAGGAAATGCCTCCGTAGCCCAATCAAAAGCCATAGGTTGAAGTGTCTTGTATAGACATACTACTAGCACTGTGTTTTCTCCCTTTTCTTGGGCCCTGTTCAAGAAAAATGCCTTGGTAAAACGATTTCTTGATGGGTAGCCTGCCCCAGAAAATTGCTTAGTCAAATGGAGAACCAACTTATTCAGGGTAGTAGAAGTATGAGCCTGCCAATGGTGGTGCTATCTGTTATGTCCCAAGATCGGATTAGGGAAGTTGATAGGGAAAGGGAAAGAATTAAGGAAGAAGAGATTAAGGAAAGGAGGAAGAAGTTTAGGGAAGAGGAAGAGATACAGAGAGATAAAAGAGAGAGCAAAGGTTAGGGTTAGGAGAAAGAGGTAATTTGGTATTTGATTCATTCATGATTATTACAGGGTATTAAGGGTATATTTATATACCCTACTAATACATGTGGTCATTACATTACTCCCCTCCTAAGAAAGCTTTGTCCTCAAAGCATAAAAAACAATCACAAAACTAACAAAGTGAAATGATAGATCTTTACACAGTGGAAGGGTGAATGACTAAAAATTGTGGCAGCTAGCTCTTCATAGAATTGTAGGTAGCTAGTAGAGTTGTGCAGCATTGAAACATCAGTAGCTAGAGACCCATCTCCACCAATATAGGCCAAAAAAAGAGTGCTTTAGGTCTTCAAAAGGATTGGAAATGGATGAATTGGCTTGTTGTCCAAGAACTTTACCCAGATATGACAATGGTTTATGGAATCTAGAAGGGTTTGCTATGAGTAGCAATAAAAGCTCTTCCTTCTTGAGCAGAGAAGAGAGGACAAATGACCTATCTGGGTAAAGTTCTTGGACAACAAGCATGCTCAGGGTGTTCACAAAAATTACAAGAAAGCCCTAAGAAAATATGCAGACAAGCTTCTCAACTATTAGTACATTTTTAAAATTAGCAAGGCTTACCTGTAGCTCAACAAACTCCAGATCATGCTGAAACTCGCCATTTCGAGAAACCAGTCCTTGACAATAGAGATCTAAAATATGACTGCATCCAGTTTGCTGTAAACATTTAATAAGCCCTTTATGAGGCTTACGCAGCTTCACTTCTTGGGGTTTTAAGTAGGATGTAGCAGCTCCTAATCCAGGCTGCTTGATAGATGAATGCTTAGAATTATCATTTGTGCCCACCGATCTAACTTGTAGGTCATAATATTCAAGAGCCTTGCTCCAACTTCCCTCATGTTCAAATGTTATGATTTGGGAAGTAAGCTACCAGATCAGTCCATTTCCGCAGCCGGAGGAGAGAGGGAGCACACAAATAGAAAAGTCAGATTCTAGATGTAAACTTGGGAATAACTGGAAACATATACTGGGGGTAACAAGAATACACAATTTTGGCTTGATATATGAATGCTTGGAGCCATCATGTTCATTTTTAAGTTACAATATACAAGAGCCTCACTCTAATTTCCATCATGTTCATTTCCCATAGCAGAAAGGGAGGGAGGGAGGGGGGGGGGGGGGAGGGAGAGAGAGAGATGCGTAGAATAGCAGAAAGTGAACTCGGGAATAGCAAGAGAGAAAATGTAGCATGGTTAACACGAATGCCCAATTATAGCATGATTTTGAGTTACATCAACTAAATATCTAACAGGTCATTGCCAAAGATAAAATTTTGTCTTTGCCATGTATTTTACATTATTGGAAGACTATTCTCTCCCGAACAATCTGTCAAACCTATCTCTTTACAAGCACAGCGGATGAGACAGACCTCTTTCTAAGATGTGACAACAATGCTGAAATCACAACAATCTTCCACTATATTCGAAACACACAATAATTATGCATACCTTGTGTGACTGAATGATTCCATACAAACTATCTGGTTCATTAATTTGAGTGATAGCCGAAAGAAGTATATCAATATGAGCAGGTATCTGCAGAAAATTAGGGATAAAAACGGACAGACAAGAACAAGTCAAACACTTATACACACTATAGCACAGACAACGATCGCTGTAACTGCAACAATATTCTATAGACTTCCATGATATAGAGATTGTGACGACTCTTTTAGCTATGACAAGAAAACAATGATTTTCCAAATTCCAAGGAGCCAATTTTCAACTGGATCATCTCATTTTAACAACCTATGAATCTCATTATTCACCAAACAAAGACATTGTGTCTGAATTATTCATTTTTTAGTCTTCCCTCTTATGTAATGCATGAACTGCATGGTCCAAATATTTGAACTTAATCATTTAAAGTAATCGAGTTTGGGGTTCAGGGACGGGCAAATACTGCCAAATTTTCCAAAGGGTTGTAAGGATCCTTTCTTACATATTTTATTTGTTTTAAAATGCACATGAGTTTTGAGCTCAATTTGAATAGGAAATTTAAAATCTAGGAAAATGCTATTGGCTCTAAGTTCTAACTGCAAATGAGTTTGCAAGGATCCTTCTGAAACATGAACAGTTAAGGTACAATGTAATTGTGTGCCGAATAATGAGATGAAGTAGGTTGTTTAAATGAAACCAAAACGACCTTCATAACTTCACTGTGTCTACAGAAAAAGAAAAAAAAAATTGAAAAAATAAAGGCCCACCTACACCACCACACATAATCCCAATCTGTCATATTTCCAAATGCTCACCATGCAGCAATTTGCACACTGATATATGCTACTGATATATGCTACTCCCTCCGTATCGCAAAACTTGTAGTTTTAGAGTAGTAAACTTGTATCAAAAAACCTGTTGTTTTAGCTATAGTTATTATCTTTATAGGTAATGATTGCTCTTTTTATAGGTAATAATTAGTGCTTTTAGGTACTTTATCCTATAAAAGTAAAGGAAATATAGGTATTATTAATAAGTGTGCATAAAGCTAAAACTACAAGTTTTGCGATACGGAGGGAGTAATATCCACTCCAATACATATACACAGAGAAGGTTCTTGGCAAGAAAATATATTTGCGCCCAGCATGAATTTTTTCTTCTGTTCATTACTTTCATTAACAGATTACCATATTTAAGATATAAAAACGCAGATGGCTTAGACAATTCAAATACTTCTAACTAACCAATTCCAGATGAGAAAAATCAGGATTTCCCAGTGTCATATCCTTGAAATGTTCCTTGCACCAGTGCTCCACATACATCACAGAAGTAAAGTACGAACCACACATCTAGAAAAAAAATGTAGTAAGTAGCAATCAAGATTCAAGTGAGCAGTTCCAAAATGTGAAAGATAGGAGATTGAAACTCACTATTGCAGCCTTAGCTACAATCAGATAATCAATGCTGAGCCAGTAAACCTAAGAATTTATCGGAAACAAAAAGAATTTGTCAACAGTGAGATATGAATAGATGCTACGGAACTAAGAAATAACTGAAAATAGATGGCTGTTGGAAGCAACAAGCAATATAGAATATGATGAGCAAAAAGTACAAGAACTCCACCATAAAAAATACAAGGCGAAACAAAATGAAGAAGCATCCCACACTCAAAAGGAAACAAAATGAAGAAGCATCCCACACTCAAAAGGTCTTTACAGAAACAAACATGCATTCTTTAATGACATTGGAGCACTGGTCTGCTTCCCATTGAATTCAGCATACCTTGTCCCATGCTGAAGTAGATGTTGCATTCATAGTAGCAGCAGAATCTCTAAGCTTGGCTGAAGATCGAGATTTTGAGCTAGAACCTGAAGATGACCTGGAGAACTATATGGCGAACATAATTTTCAGCATACTAAACATGTAATATATGTTTTTCAGCATACTAAACAATTGACTTGTTTAACAATGAAGAATCACAATAATGAGACAAAGATAACCATTTTTGTTTGGTAACCAATCTTCAAATCCAATATCCTCAGTAGAGGCATGCATCTTCCTTATTCAAGTTGCTTCTTCGACTAAGAGGATATCTTATCTATAGGAAGGATTTTTCGAAAAGATAACAGAAAGTAGTGCTTTGGGCAAACCCCGATGCATTCCTAAAAGTGAATGTCGTTCTCTTATGTCAAACAAAAAATTTATCTCCCTCCGTTCGGCAAAACAAGTCATTTTGATGCACGCTTTTTTAAGATTATAAAAACTAAAATATTAACTTTTTATTAATTTTTTTAAAATCACATACTTACAAGTAATAACTATGTAAATATTAAAAAAAACTTAATAAAAAATTTCATATTTCAATAAATTTTTATCATTCTAAAAAAGAATATGTGGATAGTAAAACGAATTGTTTTGCTCAAAAGAGAGAGTACATATTATGGGTCAAGGAGGTTCTTTTTAGGGTTTATGCAAGAGATGAGCTCAAAGTTATCAATAGAAAGGAAGGGAGTTGCAAAGGTAGAGCATTGAAGAAGTAATTCAGAACAACATTTACTGATGATTTGTTCTTTTAAATCAAGTAGAAAGACAACCTCACCTTTGAGCTATCTCGCTTGCCTGGCATTGCATCTGAGATGATGCATCTTTCCATGACCTGACACAGTCTAAGTTCATTGAATGCCCCCAATATAGCTTGAATTGATTTGGTCATTGTATTGGACTCTGTAAATATATGTTGTTCAACCTGCAATTGTGACAGAGCTTCTGTCAGAAAGTAAGCATGTCAAAAGATACTCAAATCATCATCACCTAGTTGATCTGAATCCTTTTCCTCCAACAACATAAGCATAACAACTAGATTAATCAAAAACTAAGAGAAGCTCAAAAGGTGAATATTTTAGAGTGAAAGCCGCAGTAACATAAAACATGCAACATTAAAGAAACAGAAACCTGCAAAGAGATTATTTTGCAAAGATCAACATCTAAATCCTTTCTCCCTGCAAGATCCACCATGATAGTTGGCAGCAAAAGTTCGGCAACTTCTGCTTTCGATAAAACAATATCCTGACATAACCTGAAAGACAACATTGTTGTTGGGCTAATAGAATAATAATAATGCAATTTGACACAGAACCAAAGCTAGGAGGTTATCAAATTTACCTCAGAATGACATCTTCACAATAAGGAATAAGGGAGTAAACAAGATGGCAAATCCACATCTCAAAATTTTTTTCATTTGTACTCCACAATGCACATTCCTCCAAAGATCTTTTTTCCACTGAGAATTACATTTGCATAATTATCTTCATGCTCAGAAAAAGTATTCAGAGGAAAGTAGGCTGGGTAGCAAGTATTTGACCAGATTGTTTAAATTATTAAAAAAATACTCCTGAGATACGGGTGCGCAGCAAAACTCTTCTAACAAAGAAAAGGGAAAAGACAAACCATGTCCATAATGAATACACAGTAGATTAAACAGTAAAATATGATGCAGAAATAAAAGACCGATACCCGTAAACTTCTTTTTCAGTTCAAGAAGGCATTTTTCCACCAACTGCATATTCACACCCTTTGAATGTATCTGCAATAAATAGAATGTAGGTGTGAACTAGTAAGCTATGGACTCAGGTTATAAATTTTATTTTAACACTCTCCCTCAGCAGTATTTTTTATACTGAATAGAAGCCTAACTCAATATCATTTGGATAATAAGAAAAATAAATAAATACGTAAAAGAACAATACACAAAGAAACTTCAACATGGACTGACCTCAATTAGAGATCTTTCGTAAGAATCAAAAGATAACAAAGATCTTTGCCCCCTTTCCGTTGAAAGAATTCCCTGAAGAAAGGAATGAATTATGTATAACAAAGGACAGCCATGCTCAGAAATTTAATATCAGCCATTAAATTTAAATTTCTGAACAAATCCGAACGAGCTATAAAAACAAATCCGAACGAGCTATAAAAACAAATCCGAACCAACTATAAAGAGATTGACAGTCTCGACCCGTAAGAAAGAAAAAAAAATGTTAAAATGCCAATTTGATCCAGGCGGGTTGCACTTGAGGGGCGTGTTGGGATAAAACAAGTTATCCCACATTGATTGTGGATGGTAAAAACCACAATATAAGGGAGAAACCCCTACGCAAAGGTTTAAGCTTTTGTGTTAGAAGGGTAGATCCCGACCTTATAACTAAAAACAAAAATAAACCCGATACAACATCCATTTTCATAAGACTCGACCGGAGTTTCTCGGAAATTCACAAGATTCATAAGCACTAGCAGGCTCGATGAGAGAAAAACAGAATAGACGAATTGGTGAAAGCCATGATGAGCACAATGAGGATCAAATAGGGGGTAGAAAGATGTTGCATCCATCCCTTTCCGTATAGAAGAACAGAGCAATACACACAACCAGTGATACGTGAAGAACGCAGAGCAATACATCCATCCATAGAAAAACTCAAGAGACGGATGTCTAGGTGTCTAACAGAAGATTTTTAGAGTTTCTATAATGTAACTTTTGCAATCCGTAAGGATAATTAGGTGAGATTGTTCAAAAAATTACTAAAATAGAGTTGTCACATTAAGCATCTTTTGGATCACTAAAGTTGGCCTAAAATTACTTTTTTGTCTTACTTTCTAGGTTCCTAGTATCTTCTATCGAATCAAGGTAAGTTGGGAGAAAGAAAATGATCTCATGATATTGTTTCAGAAACAGGTTTCTCTTGCTCCAAAGAAATAGATGGTTCCAGGTAGTCTCAAGGTCATTAGTATGCCCTTCAAATTTATTGATTATCATACAGAAAGTACACTCATGGCAGGCCCAGAAACAGAAATGTGGATATCATGATCAAGGGGAGAAAAAGATGTGACAAAGAATGATAGAAGAAAGTATTAGGAAAGATATTTAACACAAAGTAAAAACAAGAATAAGAAAGAGAATCAGGATTTAAAGACAAAGTAAAAAAGGAAATCCTAATTGAACTGGAATATGATATATTTTTATTAGATTTCATATTATAAAATAAACCAAAGGAAAATACTTCTTGTTTTAGACCTCAGATTTGGACGCTTCAAATTTACTCAATAATAGTACTTATTTCCCAAGAAAAGCAGCGATCAATTGACTAAAATAAGCAGCGATCAATACACTCCTAGTTACTTCCAGATAAAAAGCCTCAACAATTAATCATGTCAGAAAACTAAAATAAGCAAAATCAGCAGCACAAAGAAACACAATAGTATTTACGTACACGAATAGTCTGAGATGTCAAGTCAACTACTTTGACAGAATCATCCATTAGGTACTTCTTCAGGATTCTGACAAGAGCAATCAGCAGCTCTTCTGGCATCCCACTGTATGCACTGTAATTGACTTCAGTAGGATTGTTGGGATTAACAGATCCACATACATGAAACTGACTTGAATTTCCAGCTAATTTGAAAACAACAGAATATGGATCTCCAATTCCGACCTGAACAGAGGAACAAGGAAAATTCTCACTGAATGTAAGAACGCATTAAAAAAAAAAAAAAACTCAATAAATCTATTTCAGGAATGATACCCTAGAGACAAAATCAGCTACTAGGGCTCGAACACTGTCTGCGTCATCTGAACTGCACATGCGAACAAGAGACCAGACAGCTTGTACAATTTCATTGTAATGGTGGCCATAATTGCTAGCAGAACTGCTGCTGGAGTTATCTTTCATGTGAAATATTTCCCCGAGTAGTTTTTTGTGGAATGCTTGAAGACTGACAAAACAAGAAATAATGAGTTCATGCACCTGTCCAATTGAAAAGTTGACACTGCCTCAAACATTGCTACTCTGCTTTTCTTCATGGTTTCTTGAAGTTGATTTATCAAGTGAGGGCAAGAAACCTTGCTATTTTCCATAGTACTAGATGGAGTGCTAGTGAGTGTGCTAAAGTGATCATTGATACAACTAGAATGTTAGCTAGATTTCTTTTGATGCATTGGCATAGGTTTCTTTTGATGCTGTTTTTGGTGGTTTTCTTTGGCTTGCTTTTTGGGGGTCGTATAGGTCTCTGTCTTTTGTATGGTCATCACTTCAGTTAAAGCTACATAATAAAGGAACAGCATCAAGATTGCATTTTGAGGATTTCTAGGCAGGCTTCATATTTCTCATCTAAATAAATGCATCTTTCCTGCTAGGCTACAACTTCTGTGAGTAATCTTTCAAGGCAAGCCTCAATAAAAACAAATCCAAAAGTAATGGATCCTTAGGAAAAAGTCATCCAGAGTAGTGAAAAGAAACTTTGAGGTGGAAATGAAATTGAAGCAAAAAGCCAATAACCAAAGACTAATCCAGACACATAAGAATATGAGCATATAACAGCTTTGTTATTCAAACAATCTATACCTAATATCGAAAATCAGCTTAGCCCAAACTACCAAACAAATTAGGAAATTATTCTCTTGCATAATAAGATGTTTTACCAAGTTAGAAAGTTAATGGTAAACCAAAGCTTGATATTGTATTTTATCCTATAAGGGTATTTATGGTATCAGAGCTATTATGAAACCACTCATCTATTTTTAAGAATAATATCTGTCCAAGACTAGGTGTTGGGATGACTTGAATCTAATTCGGAGTATAATTTATCTTAAGTAATTTAGATAGATTTATCTATAATAAGATCTAGATAAGATATATTTTGTTTAGATTTAAAGTTATCCTTTTGGGCCTTATTGATAGATTTATCCTAGTAAGACTAGAATTTTATAAGGCTATATAATCTTGTGCAGGCATACCCCTAGAGGTATTCACCACAATTAGGTTGAATCCTGACTGAGTGATTGTAACCACGGGAGTTCAGGGGTGAGGCCCCTAACCAACAGGGACCCAAGGGGTTCGAGGTTGTCAGGGTCCAAGGGGCTAGCGATGGTTTCACCGAAACAGTATACTATGTTTCCTGTTCCAGAAGATATGGATGACACATCTTGTAATCCTTGTTTAGTTTCGGGAAAGTACTCAATGAAATCTCTTGAGTGTGGATGTAGTCAATTTGGTGAACGCGATATATTGTGTGTCAATCTTGTTTATTTGAATATTTGTTCTTTCGTCGCAACAATTGGCAATGGCAGTGTGTATGGTGTTAAAGATCAGCTTAATATTGCATTTTATCCTATAGGGGTATTTATGCAATACTGAAGCCGAGGAGTTTAAGCTTAAATAAATAGTGGTCAAATCTTCCAATTAAATTCAGTCCAATTTTGGCCCTCTCTAACCACATCTGCTTTCTCTCGGGGATATGGTATAAGAGCTTTTATACAGCATTAATAATTTTTAATCATTTCTATTCATATCCACATTCCTGACTCATCAATATTCTAAAACTGCTGATCCATTTGAAGTAAGAATAATGTCTGCCCACTGCCCAAGACTTGGCAGTGTGTATGGTGTCTAAATTCCACCATTGCAAGGTGAAACTAAAACATAATTGTACAGGTACCGGATGTAATTAGCTTAAAGATACATCCCAGTGTGTTCCAGATAAATCTCTCTCTGAACAATAAAGTGTGTTGTACCAATGCTCCTGCAGCTACATATCCTACTTAATATGTAGTGAGATGATGTGCCTCAATTTTAGTGAAGGGTCATTCCTCTAAGTTTATTTTGTGGTTGATACGGAGACTAACTTGGGAACATTTGAAGCCTTAATGGATACTGATGTCAAGTTTGATTGCATAAAGAGCCTCACCCTGAATATATAATGTAGAATGATGAACTTCTAGATTTTCTTTTTTATGTCAACGGATATTCAAGTTAAGGAACCTTATTCTCTTGACCCAGAAATTGTTGCAACTCTTGAATAACCTCTGCTAGCAAGATTCGGAAATATCTGAACATACCATATACATTCAACTATATACCAGGAAACTATAAGAGCTACAAACATTGGAGTCTACATCAGAAATAAATGCTAATCACATTGCCAAAATAAGATGCTGATGGAGAAGGAAAACACCTCAACAGGAGTAATCGTGGTTGAAGGTGGCATGCCCTCTTCACAAACTGTATAAAGATAAAAATTAGTAGGCAAAGGGGAAGTGACAGTAGGAAGCAATCAAGCATAACTCCGTATTAGGAATTCAGAAAGGAGATTACCTTCAAAAAATGATCCCAGGGTGAATATGCTCTGCATAGCTCCAAATGGAATCCTCTTATTCCATCAAAAATACCCATTTCGGGAAATGGTTCCATCTCCTGGAAGCACAATCAATATATAAAAGAGAAATCTTGATGTATAAAATATGCAAAGATTGGAAAAATGAACCCTTTAAAATACCAATATTGACCTTACAATGGAAACACGGAATGAATATTGCCATAAACAATGATCTATATGTCCATAACCAGAAAAGAAAATCACTTTAGACAAACTATTGAACATACTCTAATATAATCATGAAGAGATGAATCAGAATCCACAGTTAGGAGGTGCAGCAAAGACATAACTTGGGGTGAAGGTTTGCATGCCTTTCCTTCAACAGACTCAGGAGGGATGCAACAAGCTACCAGTTTTGACACCAGGAACTAAACAGAAGTATCAGGACAAAGTAGACTGTATCAGCTGATATGCAATACAAGCTTAGCAAGCAACAGGCAGAGTACAGAAGCTTGACCTGGAGTTGTTCACCAAGTACATGTGTAGTTTCCTTTGAAGGATTGCTATTAAAAATTTTGACCAAGGTGGAAATCACCCTACAGCACTGATCTTGTAAAGGTTCACAGCTAATAAATTGACCAGCCAGGTTGAACAGGTAACTGCAAATTTAAAAAAAAATTATAAAAAAAAAAACCACTTCAAGTGAAAATCACAATCCCAATGACGAGGCTTCCAGGTTTCCAGGTTTTAAATTTCTAGAATTCTAACATGCAAGACGAGGCTTCCAGGTTATAAATTTCATATGGAAGGCAAGGAATGAGAAGATTTTTGAAGAATCAAACAAGAGCACGGGCGAGATCTTTCACCTCATCAAAGTGCATGTATACAAGGTCCTATCCCACGAGGTCTCACTCCACTTCACAGCATCATCAACCCTGCTAGGGGGTATGGACCATACTAATGGAACCAATGCACAAAGCTAAAACCAAGGAAGAAGATCGAGTTTGGCTTAGAAGGCCTGGAACACAACCTGTAATTTTATTGTCATCTCAAAACCTTCTATAGCCCCCCTTCATTCATTGGCATTTGTTTTGCCTTGGATGGAATTTCGTATTTATTATGGACTTGGATGGGAGTGCAGCCTTATAGGCCTAGGTGTGCTAAGGCTGTGTTTGTGTAAATCTCTTGATGGCCGAGCCGAAGGGAGATTTATACTTGCACAACCTTAGGGGTAGGTCCGACTTCCGATAGCTTTGGCTTGAAGAGACAGGAGATACCCCGAGCTTCTAGCTCAACACACCCATAGATTGGAACAACTCTGAGTGTTCCATGATTTTGGTCGCATTGGACAAGTGATGTTATACCACTTGGTCCTCTTTTTGTACATTTACATATTTTCATTTCCATGCAATATATTAACCCTTAAAATCAAAAAAAAAAAACACAATCCCAATGACGACAGAAGCACAAACGCAGATATTTCAGTTTAAAAAGCTCAACTCTACTTTATTGGGGGGTGGAGGGTGTGAGACAACAATGGAGGATGGATAATAAGAGTTTCCTGATTTCTCTACTTCTGCCATTCTAGACTTGGTGTAGTATTGATCGTTTCATTTTCCCAGAGGTCTTGGGTTCTAAGGTCTGGTGTAAACTAGGAATGATATAGATCAAGAAATCAAGGACCGAGGCCGCACTCAGAAATACCTATGCTCATTAAATTACTTGAAAGTGCCTCATCTCACCAAGTCCAAATCACGTCGTCAGGGTCCAGCGAAGCCATTGCCTGTTGGTCCCTAGTGATTCACACTTCAATCATGCTACCTAATCCTATTAAACATCAAAAGTTTCTCATTCTAAGTAAGCCCCTAGATACCAAGATGTTTATGGACCATGTGAGCCCAAATGCTAGATACAAGTTTGTCCCTACTCCCTACCTCTTTTCCCTACCAATACTCTTACAATCACCACCAAGACAAAACCAGTGGGTTGCAACATTGGTCATTTATATTATTTCCTGTGCCCCTTTTATCAGAGGAGCATCTCAGCATTAAAATTTCCACAACATTAACACAAAATTAAATTAAACAACATAAAATTTAATCAAAAGATTTCCACGGCATGGAAAGGGTAGAGCAAACCCCAATTAATTTGATGCAACCCATGATGAATGAAAGAAGAAGTTGACTTACACGGAGGTGCTTGCAACTGCAGCCTTATGACCAAGAATATTTATAAGCACTTCGATTCCAGACAAATGATGACATCTATGCCTTGGGTTAACTGCAGCAGTAACTTTATAGTGCATTTCCACAATAAACTGCACAATAAGAGCGGCATTACAGCTCACTGGAGGTGTAAATTCAAAGGGATTCAAATCAAATCAAGGTTTTAGAGGATCACCATAAATACTCTATCTGGACGAAAAATTCTAATCTTGTCAACTACAGCAGCATTGTTTTCGCAATCACCCCTGCAATAACAGAACAGATCAGAGTGGGTAAAACATGATGATAGAAACAAGCATAAAGAATCTGATTAGATTGAGATAGATCATTCTACATCTCTATGAAGCCATCTACAACTGTCCGAACTGCAAGCTCAACCATCTTCCTCGAGAATAAAGGCACTGGAGGATTTGATGCACAAGATGCAATTCCTAAGATGTAGCTAATGATGGAGACCTGACGAACAATGAAATATATTGAAGAGTAAATAAGACTTATCCAAAAGTTGTAACAGTTTGCATTCCACAAATTTTCCTTTTCCAATTTTAAAGTAGACTTACTAGTATTATTTTATGAATCGGGATTGATTCAACACCTCATTTAACTTACGACAGAGTCCTATTTTCATCAATGGTGATATTTTAGGGTTGTTTTCAGCAATTTTCCAATAATGAAAGTATAAAAATAAAAACAATGAGTATGACCAAGCATTCATTGCCCTGGATATTAAAGTCTTAAACATGAATCCTCTTCCAAAGTATAAATTAGAACAGGCATAATCTAGTTTCTGGGGAGTAGATGAAAAATAAAAAACGAGTACTTCTCATACAAAAGGTTGAATACATAAAAAATTAAAACAAAAATAAAAATTAAGACAACGAGCAATAATCTGTTCTAATGCTTTTACCCAAGCAATAATCAACGAAAATATTCAATATTGGTCAATGTTTTTACCCAAGCCCACAGTTTTGCCACATAGCAACTAGGAAAGGACTGCTTCATTTAGTTTGCCGCTTTAATGCTTATCACCATTGCTCAGACGATGAACAGTAGTACCTCTGTCATGAGTCTCATGACCACTGAGAAAAATCACCAAAATTTCTGGATAGTCTTGACTTTTATTAATACATTGACCACATTCCAAAAAGAAAGACAGCTATAACATGCAACTTCAGTGCAATATAAATGACTAAATGAGATAAATGGCCATACCATATGCTTCTTTATGAGTTTGTCTCTTTCATCCACTGATATCTCAGCTAGGTTCAAAATTGAACTCTGTAAGACTACAGCTCCCTTCTCTGAGCCAGGTCCCCTACTGCAGTGCAATACCATACAGATTGAAAAAATTGGGACGAAATTATTTTTTACCAAAATTGGTAAAGGTTGGCCAATAACCTGAAAGTATGAAACGGAGAGTTAGCTAAGAGAAAATATTAAATATTGTAGAATCAAAAACATCACTAAACCTGCATTCGGTTATCAAGAGAGGCAGAAACTACAACTAATAATTGATTGATTGATTGATTGATTGATTAAACCAAGGAGGCTTGTGAGACAATAGCTCACAAGCAACAGGAGCATATCCTTACAAACAGATCATCAGAATGCAAGGCTTGAGAGTTCACCAAAAAAAAAAAAAAAAAAACTTGCCCGTGCCAACCAATCAAGATTAGATGCATCTTCATACAAAATGAGAGATGGAAGGAGCCACTGGCAGCAATATTGTAGAAAGTGTTTTGGCTCGACGTCTAAAACAAACAGATCTCTTATCTGCAAAGCAAAGAAATTCAAAACATCAAGCTTTTTTAAAAGTGAATTGTACAGCCAAAAATATACTATTAAATAAACCAGTGTAACAACAGTTTTCAAACAAAAATAAGGAACATAAAATACAGTGTATGAAGAGAGGAAAAAAGTCTTACTTTTGCTTTAATACACAAGAAAGAGATGCATGTGAAAGCTAATACCCAAGATTTTTTTTTTAATTTTCATTAAATTAGTTCCATAATGTCCCTTCAAACTACTCCAAAGGACGCCACTTTGTAGTCCAAAGTACAATGTCTGACGGGAACCGCACCATAATATAGCCTAAAGCCTACTGAAAAATAAATAAACATATTCAGTGTGGAAAAGAATGTAAACTCTTCATCTTGCTTTTCAGGTAGTTTGTCTGCACAACATCATAGGGCAATCAATAGTTCAAACCCAGCACTAGATTGTAGAAGCATATGGGGCCACATATGAGTACCTAGATCTGTTATCTTCTTTTTAACCTTTTATTTTTGACAAATATGGGTCCTTTGAAACCACCTCCATGGTGGGTCCTTTGAGCCTATTGTGCACGCGGGCCAAAAACCTGAACTCTTATGTAAATACCCCCCTTTTTCTTTCAATATATTTTAACATTAAAATTAAAAAAAAATGGTTGCAGCATTTTTTCCAAAACATAAATCATTAGGTTGCTTCAGAGCATAACTACCCAAAATGATGAAAGAGTATATTATGTGAATTTTTTTACCTCAACAAGTGCAGTCAAGCTTACACCACAAGCAACCCAGCCAAACAGAATGCATCCCATAAGTTCAGAAATATACTGCAGAAAGAATAAAAATACGCAATGAAATGATAATCAGCGGAAAAAAAATGCTAAGGGTAGCGAAAAAAAATGCTACGGGTTAGAGGGAGAACTTCATAAATGTAATACAGACATATGACATTAGATTGGAAGCCTGTAAAAAATGCTAAGGGGTAGAGGGAGAACTTCATTCATCACCTTTGACCTACAAGCATATTGCAGGTGCTTTGAGAGATTATCAAACGCAGCCCTGACTAGTTCCCTAAACAGAAAGGAAAATTCGTGATCAAGGGAGAAAAGGTAGTTGAGAAATGATGTGATACAAAGCAAAATATCTCACCTCTGACAAGGATCAATTGCAGAGATGGCACACATCATGAAAACTGCCTACAGATAATTTGCATTTGTTAAATTATACTTATATAACTAGATTAAAATATAAAGGCATATGATAACAGATTAAATCAATAACCTACCTCGAACTCTATTTTATCGCTGTAAAATGCAAGATGCATAAGAGTAACAATAATGGTTTCCACATTTGGAGAAGGCTGAACACCAGCAGCAAGAACCTCTGCAGCTGTGACAATTATATCTTGGGAAGGAACTACCAATTTCATGCCAAAGTTGGAGCTGAAAAAAAATATAGAAAAAGGTTAAAGGAATTAAGGTCCAATATTTCATTTAAAGAAAACCCAAAAGATTAGCAGATGTGACTTAAGTATCTTCCAAAGGTAATGTTATTAAATATCATACTCCGGCTATCAATTTCTTTTCGCAGGCAGTACACTGTCAACCAGAGGCTAGAATTCTATCCAGTGATTGACAGTTGATTAAAATTATGCACCACTCGTACCGAGACAGGATTATTTGAGTTCCAGCATGAACATAAAAAGATAACATACAGTATAGCAGGGATTACGAGCCCGTTGACATTTTCCACTACAAATATACTCCCTTCAATCTAAAATAGATGATTTTTTAGCAAATGACACAAGTTTTAAGAAAATATATTTCACTTCTCCACAAACATCATTCTACTAATGTTTCCATAAATTTTACCATTTTTTAATAACCACTATACATTTCAACCGGTCCAGAAAATTTTTAAAAGTCAACAACACACAAATCAATACAAATTATTACAATCCAATTTATCCTCTAAACAATCATCTCTATTTTAGATCGGAGGGAGTATTATTTTCAACCAAGTTCAAACACAAAGTCAGCTCAACACCAGGATGATCACTAATAGTGCCATGTCTATAGAGCTTTTGTCTAGGGATTATCTAAATCATTGTATTTCTCATTATGCTAAGCAATCTCTACTTGTTTCTATATATAACCGAGCTCATTCAATTTAAGTGCACATCTGCTTCTCCCACCAGTTTGTTGACCGAAATGCCTTAAATAGGAGGACAAGATAAAACTTATTAAAACTGCTACCCTCTGCAGCAACTTTACACCATAGGTATCAAGAGAGATGAAAAAACATAAGAACGGAAGATACTGATGTGCACAAATCGCGTGATAAGGACCTTGCTAATCATATAAGTTAGACATGTACAAGAATATGCATGCATGTCAGTTTCCCATACAACAACAAGAACAAAATCTAGCTTCTGCTTCCTGCACTCAAGTTAGTACCCATTATAAAGACAGGAAAAGCACATTAAGGCCTATTTTGGTTTGCAAATGAAAGACCCAGGAAGTTGAATCAATACATGTGTTTAGTGAAAAAAATTATTACAGAAAAACCCAGGAATTTAACTTCCTGGGAATATCAATTCCTCCATTTTGGAGGAAATTTACTTTCCTAGGGGGGACTACCTAAAAGTTCCACTTCCACCTTTTTCATGTAATTGTTTTTCTTCCCCTAACATATTTCGAAATTCCTAAATTCATCCAAACATCTATATCAATTCCTCGGAAGTTTAATCCCCATGATTTAAATTCCGATGAAGTAACTTTGCGGGAATCGTACTTCCCATATTCAACCAAATGAACCCTTAGGTTACGTTTGGCAAGGGAAGCTTACAAATTATAAGGATATTATCTGCACAAATAAGTATCTTATGAGTACGAATGACATCCTTGTACTCAATCAGAACATAAAGCCAAATGAGCGGATTTAGCGCTGAGTTTATCACGGATGAGTAAGGCAAAAAAAACGAATTTTTTTTCAAAATATTCACTAAAAAAAATTATGTACTAAAATATTCATAAGTTCAAAATATTTACAAAAATATTTATTCTTTTCAGTTTTTGCAGAGAAACGCGGTTTCAACCCGCGTTTCTTGTGCAAATTATCAAATTGAACCTGACGTGGTAGGGAAATAATATTTTGAAATAAAACCGCAGTTTGAAATCACGTTTTATGCCTAATTTCGGATGAAACGTGGTTTTAACCCGCGGTTTTCATTTAAAAAAAATAAACAAAAAAAAATTGTAACACGCGGCCACTTGTAAGTGCAGGTGCTAACAGATTGGAGAACCAGCAGAGGCAGATCGGAGATTTGGAGCACCAGGAGAGGCGGAGCTTGAGCTGCAGATGAAAAAGAGGTGGAGGAGGAGGCGTGGAGGTGGAGAGGAGGCGGAGCTTGGGCTGCAGGGAAGAAGGAAACGGAGAGGGGCGTGGAGGTGTTGGTGGAGACGGAGGCGCCGGAGATCGTGGGTGAGGCGGAGAACAGAGGCGAAGGAGAGGGAGGCTGGGAAGAAGGGATCGACGGCCGTCAGCCTGCTGGTGCTCCGATCCGCCTGCGCTGCACTTACCCGGCTTAGAGCCGCGTTTTACAATTTTTTTTTTTTGTTTTTTTTAATGAAATAAATGTGGTTTGAAACCGCATTACCCGAAATTAGGGCTAAAACGCGGTTTTAAACCGCATTTTTATTTCAAAATGTTATTTCCTTTTGGCGCTAGGTTCAAATTGATAATCTACCCAGGAAAAAACCGACAATAATGAATACTTTTGTAAATATTTTGAACTTGTGAATATTTTAATATACAAATTTTTGTAGTGAATATTTTGAAAAAAAAAATCGAAAAAAACATGTAAACTTGTCCCGTAAAACTTACCAAACATCCCGAAAGAGCTCATCATGCCCGTCCCAAGTTTGGAAAAGTATAGAGATTTTTCTAGCCAGGAAGAGTCTCACCCGGTAATCCGTGTCATTAAGTAAGGCGAGCAATTTTTCAATCATTATCTGTATATAAAAAGATGAAAGCAAAATATTAATTAGAACAAAGGAAGGATGCAATCTAGCACAAATTCAGTGGTGAACTTTCGCCTTTATTTTAGTTTTGCAAAACAGAATATATTCAGTACAATCAAACACAGACAACAGAAAATCAGACGCCAACTTCCTAAGGAAGATGAACATCAAAAGAGCTAAAGTTTGTTCTTTCCAATTCAAGAAATGAAAATATTTCTAGGGCTTACATTTTACAACCCTATAGATCCATTAACAATTTCAAACACTAAACAGTGGAGAGATGCCTCTATACACAAGACAACCCTAACAAGTGGAGAGATGCCTCTATGCACATCATTTACAGCAGCATGAAAAGATGACTAAAATCACCTGACTGATGACTGGATTGAGACTGATGAAGTTGCATATGCAGTCAATTAGCTTTACACGTCCATGCCAATCGAGTGTATTTGATTCTGCAACTTTTATGACCAAATCACCAAGAAATTCCAAGCACTGCAATCAAAGATGAAGCTCAAATTCACAAACACGGAATTCGGGTCACATTAAAACACAATACAATTATACAAAAGAGAAAATAATTTTTAAATGATCAGAAGAAAAATAACTATGATCAAATAACAAATTGTATCACTTCACAGATTCAAGCAAATAAGGGTACGTACGTACAGGCAGGTACCCCATTCCCATGTCCAAGCAAGGGAAATGTCACATGCATGCAGTAAATGCAGAAAAAGAGTACAGCTTATGACAATATGAGCATTCAGATAAATGCTTATGTAAAAGTTGGAAAAGGACCAAAAATTGCCAAGTTTCAGATGCACGGGACTACAGAAGTAACCAAACATATCTAAAGTCTAAAACTGAGCAACCTATCATATTTCCTATCCATATATATCTAGGAATTTCTCTTCTAATGACAATAATTGAGTGCTGAAAGGATTTTCCAGATAGAATCTGAAGCAAGTAAAAAATCACATTCTTTATATCAGGTAAGATAGCTCACTATACTTGTTAAATAAGTTAGCAAACATTTGATATACCTTTTCAGAATCCCTTTCAATCAAGGATAAACCTTCACATTTATCGGTCTCTACACTACGCAGTTGTAACAGACTTCTTAGTAAACAGCAGATTGCAGCTACAACATCAAAACATTGAAGCTTCAGACTCATTTTCAGCTCAATCATTTCACTCATCAACGTAACCTATGGCAATAGAAGATATTCAAGTAAGAAAATATGCCAGTAAATCAAACTTGATAGTTAACTCTGCAAAACATTATTTTACAGCGGACAGTACCAAATTTGACATTTTGGAAGAAGACCAGTGAGGATTTTGGCACAGAAGGAGAAGACTGTATTGAGACACCTATCAATGGACAGAATCAAGGAATGAGTTAGAAAAAATACTGCTGTTTATCTTCCACGAAATACAGAGAAAAATCTTTACACCTTAACCTGGCATAACTTGTGGTTGGCTTCTTTGCTTAGAATATCAAACAAAGTATCCCATGTCACAACTGGTAAAATTGGGAAAAAACTTGAAATAAGTGATATTATGTCCATCTTCCACTTGAGGTTAGATGAAGTAACACCAGTAGCACTTATATCATTGACTGCTGTATCGCTCGGCTCATCATTCACATCCAGTTCCATGTCTATTATCCTGCTTTTTTTACTTTGAAAGAAAGATGCATCTTCAACTAGAGAACTGGAGGCAAAAACCTCTTTTGAATCAAGCTCAGACTGCAACTGATGGGATGATTGGACATACAAGTCAAACAGGGCCTTCAAAAGCCTCTCAATGCACTTGGTGATTGATTTATAAAATACAGAATCAGCACTACTTTCTTCCCTATTTCTGATGGAAAAAAAGCATTGCAGGAAGCTCTTAAAAGAGATTGTAACTGGACAAGTTCCTTCAAAAATACAGCTTGGATGCCGAAAACCCTGTTTTCCAGCTTCCATGGATATGTCTTGGATGATAGAAATTGTAGATTCCACCAGATCTAGCATGCACTGGTATGTTTTGGAACGAAACAAGGAAATTTCATTTTTTGGCCTGAAATAAAGAACATATTCAAATTATTAAGTAGATGGGTGAAAGCCAAATAAGGAATCCATGTAAGAAGCCAACCCTTATTTCTAAATAGATTGACACATCCCTTATTTCCGCTTAAAAAAAACAACAGCAAGCTCCACTCAAAACCAACCTGCCAGGAAGGTGGATGGAATAGAAAGAGTAACATTCTCAATTCAGAAAAACTTGAATAAACCCTCAGCGAATTCTTACAAAATCTATTCAGCATTACACAAAGACTCAAGCGTACTTTCAGGAGCACATAATGAGACAACTCCAATCAAACCTGCCCAGTAAAATCTCAATACTAGCTAAAAGGTAACCTGATATATTTGAATTTCAACAAAGTCATAAAAGAAAAGCAACAGAAGTAAAAGAGAATTCAAAGAAAGCAGATGTAGAAAACATATATATCATGCTAGGGCCTGATATATTTTGAAACGGATGCTAAAGACTATGGGAGAAAAGGAAAAGAAAGAACACAGTGTTACAACTGAAAAGAACAACAGAAGAATTTGCAGGGACAGCAATTTTGAGAGGTCGATATTTTAACAACACATTAACACAGCATCCAGAAACATACATCTTCACATGTTTGAGGTTTTCTTCTCTTTTTTAGGAATCATCAAATGCTTGAAGTTTAAACTAAATTGATAGGGTGAAGATGTCCTACAATATTGAACACACATCTTATCTTGAGTTGTATGTCTCTAAATCTGGATTAAGCAACACGGTTAATATATGAAATGCTCCAAACGAAATTTATCTTGAAGTGTAATTTTACAATTAATTTCATTTGCTCTTTTTTTTCTATAGCACAAGTGAGCAACAGTGAAAAAATCGAAAACAAAATTAGGGCGGAAAAATGAACCTTGTTATGAATGAACCATAGATAAGATTTGACATCAGAGCACACAGAAGAAAAATATCTGATAAAGAATTCTTCTTCGGGTTCTCTTCAACTAAAATATTGATGATGTAACTCTCCATCTCATGCAGCAATGGATCTTGTACCTGCTTAGGAAGGCGGACACCCTGGTACTGTTGTGAAGGATGCAACTACAATGGCACAAAATAAAAATAAGATTAAAAAAAAAACATTAGCGAGAGAGAGAGAGAGAGAGAGAGAGAGAGAGAGAGAGAGAGCACCTTCTCTCTAGAACGAAAATTAATTTCTGCTAGGGCATTCACAAAGTATTCAAAATGGTGATCCAGTCCTTTGGGATTTAGTTCATTCACCTACATGTTAGAAGCAACAAACTCAACCCATGCAGCCCTTCAGTTTCCAGAGAAAAATAGTTTCATTATATATATACCTTAGCAAGGTCCTCAGAAAATCCATAAAGATCCCCATGAACACTGGAAACTGTACTCCCTTCAAAGTGAAGTGGAATTATGAAAATGCCAGAACAAAGGGCAAAAACAGCAGCTGGAAACAACATAACCATGTGTTCCTCCAAAACCAGCAACTCCTGCTGCTCAAGGTGAGAGAAGCATCAGTTGATAATCGAAAGTTTCAACCTTAATTTAGAAACATACAAATGCCAATATATCATGCTTCTTGAAAGTGAGAATATAGATCAAACGGACCTTCAGAGTAAATAGATCCAAAACTCCTCTTAAAATACTTTTCCTGAGTATTAAATTCTCTCGAAGATCGCCCTACAGACAGATGGATCAGACATGAACTATAGCAAAAGTATGTACAACCTTGCACAGTTGTTGGGAAAAGAAAATTGTCTTAAACAGACCATGGGAAACAAATCTGTTAAAAAGTGACAAACTTACTTGAGAGCCTTTCCTTGAGAAATAACAGGACACAAAATACAAGACAGACCTAGATAGTTGATATTTCTGAAGTCAGAATATTAGGAAGAAAAGGACAATAAAAAATACAAGCACTTGGTACAGATGTTTTCAGAGACTATCAGCTGAATTACTAATCATACAACTACTGACTACACTTTATCAAGATCAAGATACCAATTAGAATCCCGTTTCTTTCATTTAAGCAAGAGAAATAACTATTTTCAATTAAGCAAGAGAAAAATTAAGGGACGAGTTACAATTGCATCAAACAAGTACAAGGTTAAGAAAAGCAGAAAATGTACTCACATTGATGTCACACTTTTAAAGCATTTGAGGTCCCATATATCAGTAGGTACTATCACCATATTTACCACATCCTAGATGAGAAAAACAAGATAACTTTTATCAAAATCATATACTGACTAAATCATATCTTTATATAAAATATATCGATCAACATTTGCATAAATACATAAGGTTAATTACAGATTTTATAAAACTCATCGAATATTTAGGGAAACTCACATATGAGATCAGATCTCCAAGAAGCATAAAAGAAGCATCTGCCTGCATACAAATATTAATATTATAATCAGCAGGGGCTAAATAAACACAGTTTCAGCTCATACATTCATGTTATACGAGTATCCATACATAGGATTCATATGGTATCCAGGTACGTAGAAAACAGTAAGTAGCATAACACTGTTGTAGAAGAAGGTTCCCTGGAAGATGAATGAGACGAATAGGTAAAATACGTCACTAGATACATTCATTTGCATAAAGATAATGAATTTACATGGTATAAGCAAGTACATAGCGTCCATAAGTTTGTTTGATTTTTCCATGTTGGCAAACTTCTAACAAAGACAAACAAATACAGTACATATCAATCCATTGTAAAAGTGAGCGCTTACAATAGAAGTAAAATTGCTGAACATGGGCAAATCATGCATGAGACAAGTCCAAACAGCCTGCCAGCCACAGGTCACCTGTATGTTATAAAAGCCCGCCTCAGCATGTTATAAAAGCTAACAAGTACAATGAGAAATAAAGTTACCCTTAAAACAAATGTATATTATTCAATAAAGAAAGATAATCACAACATTCATACACAACACAGTTGCAAGAAAGTAAATTTTGAAAACAATAACATCTGATATATGCTCATCATCACCTTAGTTGAGGCAGAAGATGACTCAAGCACACTCTTCTCTGGGTCCAACTGAACAACCAGCACCTTGAAAAGTCCATGCAGGCTCCTTTTGGATTAAGGTTTTTAGAAAAGAAAAATAAAAAGGCATCAAATATGTTATCATAAACACAAACAGACAAACAGAAAATGCCTTCGGTGAGCAGCATGGAGACAGCAAAATCAAAGCTCCATGAGCTAAAATGATTTATCCTTTTTTACTTCAGACCAACTTAGATGCAAATGAACTAGGAGGAAAAGCAGTTGATCATACCGCAGTGTCCAATATAAGCTGTCATAAGAATACTCTGTATTTGCATCATTCAGGATTCTGCCAAAGACATACAAAGATGGGATTAGCAAATGGACAACAACTAAACAAATTATTCTAAGATACAAGCACATCAGGTGAATGATGTAATGCATGCATCCAACTACATAATCAGAAACCAAAAAGGGTTCACATGTTCCTCAGGACCTCAGCTATAATTGGAAAAAAAAAAATATTATTATTACATCTCCAATTGCAGTAATAAATGACCAATCCAATGACATAAGTGGTCACCACAACCTAATATTTTTGTGTTCTTCTAGCTCATAGAAAAAGATCCAGCTCCATTGTTTCACCAACTTCAGCTCCCAGATTTTCAACACATCAATTTAAGTTAAAAAAAGCCACTTGGCAGTCTTGTAAATATCAAGATGATGATGGCTCAAGCATAGTTGCAGAATCTATAATGCAGAATCCAGGGCTCAAGCATATCTTTGTGCTCTTCTAGCTCATAGAAAAAGATCCAGCTCCATTGTTTCACCAACTTCAGCTCCCAGATTTCCAACACATCAATTTAAGTTAATAAAAAGCCACTTGGCAATCTTAGAAATATCAAGACGATGATCACTAGAATCCAGGGCAAGCATAGTTGCAAAACCTATGATGTAGAATAATTAACTAGACAAATGAACAACATTTACTATGGTCAAATATCACTAATAAGAGCAAACATGAAACTCCTCAAGAACAACAAGAGAAAAACACAGATGTGCTGCACTTTTTGTTATTTCTGAATTGTTCCCAAAGAACTAGACCCGCTTTGACCCGAAACCCGAATGGGCATGTTCCGATTCAACCCAAAACCCGACTAATCAAAAATTCATTTTGAGCCCAACCAATACCTGACCAAGCATTTGACCCGAACCGAACGAGCCCGAGCCAAACCCGACCCCGATCAGCTCAGTTGCCGGCTCTACTTCCATGTATTCGAGTATTAAAGAGCTAGCTACTTAGCTTATCTCCAATTACCTTCCATGTAAAAACCCATAAGTTAATCCACTGCACATCAAGCACCAAATTTGTCATCATGAGCTCACCTTCATAGCAAAATGCACAAAATGCTTTGAAAAACATATTTCTTTTGGACTATAGCATAACCTCCCACGTCGCAAGATTTTCTGGCCACTATCTTGCCCATTCCACGGGAATCTCCTGCTTAACACTTCCAATTTGTCAAGAACTCCTTTTGGTAAAAGGAAGATCCGACTCCAGAAAGAAAAGATGCCCCCAAGCACAGATTTGATGAGCTCAAGTCTGCCAGCGTATGACAGCTTCTCTGCTGACCATGTCTGTATCAAACACTTGAATTTGTCAATAACCTATGATATTCATGGACAACAATCCTTCGTGAGAGCTTCTTTGCAGACCATGTGTATATCAAACACTTGAATTTATCAAAAACCTCATGATATTCATGGACAACAATCCTTCATGAGTGCAGAGGGAAGCCGAGATAGTTGACTGGATCCTCGATGATGCTAACGGAGCCCACATCCGCTCTACAAAAGATGAGAAGATCATATGCAAAAGCCAAGTGGACAAGCTTGAGGGCTCTGCATTTCGGGTGATAGTTGAAATTAGGGTCTTTAGCTGCATCATGTGACATCCTACGCAACATTTCCATACATTGGACAAAAATGTAGGGAGAGAGAGGATCCCCCTGTCTAAAGCCTCTTTTTCTCTTAAAAAATCCTTCTGGGGCTCCATCAATAACGATAGAGAAATAGGCAACATCCGAGGTACCCTTCCATGAGAAATAGGCAACATCCGAGGCTTGACACCTCATTTTGACATCTAGCGAACACCATGAACCTCCCATGTAATATCTCTTTTAATTTCAATATACTAACCTTTAAAATCAAAAAAAAAATAACGATAGAGAAAGCAATGGTTGAGACACTCCATGATGATGTTGATAAGCTGCCTCGGGGAGCCTAGTTGACCGAGAGAGAAATGCACAAAATTTCAACTCAGGCTATCGAATGCCTTACGAAGATCTACCTTGATGGTACATCTTGGTGAGACCTCTTTTGTCCAATAACCCTTAACAATCTCCAGAGCCACTACGCTATAGTGACTAATTGACCTACCTGGAATGAATGCCCCCACCTATCGGACACTAGATTCAGTAAGATTCGTTTAATCTTCTCAACCAGTATCTTCATCACCGCTTTCATCATATAATTGCAGCAAGAGATAGGCCTCAAGTCCTTAACATAAGTGGGATGTTCACCTTCGGGATGAGTGAGATGAAAGTAGCATTTAGTTGCTTAAGGACTTTCCCATTCCTGAAAACTTATGTGACAGCAGCACATGAATCTCGTCCAACCAGTCCCCAACACTCTTTGAAAAATTGGCTTCCAAAACCATCAGGGCCAGGGGACTTATTAACACCAATCGACTACACAGGTTTCTTAATCTCAGCCTCACTAGGAACACTGGTCATCTGATTACAGAATGCTTCTTCAACTCTCGGGCCTTGCTGTAAGGTAGGAGCATTGAAGAGGCCAGGATCGGAAGGTAGGAGGTCGGTAAAAAACCCCAGATGGGCTTTGTCCCATCCTCCTCGTCCTTTATAGCATTTCAATTTGCGTCTCTCATAGGGTTAATAGCATTCTTGACCTTTCTCTTTTTCACATTCCTATAGAACATGGAGGAGGTCTCCTCACCCATTATAAGACAATGTAGCTTTGCTTTTTGGGTGGTGAGACTAATGAGTCTTGCCGCATTAGCTTTCTCTTTGTCCAGTTTATTTGCTTTGAAGATCAGGAAACATGGTTTTATCCCAAGATCTGAGGGCTGCCATCACATTTTTGAGTTTGTTGACCAAAACGAACTGCTTAGATCCTGTCACCTCCTTATTCCATGCACATCTCACCAGGGGCAGGAATTCTTTCTCCTTTGCCCAAAAATTTTTGAACTTAAATTATTTCTCAAGGTGACCACGGCCGGAGAATGATCTGAGAAGCTTGGGGTATCAAAGAATGCTTTGACATCTTGAAAGCTTTCCCTCCAAGCATCATTAACCACTACTCTGTCAAGTTTCCTCATCTTCCTCGTTGGCCCTTCTTGTTTACTGTTCCAGGATCTAAGCAGTTCAGTTTGTTCAACAAACTGAACTGCTTAGATCCTTTCACCTCCTCGTTCCATGCACATCTCACCAGGGGCAGAGATTCTTTCTCCTTTGCCCAAAAATTCTTGAACTTAAATGGATATCTCCTTGCAACCACTTTATTCCTCAAGGTGACCACGGCCGGAGAATGATCTGAGAAGCTTGTGGTATCAAAGAATGCTTTGGCATCTTGAAAGCTTTCCCTCCAAGCGTCATTAACCACTACTCTGTCAAGTTTCCTCATCTTCCTCGTTGGCCCTTCTTGTTTATTGTTCAAGGTCAGCAATGCTCCTGTAAACTCCAGATCGGTAAGGCTGCAGTCATCCAAAAAGTCGGCAAGCTCTTTCAAAATCGTCCCTCCTAGAAGCTTTAACTGGCCACTTCTCATCCACATTCAAAATACAGTTCAAACCACCAATCACCACACATGGAGAAGTGATCTGCCAGGCCATCTGTTTTATCTGATTCCATGCTTCAAATCTCTCATTTTTGCTATTTTTTGCATGCACAAAGGTTGCAACTTGCAAGAAAGGAGAATTTCTATCCACTGTACAGACCTCACAATGCAGAAATTGTGAGTGTATTATAAGCTCCCTGACCTCATACACATCAGGATTCCAAGAAATAACCCATATTCTCCCTCTGTGAATTGTGTTCCAATTCATACAACATTTCCATCTATGAACAAGTCTGGATTTCACCTCCTCCACATGTTTCTTCAGCATCTTAGTCTCAAGCAAGGCATTAAGTGAGATATCTTTATCAAAACAAAAGGTATTAATAAGTCTATTTTTAATGGGGTCATTAAGGCCCCAAACACTCCAAGAACAATGAGTTTAACTCTATCCATCTGCAGGCAAAGAGGGAGTGCTACACTCACCATTAGAATTCGAAGTCTCGGTCAGGAGTATATCATTGTTGTTATCCCCATCTCCCCCAGGCATTGCGGAGTGAAGAAACTTCTTCGACAGGATGGAGGTTATCCGAGGGGTTGTTGTTGTTGGTGTCCGGATTCTTGCTATTTTCTTCCTTAGCACTGGGGTCCATGCTCTCTCCTGCTCTTTACATGGTTCCGGACCCTAGCTAACTTGTTCAGTCTGAGTGGTCGGTCAATCCTCTCGTCTGATTGACTGTTTCTTCTCCTTCTTTCTGTACACAGTTCCCTGCCCTCCCTACTGTTTCTGAGGCCTTAGCTGAAGTATTTATGTCCTGAATTAGGGCCACAGAAGGCTCTCTAGCACCTAATGGAGACATTACTATTAGCTTCTGACCCTTCCACTGGCTTAATAGCGTTCTGCCTAGGATCATGACCAACTTTAGGGACCCATATTTGTTTCACCACAACTCTCCCAAGTTTTGGCACTCGGGCATCTATCACTCACGTGGCCAAACATTTTAAATTCCTCTCAAATATACGGAAGCCACCCAAAGATGACACGCTGATTGTAAGCCTACCCATCCACATTCTCAATCAATAGAGTTGACTGTTGCCTCCTCTGCTGAGACTTCAATGAGGAGTCTAGCATAGGAGAATCTGTCTACTCTAGCAGTGCGATCGTCAATGCAGACAGGATTTCCAATTGCACATCCAAGTCGGCTAAGCACCACATTGTTATAGAACATTGGAACCAAATCAGGGAGGCAGACCCAAACGGGCACTCTATCAAAGGCACTCCAAGAAATTGGCATTCCTGAGCTCCAGCTTTTCAGCGAGATAGGCTTCGAGCCGTCAAGCTGCTATGGGCCGCTCAAGACCCAATCTCGATGCTCTTCTTTGTGGAATCTAAAGAAGTAGACTCCGTTGTCCTTCTGAAATAATTTTGGGGTCGTGACTTTCCACTCAACTTCAATGAAAGCTCTCATCACACCATAAGAGATGGCGTAGCCTCACACTACTCCTATAAGGGTGGCCCTCCATTCCTCTTGCTTCTCAACATCTTTCCTCCAAATCTTCAGTTTTCCCTTGCAGACATCAGCATCGAACGAAAGCTTCTCTGCCTTCTTGGTGTTACAGTGAAGTCTGACCCAGAATTGCATCCGTAGACGACTCGTGGGTTTGGAAGCCACGCCCAGGGGCGCTAAGATTAGGGAAATCCTGATACCTGAATCTTCCCTACAGCAACTGCATCCATAGACGACGCGTGGGTTTGGTTAGGGGTTCCTCCCAGTAACCCCAATTCCTTATGAGGCTCAATCTGACCTTTCCCTTTGTCAATAATCCCATTTAAAGATACCTGCTTCACCCGCTGGTGGTTGACGTTCAGTAAATGCCTGCAGATTTCCAGCCCTCAACTCTCCTTTATGTTCATTAATGGCACCCCTTTAAGTCTCACCTACCTCTCTGCTTCCATTTCCCTGGTTACAAAATGTGAGTATCACCTTCCCTTGCATGTGTGTAACCTTTACTCGATCCACCTCTTTTCCCCATCGCCGGAGACCCACCAGGGCAGCCACCGCCGTGAGGGCAGTGCTGGTGGGTAAAGGCACCCAAAATCACTCAAAAGGAATTCGCTCGAAAACCGAGGCACTTCAGTGGTTTTCTTGTTAGAATAGTTCCATAAATCACAATCTTGGGACAACAGAATCAGAGTAACAGCACAAAAAAAAAATCCTTATGCATGCTGGATAAAACTTGAACATGCCAGAAAAACCCCTCTATAACAAGGGTGAAAGGTTGTGGCAACACCTAAAAGTTTAATGAAATTGATACTCTGCCCCTAAAACTGAAAGCAAGAACCAGATTCCACACCCTCCTCTCCACAAAAACATTGTATCAACCATAATCTAAAGGGAACCCGCAATTTTAGTCCATGAGATTAGGGAAGCAATCCAGCTAAGAAACTCATACAGAAAATTGAATTCAAGAAACTTTAACATCACTCCCCCAAAAATAGAAAGACTGATATTGAAATGTCAAAAAATATATTCTCGTACCTGAAGTCTAAATAATTCAAACAGGGCACAGATTTAGGTAACATACAGAATAAACCGTTTCCCCAAAAATGAAAATTATCAAAAGAATATCCAACTAAAAAGATTGCCAGTACAATCAAAGGTAAACCCAGGTAGTCATCAGACCATAAAAATAGACAGAGTGGGTACGCACAATGAAATTATGTAAATTAATGTGCCCAAAATGTGTTCGACGAGGCTGAAAACGGCTTATAAACCCCCTGTCCAATATACCCATGGGCCTAATGTGCTAAGCCTTGCCAAACCCAGTTTGGCAAGGCCTATTCAAAGAGTTAGGGCTAAATGATTAATATGCATGACAGATTCTCAATTGAAGAGAATATCTTTAATTGCAACAACTCAATGAAGAAATAAAAAGAAAAGATAGGTTCTCATAGAAAACTAATGATAGGAACTGGATAAAAGTATAATGATTACCAAAAAAAAGCTAGCCTAAACTTACCGTTCAAGACTAGCACAAATACCATCAAACCAGTACGCAAAAAGATTCTTCCCAAGATGAGCGTTGTAGTTCTGTAACAGATAACAGAAAGCAGCATGCCTGTACCAAGAGTGCTCATATTTTTAATGCAAAACAGATTGTAAGACATAAAAGAGGATGACATAAATCAAGTAAGCATCAAGTAAACCAACAATGATACAAACAAAAGTGCACTAAAAGGCAAAATCCTTCAAAATGTAAGATCCACAGAAGAGACTGAATATGTAGCACTGTAGCATGAAATCAAAACTAAAGGATGGTCAAATCATCCAGGGCATTTTTTACCAATATACAGCAATAAACACATGTACAAAACACTTGCATGTATAGAGATACACAAGTAGAAAAGGTGAGCCAGAATAAGATTACCAAGATTTGAGTTTAAACTTACAATCATTTAAACTGTAGAATTTCTAATTAATGTAGCAAGAATATGAAGGGACAAATCTTGCAAAAGGCATTTGTTCAACACTTTACCCAACTATCACCTTCACACCCCTACCTAAAACTCCACAAATTGATACCAAATCTGTCTTTTCATATAACACAGATTCGTCAAGAACGGCTCCAAACTTGATTTAGCTCACAGATTCCTAAGCAAAAACATTCATTTGGCATTCAAAGGTGCAAAGTGATATAATTTATTCTCTTCCAAGCAATATGTACAGATAGATTAAAAAAACTATTCCTTTAGTGACATCCTATATCATAATCATCTCTATTTGCATATTAGTTATAGAGACCATTTTAAAGATTATTATAAAAAAAATTGACTTTGAAAAAAAAAACAATATTAACTGTAAAATAAAACTAATAATCATTAATTTTTCTGTACATTAACATGATCTGTAACCTGTTTAGTGAATATATCAAAGAATCAGATGCTTGCTTGTCAAGAGATCCATTCTCTTCTAATTACTAAAACAACAGGGGCAGGCGGCAGCTAACATGTTTGGAGAGATGATGTTACAATTTTTATGACCTTAATTGTTGATAAATTATACATCTCCACCCACCACCAACATATAATAAAAATAAGGAATTCCAACCATAGTTTAAGATTAAACTTACCACATCCACTTTCCACTCATAAGCTTGTCCCTCAGGTAGACTGCTATATCTTCCGTCTTAGTTCGCTTTTCAGCAAACTGTGATTTAATCTTGCACATACAACCCTGTGGAGATGACATCGTGTAAAATACAATAGCTACTAAAATACTCCCTCCGTATCGCAAAACTTGTAGTTTTAGAGTAGTAAACTTGTATCAAAAAACTTGTTGTTTTAGCTATAGTTATTATCTTTATAGGTAATGATTGCTCTTTTTATAGGTAATAATTAGTGCTTTTAGATACTTTATCCTATAAAAGTAAAGAAAATATAGGTATTATTAATAAGTGTGCATAAAGCTAAAACTACAAGTTTTACGATACGGAGGGAGTACATGGAGTATATGATGATTTTTGAAATTTTGGAAAATCATATCAACAATGTTTATAACATCCCATACCCCCAAAATTTCTAAAAATGTGCTAAAAAGCATAGTCATACTAAACTGGAAAACCATAAATGAAATAAAATACCAACACAGTACAAAAATCTACTCAAACCTAGGTCGCTGAAAAAAATAATCATATTGTAGAATGCTTCTGAATATAGTTCTTTGTACAACCTCATGGTTCTGGGTGAAACTGCATATACATTGTATGCATTGGGCTTTAACAACATGCAATCTTATGTCCAACAATAAGCACTTGCACAACAGAATATCAAAACACATGCACTATTGAGATCAGCCATACTTTAAATTTTTGGCAGAAAAAAGATGTGAGTTATTTTGAATTTGGTAAATAAAGAGCGGTCATCCGGGATTTGAACCGGTGACCCTTGGGTACTACCCGCAAGTCCTTTCCGGTTGAACCATTCCGGAATGGTTAGATATGAGTTATTTTGATCACATCGTAACTAACGAGTTAATGAAAATTATGACAAATAATACTCCATTAATTAAAACATTTCATTTTAATATCTAGCACGTTTTTTTAAGGAGACTAACAAATATACTATCATACCCTCATTTATTACTCTAATTTTTTACTTTCTCAAAAAATACAACTAACAATCTACTGACGATTACAATTTACAATGATTGTAAAGTAAACACCGAAATATTCAAAATGACATCTTTTAATTAAAGAAGAAAGTAATTTTAGCTCAGATTATTCACCTTTCAATCTTAGAGAACAGATTTTTTCTTTAATACCAATTTCTTTCTTCAGCTCAACTTTTTGATTTTACTGTTTCTTAAATGGCAGGGGAATGGGTGCATTAGTTGGTTGGACAGTGGCCTAGGAAAATAAATAATGATTATAACATGTATAAAGCAGACAGAGAAAAAAAAAACTCAAATAGGCAAATGAAGCATGCCTACAATGTACACTATGGATGTCAGGTCAAAGATCAGATTCAACACTTAGGCTCCAGAATACCTACCCGATAAAAAACAAGAGCCGCAAGCTGTATTAAATCATGCTGTGAACTTGTCAAAGTTCCAAACTTCTCTTCCTTATTAGCATCACCCCTGAAAGAAATGTTTATATGATGTCTACAAATACAATATTATTAAGGTCTTGCATGATAGCAAATGGAAGCGAGAACGGAAAATATCAGGTTATTTCACTTATTATCAATCAACATTAACTAATCACTGCCATTTAAAAGCAGAGACAAACATAATCCAGGTCAAAAATGGAGATACTCCCTATATATGCATCACAAAATGAGATCATACTACCAAAGCCCCTTCATTTTCTGTTTCCTTTCATATATTTTTATGAGCATTATCACTAACATGAATAAATCTATGGCCCCTCAAGAGTGTTTTACTTTCCACAGTCACATGCGGATGTATGCCACCATTAAAATTCACCCCCGGAATCATCTCATTGAAATGCTATTTTCATTTAGCAGCAACTTCTGGAGTGGCTCATTCACTAGCTCAACAGTTGAGGGGGTTGTTCTTTGCGCATCCCTCTTTTTTCATCGAAAAATTTAGAAGCATGAAAACTAGACGAACCCTCGACAACGTCCTATCCTATGGTGTCGAGGAAGCAAGAAAAGGTTTCGGAACACTAACCATTTCACACTAGTGCTAGAAGTATAGCTCTGATCAAGCTCCCTTCCTAATACATCTAAAAGTTGTGCAACTAAAGCATTCCCATCTTCATTGCCTCTTGTCAAATTCAGCTGCAGGCGCACGTACATGATAAGAGTGGCCTAGAAAAACAAAAGATATCTTTAAAATCTTTAGGCTAACAAAGTAAACAAAAGATCAAGCATAAGACACTTCCTCAAACCTTAAGACTACGGTCATGGGTTGTAAGCCAGCAGTGGAAGACAAATTTCTTCAATGAATCATGGATTTCCAAAGCTTGATGGCTCAAATTTGGGCCGTCCTCCAACAAGTATGTATTAACACAATCAATTAACTTTCGTGATACTTTCCCCTCATCCCTGCAACATTGCACAGAGAAGTGGGTCCCAAGTAATCAAGAATTCAAGTAGAGAGAATGGAGTGCACATTCAGGTTAAGAACAAACCTCAGAGATGCACAAATTCTAACGAAACCTCTAACAACATCCTCCCTAAGACTTACAGGAAAATCTCCAGGAGGATTTTCCAACAGTGACTGAAGAGTCAAGATGCTTCGGAAGACCTCTTCTTTTGGATTAGCTCCGCTAAAACTCTTCTCAGTCAAGCTTGCTTCAACCTTTTGCATATATAGAAGCAAAATACCTTTAAAAGGGACAGTAGCATCTTATAAGTTTAAAATGAGATGAGATGATACAGCATGGTCAAAAGTATATCCACAAGACAGCATAACCAACAAACTTACCACAGTACACCTTCTTCCTCATGTGAAAACGGTAATCTGTTACCGTGAGAAGATGTCTTAGGATAACACCATATTCAGACTGAAAAGACTGAACCTCCCTTAAAACATCACATATGTGACCAAAAAGTGACTTGACAACAGTAATAAGAGGTAGAGCATTGCCTACAACAGGAACAAAATTTAGAAAGCTTTATCTTCGGCGCTTAGGGTAAACAACACCAAAATATACAATTGCGGAGGGAATCACTTAACATGTTTGCAATGTCATTTGAGATATAAAACTTCATAAGAAAATAAAAACAGGTCCTTAGTAAACTCACACATTTTCTAAAAGCATAAGCAAAAATAGCACAGATCTCTTTGAAAATCATATATTAAATCTATTATTAATGTTTTCAAAGCACGGGGATAAGAAGCCCTTGCACAAGCATCTAGAGTTGAATGGACAACAGCTCAATCATATACATCAACTGCATTTGATTTCAGACTACAGTACTATATTGTAAACCTTTAAAACATTCCAATAAAGTGACTTGCAAAACCTTCAAGAAAAACATAAAACCTTCAGACTACAGTACTATACTCGAGTTCAGAACTCCAAATCTCATTTGTCACTTCAATTTCATTAAAATTTAAATTAGGTAAATTTCATTCTTGGTTCCCAAACTTTTTGCAAAGTTTCATTTCGGTCCCAATCTTTAAACCATCCCAAACCTTTCTTGTTTGTGTTGATTTTAGTCCATCAAAATGAAATGATGGAAATAAAACATGAGCAAAAGGAATAATAAAAGAAAAGATTGTAGATAATTTTAACCAAAGTTTGCACAAGGTTGGGGAGTAAAAATACAATTCAATCTTCAAATTTTTCAACTGCTCAAAAACACATCTATACTCAAAAAGTCATTCATTCAAGTTCAACATCAGTGATTAGATCTACTAACTGAAACCCTTAGAATCCTCAGCTTTCTGAACCGCAATCCGGAGAGTCTTAGCATACACCAGTTTCGGCAACCTCCTCTTGCTCGAAGATATCTCAGACAACACACAATCGATCAGCAATGTGAGCAGAAACGGCCACGTTTCATCTGTATGAAAGAAACATGAGTACAAAATCAGCACCAAGCACAATCAAATCAATAATAATTCAGCGCAGTTTTACCATGAGGAATCTCATCAGGCTTAAGCATTGCAGTGTTTCGACTGAGATATTTACAGAAATCAACTGATCTTTCGCCTTCTATCCACGTGTTGAGCAGTTTTATCCCTTCCTGAACATCAAAAACACGAAATCAATGGTGGTTGAGGAATCAATTTTGCCGAGAAAGTAAAAGAATCGATAAAGTATTTTGCATACTTCACGAGTTTTAGCTTTGTCCGATGAGAGCTTAGCGACGATCTCTTGGACGTCTCTGGAAGTGACCAGTGCCATTGTCGAACTCCAGCTTCTCGCAGAGAGCGATCAAACAAACAAATAAAGATAGAGCGAAGGAGAGATTAGTTAGGGTTTAGGGAGAGAGATGATAAAGAAGAGGCGGGTTATTGGAAATTGTTTTTCGGATGAAATTTGGGAAATAGACATTTTTGCCCTTGTCCCGGTAAAAATAGACATTTATCTACCTTCCTCAACTCTATAAATTGCTTTGTAAATAAACTATTTTATGTCCCATACGGATTTTATACTCCCTCCGTCCTAAAATACATGGTCTTTTAGGCCTTGAACTTTTGTCAAAAATACATGGATTTTTAGGTTTATAGGGTAATTATTACCCCTAAAAATGTACAATAGTAAGTAAAATTAAAGGGTCCCTACCTCTATAATAATAATGAGATTAAATATAAATAGGCTTTCTTAATTACCGTGCAAGAGTCTAAAAGACCATGTATTTTTGGACGCAGGGAGTATTAATTTATAATTTTTCAATATTTATTTCACACAATTTTTCAATTTCAGCTTATTTATAATTTTAGTCATTTTTTCTATCTCGCCCCATATGTATCCCTCATCTCTCAAAATAGGCTCTCAAACTATTAGAGCTTTCAAACTCCCACGTTAGAGCCTTAGAGGGACTAGAAATGGAAAAATAAAGGGAGGGGGAAATAGAGATGTGAGACCTATCACTGTTGAGCTCTTTTCTGCTGTGGCTTCTCCTTTCTTCTTCTATGATCAACGATAGTTGTTGGGAGCTACCATGGTCAACACATAATGGGAAGTCATTAGAAGACCACTACATTGTTGGTTAAGCTAATGTAAAGAGGGCAAAAATTGGGAGGCTCCATCTCCGCCCCCTCCATCTAATCTCCCCGAGGTGGGATTTTTGTATTTGGGTTTGATCGCGAGATCATTTGAGAGTGGTAACTGAACTCGACGAGCAGAAGCTTTGTATCGAGTTGGAATGGACAATTTGAATTTGTTTTTGGCGATTGAAATCAACGAGCCTTGGCTTTGTATCAAGAGTCCTACGTATCCCTTGGAAGAGAATCAAATCACCTGTAGTTCTAAAAGAACCAATTTAATTTGTTTGGTTTTGACCTCATATTCATTTAAAGGGAATTTACTATTTAGAGGTCGACGACTATACCCGATATATTTTTAGAATTTAATATCGGGTTACCTACGTAGCCGATATGAGGCGTCAAGTCTTTACGTAGTTCTATACGAACCGATTTAATTTTTATTTGGCGATTGAACCCGACGAGTTTTTGCTTTATGTCGAGCCTCCTACATACTCGTTTGAACGGGATCAAATCTTATGTAGTTCTTATTTAAAATCAAGTTTATATTTGGTGAAACTTGATTTGAGGTTTTGACTTCGTTTTTATTTAGGAGACGATTTTTTAGATTGACCCACTAGAATTAATTGGCAAAGAATACTTGACGAGTTCAATTTTATATATTTTTTTATTATCAAACTCGAATTCTTAATTTATGCCAAAAATAATTCTTATATTTTAATGGGTGAATTGTGTAATTAATTAATTAAACACATTTATCCTAGACATGCCAAGGCAATGAGGCATATACATCACGTATATATATGGATTTGTGGATATGTTTTCAATATCCAAATAAAGGCACCAAATTTTGCTTAGTGAGGTTAAGCCCACTTCAGATTTAAGAAAGCCCATTTCATTTTCTTTCCAGTTGAACCCCGCTTGGCCTTTTGTCGATTGCAGCCAGCAACAACACCCAACTTTTAGGTTTTTTTTTTCTTTCTTTCCTCTTTCTGCGTTTATCACCAGACGAAGCTCTATAGCCATGGATGCTTGAACGTTCCAAGGACATCAAGAGCAAGAGGATCGAGGGGATCTGAACCGAATTGCTATCGGTCGAAGATTCCGAGAGCTTCTACCAAGTGAAGAAGAAAATATGTTTGTTCTCCTCCTTTCTCCTGCAATTCGTCCTTAATTTAATTTGATCTTTAATAATTTTGGGCGCTGAAAATCAACTGCAGTAGTTGAGAGCTTTCGGTTAGGGGAAAACCATCAGGGAGAGCAACAGAAGCTAAGGCTCTGGAGATCTACAAAAATCAAGGCCAGAGGAATTCAGATTTCAAGGGTTTCCGAGTAAGTCTCAACCTTTGAACATTCAACCCAAATGGATGATTTTGTTTAGGGCTTTTATAATTTTTTCCCAAATTTTAGTCTTCGTGTCAGTCACCCGAAGACCTCGTCGCCGCCTGCCAAAGCGCCGCTGCAACTACGACTCCTCTAGCGGGTAAGTTCTGTTCACCATTTCATTCTTCTAATTGCATTAGTTCCCTCAATTTCTTAGGGTTTGTTTGCTTAATGCAATCTGGGACTGATTTGATGAACCTACTGATTTTGGGTCTTGATTTGTCTTCGGCATAAACCGATTTGGGTTTTGACTGAGTCCTGGTAGACTTATTTGGAAGTGACCATATTAGTTTGGGAACTAGAAGCATTCTTTACTTCCAAGTTGTTCCCGCTTAGTATGTATTTGACTGACTTGAATGGTATAGTTTAGCCTTTTGGCTCAAGCAATCAGGTTTACATTTAGTTTAGTTGCAATTTGGTAGCAACTTTTCAGGGTCTTTTGTATTCTTGTTTGGCTTCCTGATTCAAGAAACGCCATGACAACAGATTTCATCACTTGCTAATTTAGGTCTCTAGGAATTTCAGCAGCACTTCAACCCAATGAACCGATCCGCGCCGGGATCGATTGTAGTGGTGAAAGTATTTACTTTCGAGCCAACTACGGGAGTGTATACTCTCGACCTACTACGTGGTACACTTCAGGTAAGAAAGCCAAACATCTTTCCAACCCTTAAGGAGTGCAACACTAGGCTTCCCTTCACTTTTACCTGCAAGCAAAGATGAAACAAGAAGGTTTAGGAAGGATAGACTTTCTACCTCTTACAGCTAGAGCTGGGCATCCGGTCTAGATCGGACCGGACCGGAAATTCCGGTCCAGTCCAAGACCGATGGACCGGAAACTTTGAAGACATGGACCGCGGATCGGACCGGGACCGGGATATATGGTCCCGGGTTTTTCGGTCCGCGGACCGGTTGGACCGTTTGGACGGGTTTCCCAGCAGCTCAGTAAAGTTGAAACCCTAAAGCATTGAAACCCTGAAGCAGATAAAAGTGAAAATACAGATCACTGATCCTTTCGCCATATCCACCGTGAGGGGCTGCAAATCACGATAACCACACACACCGTGCTTTTTCCCTCTAATTGTCGTCAAGCCCCAATGTCGATGCCCGAACCGCGCTACCCACCGCCATGGATCCCTCACCATTTTCACTTTTCTTGGGTATTTCCACCAGACTGGGACCATCGGCGTCGAATCCAGGAGCTGCAATGGAGTCGGCGTCGGATAAAAAAGATTAGTTCCAAATCTTTCTCAGATTGTTGCTGGTAGTCTTTCTGATTTGGGGAGATGAGCGTATTCGAGGTGGCGGCGGGTATTTAGGTTTAGGGTGAGAGGGTGGGCTTTTTTAAAAATAATAATTACTGTAAAAGCCACCACTCTTTTGGGCCATTGGGCTTTTGGGTTAAGATAAGCTTCGGCAGCCACAATGATTTTTTTTAAGTAAAGCCGGCTAGGCTTTTTATAATATAAAACCCGGTCCAATTCCGGCCCGACCCGGAAATTCCGGTCTGGTCCCGGGTTTGAACCGGAAACCGGAATCTGAATTTTATTGGACCATGGATCGGACCGTAATCTTTCCGGTCCGATCCAAGACCGTAATTTCCAGTCTGGTCCCGGTCCGATTCCGGTCCGATCCAATTTTTGCCCAGCCCTACTTACAACAGACGACTCTCCCTATTTTTTAACTGTTTTTTTTTTTCCTGTATTATCTCCCCCTGATTCTCTTTTGTTTATGTGTGCTGTTTTTTTTACGGGTGCACTGATGCTTTTGTGTTTGGGTGTTTGCAGGTGAACTTTGGGAGGAGGAAGCCAAGGAGAAACAACTACTCTGTTTTGTTTGTTTGCAGTTGAAAAAGGGGAGGATAAACCAGATCAAGGGAGCCCTTTTTGCAGGCTGCAATAGCCTTTTTAAATGGGAGAAATGTGACAGTTATGGCTTAAACACACGTTCTGCCAGAATGGAGAGCCGCTCCAACACTCTCCCATTTGTATTTTTTTTGTTAGAGCAAGCCCAACAGGAGCTGTAAAATAGAGAAATATAAAGAATTTAAAGAAAATGATGCTTTTTTAGGCCTAACAGCTCCTGTAAATGGATTGGCAAAATAGAGAAAAGAGGAGAGAGAGGAAAAAAATCTGTAAATATAGAGGAAGAGAATAGAACACTAAAATTTAATGTTTCACGGTTTCCTATTTCCCATTGCTGTTGGAGTTCCATCATCAACCTTCAAACGGTCGGTGCTTAATTTCAGCCTGTGTCCACCACCTTCGAGAGGAAGAACCACTCTATCCATTGTTCGATCGATATAGAGCACCTCAGCCCCAAGTCGATTTATCATTGGATGACCTCAATCAATTTCCGTTTGACGTGTTTTTTTCGATTTGTTCTTTCGATTATTGTTTGATATGATTTTTCGATTTTTAACGTGGCTACCAAATAGGGATATCGCGTTGTGTTCTAGCTCTTGTGATGTGTTCTTTTGATTGCCTTTCGCAGTTGTTTGTTTCGAAGACTGCAATTAGGGCTCCTCTTTGATGCAATTAAGGCTGCTGCAATTTGTTTCAATTAAGGCTCCTCTCTAATGTTGAAATCTTTTCTCTATGATGCTGCAATTAGAACTTAGGCAAATTGAAACACTCTGGTGCCGTAAAAAGGGAAGTCCGGGCTAATTATCAAGCAATTCGTTTCAATTGCATGTGTGACTGTTAAATTGAAACACCCTGGTGCTGTTATGAAGTAGGATTTACTTATCCTTGAGTATTTGTGCATGGTTTGAGTGTGTGACTTTTAATTTTGAAGTAGGTTAATTATTTGTTTAGATTATTGAATTTGTATTAGTTGCTGTTTATAGTTGATTGTTTCTTTGGACTCACAATTTATAGTTGATTGTTTTTCGGTAATGAATTTTTCTGTGAACTCACAACTGATGTTCTTGTGATGTGAAGGACCAATTTTGGAGATGCTCAAATTGTTGAATGAATTTTTTAGTAAGTTAAATTAAGTGTATAGAAGTTTAGAATTAGATTTCCTTAATAAATGCATTTATTACATTATAAATTTATGTATTTGTTATAGTATATAATAAATGCAAAAATCTGTAAAATAGAAAAACTGTTGGAGTTGGAGTCTAAAATTTTTAGAGATTTTGATATTTTGATCTCTATTTTAGAGAATTTTTACAAGAACTGTTGGGGTTGCTCTTAACTGTCATCAGAATAGAAAACTGTAATTTTTCTATAACTTTTGAATTCAGCCTTTCATTAGTAGTGGGCCGATTGCATTTGGGCTTGTAATGGGTCTCACCTTTTTTTTAACTTGAAAGGTCCAATTTATCTTAATATTAAACTTTATGCTTAAATAAATAAAATTTATCACATTCTTAACATATAAGAAAAATGTGATGATATTTTTATCAAATCATGAATTCAATTAATTCACGAAAATTTACCCTCAAACAGACATGTTTTAATTAACGGAGGAAGTATAAAATATTAACTTTTTAACATTTGTTTTTATAAATTCATACTTAAAAATGTGATGATATTTTTATCAAATCATGAATTCAATTAATTCACGAAAATTTACCCTCAAACAGACATCTTTTAATTAACGAAGGAAGTATAAAATATTAACTTTTTAATAAATTTTTTAAATAATTTCATACTTATTACTATTAAGTATGAATTTATAAAAACAAATGTAAAAAAGTTAATATTTTACATAGTTTTTATCATTCTAAAAAAACGTGCATGAATAGTAAATGATAAGTTTTAATTAATAGAGGGTAGTATATATCGTTGAAATGTGATGAAACATAGTATTTGGGATTTGTTTTGGATATCGAGTGAGGAGTAATCAAATGTTGCAAGCAGAGGAGACTACGGTCCTCGACCATATGGTAACAACTCCTTCAACCCTAATTTCAATTCTAAGTTTTATCAAGGGTTCAGAAACAGGTCAAATGATCAAGCTCAGTACCAAGGAAGGAATTAGTTCGAAGCTAGACCTCGAAATTCTATGCCAGCTACTCAACCACAACTGGACGAAAACATTCGACTCATTTTGTTTACAGATACATAAAAGGTCATAGGGAAGCTACGACAAATTTGCTAAAATAACCCATTTCGGTGAAACCCTTGCACACATAACCCCATCCGGAAAAAATTTGCTAAAATCCGGATATCCGGATTTTTGGCTCAACCGGTAGCAGGTAAGTGGGGGGGGGGGGACTGGACAGTGTGAGTATGACAGCTGGACAATTGAGAGAGGGAGAGAGAGAGAGAGAGAGACGGAAAAGCGAGGAAAAGACAGAGAGAGAGAGAGAGTCTGTGAGAGAGAGGGTGAAAATCCTGATCAATATTGAAAAGACAGGTAGAGAGAGGGAGAGAGATGGAGCAGCTGGGTACAGTAAATCGGAGGGAGGCAATTGTTCCCGCCCAGGGATGGCGCCAAAAAAAAAGGGAAAAGGGAGGGAGGAGGGGGAGGGTATATAAGCTTTGAAGAATGTTTGAGGGAAATCATTAGCTCCCATTAATGAATTGCAGGGGAAATGGAACTTGAAGAAGGGGAATGGCCGGCGTTTGATTAGAAGAAAGAGGGTAGGTGTCAAATGATGTGTGGTCTATATAAAGAGATGAGAGAAATTATGGGCGTCACTTTTATTCACAAAATCTGAAGAAAGAGAGAGAATCCATTGAAGAAGAAGCAAGTGGGTCTGGGTTCAGTTAACGATTTACTTGTACGAAGCCACTTTTCACTGGACGGTTATATCGTACCTACTGGACACGTGTTGGAATTTACTGGACAGTCCTCTGATCGGACATAAATGTGTAAGTGTTCTCTCTATGTTTGGTAAGTGTTGTTCATATGTAAATACCGTCGATACAAATTAATTTCTGTCTACCTATGAAATGCAACAGGGGCAAAATCATCAGTTTGTATCACTGTATTGTTTGGAGGATGGTGGGCGTGTGAAGGCGGCACTTGGGTCTTCACGGGAACAAGGAGCCAGAAAGCCATGGTGGTGGATGAAAGGATTGACTATGTAAAGCTGAAGAAACAGGTGATGGACAAGTTTAATGTCGATGGGAGGAGGAATGATGTGGAGCTCACATATGTAAAGCCAAAGAAGGAAGGGTCCAGGCCGTTTGCTATCGGGGATGACGAAGACTTGGAGGCCTACAAGTTTGTAAACGGGCTGTCTGGAGAACGAAATTGGCCTATCGACCTCAATGTCTCCCTGCGACGCAAGGTTGGTGGAGACGTGCCCGAAGCACAAGGATCGACAACGGATGACTCAGACGGTGGTGGTTTGTCTCCTGCAGGCTTGGAGGATGTTGTTGTGCTGTTAACTGGTCCGCCCGTGACCCAAGAAGATCACCCAAATACAGATCTCCCCGTGGGGCTTGACGGAGAAGACGAAGATTTGGGAGAAAAAATTGTCGAGGTAAACCAAACGTATGTCCAGTTGGAATCATCGGATGTCCAGTTAACACAAACAGTCGTCCAGTTAACAGAGACTTCTGACTAGTTAGGGATAAGTGAGGAGTTGGAGTTGGAGTTTGCGAAGAGGGAAAAGAATGCCGACGCAGTGAATAAAGGGAAGCAGATCATATATGTCAGCAGTGACATGGAAGATGGAGCCATTGACCTTGGTAGCTCCTCCGACGAGGATGATGCAATCCCAAAAGTGGTTAAAGTTGAACACGGTAGTTCTGGTCCGACGAAGTCTTGGTCATGGGATTATGAGGCGGAGCGAGCGGTGAGGGAAGTCGATGAAGCATACGAAAGACAAAAATGGAAGTCGACCACTTCTCCGAAGCCTGCTGAAAGTGAACCAATGGTGGCGGGGAACCCATTGGATACCAACCAGTGTGGTATTAAGCTCCGGGAGGGACAAACGTTTCGAAGGAAGGAGGATGTGCAGGAACTCGTAGCGTGGGCGGGTCTGACTCGCTGCTTCACGACGAAGGTGAAGAAGTCAACGAAGACCTTGTATGTTGTAGGGTGCGCTGCTCGCAAGTGCAAGTGGTCATGTCGGGCTTCGACTTACAAGGGAACGGGGTTATGGAAGATCCGAAAGCTTGTGGACGAGCACACGTGCTCGCTGAATGAGGCGGTCAGCCAAAAACGCAGTGCGTCATACACGCAGCTGGGCCGGCGCATTGTCGAAAGGTATGTGCCCCAATACGTAAAACTTAATTGGACTCTTGCCTAAATTCCACTGGACATATAGATATACACACTGGACACACAACACTAGTAACTGGACACACAACTTTCTTAACTGGACACATAACTATTGTAACTGGACACACAAATATAGTCACTGGACAGACAACTATCTTAACTGGACACACAACTAACTTAACTGGACACATGTGTGTGAATGGGCATGTTCAGTTTCAGACGGTCGAAGAAGCCCCTCGATCCCGATCAAGTGCAGAGGATGATGAAGTCGCAGCTGGGGGTCACATGCAGCTACTGGAAGGCGCGCCGAGCCCGGTTGAGTGCGAGGGACAAAGTGTACGGAACGGACGAGGAAAGCTATCGGAGCATGTACTCGTACATGTACATGCTGGAGCAGGCCAACCCTAGGAGGTACACGAGGATAGAACGCGACGCGGAGGGGCGATTCAAGTATGCGTTTGTGAGTCTTGGAGCGTGGCGGAGGGCTATCCCCCACCTACGGAAGGTAAGTCGTTCCTTAAATTGAACATGACGCTCAATTACTAGCAACATGACGCCCATACGAATATCACATGACGTCTGTTTGCCTAGACATGACACCTCTAACTCATCAAGATGTTTATTCTCCAGGTTATATCGGTGGACGGGAGCTTCTTGAAGGGGAAATTTCGAGGGTGCTTGCTATTTGCTACTGCACAAGACGCTGACCACCACATTTACCCCATAGGCTTCGCCATGGTTGACGGCGAGAATGATGGGTCTTGGGGGTTCTTCTTCAGGTAGATGTTGCGTGTCGTTGAAGACACGACTGATCTGGTGTGGGTATCTGACCGCCACATGAGCATCCTGAAGGGCATACGGGATAGCTACATCTTCGCGAAGCATGGCATATGCACATATCACTTATTTCAAAACGTCCGTTTCCGGTTCAAGTGCGGGGGCTTGCAAGACGAGTTCATGACGATGTGTAAAGCTTACACGTACGATGAGTTCCAGGTGTTGTACGCGGAGTTCTGTGCACGGGTTCCCGGAGCGGGCCAATATCTGAAGGAGGCCGGGTTCAGCAACTGGGCAAGGGCTTTCTACACTGGGAACAGGTACAACATCACAATCACTAATAACTCCGAGTGCTTGAACTCGGTGTTCAAATATCCTAGAGATTTGCCGCTAACAGCCCTTGTAGATGCCATCCTTGAGACCATCGGCACGTGGTTCGTCAAACATAGGAAGACAAGCGGCGAGCAGGGGAAAGTCGTGAGCGACTGGGTTGGTAACGCCATCAGAGCAAACTTCGTGCAATCCCTTTCCATGGTCGTTAGACAGCTGAGTGCACATGAGTACGAGGTACGCAAGGGAACCTCCACCTGGCTTGTAAACCTAACAGGACGTTTATGCAGCTGTAGACACTTCAACGTCGACCAGTACCCATGCGCGCATGCAATGGCAGTATCCCAATTACACGGGATGGATGTGTACTCGCTCGTCAACGACTTGTACAAGGTAGACGCGTGGCGTGCGTGCTACAAGGACGTGATCTACCCAGTCCCATCGCGAGAGAATTGGAGGGTGCCCGAGGCAATCGCCAAGGAGACTTGCCTCCCCCCACTTATCAAGGTACGCCCTAGCAGGCCGAAGACATCTAGGTACCCGTCTCAGTGGGAAAGGAAGTTCCCGAAAAGGCGCCTCACATAGTGAAGAAAAAGGTGGTATTTTGGCATGACGGGTACATATTTTGGCATGACAGCTAATGGGTTAGACATGACGGATATCTATTTTGACATGACATATTATGTGTAAGACATGCCAGTAGGTATTTCACGCGGTTTGTAGTCAGGGCTAACTTATTCGGAAACGTTATCGCTCCCCCTTTTACATTGAAGTATGAACTTGGCAGGTGATATTTTAGACATGACATGTTTTAATTGTGCATTTTCAGTGGAAATGTGGACGACGTAAATATATAACTGTCAACCATCGTACGACCTACATAGTTTCAAAAACAACAAGACATCATAGTTTTAAAACCTGAGCCCTAGGTTTCCCAAAACGACATACCGTCGATACCAAAGTCAATCAAATTAAATCCTACGAAAGCATAACTGTTCAAGTCACCAACAACATTTGCAGACAACAGTACAAACAACAATGTTCTTGTAAAAAAAGGACGGAGCCAATGACTACTGAGGATCGGGGCTGGGACGGAAGCCACGGTGGTAGATGGCGACACATAGGACTAGGCGGTAAGCATCGATAAAGGCGTCGTCCACCCCTTTGAATGCGCGATCGCCTGATGCGAGCATCTGCAAGAAACGGAGAGCGTAGGGGCCGGAGTCTCCTCTGCGTCGCAAAAAGTATGTGTCAAACCTAATGCGCACTAATTACACTATAAATCAAAAGATGGACTACGACGACTTACGATTGCTTGTTCTGGGGGATCCCCTTCACACGGTTGTACTTGAACGGCTGGGGAAGTTTCCCTGCATGCTTGGCGTGCAGCTCTTGGTGGCCATCCATCAGCGGGGGAAGGGTGTGCGTGATGGGCTTCAGAAGGCCTGGCAACTGTCGCTCAGGAGTGAGACGGGTGTCCGGATCATACACACGAACAGTCCACTCGGCCAGGTCGATCTCAACCGCTACCCAATGGTTGTCCTTCAGATTCCATGGGGCCAACACACGGTCGACGCTCGCACAAGGCTTCGGACACCTCTCCGGCAACATACCGCTGAAGTAGTACTCCAACTCCTCGTCGACGGGCATGCCGGTTTGTCTCTGCAGAGGACCCCGAAGTAGGGGTCGACGACTGCGACGCCTGCGTACTTCGACTCGCTGGCTACCTCCTTTCGGAGGATGCCGCATGCTTCGTCGATATGCTGCAAACAAGGAACACGTGTCCAGTCAACCACAAAAATGTCAAGTTATCGGAGAACGGGTGACCGGAATTTACCTCTGAGCCCACCACTTTCATTGGTGTTTTTAGGTCCCCGAAGAAATCCCTCTCAAGGCGGGTGCCCAGCATTGTACGTGCGGGTTCAGTCCCTTGGGCGTCGTCGGTGGTCATCCACTCGGTGAATGCGTCCACGTCAGCCCTGGTCATCAGGCCCAAGGCCACGGCGTCAACCCCCACAATCACCTTCTTCCCCTTGGCGGCCCGCGGCTTCTTCTGCCCCTTCGTCACGTCCTCAACCACCTCCTTATCCTTGTTCCCCTTGTCGACACGCGGCTTCTTCACCGGCTGAGTAACTTCGTGGCCCTCTAACGTCGCAGGCGCTCGCCTCACCCTTCCGCCCTTACGCTGAAGGGGAAGTACGACCTCCTCCTGTGCCTCCTATGGTTGATTACATGACACAAGGGTAAAATAACATGACACATAACTGTTTTTGACATGACAGTTGCATTAACACGTCCTACCTCAGGGGTTGTCTTTGTCGTGGGTGCTTCTGGCTCGGAGATGGTTGACTTGTCCCTAGGCCCTTTGGCCACAGTCTTAGACCCCTCAACTAACACCTCATCCTCATTAGCCCGGTCCTCCTACATGACAACAACAGATTTTTGACATGACGACTAACAATCTTCACATGACACTAGGCGGCAGATGACTTACCTCAGCGGTTGTGACATTGGTAGTGGTTGCTACTGCCTCAAGCCCGGCAGCCCCTACCATTTCAGTTGGCCCTGTGCTATCAGTCTCACCCTTGTCCTTCAACACTTCATCACCCTGCGCAAATATGTGAAGGAACTTAGACTCGACACCATTATCAACAGTCACATCGCAGTACGACAGGGATGACTAACCTGTGTGGTGGGTGTTTCTTTGGGGGGTTCTTGTGGATCAGCATCCTTCTCCATTTGGGTCTCCCCATCAAGTGGTCCCTTACTCTTACCCATCTCCTACAGATTATGAGTTAGTGTGACCGTCATTCACAAAATTTACATCACGGTTTCAGTTAGGGTACTTACCTCAGAAGTTGTCTTGGTGGTTTCATCTTCACCTGCATCAGTACCCGATTTCTGGCCCATTTCCTTAACAGTATCCTCAGCCTACGCAATTATGGGAAAGGTATGTTACCATTACGCCTATATTGTTATACATGACGCATATATTGTTATACATGACGGTTAAGGATACTAACATTACAAATTGAACATCTTACCTCCTTTGACTGCAACTCAACATCTTCGGTTTCCTCACCGTAAGTTCCATGCCTGTCCTGCGAGTGTGTCACCTCGTCCTCACCTCGCTTCTTCCCCCTCACCTCCCTTCTCAGCTCCTGCATCGCTGCCTCAATCCTTTCCATCCTCTCGTTAAACGTTGCCAATAAACTTGTCCCCAGATCATCCATCTTTGACAAAATCCTTGACATATCCACTTGGGCAGCCGTCGTACTTCCCTCACCCTTCGTGCCTGACCCAGATGCTTCCGTCGTGCTCGGCGCATGTTTGGCTTTATACTCCACCACGAGGTCGTCGAAGAACTTATCCGGCTTCTCTGTCGCGTACATGGCGCCAACAATAACCCCCTTCCTGACCTCCTCGGCATCCGGGAGAAGGACTGTCCAAACAGCGTCCACCTCGTCGAACATGCCCAACTCTTCCTTCGACTGCTGGATGAGGGAGGCAAGAGAATCGTACATCATGTTGTGCTCTTTCGACTTATATCTCAGGCACCGAGGGTAGGTTGTGCTTGTGCTTGTGCTGGTGTCAGCAAATTGTCTTGCAACTGGCCGCAGAGCCTCGTACACCCACAACTACAAACAAACAAAACAAACCAAGTGATGACATATCGACACTTTGCATTTAATCGTGTCCTGTTACCAGGAGGCAGTGTCCAGTTTAAATCACTATTTGTCATGTGAGATTTATGTCCATACCTGGAATGCAAGGGGGAAGCCGGCTAACAAGTACGACGGCCGAGAGCTGCTGACCCCGTGCTGGAGCTTGCGCTCAACACACCGGTAGAGGAAATCGTGGGTTCGTTCGTAGCACAGTCGCCCCCACGGGTAACGCAAGAACGCCTCGGTGTCAGACACCATATTTACAACCCACCCGTGAATAAAGTTACGGGGTTCCTTCGCAAACAGCACCGCCTCCACCAGCAATATGAGCGCGAACTTAAAGCGCCTTGCAGCCGAACGCTCTGACTTCATCGCCACTATGTACTCCGTCTCGAAGACCTCCATCCTCATCTTTTCCGCCCCTAAGAACTCTAAGCAGGCAGCCTTGTCCGCCGCAGTGTCCACGGTCCACCCCACGTTTGCCGAGCAATTCAGTCCGGTCACTAGCGCGAACTCCGCAATGGAGAACCGGACTATGGACCCCTGGATCATGTACCACGTTTCTTTTTCCTTTTTCGACCGCAGCTGCCGCTGCAGGACGTAGTGGACTAGCTGGGCGGAGAACTCAACTTTGGCCCCGAGCCTCGCAATGCCCCCAAACTGGCTTTCACAAAGACGCTTCCAGTCTGACGGGCTCAGGTACAGGTCTAGCTTTGCAAGGACATTGGGCCTGGCATATTGATTGCACCTAAATTTGAAATGCTTGTCCTTGGGGACAGCATATATCGCCTGCACAGTGGGGTGGAATGTTAGACCGACTCATCTGTAAAACACTCTACCCTTGATCGACACTAGCCAAACCATACCTCGCCTGTTGTCGGTGTCTCCGTTACCCTTCTTTCTCCTGAATCACTCATGTTGTAGTTTGATACCCTTCAGGTTGGGGAGCAATACTTTAGCATTCTTCAAACATTTGCAGATTTTCATCACACAAGTCACAATGCACATGACGTTAAGTTCATATAACATGTCATGTGACAATTTTAACATGTCAAGTGACCATTTTCACATGACAGACACCATATCTTTCCTGCACTTATCACAAATGACAGTAACTTTCTAGCCTCACCATATCTTAGCTTATACTTATCACCTGAGCATTATAACCATTTTATAGCTTCCACAAAATATAAGCCGCGCAATTTTGCAATTAAACATGACAACAAACCTATTAAACATGACAACTAAATATTAAAAACATGACAATTTACAATGTAACAGCATTTACATTCAATAACTTGTTCCTGAAATTTTTTAAACCACATTTAGGTTCCCCGATTTCCCTCTATCTATCCTATTTCCCCAATCTTACCAATTTCCCCAATTCCCACATTTTCCCCAATTTCACCAATTTCTCAAATATTCACACAATACATGTATCGATTTCCCCTAATTTGCTACCTCCTTCAAGCCCTTTACCATATCATCACCACAATGGTACTTCCATTCTCTCCCCAACTCGAACACCCCCGTTCCCACATTTCCACCCATTGTTTTCATACTAGACGCCTGTTACATCCCACATGACAGGGGCGGATACTCCACCCGTTATTTCATCCAATTGCAAACCATGGCAAACAAATTAGGGTCTTCAAATGGTCCCTCATCCTTTCAATTTCTGCAATCAGTACAAAATCGGTAGGGTTAGGGTTTACTTACTTCAAATCGGCCAGTCTCTCTCTTCTAAACACCCACAGGGTCGTCTTCTACACGCTTCCTTTACTGGCTTGAAATCCGGCGCCGTCTTCTCCTCCGCACTCCCAGGTTCGTCTTCTTCCTTTGCCTTCTTCTTCTCCTCTCTCGTTTTCGTTTCAAAAATGGCGGTTTCGTGCCTTCTCCACTCCCTCCTCTCTCTCTCTCTGTTTTCCACAGGTTCAAGATGTGACAGGTTTTTAAAACTGCCCTCTCTCTCCTCCTCCCTCCCTTCTTTATTGACTCCCAACAACCGGTTTCCACACCCCTTTCCCAACCGGCTACCTTGCCATTTTTTTGAGGGGGGGTCTAACCCTTGCAATTAGAAACGGTTAGTGGGTTAGGCTAGCAAACCAAACTGGGGCGGGGGTTACTTCCTTTAATTCCCTCGGGAAGCTACCATCTCAAGTGGTAGTAAATCCAAAAGAGAAGGTTGCAGAATAGACCCACTAGTGGGTAAAAACGTCGAGCCAATGACGTTTAACCAAAAACGCTTCTCGGGAGACAACCCAAGCTAGTTAAGTTTTATTTTCATCATTCAATCCTCACTTTTTATTTCAATTATTTTAATTATTTTAATTTTATATTATGCATTAATAAAACTCCAGTTCCTTGGAAGAGAAGTGTTTGTGTTTGGTGTTGAGATCATCACATTAAGGCTACACAAGAGAAGAATGAAAGAAAAAACGAAGAAAAACGAGATCCGAATGATCGACGCCCACCACTACCAAAGTTGCGCCCGCCGATGCTGATCCAGGGGTCGGTGTCCGCCGCTACTCAAGTCGCGCCCGCTGATGAGCCCAAAAATGCTGAATTAATATATTTTTCTTTAAAAATCCGATCCAATCTTGGATTAATCCCCGATATTTGGATAAGGGAGTTTAATTTCTATCTTTTTAACTTTGATTTATCTTACTTCTTCGCAGATTAAGCATGATTAAACTAAATTCTATCTTTTTCTTTTAAATTCTATCTTTATTCTCATATAAATACAATTCACCCCACCTTTCATCCGCCCTAATTATCTAAATTCCTTTCGAGTTTTCAAAGCATTTAGCCGGTTCAAATCGAAGTAAAAGGCTTGAAGGTTCGATAATATAAAACAATGTAATATAGAAATACTCTAGAAGGGGGGTTGAATAGAGTATGCCCGTTTTTCGCAGAAAGTCTCAAGACTTTTGGAGCTCGTATAAAAACCTTTGAGATTAACTTGAATCACAAAGTTAGACAATCGAACCAAGTGCGGAAATAAGGTAAAGCAATAAGTAAAGGACACGAGTAATTGTTTACGAGGTTCGACACGAACTTGGCCTACGTCCCCACCTAGGGTTCTTCCACAACCCTAGGATTCAAAAGACTTTATTGATTCGCTTAGCTTAGGATCTTAATAGCTCACCGAGAAGCCTCTCTCCTATACATTTGCAATCTAGTCAACTCACGTTCCCTTGGAGTCCTAGACCAATCTAGAAGAGCCCCACCTCTCTCAGCTATCTAGTACAATCCTCTTACTCTCACAAATCAATAGCCTAGTGCAACTTCCCGAGTTACAAACTCTCGAGTAACACTATAAATAAATATATCCTATAAGCTCACAGTGACTCTCAAATGCTTTGAAATAAACAACAAACTCTTGAGCGCTTAGCAGAGAGACACTTTGGAAGACAGATCTCGCTTGAATGAATGAAAGCTCGTGTAGCACTTGTATGTTATGTCTTCTTCTTCCTTTCCTTTATAGAAGTAACATGGAGCGTGAGGGTCTTCAACACAAGATCTTCAACAACGGCTAGTTTGGATCATGGCGCGCCCGGATCTTCTATTTTTGGACACTTCGAAGACATGATCTTTCTTGAAAAAGATCTCCTCAATATGCACCATAAGGAAAGATATAATTTCGAAATACTTCCTGAAAGATTAGTCAAACATATATATAATATAAAGGAAGTATATAATAAGATTAAATAATATTCGGACTTATAAAACAGGTTTTGTATTTCATCAACTGTTAATGCTCCAAGGCCTTTGACACAAACATCCTGTCAAAGCCTTTGAAACATTTATTCCGATTTTCATCAAGGGAGGGAGTTATCAATCTCCCCCTTGATGAAAGACAAAACCTGTGCATCCCTGCAACTTAGTCAAGCATAGATAATAAAATAGAAATCGGACTAACTACCTGCAAGGGTTAGACAACTGTTGGATCAAATTTTTAAAGCATGCAAAAACCATCCAACCGAAAACCACAAATCAAAAACCAAGGTCTTTCAAGACCTTTAAGCAGAGGTTTTCAAAGTCTAAACAGCTCCACAGATAGCAGAGGTTTTCAAAGTCTAAACAGCTCCATAGATCATCTCCCCCTTTTTGTCTTTCAACCAAGGGAGGAGGTAAAACAGTCACCAAAATAGTCACCAAATGTTTTGAAAACGTTTCCAAAAACCAGCAATGTATCAAGTTTCAGGGGTGGGATAGGGTAGGTTAGGGTTTAAGCTTCGTCATCCGGAGCATCATCAGTGAGCCTCGTCCACAGTCCTTGCAGCATCTTGGAAATCCCGCTCATCTCCGTCATAAACTCTTTTTGCAGCTCATTGATATCCAGGCGAACTTCCTCCAAGCCCAACTCTAGGTTGTCCTTGCGTTCATCGAAAGCTGGAGCAGTGGGAAAGGCTTTTGAAGGAGTGGCAAGACTCAAGGTCCCTTGGGGAGACCGAGTGATGCCAATCTTTTCAAGGCCCTTAGAGTCGAACTTACCCATATGACGCAGCTGTTCTTCATTTTTGACATCAATTCCAGAAGCTTTGAAGAGAGGGGTCAAAAGGGTAGCAAAGGGGAGGGGAGAGCCTTTTCTAACTTTTCTGGCATGAGCCATGGTTCCAAGGATAGTGTTGGCCAGATCAAGATCAAAGCCATTTAAGATGCAGTAGAGCAGGACCATGGCATTGTCGGTAAGGAGGGAGCCAGAGTTAAGACGGGGTAAGAGGCATCGAACAATGATGTTGAAAATTATTTTTGCCTCAAGGGTTAGGGATGAGTGGGTGAGTTGCTTTGAGGTGTTGTTGGATGCTTCGGGTAGGAGGTACTTGGCTCGGGCAAGGATGATGCAATTCTCTTTTGAGGGGTGTATATCAGAGGGTGGAACTAGGGTAGGTAAGCCAAGGAAATCTGCAAAATCATTGGAGTTGAGAGAGATTCTAACCCCTTTGACAACAGACTCCAAAGACCAACCATTGGTATCATTTTTGGCTTTTAGCTTAATGTAAAACAGACGGGTAAGCTGGGGGTAGTAGACAGTTTCAAGGTTAAGAAGGGTTTAGGCTGGGGATTTTTTTACCAGATCAATGCAGGGTAACTTCAAAGCTGCGAAGAACTCAAAATCCAAAAAATCAGAACAGCTAATCCTACGAGTTCGAAACTCATCTACCCACTTACCAGCAGTCTCAACATCTTGAAACCAAGAGGAGAGCAAGGATTGATTTACCTGGATATAGGCCGGGGGGTCGGCATTCTTCCTGCGAGCAATCGTCGGAGCAGCTCTCTTGACAAGCGCTTCAAGAGTCCTGAGGGTGCCCTTCCTGGTACGCTTGGGAGAGGGAGGCTTAGCAGCAGCTGGGGCTTTCCGCTTCTTCAGAGACGGGGGAGGAGGAGAAGGAGAGGGAGATTCTTCCTCCTCTTCCTCAGATCCCGAGTCCTCACCGGACCCCGCTTCATCTCCTTCAGCTTCCTCGTCATCTCCAGATCCCTCTTGCTCTTCTTCCTCTTCCTCAGGCTCCTCCTCGGATGGAACCTCCTCGGCTTCGACTTCCTTCCGAATCCGCTCAGCTTCCTCCTCTGCCAGTTTCCTAGCAAGCTCGGCCTCCTCATCGACCTTTTTCTTCTTCAAGGCTTCCGCCTCGGCTTCCTTGGCAGCATCTCTTTCCAGAATGGCATCTAGGTCATCTTCCTCCTCTTCCTCGTCCACTTCCTTAGCCAAAATCTTCCTCTTCCCTTTCTGTTTAGCACTGAGAGGCTTCTTAGCAGAGCGCTTTTGAGAGCTCTTGGGAACAATGGCCGTGCTCTCAGCGATGGTGCTCTGGACGACAGTTGGGACAATGGCTTGAGGAGCGGGTTTAGGTGTGGGAGAGGTAGCAGTGGCTTGACGTCCCTTGGGGGTGGCGCCAAGTCTTTTGGGTGTGACAACTTTCTTGGTTTTGGGTGCCATGGAGGAAATCGGCTAGGGTTTTCTTAGAACAGATTGAGAGGTTGAAGAAGGAGAAGGTGAAGGGGTTTGGATTAGTTCTGAGTTTGTGATGTAATCGGGTACAGGATTGGGTTTAAGTAGAGGGAGTGATGGGACGGGTTTAGAGTTCCAAGGAAAGAAATCATCACATTGCCAATTTGAAAGGTTTCCAATTCAAAATTCAAATGTTCCATTGAAATCGGACTGAATAACCGAAATATCTAGTTCCAAAAATAAAATATCTTTAACGGAAAAAAAAATTTGAAATCCGATAAAAAATATAATTGATTAAATATCTAAAAAGATATTAACCAAAAATATATGATCCGATATATGTAATCCACCATTTAGTTCACACACCTTGACATAGTTCTCAAGGGTCTTGACACTAAGTAGAATTTATCTTTCGTAAAGGGAAAGCTCCCCCTACGAAAGTGCATCCTTGTTAAGCATCCCAATTTCTCGTCTTATGAAGGTGAACCTGTCCTCTGCCAAAGGCTTAGTGAAAATGTCAGCCCATTGATAATCAGTTGAAATAAACGAAATGGACACATCACCTTTTTCAACATGATCTCTAATGAAATGATGCCTTACATCAATATGTTTGGTCCTTGAATGCTGAACAGGATTCTTAGTGATGGAGATGGCACTTGTAACTTAATTGGAATACCTTTGAGGTTGATGCCAAGATCTCGCATTTGTTGAGCTATCCAAAAGATTTGGGAGCAACAGGCTCCAGCTGCAATGTATTCGGCTTCTGCTGTGGATAGAGCTACTGAGTTTTGCTTCTTTGAGTGCCAACTGATCAAAGATGCTCCTAAAAATTGGCAACATCCTGATGTGCTCTTCCTATCCACCTTATAGCCTGCAAAATCTGCATCAGAATATCCAATTAATGTGAAATCCTTTTGCTTTGGGTACCATAGTCCAAGCTCCTTAGTGCCATTGAGATATCGAAAGATCCTCTTCACAGCCACGAGGTGAGACTCTTTAGGATCAGCTTGAAGCCTAGCACACATGCAAACACTGAACATGATGTCAGGTCTACTAGCCGTGAGATATAATAAAGATCCAATCATTCCTCGATACTCCTTTTGATTGACACTTTTTCCAGTCTTGTCTTGATCTAGAGACAATGTTGAGCTCATGGGAGTCTTGGCTGCTTTGGATTGATCCATCTTGAACTTCTTCAAGAGATCCTTAGTGTACTTGCTTTGGTTGACAAAGATCCCTTTCTTGGATTGATGAACTTGTAATCCCAAAAAGAAGTTGAGTTCACCCATCAAGCTCATCTCAAATTCACTGCACATGATGTCAGAAAATTCCTTGCACAAAGGTGTGTTAGTAGCACCAAATAATATATCATCAACATAGATTTGAATAACCAAAATGTCATTTCCTTTGGTTTTGATAAAAAGAGTCTTGTCGATCAACCCCCTTTTAAAATCATTTTCTAAAAGATATTTTGACAAGCGCTCATACCAAGCTCTTGGGGCTTGTTTCAAACCATAAAGCGCTTTGTCAAGTTTATAAACATGATTGGGAAATTCTGAACTTTCAAAACCTGGGGGTTGAGCCACATATACTTCTTCCTCTAAGAAACCATTAAGAAAAGTACACTTGACATCCATTTGATATAATTTTATGCTCATAAAAGATGCAAATGCTAATAGAATGCGAATAGCTTCAAGCCTGGCTACGGGAGCAAAGGTCTCCTCGTAGTCAATACCTTCCTCTTGATTGTAGCCTTGAGCAACAAGCCTTGCCTTGTTCCTCACGATCTTACCATTCTCATCTAGCTTGTTTCGAAATACCCATCGTGTGCCAATGACTGATTGATGCTTTGGCCTAGGCTTCAAGGTCCAGACTTTGTTCCTTTCAAATTCGTTAAGCTCACTTTGCATAGCAATGATCCAGTCTGGCTCCTGAAGTGCCTCATCTACCTTCTTTGGCTCAATAATAGAAACAAACGCGTGAAAAGCACAAAGATCTTTAAGTTTAGAACGAGTTTGAATACTAGAAGTAGGGTCAGAAATGATATCCTTTAATGAGTGTGATGAGGAGTATTTGTATTTCCTTTTGCTAGTCTTGGCTCCTTGATTCGTCACACTGGTAGGATTGACTTGTAGTACATCTGACTCCGTGGTTCTGTTAGGTTCAGTTACAGCAGTTTCTGACGTCTCAACACTGTTGGATTGGACACCAAGGGCTTTGGACGAATCTTCAACACCTTGGGCCAATTCTTCAGTGTTAAGAATCGGTTCCTGCATGTTCCTCTTCTCTGTGTTCTTGGTAGCAGCATCATCACCTTCCTCGTTCTCTTCATGGATGTTAAGATCTATATCTGCAACACTTTCACTCAAAGCACCGTCATTGCATTCATCAAAAATAACATGTATACTTTCTTCAACTACCTGGGTCCTTTTATTGAAGATTCTATAAGCTTTGCTACTCGTGGAGTAGCCAAGAAATATACCTTCATCACTACGCGCATCAAATTTCCCAAGGTTATCTTTTCCATTGTTATGAACAAAACAAGTACATCCAAAGGGTTTAAAATAAGATATAAGTGGTTTGTGGCCTTTGAAAAGTTCATAAGGAGTTTTATTTAAGATGGAACGAATGAGACACTGATTTAAAATATAGTTAGCTGTGTTAACAGCTTCAGCCCAATAGGTTTTAGGTAATGCATTTTATCAAAGCATAGTCCTGGCCATATCCTCTAAGGTGCGGTTCTTGCGTTCCACAACCCCGTTTTGTTGAGGTGTCCTAGGAGCAGAAAAGTTATGGGAGATGCCATATTTAGCACAAAACAAATCAAACTGAAGTTGATTGATGTCTCCAAAGTAGCCATGTCTTTATGCATATTTTAGTTCCATATTCTTTACATTTTGCATATTTCGGGTTGGGAATATGTCGGATTTATGTAGTATAAGCTTATTTGTCAGAAATGGAGATCTACATAAGTTTCTGTTTAATATCGCAGAATATGGAACCATTTCGGGAGAAAACCAAGAGGCGAGAACCAGAGCACAGAGCTACTCGACATCGACTACCCCTAGTCGATCTCGACAAGACTTGTCTAGACACCAGCCAGCATCGAGGAGCCTATATCGAGAAACTAAAGACGAAGAACCCGACTCCACACCCTACTCGAGATCGAGTACGGCTACTCGAGGTCGACAAAGACGTGGAGCCAGGACCGAGCACCTCGAGAAGACTTGCCCGACCAGCCAAGCCAGACCTAGTCGACGAACAATTCTACTCGATGTCGACGAGGGGTCCTCGAGATCGACGAGCGCCAGGAGCCATGTCCGAGTCTGTCGAGGACCAGCTAGCCGAGACGACGAAGCCGAGCCAGTCGACCAACAATCCTAGTCGAGATCGAGTAGGCTCTACTCGAGATCGACGATGGTCCCAGAAGCCGCGTTACTCGGTTTGATCAATTCTACTCGGTTTGGGATTCCTTGGGCTCGAAGTTTGCCGATTCTATCCGAAATCATCAAGACACATCATGAAGGAAGAGATCTATCCACTTGAGACACTTTAGATATTGTTTCCCTTTTAGATTTAATTATGTTATGTCTTTTATTTATCTTTTAAGCCTTTAGATATAGTTTTAGATATAGATATATATTTCTATCCTTGATTAGCAAGGTTTAGAAGGCCTATAAATAAAGCCCATGGGGCTGGAGTTTTATTCATTCAGTTTCAGAAGTTAGGAAGTAGTTCACAGAGACAGTTTAGGGAGTTCGAAGGTTTTAGGGTTTTGGCGTTCAACGAGAGTTGGATCGCCGGGATTGTAAAGTCTTTGAATTTATTTAATGCAAGTTGTTATTTCTTTTCAATCGATGATGTCTGAGTTTGCGATGAAGCGCGAGTAGTCAACCCACTTCTAGGGTTGGGGCGAGCCCGACGATAGCCCTGCATAATTGAGGTAAAGATCCGACTTTTATCATGTTTTGAGCATCTCTTACTTGTTTATGTGTTTATTGCCCATCTAATGGAGATCCATGCTAACAACTTGGATTGTAAACATAAAACCAGTAGAGACAATTAGGGTTTCTTGAAAGAGTTGTCTAATTGTTGGAAAAGGCGAAAGCTTGTCCTTGATGCGATTCACATGATTATCTGTTTTCTCTCTGCCTTATGCATGTTTGGTTATCGTTGTTGCGAACCCCAATCTTCGAAGTCTTTTACATTAAGTTTAGTTCGAAATCCCAAAGCATTTGTTCTTTATTTTCCTTCGTTTTTACTTTCTGTCCTTCTACTCGATCTCGAATTGCACTACTCGATATCGAGTAAACTAATCCTCGACCAAGTCGTCGTAGCTTCTCCTATGCAGGTTCTCGACGAGACAAAGCGAAGTCGACCAAGACTCTACTCGATATCGAGTGGGCCTTGTCGATATCGACCAGCCCAGTGCCTGTGACTGCTACTCTGTTCGACTGTGCCCGACCCCTGTCGACTAACCCTTAGTCGAGGTCGAGTACCACTGTTGTCGACTTCTGACTGTGAGATTTATCCGCTGCCTAGGATCCGCTGACACGCTTCCTCGTGGATCGATCCTGACTTCCCGCTGCTACATCAGGAGAAGGTCTTGTAATTATTTGCAAGGGACGGAATCTGGTTTGCTGTGATTTATTTCTATTTTATTATTGCAAGTCTCGATTTCCTCCTACAACATTGATCAAACTCCCTACCATGATCACTCCGAATTGACACTATGGGCTCATTTCCTAAAGTTTATAACTCCTTACAAAGTTTTGAAAACTCAAATAAGGCCTCTGATTTTTCTTTTAAAAATGCAACCCAAGTATATCTAGAAAAATCATCAACAACAACTAGCATGTACTTTTTACCATTGGGAGATTTGACTCGCATAGGACCACATAAATCCATATGTAAAAGTTCAAGGGGTCTAGAAGAACTTACAACCTTTTTGGGTTTGAAAGAGCTACGTGTTTGTTTACCTCGTGTGCATGCATTGCACATATCAATACCTTTGAAGTCCATCTCAGGTAGCCCTCTTACAAGCCCTTTGGACACAAGCTTCTGTAGTGTAAGTGGACTCACATGACCGAGTCTCCTGTGCCAGAGCTTTGGATCGTCCGTCAAAGCCTTTAGACAGGTTAAGCTTCCTTGTGCCACTTGGTCAGCATTTACAGCGTATATGTTGTTGTAACGATATGCAGTCAATATAACTTCACCTGTATCATCTCTGCACACTATACATCTTTTCTTGTTAAATCTGACATTGTTACCACTATCACATAATTGAGAGACACTAAGGAGATTATACTTCAAACCATTAACAAGATAGACATCTTTAATACTATGGCTGGAATCACTACCAACACTACCAATACCAACGATGTCACATTTTCCTTTGTCATCAAGAGTGATTGTTCCCGTGGATTGCTTCTTTAGATCATGAAAGAGAGAACTCTTCCCACTCATATGCCTCGAGCATCCACTATCAATAATCCATTTGTGATCTTTCACCTTGGTGATCTCCTGCAAGACAAACATCAACCTTTGTGGCTAGACCAATAAGCAAATTTGGATCCATTGTTGGGGTAAACCATATTTGGTAAAATAGTGCCTTTTGGAACCCAAACTTGTGTTATCCGTTCTTTTCTCAAATGAACAGGAAATGTATTGCGAATAATATATGGATCCTTTCTTCTATAGGGGCAGGTCTCTTTTACATGTCCCTTTCTAGCACAATGGTGACATATAGGAGAGGTTCTGCTTCCTTTTGCCTTTACAAAAGTGGTAATGTGTTGCTTCTTTAAAAACTTTGGATTGTAACCAATACCACTTTTGTTTAGAGAGCTTTGTTGCTCACCCAACATCCTATCGAGAGTACCTTTGGATTTGGTAAAACTTATGAGGGCTGTCTGTTGGTCTTGAATCTTATTATTCAGGGAGATCTTATCGTTCTCTAAGTCATGATGCTCATTTCTTAGAGAGGAGAGATCTTGCTTGAGTTCAGATTTCTCTAAGTCAAGCGTCTTGACTTTAATGTCAAGACCTGAATAAGAAGCTTCAAGACTTTTGACCCTCATAGACAGATCCTCAATAGTTCTTTCCTGGTCCACAGTTCTCTTAATAAGGATGTTAGTTTGGGCAATAAGCTTCTCTTCATTGGCAATCATATTGGAAAGGAATTCCGATAATACCTCTTTTGGACTTTCCATAAGTTCTCTTACAGTAGCTTCAAGCTTTTCATCGTGGGATCCATCTTCTGAGGCCATAAGACAAATATTGGCCTTCTCATCATCGGAGTCAGAGTCGGAATCACTCCAAGTTGCCCCCATGGCTTTCTTCTTCCATTTGTCACCTTTCTTGGGCTGGATCTTTGTATTTTGAGGGCAGTCCTTCACAAGATGATCTGTTTCACCACATTCAAAATAAGACAACGGTTTAGTCTTCTTTTCATACTTTTTGTATTGAGGCTTACCTCGAAATTTTGAAGACTCTGAGCCATCCTTGTTGTTGAATTGCTTCTTCATTTTGAGAATTCGAGCAAGGCCTCTTGTGATAAGAGCAAAAGGATCATCCTCATCATCGTCCTCATCTTCGGAATCAGATCCATCTTTAGGCTCATCCTTTTTAGACTCGAGTGCCAAGTTCTTAGTGCTAGCTGGAAGTTCTCCATCGTCTTCATTAAGGATCATCTCATGCATGATCAGTTTCCCAAGAAGGTCATCAAGGGGTAGAGTGGTGAGGTCCTGGGCTTCCTCTATAGCTGTTACTTTCGGACCCCATTTCTCTTTTGAGAGGCACCTCAGTATCTTCCTCACTTTCTCAACATTGGTAAAGCTCTTGCCAAGAGAGTCAAGGTTGTTGGTGATTTCTGTGAATCGTGTGAACATGGCCTTGATTGACTCATCAGACTTCATCTTGAAGAGCTCATACTTTCTAAGGAAGATGCTGATCTTGGTGTCTTTCACTTGGCTCGTTCCTTCATAGGTGACGGCCAATTTGTCCCAAATCTCTTTAGCTGACCTACAAGATGAAATACGGTTAAACTCATCAGTGCTAAGACCACAATAGAGTAAGTTAATAGCCATGTAGTTTTTGGAGATGGTTTCAAGATCTGCTTGGTTGTATTCGGACTCCTTCTTTGCAACTTTGGTATCATTTGGTCCATCTTTCTCTGGAATCTTCGGACCATTCTCTATAATGTTCCAAAGCTCTAGATCTTTGTCTATGATGAACATCTTCATCAAAGATCTCCAGTGGACAAAGTTGTTTCCTACAAAGAGTGGCGGTCTGCTTGTGGACCTTCCCTGTGCAAATCCTACGCTTGCTTCACCAGACATGATCGAAAACTCACAAGATTGTTAGATCAAAAACAGTGAGTAAAGCTCTGATACCAATTGAAGGTTCGATAATATAAAACAATGTAATATAGAAATACTCTAGAAGGGGGGTTGAATAGAGTATGCCCGTTTTTCGCAGAAAGTCTCAAGACTTTTGGAGCTCGTATAAAACCCTTTGAGATTAACCTGAATCACAAAGTTAGACAATCGAACCAAGTGCGGAAATAAGGTAAAGCAATAAGTAAAGGACACGAGTAATTGTTTACGAGGTTCGGCACGAACTTGGCCTACGTCCCCGCCTAGGGTTCTTCCACAACCCTAGGATTCAAAAGGCTTTATTGATTCGCTTAGCTTAGGATCCTAATAGCTCACCGAGAAGCCTCTCTCCTATACAATTGCAATCTAGTCAACTCACGTTCCCTTGGAGTCCTAGACCAATCTAGAAGAGCTCCACCTCTCTCAGCTATCTAGTACAATCCTCTTACTCTCACAAATCAGTAGCCTAGTGCAACTTCCCGAGTTACAAACTCTCGAGTAACACTATAAATGAATATATCCTATAAGCTCACAGTGACTCTCAAAGGCTTTGAAATAAACAACAAACTCTTGAGCGCTTAGCAGAGAGACACTTTGGAAGACAGATCTCGCTTGAATGAATGAAAGCTCGTGTAGCACTTGTATGTTCTGTCTTCTTCTTCCTTTCCTTTATAGAAGTAACATGGAGCGTGAGGGTCTTCAACACCAGATCTTCAACAACGGCTAGTTTGGATCATGGCGCGCCCGGATCTTCTATTTTTGGACACTTCGAAGACATGATCTTTCTCGAAAAGGATCTCCTCAATATGCACCATAAGGAAAGATATAATTTCGAAATACTTCCTGAAAGATTAGTCAAACATATATATAATATAAAGGAAGTATATAATAAGATTAAATAATATTCGGACTTATAAAACAGGTTTTGTATTTCATCAACTGTTAATGCTCCAAGGCCTTTGACACAAACATCCTGTCAAAGCCTTTGAAACATTTATTCCGATTTTCATCAAGGGAGGGAGTTATCAAGGCTGATTTTGAACAAGGAAGGGAAGAATCGAAGTTTTCTTTGTCGGATTTCGACGAAAAATCGAAGAACGGTCGTACCCAAATCATCGGGACCCGCCGACACCCTATCGATGCACGCTGATCTTGCTGCATGTTGTTTCTTCGAGTTTTCACTCGAAGTTTGGTGAGATCGCTCCTATTTTCTTTGCTTTTCTATCTTTTTAATCATGTCTAATGCTATGATTATGATTATTCTTGATAACTTGGAACCTCGTGAAGAATCTAGGTGGTACTACTTGGAGAATCTTGAATATTCTGCGACAAAGTTCTTCGATCCTATTACTTTATACACTCTAGGTTTGTATGGCGATGTGCAGGTATTACTATCAAAAGGAGGGTTGGATGACTTCCTTCATCGAGCAACACCCACCTACCCCGATCTTGTTCGTAAATTTTTAGCAACATTTATATTAAACGGGGAGGTGGATCTTTCCTTCAAGCTCCAAGGCATCAAATATAAACTCGTATGGGAAGATTGTCATATTTCAATATTATTTGATCATATAATATTATTTGTTCATATAAACACCGTCAATGTAACATCGATAGAGGTATTTCTCATTTTGTAACAACCTCGGCACATATGACCAAGATAATTAAGTAACCTCGGCTAAACTTGCCGAGCCTATTGTATAAGCTCGACAAAATTTGTCGAGGTTACTACTTTAGCATGGCTATATGTGCCGAGGTTACTACATTAGCTCGACAAATATTCTCAACCTTGTTTTCGGTGAATATTGTAATTGGAAACCATCATGAAGTCGTCGAAAACTATTTGAAAAACATATTATATTATTGAAAGAATTCAGTAATCAGATCGAGTTGTTTCTTCATACATTTAAATGAATTTATCGTGCATTCAGGATTAAGTTTCAACGAATTCGATAGGTATATGAATGGCAATAGATTTTCCCTTTTGGTCTTGGGCAATTTCATAATATTTTCGAAAATAGACAATGACTTGTCATACAATTTGGTGGTAACGGTCTTGCCAATAGCCATTTTGAAGTCTTGTCAATAGCCTCACTCAAAATAAGGTAAATTGCATAAAACCACCTCTAAAATATGTCATATTGCTCAAAACCTCCCCTTTTATAGCTAATGATCGAAAATTGCCCATAAAGCATCTTTGTTAGCAATCAACCACCCCTCGTTAATTTTCCATCACAATTATGTTAAAAAGTGTGAAATTACCATCATACCCTTTATTTTTTATTAGAATTTAATTGACTGTTTTTTTTAAAAAAGCTAATTTGGCAAATGGGTGAGATTTAGACCTGTCAAAACACAACCAACCTAGAAAACCCGGTAGATGTATCTGCAATTTTGTAAAAACCTCGGCACATATGACCGAGCTAATTAAGTAACCTCAACTAATCTTGTCGAGCCTATTGTATAAGGTTGACAAATTTTATCGAGGCTACTACATTAGCTCGGCTATATTTGTCGAGGTTACTACATTAGCTCGATAAATATTCTCGACCCTCGTTTCAATGGATATTGTAATCGAAAATCATCCCTAAGTCGTCGAAAACCATTTGAAATGCATATTACGTTTCAAAAGAATCAATAATCAGATCGAGCCATTTCTTTTGCTCTCGAGCTATATGTTTTATCTTTTGCTCTCGGGTAAAGTCATAAATATTTTCGAAAATAAACAAGGACTTGTCATGCCAGGTGGGGTGGGGGTTGATTCAAATAACTGGGCCAAATATGTTGTGCTTTATCCGAACAACAAATCAATTACCATAAATCTAGTTTCCAAGTTTCGTCTAACACGACACGGTTGGTTATAGCTACTTTGACTCCTAACTTGGGTATTGTCAACTTGTTCATGCTTGATAAGTATTTGGGTTGTCCCATTGTCAATGGAAGGGTCATAAAGGACACCTCTGCAGACATTATCATTAAAACAAAAAACCAGTTGGCTAAGTGGAAAACTTCGTCTCTCTCTGCGAAAGGGCGGAAAATTTTGATTAAATCAAACTTGAGTGCACAATTGATCTTCCTCATGCAATCGTTTATGCTCCATGCGTTGATTTTAACGGAACCTGACAAACTATACAAGCATTTCTTTTGGAACAAAGAAGAGAGATACACACCTCTAATTAGTTGGAATAAAATATGCTCAGATACCCTGGCTAAGGGGTTAGGAATCTACAAAGCCGAAACGATGAATATTGCATTACAAATGAAATTGCTTGGAAAAATTCTGGCTCAACCAGCGAACGTTTGGGTTTAGGTTGTTGCTGCAAAGTATTTGAAGAGTGTTCGGAGTACAAGCCAAAAACAGGTGTTTCTTGGCAATGGGCCAAACTTATGAAATTGAAACCTCTTATCAAAAGGAGGATGCGATAGAGGGTAGGAAATAGCTTAGACATCAACTTCTGGACTGATAACTAGGCATTTGAGGAGTCATTGTTACACAGATCGGGCACACATCTAGCTAGCTAAAAGACGATCAATTGCAAGGGAAGGTTAGTCCTTTCATTTTAACTAACAAAGGTTGGGATCGTGGCCGGTTGTATGCCGACTTGGTTGGTCTTATCCCGATGCATAATCTAGATCATATCTGTAATATCAAACGGCCTATTTCCATGATAACTAAGAGATTGTATTGAGGACCAGACTTGTCCGATTGATTTTCTACAAAGTCGGCTATATCGATCGTTCCGAACGAGACAAAAGATGACCAATAACAGGCAATAAGTATCCAATAACCCAATTAAGCATATGATTTTACTTTTTACCCCTTAAAAACCCCTAAATTTCTTTATTCTGCTGCCACTTTCCCACATTGATTTTATATTATACTTTTATATTTGAGTTTATAATGTTAGAAGATTCCATAGTTAATTTGAAAATTAGATTAAGTAGTTAATCCGAAAATGTTTCTATGTTGTGATCTTATTGAAGATATTGCCATCGTTTTTTATTTTATAAGTTTTATATTTTCCACGTTTGTTAATCTAGAACCCAATATTTTCTATTTTATTAATTGTGTATTTTCCACGTATTTTTAAATTTAAACTTGATATGTTAGTATGTTTTTTTATAAGGAAATTTTTTGAATAATGTTTTAAAATAAAAATAACTAGTATGATCCCCGCGCCATAGCGCGATTTTTTATAATTAAAATCTTACTAATATATTAAATTAATATTATAACATAATTGTAAAAGTTCAGATAATTAAATATTTTGAATTAAACTCATGGGTTGAGAAAACGATTAAAGTAGTATATATAGATATATATAGATATAGATGTAGATTACTAATATTAATTTTATATTTTCTTATTATTAATTTTATGTTTTGAATTAATCCCATTGTTTTTTTAGAGAATAAAAACTACTAAAATTATAATTTAGGCTAAGATCAATGTTTTGAATTAAGCCAATAGTTAGTAAAATTAAAGAAAAAAGAGAATTAAAGGAAAAAGAAAAAAAAATTAAAATCAAAGAAAAATGGCAAAAATAATGATTGGTGGAGACTCCTAAAATTCCTCTAAGCTTGACATATCATCCTAAACTCTTCTAAATTAAGAGTTTATATAGATAGTTAGTAAAATTAAAGAAAAAAGAGAATTAAAGGAAAAAGAAGAAAAAAGTCAAAGAAAAATGGCAAAAATAATGATTGATCGAGACTCCCAAAGTTCTTCTAAGCTTGACACTGACGAAACCAGCAATAAAAACATCTAAATAAATTATAAAGAGAGAAAACAAAAAGGAAAATAAAGACACCACAGAAGCAACCGCGGATGGAATTAAAATCTCCATCTACAAAGTCATGCCATCCGCGGACAGGGGAGGGGGTACGTGCCCAACATGCCCTCATCCCACGAGTTGGACACGTGTCGGTCAGGAAACCACACGTGGCGGCTACTTGGAGAATGCTCGTCACCTATAAAAAGGGAAAAAGAAACAGAAGGAAAGGACTTTTGGAACGCCAACGAAGGGAATGGATAAGCGGACCTAACACAATATCCTGAAAAGAACAAAAATTCAGAGAGAAAGAGTGATAGGGAAGCGGATAGCTGAATGTTCAAGGATCTTTATCGGGATTAGGAGCCGCTCCGTGGATAAGGGTTGCACTCATCCGCGAATAGCCATTTGGACTCTTTCTTGCTATTTAGAAGTCTGAAGTGAGAATCAAGAGTTTATAACGGTCAATTCTAAACCAGCGAACGGAGACATGTAAATGATTGATTCCCATTTCGTTGACGAATCCTCGATGAGGGGATAGTGTCCTCCGCGACCGTAGTTTGTTCCCGCGGCACAGGTTGGGCCGTACCGATTATTTCGGTGCGGGTCAGGTAAGCCCGTTGGGAATATTGTGGACCCCGCTGGGTCTATTCCCGGGTCCCACTAAAAATGGAGACCTTTTTTAGTTCGAGATTTGTCATTGGCTCCGTCCGTGGGGACCCCCTCACGCTAAGGGGTTCCTTTGTAAGTTTTAATTTAGGAAGATCAAGTAAGACTCCCAGCTCCTGGAGGGGGCGGGGAGTCCGCATCTATGTATAAAGAATAAAGATGAATGAGTCATTGAGTTACCAAGAATTAATTCGGTGACAGAATGAGTGATAACCAAAACAACGCGACCTAGGACATGAGCCAGGGGATCCACCACGATCAAGAAGCCTCAAGAATGTATGTTCCGTTGACACCTCAACCTGATCTAGAGGTGAAACAGGAGGCCAACCTCACGATACCCCTCTACATCATTATTATAATCAGCAAGGAGCAGGAGGAGAACACATACCTCAGAATTTCTGGTATTATGAAGTTCATCATGAGCAACCTAATCCTCTACAACAAGAACAAGCACAGTATTACTATTATGATCATTGGGGACAGAACTCGCGTCAACAAGGGACTGCCCACCGTGGTGAACAGCATGGAAACTTTGATAGAGGTTATACTGCGTTTAACAACCCAGGCGACGCGTTCGGCAATATAAACTATGGCTTTCAGGGTCAGGGTCATGCAATGCCACATCAACCTTGGCAGAATGATCAAAGGCAGCATGAGAACAAACATCGACGCGGAGAACGATCCACAGATGTTTCCACCTCCACCAAATCTGATTCAGCAGATACAAGAATGGAAGGGTCGACAGTCCTCCCCTCTGTTTTCACTAGAGAGATATGCTCCGCGACAGTACCAAAAAGATGGCGAGATGTGAGCCTTATGAAGTATGATGGAACGACTGACCTTGAGGATCATCTCTGTCATTTTACTACCGCAATGGGAATGAATGAGGACAATGACGCCATGTTGTACCGAACTTTCCCCTCAACCCTGACAAAGATCGCCCTCACATGGTTTACTAACCTACCGAAAAACTCTATGACTAGTTTTACCCAGCTGCCCCGTATCTTCACATCTCATTTTGGGAGTGCACGGTCGCGCAAGAAGACAATGATCGATCTAAACTCAATCAGGCAAGGAGCTGGGGAGACACTAGGACACTTTTTTACTCAGTTCACAAGTGTGGTAGTGCAAATCCCTAATTTTAATCATGAATCAGCAATTATCATTCTCATGGGGAATTTGGCAGAAGGGGACTTCAAGACTTATTTGTTTCGAAAAAAGCCTGCCAGTTATGACGATTTGAGGGATCGAGTGTCAAGGCAAATCGAAGCCGAGGAGGAAGCCGCGTCCAGCTCGAGAGCAAACACAGGCAATCAAGGCTTTTTTTGGGAAGCTCGCCAGAAAATTCAAAAAGGAAAAAGTTAAACTGCCCAGGCGTCAGTCAGAAGAAGGAGCTTTTCGTTCCCATCATGATGAAATACCCATGAATTCTGAAAGAGGTCAAGGATCCCGTCAAAGAGAGGATTATCCGCGGTCCTATCATCCAAAGGAGAACGTTTATCGGAATCAAGAATTGAGATTTCCTCCGCAGAGAGAAGATCGGCACAATCAGAGACCAGATTGGGAAAATCGTGGCCCTAGACCTGACGGCCCCCACCATCGATAGAACCGATACCAAGGTCAACAAGATCAGCGTGGAGATGCCCCTTTTTTCAATCGAGGAAGAGGTAGGGGACGAAGATGGCGCGGAGGTAGACACAATCACGCACCTACCATGCAAAAATCTATTAACCAGGAGCCGAGAAATCAGGAAGGAGCCCGAAGGCCAGGAGAGGGCCACATACCAGAGCCCGATGGTTTTATAAATACCCTTGCTGGAGGATACTCCATGGCATGATCAAGTAGACAAGAAACGAGGAACTACGAACGAGAGGGAAAGCAACCACCGTCCGCGTCAAGCAGAAAAATCTCCCTATCGCAACATGAAGAGATTACTTTTTCCCCCAAAGACGTTGAGGAAGTAAGGATGCCGCACTCTGACCCTTTGGTCATCCATGCTCAAATAGCTACCAAGACAGTCAAAAGGGTCTTCATTGATACTGGTTCTTCCGTTGATATATTATCATGGGACGCTTTCTCTCAGATGGGGATCTCCGCGGCATCGTTGAAGCCATATGCGGGTACTTTGATTACATTCTCGAGAGGTGAAATACAGGTGGCAGGGACGATCGAGTTAACAGTAGTCTTGGGGACAGTCCCAAAAAGGCGAATGGAGAACGTTGTGTTCACAGTAGTAAAGGTGCCGACCGTGTACAATGCAGTGTTGGGACGCGTCTCACTCTATAAATTTCAGATGATAGTATCCATCTATCACTTTATCGGGAAATTCCTTTTACTAGGGGGAGGAGTAGATGAAGTTCGCGGCCAACAACTTGAAAGCAGGAGCTGTTATTTAACTTCCATCAAGAGGAAAAAAGAAGTAATGTGCATCAGTGAGAAGTGTAAATCCATGGTGGGAGACAGTAACCCATCGGAACCATCGAAAGCTGACCTTGAAGTTAGGCCGACAGAGGCAAGAATACCAACCGTGGATGAAAGGATTGTCTACGCACCTTTTCCGGATCCCGAAGAGAAGATCTATATGGGACAAGCATTGGGGCCAGAGGAAAAAGAACGAGTCTTGGAGATCATAGCAAGATCGATGGATGTTTTTGCATGGACTCCGCGAGATCTTTTAGGAGTCCCACCCACGACTGCATTGCATACTTTGAGGATCCGTCCAGGAATAAAGCCCATAGTACAGAAGAAAAGAAAAATGGCCCCCGAGAAGGCGGCCGCGACAAAGGAAGAAACTGATAAACTATTAGAGGCAGGCTTCATAGAAGAAGTGGAAGATTCAGATTGGCTCTCAAATGTGGTTCTAGTGAAAAAGTCTAATGGAAAATGGAGGATGTGCATTGATTTCACCGATCTCAATAAGTCCTGCCTCAAAGACAATTACCCATTACCATCCATAGACGAGCTCGTTGACGGAACCACGGGTAACAAGGTCCTCAGCTTTCTTGATGCTTATTCTGGGTACAATCAAATACGCCTTGATCCACAAGACAAAAAGGCAACTACTTTTATCACCAACCAGGGAATATTTTGCTACCGCGTCATGCCTTTTGGACTCAAAAATGTCGGGGCTGCGTTTCAGAGAACTGTAGATCGAATTTTTCATGGAGAGATTGGGAGGAATGTGTCGATATATGTGGATGATATTGTTGTTAAAAGCAAAATAGTAGAAGATCACGCGACAGACCTGCAAGAGACATTTGATTCCCTTCGTAGGGGAGGTTTGAACCTTAACACAGAAAAATGTGTCTTTGGAGTTGATTCTGGAAAGTTCCTTGGTTTCATGGTCAGCCATCGAGGAATTGATGTAAACCCCAAAAAAGTCGTTGCGGTCCAGAATCTCCAACCACCGCGGACAATCAAAGAAGTACAGTCCTTGAACGGAGCAGTAAACTACCTAAGCCGTTTTTGTTCATGCCTGGCGGACAAATCTTTGCCTTTATTCGCCTTACTCAAGAAAAAGGGTCCAATATGTTGGACCCCAGAACTACAGGAAGCTTTCGGGGAGTTAAAAGTCTTCTTATCAACACTGCCCACCCTACAGCAACCAGAGAAACAGGAGGCTTTACACTTGTACCTGTCAGTCAAGAACATCACCATCAGCGCAGTCTTAACTCGAGAAGAAAAGTACCCCGTTTACTACATCAGTCATGTACTGCAAGATGCTGAGACGCGGTACGAACCAGTAGAGAAGATGATTCTATGTCTGGTATTCGCGGCAAGAAGATTGAGACCCTACTTCCTAGATCATGTCGTCCGGGTAATGACAGACTTACCTTTAAGACAGATTCTCCACTCCCCATGCATGTCAGGAAGAATGATGAAGTGGGCGGTAGAGTTAACAGAATTTGAAATTGAATACACCCCGCGGCGGGCAGCGTTGGCTCAGACACTAGCCGATTTCATTAGTGAAACAAGTTTTGAGTTAGGCGTTCAAATGGAAAAAAGCGAGTGGACACTCAAAGTTGATGGAGCAGTCAACAAAGACGGATGCGAAGCCGGAGTCACTCTCACTGCACCTGATAAGCAACAGTACAACTACGCCTACAAACTAAATTTTCAAGCCACTAACAATGAGGCTGAGTATGAGGCCCTGCTCGCGGGCCTTGAGATAGCTTTGATCAAGGGAGCCAAACAAGTATCCATCTACACCGACTCAGAGGTTATGGCACGACAGATAACAGAGGAATATGAAGCCAGAACTGGATTAATGCCTGACTATCAAAGAAAAGTGCAGGCGTTATCGAAGGCGTTCTTGAGTTTTTGTTTGATAGTGATCTCTAGAAATGACAACCAGCAGGCGGATGCATTGGCTCGAATGGGGGCAGTCATGCCCGAAGAAGTGGGAAAAGAGGTTTTCCTCGCAAGAATGAACAGCCGCAGGCTTATCCAAGAAGTTTATCAAGTCCAAAGAAATGAGGAAGGAGACTGGAGGACACCACTCGCGGACTATCTGGGGAAAGGCTTACTACCAGAAGAAAAAGACGCGGCTAAAAAAGTGATCACAAAAGCAGCTCGTTTCACCATCAGAGAGGGAAAGCTCTACAAAAGAGGCTACTGTCTCTCAGACTTGCTTTGCATAACAATCAAAGAAGGAGGTGTTGTCATGAAGGAACTACATGATGGAGTTTGTGCGCATCACCAAGGGGGGAGAGTCTTGGTAGCAAAAGCAACCAGACTTGGATATTACTGGCCTACTATGAGGCAGGATGTCCAAACCTACATTCAGAAATGTGACGCGTGCCAGAGGTTTGGAAATCTGAAGCATCTCCCCACAGAGCCAATGAAAAGTATATTTGGAGCTTGCCCGTTTTCTATTTGGGGAATGGATATCCTTGGTCCATTTCCGAATGCCCTAGGACAATTGAAATATGTGCTTGTTTTGGTAGATTATTTCACAAAATGGGTAGAAGTCGAAGCAATAGGACTAATCACCGCGGAGAAAATGAGGAGATTCTTGTGGAAGAACATAATCTGCCGATTTGGGGTGCCTGACTTAATAATCACAGATCATGGACCTCAGTTTGATAGTGAATCGATCAGAGATTTTTGCGTAGGTTTGGGCATAAACCTCAAGTTCTCGTCCGTGGCCCATCCGCAGACGAATGGACAGGCAGAAACAACCAATCGGCAGTTGTTACTGATGTATAACAATTGGCTAGATCGGCCAATTGCTAAAATAAAAGCGTCGATCTTGCGTAGCTCCTTGATTTCTCCTGTATTGACACGAATGAATTACGTATCGATCCGATGCTTCACACTACTGCCGGTCGTGCTAGAGTTAATTAATTAGCTATGCCAATTAACTAATTCCTCCTTGAATTGCTTTGGTCAATTATTGCGGCTGCCACACAACTCTAATCGAACACAGTAGCAAGCTTTCGAACTTGAAATTGCTTCCACAGTAAAAGGTAATGGCGGTGGAGATTTAATTAACAAGTGTGTTAACTAATCGAAATGTAATTTTAATCGGAAGAAGTATGAAACGGAATAAGCGATTTGGATTGATAATCGAAGAACCCTTTAATCCTATAAAGGGGTTTCTTCAATTCTATATTCAATCTGATTAATTCAAAAGGGATTACAATGTTAAAATAGGTAAATAACTAGGGTTTGGTTGGCTTCCTTAGAGGCTAAGGATTGCTTTACCAAACTATATCCTAACTAAATTAAACTTAATCTAAAATCCTAATATAGAAAATAATAAAATATGATAATTAAGAAAGCCTAAAGGATAGACTCTCCTAACCATCTTATTTGACCTAACTAAGAAATACTAAAATAAGCAATTCCATAATTAGACTCCAACTAACATAGGAGTTACTAAAAATAGAATATATAAAAAAATAAGAAATATAAATAATAAAATAATTAACGTCGTTTCTTCAACGACTCCTAAGGTGGAGCCTTCTTCTTCCGCTTGAGGATGACATCATTCTCCTCCATTTGAAATCGACTCGTTCTCGAGTCGTCGCCTGAATCAAGATCGTTGTTTGACCCACAGATGGCCATCCTGACCCGCATCAGTTACATGGGATACAGAAAAAGCTTGGAGGCACGGCAAAAGGGCGATGGGCGGAACTTCTACCATTAGTTCTCCGGTCCTACCGTACGTTAGTGAAAACCCCAACTGGAGAAACTCCATTCACACTAGTTTATGGAATGGACGCGGTTGTTCCAGTAGAAAGATTGGTCCCATCAGCGCGGATCCTGGAGCTTGGCTCCGCGTCGGGCCTCCGATCGAAGCTACATTCTCGGAGATGATATTTTCCGTAAAGACCCAAGGACGCTAGAGCCGGGCTCCACGTCGGGCCTCCGATCAAAGCATTTAAATTCTCAAAGATGAGTTTTCATAGGGCCTTAGGGCACTAGAGCTTGGCTCCACGTCAGACCTCCCATTAAAGTAATTGAGCTTATAGTGAAAAGATAGCAATAACCAATAATGCTGGAATTTTCAGCCACATAATGTTTGTTTATTTAGAGTTAAAACGTGGAGACGAAAAACACGCGGATTCCTTGTTATCACAAGGACTCCAACCATGGTCAAATGATTGACGAAAGATAGACAGCAGATAGCAAAAGTGCAGCATCATGTTCAAAAAGAAGTCCACTTGATAACATACAAATGTCAACTCACACCCACCTAGGCCTAGCTGGAATAAGACGAGTTCTACCTTGACTCAAGTGGAATCCATTCGAAGGAGGACCCTCTGATTGGGGAGAAGCCCATTCAACATCCACCTCATCTCCCACAACATCCAAAATATGAACCTCAAAACGGTTTCCTCCTTTGTGAATGAAAGTCACAGAAGAACCAACATCGATGATGTGCGACTCAATGAAGTCATTCCAACCGCCTCTCAAAAAGGGAACCCCATAATCACCGCGTATAACTTCCACGGAGAAATCACGAAGGATCCTAGTTGATAAGAGAACATTCCTAGGGAGATCCGGGCCAAGCTCATCCTCAAAGCGTAATGGCAAGGACTAGAAGAACACGAAAAAATAAAAATATCAAGAGAATATAAATTTCAAAGGAGGAAAAACTCAGAAACATAAACTAACCAAACGGCGAAGTTGTTCTGGGAAGCTGATACGCTCGAAAAATGACCAAGATGGTTGAATAGGGGAAGGCATACCGAAGGAAAAAGCCAAGTTTTACACACTCTAACATATTTCTCTTTATAGGAAACACCTTGAAGAGAGATTCAGGATTTCAAAAAAGAATACACCACGCGAGCAGAGACAGGTACTCAGATGATTTGAAAGGTCATTGACCGAACCCGACAAGTGGCACGCCATGCACGAGGCAACAAAAAAACATCGATATTTGAGAAAAATCCGGGGAACTCGTGAATGGCATATGATGACAGGATAGTATTGAAAAATTAAACCCTGAATCTAATTCACGTGGCCAGCATGCACGATCTCGAAAAACTCCAAAAAGCTAAAGGTTCATAATTAACGGTCATTATAACAAACAGCTCGACCTCCCACTCTTAAAGGTAAGAGCTCGCGTTCAAAGATAATCCAAGAAAAGAAGCTGAATTAGTGATAAAGTATGTATTATCGACACCGCCGCGGACATATCCATTGCTTCAACAAATCACAGAACAAACCTTGGACTCCGTGTTTGGTCACGCATAAACATATATATTGCAAATTGAGAGGGATTACCTGTAGTACATACAACAAACGTAGCAAAGATAAGAAGTCGCGGGAGAAGTTTTCAGTACCATTTTATTATACAAAAGAAAGCTAAAGTATTAGCACAGACATAAGACACCAAGCTCAAAAGCCATTTGAAGCTGGACCGTGGGAGGGGGGATCGTTACGATTAATCTCGTGCTCTCCTCCACGGGAGTCCACCACCTGGACTTCAAAATGCGCCTCACCCATATGGGTAAAGATCATAGAAGCGCCCCTCTCAAAACCATGCGACTCAACAAAACCGTTACATCCGCGGCCCAAGTAGAGAAGACCACAATCCCGGCGTTCTATGCAAATGGGAAAATTCCGTATCTAATGAGAAGAAAGTAAGACTCGCCCAGGGACGGCATCCTCATACACTTCCTCAAATCTGAGTGGCGGCAGCTATAAGATAAGAGAAAATAAAGATAAGGAAAAATTCACGAAAGAAGCAAGCGAAATTAGACGTAAAAACCACACCATACGCGTAAATTGCTCAGGATAATCGATTGCCTGGAAGAAAGCCCATCGAGATCCTTGCACAGAAGCCACGTCAGCCCTAAAAGCTAAAGGAGGAACTATGGTAGATCCTCGCATCTCGAAAAAAAGAAAGGGGAAATCAATAGTTTTTTGTTCTTACCCCATCAATCACGAGGAAACAGTAAAGAAAAAGAGGAGGAGGTGCATGCATGACGTGCAATAAGTGACACAGAAATGCAGGGCACGCGTCCTTTTTTCGAAAACAGAGATTTATTTCATCACTGAATGATTGACCATCTCGCTGGAACCCAGCAATCTTCTCAAAGAAGTCCTTAAGCGACCAAAAATAGTTCAAAAAAGAAAAAATAAATAGACTATCTCTTAACAAGGGGCGATAAAAACAAAGCCAAAGAACCTCACTCAACAGGTACAAAACGCACAAGAAGGACAGATATGATAAACACCCTCTAGGAAAATGGATCCAGGATTGCCACCAAGAGCTTTCTATAGGGTCATCATGTGGGAAGAACAACTCCAAACACTCCGACTTCCGTTAATGTATGTCTTAATCGATGAAGATGCACACACCCAAGCCAGGCTTTGGTCTCGTTCCAACCAGGAACATGAAGTAAAGGTGGAAAGAGATGGGGACGGCCTTTTCTGGCTAACACAGGGGTTTACTCAAGCGAACCGAGTCAATGTAGGATCGGCTCTGATCTTCACCTACATGGGAGATTCTATCTTTGAAGTCGATGTCGTCAGCCCTGACAGCGAGGAGAACGGAGAGGTAGGGTGTCCTTAATTTTTCATGCCATGTTCCGCATTATCGTCCCTAGTATGGTGTATTAGGTTTAAATGGATCAAGCTTTCTGAAGTCCAAATCTGTTACCTTTTATTATGAATAATAAAAGATCCCCCTTTAAGCCTGATAAAAATTGCAAAATGAGATAGATAGCAAAAGAAAGTCATGTTTCCCCTCCGAGCCGCACGCGGAGTGTAATCCATGAATAAATTACAAACTCTCATAATAGATTATTAGAAAGGTTCAACACGAACCACATGAAGAAGAAGCGGAGCTAAGATTAGCCTCATCATCATTCCCAATCTCGCGACGGGGACAAACTTTAAAAGAAACATTGCCCCTATGAAAAAACATCATAGCGCTACCTATCCCGAGATGGTGAAGGATAAGGAACTCATCCCATCCGCGTTCAAGTTGAAAAAGGCCGTTCTCGCTCCAAGACACCGCCACTGGGAAGTCGCGAACTAGATATGACGAAAGGAAAGCCCATTCAGGTGGCAGCGGCCCATATTCAGCCACAAATTGAGGTGGTAAAACCTGCACACGATCAAGAAATATAATTCAGAAAACTGGCCTGAACTTTCTAAGAGAAGACGAAAAGAAAGCTCACAAGTCGAGAAAGTTGGTCCGCGGTTTCGATCTTCTGGAAAAAAGCCCAAGGATTAAAACCTCCCGAAGACATGATGCGTATGATAACGTAATTAATCGCCAAAACATGAGAAGTAGTTGCCATCGCAAGAGGATTTGGGTTTTAAAAAAGGGGAAAATTGCACCTTGCGCATTAGAGACAAGTGGAGGGAAAGCTTTGTACAACAAGCAAAAAGTATACAAAAGTTCAGTGTTCCATCTAAAAGTCTCAAGCCCAGCTTCACAAAGAACGAGCATCCCATGAAAACACCAAAAAAGCCATCACAGGCACCCAAGTCAGGAAAAGTTTCAGTTTCGAGCTATAAACTAAAATTAAAACACTGAGAATCAAGTAGTGGCAGTCATTGTTTCGTTTTCGTTGCCAACGTCTTCAGCATCTTCATCATCGGTGTCCGACTCCTCCGCGGTCATCTCTTTCTTTGAAAGCCCCCAATCTGCACTGATCATGCTTGGCTCAAATTTCTCCAAGGGAACTCCAGGATGGCGTGGCTGTGATTCCCCCCTGGTGTTCCGCCATCCCCCTCCCGGTTTGGTGGTCGCAAGTGAGGCGGCGTTTCCCTCCAGCCTCGTATTACTGGCCGGCCACATGCCACTGCTGGCTGATTGTTTCTTTCGCTTAGGGTTTCCTTGGTCTCTTGAGCCCGATTCTAAAGCTCATGATATTATGTCCTTTGGGCCCAAGGTTTTGCCTTGGGCCCAAAGCTGACCCGTAACAAATTGGAATAAATTAAATAAAAATTGTTCGTAGTATATTATAATAAATAATTCTTGGTCAGGTCAGTTATTCCCCGCTAGGGTTTCTAGTGCGTTTCGATTCATGCGATGTGTTGCTCTATGTTTTGGCATGACTTGGCCTTCTTTCCGTGTGATGAGGTTCTGGCAGTCGAAGTCGGGACATGCTGGGGCCGTGGTAGTGTGTATCAAGGCGTCTTCTTTTTTCGGAAGACTGTTTCGTTGGAGGTTCGTCTTCACTGCCCACAGGTGTCTCCTGATGTGTCGCTGGCCTGCGGTGCTGCCACTTGGGAGTGCCTGGCTTTCGTCTTTAGTCTACGTCCTCATCCCTTTCGGTCTGGTTGTTTTAGTTTCGCTTGTGTAGAGTGTGTTTGCTTGTATCTAGCACCACCTTTGTATTTTGTGTTTTATGACGGTTTTCCGTCTGCCGACTTGTCGGCCATCGAGGTTCAAGCTTGTCTGACCTCGAATTTTTACCTTATAAAAAAAAAATATACCCCTCCTTTTCAACTAGAATAATCTATCTATATGATTCACTACTCTTTTTACATTTTTTATCTCTAAAATTAGTAAAAACTACCAAAAATATCCATATAAAAAAAATTCTCTGCTTGTTCACCCATAGAGCGGAACGGGTGAAGATTTATATGGTTATACCGGCAAGGTGGGCGATCGAATGATAATTTCACCCATAATTCGCCCCATTCCCACCCTTAATTCCAAGCGTTGTTATTTTTTTAATTAGTTAAGAATTCTGGAAGGGGAGACCCTTACCCGACAGCATCCTTGCGAATGAGGTCACGAAGACCAAAATTATTATAAATGTCAAATCCCCTGGCGAAGCGGCAAAGTGTGCAACCTTATCGGCCGCTCTGTTGTCATCACGGGGCACATGAGAGAAAGAACACTCCCTCACATTTGACAAAAGGATTTTAATGTCTAACATCAATAGTTCAATTTCCTACGGGCATTGTTTATTTGTTTTTAGGTGATTGATGATGATCAGAGAATCACTTTCAATTTGTATCTTTTGTATTCCCATTTACATTATTTTCATAACACCTTGTTTGAGCGCCAATGCTTCCGCCTTGATCGGGGATTCTTTGCCAACCAAGCTACCACCCATAACGATGAGACGACCTTTCCAATCGTGAATGATGTAGCCGGTGGAGCTGTCATTGTTGGATAGGGTGGATCCATCAAAATTTAGTTTAAGTGAACTGTAATGAGGTTTTTTCCATTTATTCCCATTTTCTTTATTTATTAGTGTGTTCTTTTGTTTTTGTTTTCGTTTTCGAGCATGCTCTTCGCCAATCTCATATTCATTGTCAAATTTGCAAGCATTATGCCAATTATCCATGTTTAGTGATACAATGTGTTTAACTGCTTCTGCTGACGGTGGTTCTTCATTTTGGAATATAGCTTTGTTTCTAATGTACCACATTGTCCACCACGTGAATGCCACTGCTTGTTCTTCTGATTTTATTTAGTTTGCTTCCAATCAGATTCATGATTGGTTTTATGTCTCTTGTTGTTGTTTTGATGTTATTTTTTTCATGGCAGATCCCCGCACTCAGTAACGAGTGAATATTATTGACCTCGCAATCAATAAACAAGTGTGTATCGTCCTCCTCAGTTTGGTTACATAACACACAATGTGTGGGGACCGAGATACATTTTTGCTCAAGTCGAAGTTTCGTTGGTAGGCCATTATGTTCAAGTTTTCAAAGGAAGTTTTTAATTTTTGGTGGGGCATCGATGTTCCAGATCCACGCATTCGGATCATTATCCAAACGATTATGTCAAGAGATTAGTTTGAAAGCGCCTACTAGCCCTCCATGTCTGGCCACCAATAAAGTCTGTCTTTGAACTGATTGCTTGGAAGCGGGATGTCGATAATTTCTTTTACAATATTTTGGGGTAGATTAATATACCGTTTCTCTTCACCCATTCCTCCCTCAATATTTATTCATTCACCATCTCGTTGATGTTATCAATTGATGGACAATCCTCCCTATTAATAAGGAGTTCGGTTGTCAGCCAATTATTTATCCAGAACTTTATTGATTGCCCATCGCCAATGGACCAAAATAACAAGCGTCGTTAGAGCACCCACAATAGGTGTGTTTTAAGCCCAAAATAAAGAACCAATTAATAAAAAATTGAAGAAGATGGGGGGAGGGGTTTAGAAACGATTTGACATGTTTGTTACTAAGAAACCCTTATAAACCGAGAGAGATAAAGAAAAAGGAGAGAAAGTGGGCCAGCCGGAGGAGAGAGAGTGAGAGAAAAAAAAGAGGTGGGCCCCGATAAAAGAATAAAATAGGGTTTTAAGGGGTTATAGGGATGTGGGTGAAAAGTTGTATTGAATTTTTTAAGGAGAGAGAAATATAAAAAGTGGAGTTAAGGAACCCGAGTGGGTTTCACGAATGCGGATGATCTTAACTTGTTACTCCGTATTTGTTAACTCTACTCTAATTTATTTCCTGTTGTAAAAAAAATAAAAAAATAAATTGGGCCAATATGGGGCTTTTCGTTTGAGCTGGTATCTGTTTGCAAACCCTTGTCCAGACCTTCTGATCTACTCTCTCAAGCGGAAGCCAGAGAGAGACGGAGACCCTTGTTGTTCTTCGCTGTTCTCTGTAAGTCGTTCTTCCCTGTCTCCTTGGATCTTTGTTTTTCACTTGGTCTTTGTTTTCTTATCGCCCCGCTATCATCGATCTGGTTCGAGTTCCCGAACGATTTCGGTTCGATATTCCCTTAACGAAAAAACGCGTACCACGAATCCAACTTCAGTGATTGTGCTCAAACAAGTGGAACCCTAAATGTGATTGTGCTAAAAAATGTGAAATAAAAACACATGTTTGGTAGTGTTAATTTTTTAATTTAATTTTGTATGAGTGGATAGTTTTGAGAACATTTTGCTCATGTTATAGGAATAAACGTCTGGAATTTTTGGCTTGCTAGTCGGTGGTGCTCAAACAAATGAAGTTTAATAGTCAAATGACCTATGTATCCCACACGGATACCTGATTCAGGTTATTCGAGTAGGGTCCAAGTTAACCCAACCGGGTGGGATTTGGATTGTCCAAACGTTAAAAAAGAAGAAAGAGAAATCTGTCTGATTTCCATTCCAATAACCTCAATGAGATCCTTACGACTTCAGTTGAAGGAAGGATAATTGATATAAAAGTCTATTGGTTAAGGGCCAGAACAATTCATATTAAAGGTTGATGCCTTGTTTAGGACAGCACTTGAAGGTTAAGGATGAAACTGCAATTCACCTGTTTAAATATTAGGTTCTTTCTATATAGCTAGTGAAATTTCAAACACTGCTCTGCGTAATTTCAAGCATATTTGATGCTGTGTATTTGTATTTACTATATAGGGATTAGAACTAGAAGCTTTACTTGTTTGGCTTGAAAACTACCTAGCAACCTTGGTCATTTTTGTCATGTGAAATGTATTTTCACATTTAAGGACAAAAACTTAATTTGGACTTGACTTTGGAAAAATGATAAATTGTTTTTATCACCTGAACTTTTTTAAAGTGTGTAGTTTTGCTTTTGGGAAAAAAGGCTTATTGTTTGTTTGATTAAATTTTTTGTAGATTCTATTATGAAATGCTAGGTTCTTCAAATGACAGTGGTGATGCGTTTAGTTAATGTACATAAGTTCAATGAAACATTTAGGGCACTAATTGGCTTTGCTGGTTTTGTTCTTTTCTTCTTCTTATTTAAACTTTTTTTTATAGGCAATTTGACCGTCTTTTCCACACTTTGATGAAATTGGAGCATGATGGCAAGCTATTCAGGAAAAGGTGCTCCTCCCTCAAATGGGTCGATCTATGTATGCAACTTGCCAGAAGGAACAGATGAAAATATGTTAGCTGAGTATTTTGGCACAATTGGCTTGATAAAGGTAGGCAGGTTTTCTTTTTCTTCATGCTACGAGGTACGAATGTAGGATTTTTTCTTCTTGTGGCAGTTATGTTTAACATTGTAGTTGCTGACTTTTTCTTTGTCTTCTTGGTGAATATAGAAGGACAAGAGGACTGGCCAACCTAAGATATGGCTGTATAGAGACAAAATCACTTATGAGCCCAAGGGTGATGCTACAATCACCTACGAAGATCCACATGCTGCATTAGCTGCTGTGGAGTGGTTTAATAACAAGGATTTTCATGGGAGCAATATTGGTGTTTCTATAGCAGAGTCAAAGACCAAGGATGATGGTATTATTGGTGTGGATCCAAACATTTCTATAGCTTTTGCGGACACTGAAGAGAATACCGAGGATATTACTGGTGGCCATGAGGAAAGAGGTGGAGTACGAGGTGCCGCTCCTGGAAAAGCATGGCAACAGGATGGAGATTGGATGTGTCCGAATACAAGGTCTGTGATGCGCGATTTGGTGAGCAGCTCCTTTATTTTAACTTTTGTAGTTTGCTACCATGTGTGCTTTGTAAATTACGCCTAGATTGTTTCTCATGCATACATGTCTTAACAGTTGTGGCAACGTGAACTTTGCATTTCGTGGCGTCTGCAACCGTTGTGGAAGTGCTAGGCCCATTGGTGCCTCTGCTGGCGCAGGAGGTGGTGGGAGAGGAAGAGGCCGTGGTGTCCATGATGCTAGTGGAAATGCTCGGGCTGCAACAGGTCCTCCTGCGCTTTTTGGTCCAAATGATTGGTCATGTCCAATGTAAGCTTCTCCATTTTATCTAGTAAAAGTGTACGACCGCACAAGTCATAGGCTCCATTTAGGAAAACTGTAGCTGTATTATGAATTTTGGTCCTATATACACCATGCGAGTCACTTGTCTTTAAACATTTTGGCAAAATACATATGCTTTTTGGATTTCAAGAGCTTTCAAGCGGGATCTTTACAAACTCATCTCGAGGGGGAGTGTTGGATAAATTGATTTTAATATTATGTCACAAGTTAGTTGGTTGTTGTATTTAATGCGTTGCTTTAGGTTTATATTTCTTAGGCTGTTTTTCTAGTAGTTATTATGTCTTTTGCAGCTTTACTTTTTAGGCTTTGTAGCTTCTCTTGTATGCTTTGAAGGTCGTCTATTGTCTTTAAATAGTTGTTTTCTCCTTGAATAATATGATAAGACAATATTGATCTCTGTTTTACTAACATGGTATTAGATCCGGGTTTGACTAGTTTCGGTCTGACATTCGAATTAGTGGGGTTTGTTGGCCTTATGGACATGTTGCGGGCTTTGGTTTCCATTTGAGCGCATGTGACACGTGCAACTTGGTTAAGCCGTTGCACTTAGGAGGGCGTGTTGAAACTTGGTTGTCCCACATCCAATATATTGAGAATGCTTGGGCAACATATAAGGTTGGCAGGCTAATATGGACCTTTGTTGGGTTTATTTGTTATTCGTGTCTCACGCACATGGGCTCACACGTCCTTTCTCCAACGTCTTAACCCCGGATAACCCAGTCGACTTTAACATTTACTTGTATCATGGGATCATATTTAAACTCTTTAAGTACAAGTAGAACGGACGTGACACACTTTTATATTTGTGAATCTGTCTGCTGAAGCTGCTATGGGTTGTATTCGTAAATTTCATGCAATAAATTTGTCCTTTGTGGATAAGTTTCCATTCATAATTTTTCCCCAATGCAAGGCACTAAACGATTGTAGTAAAAGACATCAGGAGAAGCGAGAATTGAATTAATGAATTCTATTAATGCTGAAAGTTATTTCTATTCCCCAAAATATCATGCTTAACCATCTCTTTATTGCTCTAAAGTGACATTTCTTACAACTAAGCACAACAATTACAGGCATTTCTTCCATGCAAAAATAAAATAAAATCTTTCTGGCTATTCATTTGAATGCTCCCTTTAAATTAATGTCATACTCCTTTATTTCTTTTTATTTATCATTTACCATTACCATTCATGCACACTATGTTTATTAGTATAATACTTCATATAGTTTTTATCATCGTTGAAAAGCATGCATGGATATTAAAGGACAAATAAAAAGAGACAGTGAGTATTATGTCTTTTGGACATTGTGTCATTCTCTGTTGATTGGTAGTGTTATGTATCAGTTTGTGTGGTCTTGGATGGTTCTTGTTGTTGATTATTTCCTTGTTGTAGGTGTGCCAACATCAATTGGGCAAAACGATTAAAATGCAACATCTGCAACACTAACAAACCCGGTCACAACGAGGGAGGTGTTAGGTACATATTAGATTGTTGATAATTTGTGTACTTAGTATATGATTTTTCCTTTCACTTAGTGATCTTTCCAATTAAATTATCTTACCTTTGGTCATCCATAAATAAGGCAGTGCAGCACTGAGGTCCCTGACAAGAATTTTCTGCATATGTTTTACAAAGAGTAACTGTGTGAACAACTCACTGGAAAATAAAACCGATGCAATAATCTAGGTCCTTGTCTTCTGTGACCCAGAATGGGGATATACTCCTTATCTCCTGGGACCCTGAATGGTGATATACCCACAATTCAACCAGCTTGACTGACCTTGGTTACTATTGCATTGAGCACTGATTCAAAAGAACCCAAAGAGGGAAACTTCATCCTGTCATCTTGTACAACTGGATGATTGATGACTTGAAACTGAACCTAACAACATAGATAGTAAATAATGCAATCAACCCATTTGCTTACCCAACTTCAAATGGCATGATAAGAGCCTTTGCAATTGCCAACGTCCTCAGGAACAATCCTATCTATTGATACATTGGCATTATTAATTTCAGTGAGATGATTCTGTGTTTATGCTCCAAACCAAGTTTCTGAGCCTTATAGGTGAAGATGAAAACATGTGTGCTGCTAACCACTGGGTAAAAACATGAGTTGTCTTTCAATATTGGGCACTATATCAATTGTCAGGGGAGGGCGCGGTGGTGGCTATAAAGAGCTTGATGAAGAAGAGTTGGAGGAAACTAAACGAAGACGCCGTGAGGCTGAAGAAGTAAGGATATTTCATGGTCCATCATCATTTGTATGTATTTAAGTCCTCTTTTACTTTCATGACTGATAATCTTTTGTTTTTTTTTCCCCTGGAATTAGGAAGATGGTGAGATGTATGATGAGTTTGGGAATCTGAAGAAAAAGTTTCGTGTAAAGACACAGCAAGCTGAAACAGGCAAAGCACTTCCTGGTGCTGGGCGTGCAGGGTGGGAGTCGGAGGAACTAGGTATGAGTATCTCCTGATTCAGCTGAATTAACGACAATGATAACAGACAAGCTTCAGACTTTTATTCACTTCTAATGTTTACAAGCTACTTACTGTTTGAATTGAAATTTTATTTTTCAAATAAATTTGCTACTCATTGCTCACTGTCTGATATCAATCCCATGATGTTCCTATTCTTACCTTTTATGCTAGGAACTTGGGTGTAACATCATCCGATCATCTAGATTTTCTTGTAGCAGTGTTTTTTAACAATCGCAAGTTTGAAGGTTCTTTGCATTTGTTTGAAGTTCCTTAAATAGAATAATGTCACCTCTGTAAAGCTGTATCCATGTGAAAGGGTGAATGATGAAGTCAAAGTGAAATTTAATTATCACTTTGTCCATTCATGTTCTGCACATTTTACCTATCTTAAGATGAATATAGTAACAAGTGTGAAGAATGAATATCTGACTACTAGAAAGAGTAAAGTGGAAGCGAATACAGGTGTATTTTGACAATCAAAGTAATATTTTGGCATGTATGCTATTTAGATGCTATTATTAGTTTACAATTTTTCATAGTATGTTTTCTCTTGGATCCATTTTATCATTGTTAGATTCAATGTATTAAAAGTTTCAAAGGTGCTTCATGTTCTAGCTGGGTATTAGATTGTTGACGAAGAACTGATAGTGATCAGTTGGCCACTGTAGGCTGTTTTGGGTTTCATTTTGTTCATATAGAAGTCCAAGATTCCATGAGGAGAGAAACCGGAGCTCACTTACATGATGTCCGGTGATTGTGAATGGGGTTTTGTTGTGTGAGAATCAAAATAATATGATGTATGGACAATTAATATTTGCCATATGTTCTACAATCAAGATAATATAATGTAAATAAATAAATCGGGCCATTATGAAGCTCATTAGAACTACAATGATTTGAAATCTATGATCCTATGCTAATTGATGAACTAGTTCGATGTATTTCCTATAGTCCACACTAGGATATGGATCATATCTTTTGTCAGGTTTGCTTGAATCAGTATTTGGAAAGACCCACTATGCCTATAATATAAGGTTTAAATATTGGATTGGACAAATTATTCACGGATAGAAATCAAAATGAAAGATCTGGCTGATAGTGATTACTTTCATCCCTCTTGATATTGGTTCTTGCAAAAGAAACTAGTTTATTTCATTACTAGCTGAAATAACCAGTGTTAAAGAATGATTCTGCTTTGATGGTGCATTACGCTGCATAGGGTCAAATAGAAGTCTGCGGTGGTTCACTCTTGCTGGTTCAAGTTCTCTATCTGTCTTTAGCTAAACCATTGGCATTTGTTAGTTGTTTATTCTGTACTACTGTTTTCTAATGGGGTATCATCGACCTATTCTGCAGTAGGTGGTGAAAGAAGTTGCAAGGAAAGAAGCAGAGAAAGGGGCAGAGACCGTGATGGCAAGGAAAGGAGCAGGACAAATGAACGTGATGACAGACGCCGAAGCAGGAGTAGAGAGCGGGAGAGGGGTAGAGATCGAGACCTCGATTACAACCGAGATAGGGACTACATCCGAGATCGGGACCGGGATCGCTACAGGCATCGTTAGTGTTAAATTAAGAGGCTGTCTCCTGCCCAAGTTTCTAGTTCGAGCAGTCAACTTGTGAAGGTTCATATATTTGATCAGGAGGGCCTTCTGAAGCTGTGTTTTTTCAATCCTGACTCTTATTTCGAGGTTCTTGGTTTTCAAACATATTTATGTCGGTCTGATTTTGAGGTTCTTGGCTTTGATACACATTTATGTCGCAATCATTTCCGAACACTGAACCTTGCTAATGGATTTTACTTGGTGCAGCACTCTCTTGAACCTAATGCATGGGGTTGGTTTACTTTTGGACATGCTTCTTTTGCGCTGCTCTTCTTCTTCGGACATATTTGGCAAAATTCTAACTGAAAAGCCACTCTATAGGTTCACTGGTTACAGCTAATAGGCTTTTCTTAGTTTGTTGACAAGCAACCTTACTAATAAGGGGGCCTTCCCCGTTTCCAAAGAGAAGTCTCCTAAGGTTTCCCCTGGGTCGGTGTCTGGTCTTTGTATAAGGTAAATTCTTTCGTATTTTGAGTCATTATACACGTGCGAAATTATAGAAGATCTTCTTTAAGATCAAAGAATTCCATCGAATTGTCTATAAGAAGTGATCCAATTTTTTTCATCGGCTTCCCTCTGCTCGCTCGTCTACGCTCCGGAAGATCATTTCGAGATCTTCGAACATATTCTTCCACTGGTGTCCTTGCTCAGTATCCACAGCTCTTAGGAGCGCTGCCCGACACACAAAAAGAATGAAAATTTACTGAACGCAGGCGCTTACTTATCTTATCACAGATTTTCAGGACATATCTTAAAGTCCTAAAGGATTGAAAATAAGAGTGAGCGACCAATAGAGACTTCATAAGGGACCATTTGAGGGCGCGGAGATCGATTGATCAATATGAATCTCCTTGTTCGGGCAGTGATTTCTGACGATCGGATTGAGCAGCACGTCGTATATGGGCCAATTACGGCAAATCCATTGATCCATTTTTTTCGTATCCGTAATAGTGCGAAAAGAAGGCCCGGGATAAAAGTTATGTAGGCTGTGGCCGTTCAAGAAAAGTAGCGGTTGCTCGTAACTTCGGGAGACGGGGTGCCTCCTCACAAAGGGGGTCGGGGTTCGGTGAAAGAATAGGAAAGGTGATTTCACTATATTTTGATCAACTATGCAATCCGTTGTTAAAATCACTAGGTCTTCCAATCGTTCATTTGAAAAAATACCATCCCCATGAATCAACACTCAATCTCATCCTTTGTTGTCAATTTCTGTCAGGCTTTTTTTTTTTTTTTTTTTTGATTAGGAAAGAATTCAGGTGAGTGAGCTCTACCTGACAGCATCCTTACGGACGAGGTCTAAAAGATCAAAATCGTTGTGAATATAGACATCCTAGACAGAGGGCCAAAGGTGTGCAACCTTATCCGTCACTCTATTGCCTAACCGGGGAACATGAAAGAATGAAACTTATTTCATAGTCGATAATAAGAGTTTACCATCTGACAAGATCAGTTTAGTTTTTCATGGACATTTAGATGTTTTGTTCAAGTGGTTTATGATTATAATGGAATTACCTTCAACGTGGATTTTATCGATACGGAGTTGTAGCACATGTTGAATACCCAACTTAAGAGTAAGAGCTTATGCTTTTCAGAGGACTTTGTTTACCAAGTTTCTGATAACAAATGTGTATCGACCGACCTTCTCAGTCTCGGTTTATGGCTCCCGTCGAGCTGTCATCATTTGAAATTGTGGATCCATAAAAATTTAACCCTCGAGGATTTGCGTCATATAATCTTGCCATGCTTTTTTTTCTTTTTTTGTGTTATTGGGGGTTTTGTTTGTGTAACTGTAAAGGGGGGTCCTCATCAAGACTTCTTTCAAAAAGAGAAGTTTTTCTCCAATTCTTCTTATGAGTTTAATAGTGCGTAAAAAACAGCCTCTGTGAGGGATGATGACTTGTCTAAACACATATTGGTTCCGAATGTACCAAGTCGTCCAAAAAGAGAAAGCAAGCTCTACCTTGGTCACAGAATTAATGTTGTTTCCAATGAAGGAAATGATATGTTTTATATCTCGTGATTGGTTTATCATACTGCATATGGTTGAATTTAGAGAAAATTAGGGAATTAAGACCCCCTTCAATAATTTTGTGGGTTTATGAACCCCCAAATAAATCTTTTAGCTAATTAGACCTTTTTAAAAGGGTTATTACCTATTTACCCTTACAATTTATTTATTTAAAAAATTGTTTTTTTTATTTTAATTAAAAAACAGTTATCATTTGAGTTGGACTTGTCAAGTTGTGGTTATCTTAAACCGGATTTGTCTATCTACACGGTTACACATATACCTTCATTACCTTGTGTTACGTTTTAGTGTTATTTATGAATACTTAAGGAAACGGGATGTCTATCTACACTATATAATTAACTTGTATGCCATATCACCCTTACAATATCCTATACAATGTACTCTACATTAGCCTTACACTATTTTTTTTATTGTCCCCCGTGTTAATTACTACAATACTCTGTTTATTCCTATCACTACCCTACTTATTTCACAAGATATGTTGACAATAAAGATGCTTATTGTACTCGCTAGTGGCGGATCCTTTTGTTAGCTTGGGGATGCTCAAGCATCCCCTAAAAAAAAATTTAGTGTTAATTTCTTAATATTTTCTGTCAAGCATCCCCAACCTGGGAAAAAAATGACAAAAGAATTTTTTTTTACCTTTAAACATTTTCGAAATGATGAAAAATTTACCTTCAAATATCCCGAAATGACGGTTCAGGATCCGCCTCTGGTACTCGCAATACTTCATTACAATAAACCTCGTAATGTAATCTAATATGGGATTACAATTATTTGTACTAAGTTTTTTTGCATTACAATAACCTCTTTATTGTACTCAGATTATTCCTCACACTATCCCACTTATTGTACTCAATCTCGTCTTACAATATAAGTTCCCAATAAAGATTTATTGTACTTCATTCCACTTATTTCACAAGATATCACACCTAGATCAGCCGATAAATACTTTTCCTCTAATTTATTTTTTATATATTTTTCCATCTTTTCAAAATGAAACAGTACTAAATGGTTGAATTAATCAACTAGGGGTGTTTTAGTCATTATAAGTTATGAGGGTTTAGATTACAATAAAAACAACACAAGGGTCTATTTCCCTCCAGAAATATTGAATAGGGTCTAAAAGCCCAATTCACTCTTGAATTTATGTGTAGGGAAACGGAAGAGAAAAGGCACATATTGACATTCAAACAAGAAGTGAACATCATCTTCTACTGCGTCGTTGCACAAACTATAGGTGGAAGGAACAGACGTCCCTCGTTGGACAAGCCTAGACTCAGTCGTGAGACCATTCTGGCAGACTTTCCATAAGAAAATTTTGACATTCGGCGGAACATCCAAATTCCAGATCCATGCGTTATTATCTAAATTTAGAGAGGATTGACTTGTGATTAATTTGTATGCACTCGAAGTGATGAACCAGTCCGCTCTATCAGGCCACCAATACAACCGATCCTCAATGAGAGAAATGGGAAGTATGATGTCTAGGATTTATTTGACTATGTCATTTGGTAGCACATTGTTAAGTTTTTCCTTCCACCATCTTCCACCCAAAATGTAGTCACTAACAGTTTCCTCTATGTTATTAATTTGGGGGCATTCTTCCCTAGCCTATAGAGAATAAGTTGTTATCCAATTATCCATCCAAAATTTGATAGTAGTAAGTAGTCCCATTTCCAACAGACCAAATTAGCCTTAACTTAAACTTATCATTGAAAGTTGTTAGTTTGGGCCATTGCCACGAGGAGACCTCTTTTTTTGTATCCAAGGATGTTAGCTGAGCGCAGGTACTTGTGTTTGATTAGAGTAACCCATACATTATCTGGTTTAACCAATATTTTCCATAGTAATTTCATTTGAAGGGTTTCGTTCATCTATTTTGATTTCCTAAGTCCTATCCCCCCACATTTTTTCGGTCTGCAAATCCGATCCCAGCTAATAAACGGATGGTGTTGAAGATCTTTATTCCAGAAGAACATCCTATTAATCCGATCTAGTTCTTTATGTATCGATGAGGGTAATAAAAAGTTTTACATTGTATACAACGGTTTGGCTGAATGCGGACACAAATATGTGGTATAAAAAAAAGGTAACCAACGGATCCTTGATCAATCAATGTGTGTGATGAGTCTATGATCTTCTCACATATTTTTTTTAAAAAAAAATCAAGTTCAAAATTTTTGAAAAATAAATTTTTTATACATGTTCACCTTTTTTTTTTAACTTTATTTTGCTTTTAAAATTTTAACACGAACGAATCATGTATTAATTTGTGTTATTTTTCAAAATTGAACGGATTTATGTAGGGGTGTGCGCGGGACGGGAAGGGACGGAGGTCGGCCCGCGTAATTTTTGTGGGACGGGACAAGATTTACTCTTTTTTTCTTCGTCCCACACGGGCCTTGTCCCTCGCGGGACGGGACGGGACGGGCCTTGTCCCTCGAATAAAAAAGATTATAAAAAGTTAAAAATTTCATGTATATTTTGCGATTTTCAAAGATGTAACACATAAATCTATTTTTAAAAAATTAAATTTTACGGGTTTTCACACACACACACAATATTCGTGTGCATTTATACACACAGTAGCATTATGCAGTAGCATGGGTATAATATTCGTGTGCATATACACACACACACAATAGCATTATGCAGTAGCATTATTAGCATTAGTGTGTATATACTATGCATATACACACTGTGTAATCTATATATAGATTATATATATTACAATATGTATAACATAATGTATTATTATTATTATTATTATTATTATTATTATTATTATTATTATTATTATTATTATTATTATTATTATTATTATTATTATTATTATTATTATTATTATTATTATTATTATTAATGCGGGACAGGACGGGATTTGCAGGATTGAGACGGGTTGTCCCGCGTCCCGTCCCGCATAATTTTTGCGGGACGGGACCGGGACGGGATTAACTATTTTTTTTGAAATCCCACCGGGACCGGACCGGAATTTGTAGGATTTGTGCCCACCCATAGATTTATGATTCGTTTGTGTTATTTTTTAAAATTTTCGTAATGATTATTGAACACGTGTCAGTCTTTGAATTGAACAGAGCTTGAATTCGTGTGTATGAGTGCGTTTAACACTTGTTCTCGGGGCATTTAAAAACAACCCAACCCAAATTGACTCTTTCACCCTTTATGCATTAAAAAACAACACAACACTTGTTCTAGGTGCATTTAAAAACAACCCAAAGGTTGTTATTGACTAAAGTTTCTTTTGCCTCATAATCCGTTTATTTTTTTTTTATTAAGTAAAAATTTAAAATACTACACAAAACAATGTCTAGTAAATCGAGAGGGCAAACAAACGGGATAGATTGTCATAATACAATGAAAACACTCAAATACATGAGAAACGTAGAAAAAAACAACCGTAAGCCTGTTAAACACTCAGATGTTAGGCTAATTGAATCGAAGGACTCGACGACAGCCAACATATCATAGATAGTGAGCCCATAGGATAACAGAAGCTAACACAATGACTCACCGCCTAGAGACCGAAAGCAAAAATTCACACAGGGCACGTGACGACTCGTATGAAAGTGTGGATCATACGACGTTCCTTCGACCTAGATGAGGGATCTTCGGAGACCACAAACATTTTCACGATTAACCCGATCAATAAGGCCGCATGACTGCACCTCAACCAGAACTAACTACGAACCAACAAGTCAAAACACTTCAAAAACCGAAACCTGCCAATCCAGTGGCCAACAAGAGACAATGGATGAAAAAGTTACCTATTTTAACAAGATTAGCTCAAAAATTTTCCGTTTGAATTTATTTGTTAAACCAAAAAGGTTTAATAAAGGTTTATAACCCTCATTTTGAAGCCCATAAGGGGGTTTTTGAACAAGTTGTTAACCTTGATTTTGTTTAAAAAATGAACTCTACTAAACATGTCTATATGCTATATCAATCTTTGTCCTTTTTTTCTTGAAAAAAAATAATCAAGGCTTAAACCAAGGAGGGAAATGCACAAACTAACCCAAAAATCCGGTTTCTTTGCAAGGCTAACCCAATCCGGTTTGAAATTGGGCCAAACCGGATATGGTGTAAAAGGTTCCCCCGGTAGCAGGTAAGTTGGGGGGGGGGGGGGGGGACGTTTGGATTTCCACTGATTGACAATTGGCAAAAATCAGAAAGGGAGAAAGAGAGAGAAGTAGGAGAAAGTCTGCAGAAGAGAGAGAGGACGAGAGAGAGAGAAGTAAAGTTGCAGAGGAGAGAGAGGACGAGAGAGAGAGAGTGAGAAGTAAAGTTGCAAAGGAGAGCGAGAGAGAGATCAGTGAGGATAGGACAGAGAGAGATGAGTCATCTCTCCTTTGCGACTTTACTGTTGCTGTTTCACTTCGAAGAAGAAGCAATTGGGCGGGGGTTTATTTGCATGTTGACGTGTAAGCAGTTAGTTTTGACTGGACACACAAAGCAAAACGACATGACACGTATTGGAATAGACTGGACAAGAGTTATCGAAGAAACAGATTCACCATCGACTTCGGATAGAAAATGGGCAAGTTTGCTTTCGATAAAGATTATGGGAGAGGTGTCTCCCTCAAATCTAAAGAAAATTTATTCATTTTCTATCTGAAGTCGATGGTGAATCTATTTCTCCAATAACTCATGTCCAGTCAATTACAATATGTATCATGTCGTTTTGCTTTGGGTGTCCAATTAAAACTAACTGCTTACATGCATGTCAACCTGCAAAAAAAAAAACCCCACCCAATTGCTTCTTATTCGATGATTTTTATCTGAAACATAAGATTTAATTCGAATTATATTAATGCCACCTCACTATCACTCTTCCATCTCTCTCTGTCCTATCCTCACTAATCTCTCTCTCTCTCTCTCTCTCTCTCTCTCTCTCTCTCTCTCTCTGTTTTTTTTATCGAAAGCAAACTTACCCATTTTCTATCCGAAGTCGATGGTGAATCTGTTTCTCCGATAACTCATGTCCAGTCGGTTCCAATAGGTGGCATGTGATGAAGGGTTTATTTCAAACAAATAAATTTATAAGATCGAAACCCCGCTATAGTATAGTAGGGTCAAGTTCGTCCACAGGGAGAAAGTCAGTGACTCAATTCTAGTTATCAAAGAGCAAGAAATAGCAAGAAGAGATGACAAATGTAGAGATTTTTTTTTTTTGGGTTTTAAAGTTGCTGAATTTTTGGAAGAAAATCAATAATATGAAAGATCTAGGGCATAGGGATCAACACAACGATAATCATACAAGCATTGCAATGAATCAAGTAAAAATTATGTTTTTATCTATTAAATAGGTCAACTTGCATCAACCCTACCAAAGCAATCAATTTATTTTCACAAATTAATAAACTTTACTAACAATCTTAATTAGGTTATCAAACTTTCGTTTCAAAATCCTAATTACTATCCAATTCACAATTCAATCTTTCAATTCAATTGCAAAAAGGAATTTCCCCAATTTTCATTGAGTACTTAATCACATAAAATAGATAAAACCAATCAATTCATCAATTCATAGCAAAATTGCAAGCATAACTATCGTTGGGATCACCCCAACCCTAGAAAAGGCGACTACTCACGCATAAACATGGTAGACATTGCAAAATTCATGAAATAAATAAAAATCAGAAATTTAAATTGCATAAAAACCTGAGAATAATGTCAACAAAGCGTCCCAAAAGCCTCACAAAACGTTCTCCAACTTTCGCCGAAGAAATCGCTTCAAAAAGCTCTCAAATCCGCTCACAAATGCTCTCTAAACGCGTGCTGAAAATTCTAACGTCTGCTGAAAAAGTGGTGGAAGGAAGAAGAAGATCCTCCAAACCCTAAAAATCCTATTTATACTTAATATCCCATAAACCCAATTAGGAAATAACAAATATATGAATTTTATCTAAAGTCTATCTAAGGAAAATAGGTAAAAATAATTAAATCCGGATAAATTAGCTCCGCTGGAGCCCATACCGAGGCGGATGACCTCGGTACCGACCCCCCTTAGGGTCGGTATGACCACTGTTGCCTTTTCTTGTCTCGCCCTTCCAGATTGAGCCTCGGTACCGACCCCCCTTAGGGTCGTTATGGGGTCGGTATGACGGTAGTCCATCTCGGACTTAAAGAAACGCCCGTATCTCCTTCGTTATAACTCCGATTGCTTCCGTTCTTTTTCCTATGCGCTCTAAATTCTCTTCCGCATCTTTTCTCTCTTGAAAACTTCTTCAAAAACAGCTTCAAAAATTCTGTAAAACACACAAAAGCTAGTGAAGACATCTATTTCTCATGAAATATGAAAACTTATGCAAAAGACAATAAACCCAATGCAAAACCTATGAAAATGACTCAAATTGACATCAAAACATATGAGAAAATATAACTAAAAACATGCACATCAGCATGTCGTTTTGCTTTTGGTGTCCAGTTAAAACTAACTGCTTACACATCAAACTGTAAATAAACCCCAACCCACTTGCTTTTTCTTCGATGAGTTATCTCTTAAACTTAAAATTAATTCAAATTATATTAATGCTTCGATGATTTTTCTCCAAAAATTAAGATTTAATTCAAATTATATTAATTCCCCCTTACCGTCACTCTTCCCCCCTCTATCTCTATCTCTGTCTTATCCCCCTATCCTCTCTCTTTTTACCGCTTGGGCTCAGGGGGGAGGGCGACACTAGAACCAGGGAAACATTGAACAATACGCAAGACAGGAAACAACCATAGAGTGTCCAGTAGGAAATCATTGAGTGTCCAGTAGAGTACCAAAGGGTGTCCAGTAAGAAACCATAGAGTGGAAAGTTGTTATATTGTTCATTCATCAATAAAAAAACAAAGCGGTTCACCAAGCCTCTGCGAGGGCTCCTCCACTTCGATTCCACCTTCTCTACTCCAAATCCGACCTCCACTCGCCTCGAATTGACCTGGAAATTAAAGCAATCAGAACGAAGGTGAAGGACGAAGGCATCAAAGCGGTGCTCCGACAGCGATTCACATCAGCGGCGCAGGCTGAATTCGAGCTCCCATGGAGATCCCGTCACCCTCAAAGGCAGAGAGATAGAAGACAGAGAAAATCAAAGAATAAATAAACTCTTAAATGGAGCTCTTCAATGGAGAGAGGTGGAGAGAGACATAGAGAGAAAGGGCTTTGGATGGGTGACAGTGATGGGTAATTAATGCCGTGTTGCTTTTTTTTCCCTCTCTCTCTCTCTCTCTCTCTCTCTCTCTCTCTCTCTCTCTCTCTCCCTCTCTCCACTCGGTGCAGCAAGTGAGGTAATGGGAGGTTTTGAGGGAGGAGGTTAGATTTTGCAAATTGTATGGATAGTGGATAGGGGGGGTGCAAAGGGGACCGGGTATGTGGATTACTTTTGCAAATGCCCCTAAACCAAGGCTAATGTGGCGATTTTTGCCACATGCAACATCTCCATAAACCAAGAATTGGACGATTTTTCCTTAAGTATGACCCAACTTAACTAACTAATTCAATTTAATCAATTATTAATTTAATCAGATTCACATTAAACTCATTTTTCTTTGATCGTATTTTATATTTAGAAAAACCGTATTTTATTTAATCTCTTTGTTTACACTCATATATATATATATATATATCTTTTAAAATATTAATCTATCTAATTTGAGGGAGTTCACATTAATCTAATTAATTTGATCGGATTTTACTAACCTATATTTTCAACCAAATGGATCCCTTTGTACCTATTAACCAAATCTCATATATGTTAATTATGTTTGAATATTCTAGCAAACTTGAACATTTTCAATTAATTTTATCCCACATTTTTATCTTAACTAATTTTTTCCAAGTTTAAAAGTTACTTTTCTCGACCATTTACACCCCATTTGGCAAAGTTATAGTTTTTTAGAGCTTTTGATTTTTCTATTATATAGTTTTTAAGAACCTAAAATTTGGATAGGGTTTCTCTTTTCTTAACATGATGTCCTCTTAAATTTTTCAGAGATCTACTTTTTATATTTACAAATATATTGTTTATCTTCTCTTTCATCATCCTATTTATATAAATTATCCTATGAGGAAAATGCACAAACTAACCCAAATATCCGGTTTTATTGCGGGGTTAACCCAACCCGGTTTTAAATTGGGTGAAATCGGATATTTGGTAAAAAGTTCTCCCGGTAGCAGGTAGGTGGGGGGGGGGGGGCATTTGGGTTTCCAGCGATTGACACCTGGCAAAAATCAGAAAGAGTGAGAGAGAGAGGGAGAGAGAGAGAGAAAAGTAAAAGAAAATCTGCATTGGAGAGAGAAAGCCTACATAGGAGAGAGAGAGAGTGTGTATGTGATAAAAAAAAGTAAAGTTGCAGAGGAGAGAGAAAGAGATCAGTGAGGATAGGATAGAGAGAGATGGAAGAGTCCTCTCTCCTCTGCGACTTTACTGTTGCTGTTTCACTTCGAAGAAGAAGTAATTGGGCGGGGGTTTATTTGCAGGTTGACATGTAAGCAGTTAGTTTTAACTGGACACCCAAAGCAAAACGACATGACACATATTGGAATCGACTGGACAAGAGTTATCGGAGAAACAGATTCTCCATCGACTTCGGATAGAAAATGGGCAAGTTTGCTTTCGATAAAGGTTATGCGAAAGGTGTCTCCCTCAAATCTGAAGCAAATTTACCCATTTTCTATTTGAAATCGGTGGTGAATCTGTTTCTCCGATAACTCATGTCCAGTCGATTCCAATATGTGTCATGTCGTTTTTCTTTGGGTGTCCAGTTAAAACTAACTGCTTACATGTCAACCTGCAAATAAACCCCCACCTAATTGCTTCTTCTTCGAAGTGAAACAACAACAGTAAAGTTGCAGAGGAGAGAAGACTCTTCCATCTCTCTCTGTCCTATCCTCTCTCTCTCTCTCTCTCTCTCTCTCTCTCTCTCTCTCCTCAGCAACTTTACTTTTCTTTTTCACCCACTCTCTCTCTCTCTCTCCTCTGCAGAATTTCTCTCTCCACTGCAGACTTTCTTTTACTTTTCTCTCTCTCTTTCTCCTCTGCAAATTTACTTTTCTTTTTCACTCCTCTCTCTCTCTCTCTCTCTCTCTCTCTCTCTCTCTCTCTCTCTCTCTCTCTCTCTCTCTTTCCCTCCCTCCCTCTCTCCTCTGCAGACTTACCCATTTTCTATCCGAAGTCGATGGTGAATCTGTTTCTCCGATAACTCTTGTCCAGTCGGTTCCAATAGGTGGCATATCGTTTTGCTTTTAATGTCCAGTTAAAATTAACTGCTTATACGTCAAACTGCAAATAAACCCCATCTCACTTGCTTCTCCTTCGATGGTTTTTCTCTAAAACTTAAGATTTAATTCAAATTATATTAATGGTTTGATGGTTTTTCTCTGAAACTTATGATTTAATTCAAATTATATTAATTCTCTTTTACCGTCACTCTTCCCCCCTCTATCTCTGTCTTTGTCTTACCCCCTCTATCCTCTCTCTTTTTACCGCCTGGGCTTAAGGGGGAGGGCGTCACTAGAACCAGGAAAACATTGAACAACACGCAAGACAGAAAACAACCATAGGGTGTCTAGTAGGAAATCATTGGGTGTCTAGTAGAGTACCAAAGAGTGTCCAGTGATAACCCATAGAGTGGAAAGTTGATATATTGTTCATTCATCAATAAAAAAAACAAAGCGGTTCACCAAGTCTCTGCCAGGGCTCCTCCACTTCGATTCCACCTCCTCTACTCCAAATCCGGCCTCCACTCGCCTCGAATTGACATGGAAGCCATCACAATGAAGGTGAAGGACGAAGACACTAAAGCGGTGCTCCGGCGACGATTCACACCAGCGGCGCGGGCCGAATTCGAGCTCCCATGGAGATCCCGTCACCCTTGAAGGTAGAGAGATAGAAGATAGAAATCAAAGAATAAAAAAGTTCTTCAATGGAGAGAGGTGGAGAGAGGCATAGAGAGAAAGAGTTTTACATGGGTGATAGTGATGGACAATAAATGACATGTTGCTTTTCTCTCTCTCTCTCTCTCTCTCTCTCTCTCCACTGGTTGCAGCAAGTGAGGAAATCGGAGATTTTGAGGGGTGAGGGTTAGTTTTTGCAATTTTTTTGGATAATGGATAGGGGGTGCAAATGGGTCCGGGTTTTTGGGTTAGTTTTGCAAATGCCCCTTATCCTATCAAGTAAGGTTATCAAATATCTTAATAGCTTATATAAAAAAAATTATAAATGATTTCAAAATTCATATCTAATTTTCTGTTCAAATCTAATAGGTCAGATGTGCAAGATAAGTATTAAATTAAAAAGTGTTAAATTCATTTAGTAATTACTTAACAATTATGATTGACAGAATTTCAAAAATTAGTAATTCTTTGACAATTATACAGTTTATTAAAAGAATATTTTGAAAGATGGTTAGCACAAGTTTATAAAAGGAATTTGTTATGTACTCATCATAAGTAAACACATATTTCTAAGATTTTTTTTCCAGACTTATTGATTTAACCACAGAAAATGACAAATGTTAAACATACAAGTTATGAAGCCAATAAGAGTTTATTTTATTAGTACGTAAATCATATATTCCTAATATATAAAAATTAAAATTGTTTATTTTTTCGCAGTTATTTTGGATAGTTGAAATGAACTTAAGTTATTTTAATTAATTGAAGATGGATTTTAAACATATAATTAGCCACCTATAAAATCTAGGTTGTTTTAATAGATTTAATGGATGTAGAAAAAAAACTACTACTCTAAATATGAAAATTCATATTATTGTCATGGATTTTAAATTTGAATTTATTATTTGACCATTTGCGGTATTTTTACAACTCCACCGTAATTAATAAACTTGATCAGTACGTAACGGATTCTAGGAAATAAAAATGCCGCCAAAATTTTAAGTAATATGAATTTTTATCATAATTAATAAACTTAAAGAGAATATTTGAAAACAAATTAATATATTAACATAATATTATAAAATTACATCTAATATGTAGTAAACAACTATGAAAATATGTCAAAATAAATTACAATGCGAGAATTAAAATAATATAAATCTAAGTGTTCAAGAAATATAAAATAAAAATTGATCGATATAAATAATCTATTCTACCAAAAAATATAGATATAAATAAAATAGAAGTTATTGAATAACTAATTTTGATATAAATAATTCTTTCCACAAAAAAATTCTATATATAAATAAAATAACTCTATATATTAATATTTTGATAAATATGGCTATGAAATAATTTATATTTTTATTTTTATTTATCAATTAACTAAAATATATTAATAAATTATATCTATTATCAAATAAACCTATTGAAATTATGTCAAAAATAATAAATATGAATTACAATGTGAGAATTAAACTAATACTCGGTATAAATCTAACTGTGTACCAATATCACGAAGTCAATGCCTTGTCTCTATATACTCTCGTATAGTCTCGTGTGTCCTGATTGAGTATGTCCAAGTAGAGTTATCCATAGGTGTAGGCTCAACACTCATCTTCCATGTTGCAAGCTCTCATTATCTTTCTATGCAAAACTGGATCCTAAGACAATGCTAGGTTACACACTATTGAAAAACGAGTTTGCATCACTCTAAATGTTCTTTCTACATCTTTGGGAGCAGAAGTCAAGTGTTGAATACATAGCTTCATTTTGAGGCCTCTAGGAGACTTCAGTGATTTGGAAAACGTAGGGCATTCAGGATAGATTCCATCGGTTAAATAGTACCCTAGGAAGTACTCACGTCCCCTGACAGTGAAATTAACATTCAAAGCTCTACCTTGCAAAACACCATAAAAAAGGGATTGATTAAGAATGTTAATATTATTATTCATACCTGATACTCTAAAAAAAAAATCTCAGATCCATAGGCCATAAAATGCAACTGACTCGATTATAATAGTATGGTGGTTATGATCTCCACAAGCAAATTGACCTTTTCATGTTGTTGGTAGAGCAATTCTTCCATGCACAGTGCATATAATCAATGTAGTTGACCAGACAATTCTTCAAAAATTAGAATTGACTACTCTCTACTACAAGGGATAAGTCATTACCCATATGCAACTGACAAATTCTGATTTTCGAATAGTGGAACTGACTACTTTATTACACAAGGGACAAACCATGATCACATGCATAATCCAAGTTCAGATTTAAAAACATTACATAAAAGGCTGGTTTTTTTGACGACGAGAGCATTATAAAACGTTCAAGTAATTAAACAAGGGTGATATGGAATGTTTTCTTGTTCATGACGAGATTGCTTGTGTTTCGACGAGTTGGCTTGGTATCACTAGTCATATTCAATCTAACTAGCTATCGGGTTCTCACTTGTGAGTTCCTCCAATTATGGGATTCCTTGATTCTTAGTCATTAGCCTTGTTTTCCTAAATGCTCATTTAATATGCTGTTAGAGTATACTTAATCAACTCTTTTCGAAAGAACTCTCCAAGTTAAGAAGAAAACATTTAGGAAGGATGGAACTCAACAATGCTGCACCAAGAAGAATGCTAAGAGATCTTAAGGAGCAAATTCTCAGTCCTCAACCACTAGCAATCAAGCTCCCAGATTTCCCAGAAAGACCTAAGTTTGAGTTCAAGTCAAATTGGGCAACTATCTTGCCCAGTTTTCATGGAAGAAGCGAAGAAGATCCAAACAAGCATATGACGAAGTTTACAATTACCGTTTGTAGTCAGTTGTGACCTATATTCATGAATGATGACTAGATGATGCTCAGGATGTTCCCTTTCACCCTGAAGGACTCTGTAAACAATTGGCTATATGACATGCCAACAGAAAGTATCCAAACATGGGTAAAGCTAAAAAAGGCATTCCTGAACAAGTATTTTTCCGCCACCCACCGCAGCAAAGTAAAGAAGGAGATATAAAACATCAAGCAATCTCCAACGAAATCACTCTATGAGTATGTTGAACGCTTCAACAAGCTCAAGGCTAGTTGTCCACAACATGACATCGTGGAGGATGATCTAGTCCTCTATCTTTATGAGGGGTTGATAGACCAAGAATGGGTGCTACCAACGCAATAAGCGATGGGGAAGTGCTAGACAAAACACCAAAAGAAGCTATGAAGATCTTTGAGAGGCTCGCTAATGCCTCTCAACAATACAGACGTACCCAGAGTGTCCTCTTTTCCTGCAATTTCCCTCCATTGGGCCTAGTAAGGAAGAGAAGAGCAAGAGATTACGCCGAGTTACATTAGAGGGAAGGCTTACTCCTCTTCATGATCTTACAATCTCAGGATTAGGTGATCCGATAGTAAAGGCTTCACTATCAAGTTGGCAAGCCACTTACGCTCCCCTATACGAAGAAGGGATCCTAGGATCTCTCTACCAATATTAACCCTAACCCACTGGGCAAGCCTATTAGGAAAGGGAGACAATCCGGACTCTTTGTTCCATGAAGCGAATTCTCTCTTCTGAAGCTCTTGCTTTTAGTCATTTTCACTTGGATCTTCTTGCTCTTAGGCTCATCAAATTTTTGAGCCTTTCAAATATTGGAAGATTTAGGAGTTCCACCTGAAGATTTTGGTGCTTCACATGGGCTAGATCAAGATTTTTGAACACCGAAGATTTAGGAGTTCCACCTGAAGACCTCTTGAAACTTTCAGATATTGGCACTCTAGGCTCTATTATGCTTGCAGTTGGAAAACCCTATTCGTATGAGATTTGAAATTTTTTTTACACAAGCCTCATCAACAAGTTTTGGCGGAGCTTTACCCTTGAAAGAGGGTTTTAGCTTATGTATTTGAACTTTATTCTTCTTGTGCATTTTTTAAGTTTTTGCGAAGATTGACTTCTTTCCCTTTATTTCTCTTTTGCTTTTGAAGAGAGAATTTGCTTCTTGGAGCGAAGAGTAATCTAATATATCAACCCTTGCTTCTTCTTTCCACAAGTCATCGGTCCATGAGACCATACACCGTTGAGCAATTTCTCTTTGTGTTCTAAGAACTCATATTTTGAAGAATCATCTTTCACCAACGCGACCACAATGAATGCCTGGTTTTGCAACAACTTTATTTCAGGCATAAGCTATATTATAAACGTCATTTCAACTGTGAAATCTCCTCAAGAACTCCTAGTAGATAGGTCGAGCATCCTACAAATCTTGGAAGGACTACAAGCTTTTGTAGAGACAACCAACATCAATCTTACTTGGTTTGTTTCAAAAGTTCAAGATTTATTTGATAGCGTTAGTTGTCACCGACATTACAAGTGATGTGGATATACAACACGTTGAGCACTTTTCAGGTAAACTTACTAAATTTTCTCTCGAACTTGAATAAAAAAACTCAACTTGCTCATTTGGAAGCTCAGTGGTCTCTTGATCTACACGAAGAAGAGAAAAAAAACTCTTGGTTTTGAAAGAGCAAGTTCAGGAAAAGGAGCTCCAGCTTGAATAAAACAAGGCTAAACACACAGTGGACAACTTAGCATTGTGAGATTCCATTCTGCAAGATGAAAGTAATATACAATTGCTTCGAAATGAGTTGGACCAAGCAGGACAAAGAAAAGCTTGCAGAGTTGAAGTCGAAAGAGGCGAACATCAAAACTTTGGCCCATGATAACATTGCTAAAGTCAATGATGCATTTTTATCTTTCCATGCTTGTATGCATCTACATGGTTCACTTGGTATGGTGTGTAATACTTATTGTCACACATTTCAATTGCTTCATTTCAAAGGATAAGACTTTATTTAAAGGTGGATTTATTCCTTTTATAATTTAGATTTTTGCCTATCTGATGCCGACCAGCAGGAAATGATTCAACACACAATATCATATTGAGAACACACCTTTGAAATGAATAGACTACATGGGGAAATCACATTAAGCACGCAAGACATGTCACTAAAATATATAAGATGACGTATTCAAGACACCTTTTGAAAGTCTTAACAAAAGGACTAAATTATACTAGTTAAATTAGCTCCCTTGTGATATATATAAGACATTATGTTTGAAAACCAATTATGATATGTTAGGAAAATTGGCGTTGTATTTACTTATGGGGTTGCATCTAGCATTTTCGACTAGCTAGATTGCTTATGTACCCTCTTAGTGAGGGATCAAGTCATTCGTTGTTTTTTTGGGCACCCATTTTTTAACATATGCGCGCTCTAGGATTCCTCATTTTCGGAACTTCAATTCAATAGTTCCATTTTTTAAAATTGGGATCTTTTTTTAACCACATCATTTAGATTACATAAGATCACCTTCTAGGAAAGGTTTCCAAAATAACTCGACTATCATTTGCGAACTCGGATTTTTTTTGCAATTGAATTTGACATATATCTTTGATGTCAAACGTCCTTTGTAATCCTTGTCGGAGATCAAGTCTTCACATAGTTCTTGAGATTTTGACTCTTAAACTTCATGTGAAAAACTTCTTCAGAAATTTTCCATTCACACATGAGTACATCATTTTTCCTTTGGTATTTGAGAGTTCATATGCACCTTTGGGAAAAATTTTGGTCACTACATAAGGACCCTCCTTTTTGAATTCAAACTTTTCTTGCGCTTTTCAATTGATGACAATTGGTCGCCTGATGGTGAGAACCAAGTCACCAATAGCAAATGAGCGAAACTTGACCCGCTTGTTGAATGCCCCAACTATTTGAGCTTGGAGATCATTTGTGATGCTACTGCAGGAGTGAAGAAAGATGTTCTTTCACTCTTCCCATAATTTTAGAACTTAAAGTTCCTGCTCCCCGAGTGACTGAGATGCCATACTCGATGATTCCCGCGTAGTTATTGCACAAGATTAACAACACTGAAGTGTTGAAAGAGCCAAAAGAAAAGGTGGATGAAGAGCTCCCGAGGAAACAAACTTATGTGGTATTCTCTGATCTTGCACCACATTTATTTAAGCAATCAGATTTGAACTTGGAAGAAAATTTGAAAGGGATGCAAAGGTTTTTGGATGCGGAGGCCCCTCTAACTTTTGAGAAAATAGAGGCTACCATTGCGAAAGTTGTTGGGGAATTAAAGAATGATCAATAAGGTCTGAGCATGAAAGAAAAGGTTGTACCAAGTGAGTGTGAAAAGGTGCCAGGAGGAAATTTTCGTTGTTCCTATCAAAGTATATCTCAAACCTACAAACTAGTATAGTAAGCAAGTAAGAGGTCAATCCCACAGAGAATCAAGTATTCCTAAGTAATGTATATTTACCAGTTAGTAGAAAAGAGAAGGTTTTGGTGATTGAAGTAAAGAAAATAAACTATAAACAAGTTAGTTGAGATAACAATTAAGAAAATAGTTTCATCCACAGATATCCACTTTAGTTTGGTTGATTGATCATCGATTCTTCTTCGAGTTCTCTTTTCATCATATTATTGTTCCTGTCCTGATCTTGTGTAAATTACTAGTCCTATGAGTCCTAGTAACCCTTATTGATTAGATAACCCTAACACGATTAAGATTCAACCTAATAGTAGCATTAAGATTAAGAATTAACTAGGATACATGCAACACCAAACTACGAGTCAGTATTCAATATATAATTGATCATCTACACACCAATTTAGCCCTACGAGTCCTAAAAAGGCATGATCACTACTATGGATTAAGGTTCGCTATGAGGAATCTAGAAAATCCTAGCAATAATCTTAACTAGTTGTACGTACTAGAAGAAATTAACAATATTCGCAAAAGAATCAATATGAATCAATAGGAATAGAACAAGAATATCTCACAACTTTATCAAACCAAAGCTTCAATCCATAGACGAAACGGAAGAGTTTAGCACTCCATGTCCATGGAGGCTCCCCTCTAGGGTTCTCTCAATTGATAAACTAAAAATGCATAAGGTAAGGAATTAGATTATTAAAACAAAACCCTAAAACTTCTTTAAAAAGCCTCAAAAGAGTTGGCCAAATAATAATTCTAAAAACCTAATTAAAGAGATTAAAAGTCTATCAGCAGATTCGACATTTCAGCAGAAGCCGCGGGGCAGCCAACCCAGGCCGTGGGGCCAGGCGTTTGCAAAATCGTTCGTCTGAGCTACGAGCCGCGGGGCGTCCATACTGTTCACAACGATTTTTCCGTTTCGAATCTGCTCTTGATATCAACACAAAAGTTGTAGATCTTGGAGAGATCTTTCCAACGCATGCTTATAATAGTCAATCAGATCACCGAGGCCTCCAGAAAGTGCGTTACAAGTTCAGCTTGGCTGGCGACAACTTCTGCTGGCTTGTTCTTCACTTAGGCTCTCGAATTTCGAATTCACACATGTGCTCTTCACTTTTCCTCCTCCTCTTCACTCTTCCTTCATCCATGAGCTTCCTCATTCCTCGTTTGATCCACATGTACCTAAATGCGTGCTATCAAAAGGCTGCAAGAGAATCACCGGGAGGGGGTAAGGCGAGGAAGAGGAAGGAGTACACCACAGTGCATGAATATGTTTCTGTGGAACGTCTGAAATATCGAAGACGGATGCTGGCGAGAAGGGGTGACGAGACCCATGTGAAAAGGGGCATAAGGCCACTCTTGCTTTAAGAAACTAGTCCATGAACAAGGGAGTCTCGTCTGTGTCAGTCAAACTTGAGAAGAAGTCCACCACTCATGAGATCATTCCACATCTCAAGTGGGATACAAAGTACGGGCAGGCCATGAAGGAAGTAAGGTCATTGCTAGAGTTTCAGGGAGGAGAAACGTTGGACATTAATAACTCATGAATTCAATGTGTAATGTCTAACTAATCTAAAGCATTAAGATCTAGGAACATTGGATGGCCCTAGGTTTAAACTAAATGGTAGATGAAGGTATACACACTTGTAATTATAATATATATATATATATATATATATATATATATATATATATATGCTAACATATGTTAGAAGTGTAGGTTTAAAAACTTATGCTCACATGTGTTATTATGTATAAGTGTATATTATATATTTAGATGCACATTTTGTATTGGGCTTAAGTCCATAACCCTGGCTCGGTTCGTTTCACTTGACCCAGCTCCTTAGCCTCGTGGATGGCTTCAGCTTCTGAAGACGCTCCTCAGCTGCAACGTAGCGTTTCAACTAATGAGCTCCTATATAAGTGAAGCGAGGGCTAGGGTTGCCTTACTTCTTCTTTCGCTCTTCAGGTAATCCAACAAGAGAGAGAGAGAGAGAGAGAGAGAGAGAGAGAGAGAGAGAGAGAGAGAGAGTAGACGACGGAGAGAGAAGCTTGGGTTTGCTTACAACCCGGCTCCGACGAAGCTCATGGTGGTCCGATCTAGAGCCTATCTCCTCAAAGACTCTAGACCTCAGTCTTTGGAAGAATAAGAAGATTCTTTGCCCTCAGTCCAGGCGAAGATCTCCTTCTCTGGTGTACTCCGGCGACGATCTGACTATGTTATTCAGATCTAGGGTGTCCTCTTCCTTTACTTGCTTTGTTCTTGCTTCTCTTGTGCATGCATGTCTAGATCTATGTGTTTTCGTCTATATTTGCCTTATTCTAATCTAGGGCAACCTGTTCTGTAAACCTTTATACTGATTATTGGATTGAGATCTCAAGCCGATTCGGTCAAGGCTCCGTGGACGTAGGCTCCGACCGAACCACGTAAAATCTTGTGTTGGTTGTCTGGTTTACGTTTCTGTTACGATCTGCGATCGATTACCCCATTCTTGGCTTTCAATCTGTAAAGCCAAGACCGATTGAGAATCACAAAGTGGTATCAGAGCTTGAGTGTCCCTTTCCTTACCTACCTGTGCCATTATTGGATCTCAGGGAGCGGGATTGGAGGCAGGACATTGGGTAGACCTTCAAAAAGCTCAGGCTTGGTGCTATTCCTCTCCTGTCAGAAGTACCACTGGTCTAGATCCATTCCAAGACCTGTGATTATAGGGTTTTTCTTGAGTGTCTTATAAACTGTTGCACTCATATTTGCTTCTGCTTGCATAAAACTGTGATACTTACCTGTTTCTTGGACACTACAGGTATCAAACACCATGGATAGTGCTATGAAGATCAAGCCATTCGATGGTGTCATAGACTTCGCCATGTGGCAAGTCAAGATGAGAGTTGTTCTCATCAAAGAAGACTGTTGGAAGGCAGTTCTCAAGCCTGCAACCACAACTCCTGAGCTGTCAACCCTCAAGAAGGGTGTGATCATCGATGATGAGGAGTCCTCCAAACTTTCTGAAGAACAGAAGTTGAAGAAATTTGAAGATGGGACTTCCTCAACCAAGTCCACAGCTGAAGAGCTTGAAATGGACATGAAAGCTCACTATGAGATAATGCTACGCCTCACTGATGGTATTGCTCGTCAAGTGGTAAAACACTCTTTCGCTTTCTCACTCTGGAATGCCCTGGAGGAGCTCTTTCTCTCTAAGTCATTGCCCTACAGGATTTCTCTGTTATGTCGTCTGTTTACATTCAAGATGAACACTGCTTTGACTCTAGATGATAATCTTGATAAATTCCTTAAGATGAGTCAAGAGTTAAAACACTGTGATGATGACATTAAAAATTCTCACCAGGCTATCTTGCTTCTGAATTCTCTGCCCTCTCAATTTGATAACTTCAAAGATGTTATTCAATTTAGTCGTGATGAACTTACTAAGGATAAGCTGATTGAATCCATTATTGAAAAGAATGAGATTATGAAAGTTTTCAAGATTAAAGGTCTTAAAACTGATAAGGCTGACAAACCTGAGGTTATGTTCACTAAAGGTAATGACAAGAAGGGCAACAAACACAATAAGAATAAGAAGAATAAGAAAGATAAGCCTAAGAATGAGAAATCTGACCCAAATTCAAAGTGCAATTACTGTGGTAATATTGGTCACTGGGTTAAGAAGTGCAGAAAAAAAAAGAAAAGAGCGGAGGAATTGGCTAAAAAGAACGTACAACACTGAACTGTCTACTTCTGTGCTTGAAAACATGGGTGATTATTCTGCTGAATTATTTATGTGTTCTGCATTATCATCTCTTGATACATCTGATGCATGGATACTAGATTCAGGTTGCACAATGCATGCCACACCTCATAAGCATTTCTTTAGAAATTTGAATGAATCTGTGTGTGGTGATGGTATGTTGGGTGATCATACTTCTCTGAAAATCCAAGGAGTAGGAGATGTTCCATTACTTATGCATGATGGCATTGTTAGAATTTTTACTAATGTCAAGTGGGTCCCAAGCTTAAGGAGAATTCTCATATCAGAATCTGCATTAGAGGAAATAGGTTGTGATGGTAACTCTGCTGATGGTATTAGAACAATCTCTAAATATGGTAAAGTGATTGTCAAAGCTGTTAGGAAGAAGAGATTATATCATGTGCTTTCCTCTATGCCTGAGCTCAATATTACTGCTTGTACATTCTGATTCCATGACTCTCCATGAAACTAAAAATTGGCACAACATGCTTGGTCACATAGGCAACAAGGGATTAAACAAATTGCATAAATCTGGATTATTGCCTAAGAAATCCGTTGATATTAAATTCAGTGAGCATTGTGTGTTAGGCAAATCTGCCAAGCTTAAATTTCCTGTTTCTACTTATGTTGCTGATAATCCTTTAGAATATGTGCATTCTGACCTATGGGGGCCACCACAAGTCCCCACTGCTAAGGCATGAGATATTTTATTAGCTTCATTGATCAGTACTCAAGGAAAGTTTGGGTAAGTCTTCTAAAATCAAAGGATGAAGCCTTTGATGCCTTCAAAAGGTGGAAGGTAATGGTGATGCGGGAGGAATGTCGTTGGCAATTTTGCCCTTTCCAAACTAGTGATAAAAATCCAAACATAAACACACAACCAATAGATTAGGCAACCAATCACTTGATAAACCAAATAACTACTAATATAGCAAGAAAGTCCGATGTCGAACCCACAGGGAGAAGCGATTTCCTACTCAATAACTCTAGATAAGACTCTTTAAAGCAAAAGCAATAACCTTTAGACAAATAGCAAATATAAAAGTAACCAGATTGCAACTCATAGGCGAAACAACCATGTCTTCAAATCACAGGCGAAACTATGAGTTTAGCAACTCATAGGCCAATTCTCTCTCTCTCTCTCTCTCTCTCTCTCTCTCTCTCTAATGGTGTTCATAGTTTCACACAATAGCCACACACCACGGCTGAATAAACTGAAAACATCCTAAATAAAGTTCACAAGGGTCTGCAAAACCCTAGAGGAAAATAATAGAAATAATATAAAATAATTGTCTTCGAATCCAAAACCGCATATTCGGGATTTGGGGTAACGGCGGGCGCTGTGGAAATGGTGGCGGGCGCCGTCTCTACAGTGCTCATCGTTCCTCATTTTCCTTCAACAAATTCCAATGTCGTGCCTCCTTGCTCCTCCTTAGCTCTTCCTCAGCTCCCATGTGTTCCAAAACATGCTTCTTAAGCTCTTTCCATAGTCCATCCAAGGTCGGAATGTAATTCTGCATAATAAACACTAAAACACATAGATTCCGAACTCGAATACTTCACAAGTAATAAACGGAACTAGACTCAAAACATAGCAAAACCAATACCTAAAAGCAATAAGAAACACCTATAATGCCTATATAAAATATGCATTATCAAATCTCCCCACACTTAACTCTTGCTTGTCCTCAAGCACCCGTAAGGAAAAACATCAGCTACACATCCCACAGGAAATCTTTCAAAACTTTACTCATCAAAAGCAACATCATCAATAGTGAAAATATAACCAACATATAAACATCATAACATTTATATATGGGATCAAGTTGCTTGCATGCTCAAAAATCAACCTTACCAAGGATAAAATGTGTATCTCTCACTCCCATGTGTTTAGGCTTTAAGCATACACTCACCTCAATTCTATATACAAGCATCAACTAGAATATTGACATTATATCACAAAATCTCCACCGGATACGTCAATGCAAAAATAAAAACATCAAGAGGACTTTCGCTCAATGGAAACCTTCATAGAAGATTCCATTCGGCGGGGTTGTAATGGGGCTTGGTAGAAACATAAGGGCAAGGAATTGTATTTGGTCATGTGGTGCAATAAATTCCGGGAAAATAAGATTCCAAAACTCCAACATAACACAAATCAACTCAAATATATCAAGCTCACAAATGCACAACATCTCTCAATATCATCAACATAACTTCAAAAATCTAAAATCTCATCATCTCATCATCTTACATATAGTGCAATCTCAACACCCAACCAATGTATCTCATAACCAACATAAATCTCAATTCTTCCTCATTATGCAAACATAATATAAATGGCTCTTTATTCTTTATTCTTTTTTTTTTCTTTTCTTTTTTTTTTGATTTTTTTTCTTTTCTTGAGCCAAAGTCCATGAAAATCAAATGAATAAACATGAGGGACTAAATAAGCACATAACATTACATCTTCTCAAAACCATAAACCATAAAATCACACTTCAGCTTCATTCTCCTCAATCTCCAAAATAGATTCCATAACCCATTCAAAATCTTAATTCCCCCGGAATAAGGGTAAGGCTCATCATAGGCTAGGAATAATAATTTTGTGGAGCTAACAATCAAAAGGCTAAAGGCTCAAATTGGCTTCAAAGAAAGATATAACATAGGGTATATATGGATAAATATGTGGCTAAAAGATTGCCTCTATCATTCGAACTTATCAAGCATTGAACATGTATATAATCGGCCTTGAAAATAGATAACCATGGCAATACTCAATGATAAATGCATAGGAGTATATCACACAAGAAAAGCAAAAGGAATAAAAATGTATCCCTTACAAGGACAAAAATATCTCACTAGGACAAATTTTTGTTGAATTCCAAGCATACTTCCAAACTGAGATCATACATGCTCAATTATATATGCTTAATCATATTTCACATAAAAACCAATTTTCAAGATAGGATCAAATCATTCCAGAATTCCATGGGATTTATAAGATCATGTCAGGACAAACTCAAATCAAGATGGGTATCCTTGACAACACAATATGCAAAACAACAACAAAAAATTCACTTTTTTTTTCATATTTTCGTCATTTGCTATTTTTTTTTCTTTTTTGACATTTTCTATAACATAAAAGAAATAACATAAAGGAAATAACAAAGACTCAAAAACAAAAACTCAAAAATAAGCAGAAATTCAAACATATGCACTAACCTAACTAACTTACTTCAATCTCCCCCCCCCCCCCCCCCCCCCCCCCCCCACACACACACTTTCATGTTGCATTGTCCTCAATGCATAAAACACAAAAAGGAACAATGAAAATATAAAAATAAAGGGTTTGAAAGAAGCAAATGACCGACCAATTACTATGAAGGCGAGGTCCCGGTTCCAGATCGTTGATTGATGTCCTGAAGGGCAACCAACACGGTGTTATGAAGACTAGAGAGCTTATCCGCAAGTTTGGCAAGCTTATCAGCAGTGCTTGCCTCAAAATTAGCAAATCAACGCTCCATATCAATTAAAGTAGCATATGTAGGCTCGGCGTCTTCGTCATCAACTTCTTCTTCTTCTTTGACGACCTCAATTTCTTCCGCAACTTCTGGAATTCAAGCAGGCAAAACACCAGCATTTTCATCAATGATATCATCAGCTGCAACCTCTTCATCCGCATCCTCATCGTCAGTGGCCTCATCATTGATAACAGGCCATTGCTTTGACCAACTCTTCTCTGCAGGATCGAATGGAAACTTGTTGTGATAGAGATTGAAATCTGACATACTCAGACACAGTGGTATATCCACAGACAGATAATTGTGATGCTCCCCTCCTGGTCCCGACTTCCATTTAAAACACCAAGTTTTATCCGGTCGCTGGGCCCACTCAATCATTCCCCACCATTGCATGCACTACTAGAATACTGCAATTAGACATTATGTGATTTAAGTCTGTCAAAAAAACAACAGATGTTAAATTCATCTATTATATCAATAATTTTTTTTATGATGTTGAAAAATATTTAGACATCTGTCAAATGTTCTGAGAGATGTAAAATTGTTTTTTCTTAAAAAAATTAAAACGCGCGGGTTTAAAATTTCTAAGTAAAAAGTGAGCGGGATTGAAACAACAAGACAAAAAATTGGAGGGCTTTCAAAATTTGAGGAAAAACTATAACACTTAAAATAATTTCATCTCTCCAAGACTAAAAATTGGAGGGATTTCAAAATTTGGGAAAAATTATAACACTTAGAAAATTTTCTCTCTCCCCCCATTTCACTTAGGCCCCGACCTTGCTCTATTATCTCAATCACCTCCTTCCAGGAGTTCCAGCCTCCACCTTCTTCCAGCTCCGGCAGACCTTCCCCCGCTCCATGGCTCCAGCAACCTTCCTCCATCTCCTCCTCCTCCTCTCTTCTCTGCTACAACCTCTTCCCCGGGTCACCGCCTTCATCCTTGTTCTTCCTCTCTCCAGATCTCAAAAACAAGCCTCCCCTGCACCGCCTCCAAAATCCCTCACTTTCCCTCCAAATCTTAGAGGATTTCTCCATCCGCTTCTTCTTTACCTCTTCCAGCAATGTCAATTTGAAATCTTGCCTCCAGTTGAAACCCTAGCCAGGTCCGGAGTCCGATGGTTGTTTTCGTTTTCTTCTTTAGTGGTCGTAGAAGACGACGAAAACCATAGCGAGGTCCAATTGAAAAAGTCTGATGTTGAGAAAAGCATATGCAATCTGTATTGCACAGATTGCAACAATGGTGTCCTTTGTACCTCCTGTGTTACCTCTCATGAAGACGAAGGTCATCAAGTTTTGTGCTTTGAGTTGCAAGGTAACTGCTCTTCTTTCAGTATTCTTAATCTCAACTCTATGTTTGCATTTTCTTGACTGTCTGATCTGCTATGTGTGCAGTTCTATCATGAACACAAGGTTGGCTGATTCGGATTCCACCCCTTTCATGATCAAGTCAGGTCACCTTGGCTCATCTGAATCCCTTATTGATTTTCTGAATGTTCTTTTATTAGGGTAAACTAATCAAAACCACCTTGATTTAGTGCATATTGCACAAACCCATCCTTAAAATTAAGTGTTAAATCATAAAGATTGAAGTGGCTTATATATCTAAGGATTGAATTGCCTTAATGCTTAAGTTTTAGGTTGATATTGTAATTAATCGAATTTAATAACCACCTTGATTTAGTTCACATTGCACATGATGTTCAATTTTCTTTGCATGTGTCAGGTTTTCCTAGTTATTCTTTAGGTGGTCTAATGGGCTGCAACATGAAGCTCTCTTCTCAACAAAGGCTGTTTTGGTAACGATTTTATTCTCTCTCATCCGCATCAAAGACATTATTAGCAGCTATCACATTCCTAGGATCAGATTTTGAGATGTTTATCTTATAAATATGATTGTTAGTTTTGTCTTGGAACCAAATATTAGAAAAATGTGAGTTCTTGGCGTCTTCCAAACTACTTGTTTTTTTGTTCTCAAAGCCATTTCCACTTCATTAAAAAAGACTTTAAAATCATACCAACGAGTTCTTATCGATCATTTTTGTTAGGTATTAGTACCAACGAGTTCTTATCGATCATTTTTGTTGGGTATTAGTATATCATGGATTTTCGATCATTTTTTTCAGGTTCTCCTATTGATTGTATCTTGAGGGGAGTCCTCAGAGGAGCTGAGATATCTGCCTGTTTTTTAAGAAACATACAAGGTATGGTATAGTTTGAATGTTTAAATGAACGTCATCCTTGAATTTCATTGTTTCAGTATTACATTTGGGTTCTATATAGTTGGATAAAGACCTTGTGATGGATTGTGGTTGGTCAAGGATGTTGGTGGAATAACTCTTGATATTCCCAGAACAACTGTATGTTTATTTGTTATTGTTGGATGATGATATGTTTTCTGTTGTAGTACCTTTTCATGTTTAGCATATTTCAGAAAAAACAAAATGGGTTTGATCCTGCCAAACAAATAGAGCCTTGTGCTAATAAGAGCTAAAAGCTTTCTGGTTGGAAGCTTGTGAAATATGTAAAATATGAACTTCGAATATTAATAATTAAACTAGTTTATTATCTTGTTAATTAATTTAGTCTGTTATCCTGTATTTCATGGAATAAATACTTATTTTTAGGGTAATTTATCCCATTCTTTTTCTTCCCCTATTTGTTAGCTTTAAGCATTTTTCTGTTAGTGGGTAGGATCAAAAGTACCACAAAATATACGAGGAGGCGAAGCCCCTCACTATCGTGTGTGTTTTAAATGTGAATATTTCAATGTGTATAACGAATGTGGATATTTGAATTGCAATGTGTGTGTTTTTAATTCTTGGTGAGAGGCGAGGAATAATTGAGAATATGAATGAAACTTTGTCATTTGGTTCAGGTAGGCCTCTTAGATGAAACCAAGAAGGGGAATGATTAAAAGTGAAATATTTACTGAAACTAATCAAGGGTTTTGATTTATAGTTTAAAGGCAAATTAGATGGAAATCTATGTGGAAACTAGAGAGAGTTTCTCCTTGAAAAGAAAGAGTGCAGTGTTGTGTAAACAAAGTTCTATCTCCCGTCTCCGTTTTGCATTGCTTTTCTGTCAATTCTTCAAGCTATGAACGAGAATCAATTGGTTGTTATCTAAAAAGTTAACTCCAATTAAAAATGTGTTGTATGGTTAAACTATGATATAAAGGATTGAAGTGTATTGAACCATTGGTATCATAAAGGGAAATGGGTAACAAGTGCATAGATGGAGAATAACCAGACTGTCATGTTGTTTTTGTAAATTCTATATTCTTCATCACGTTAAAGTTTCCCTATGCACTTTGAAACCATCGTTTTTTGCTTTACTTAGTGAAATCCTTTACTTTGAGAGTCTGGGTCTAGATGTGTACTTATTGAGACTTTTATGACTATGCAGTTGCTGCTTGGAAGTTGCATTGCTCCTGTGGATTACCAGTAACTGATCTTTTGAAATTCAAGATGTGTATTTTGAGCTCCGTGGTTAAGCCTGAGTCCCATTTCATGCAGGTATACTGTGTTAATAACAGCTTCTACTGCCAGGTACCTGCTTTGTTGTATGTTGTAAACTTGTAACCATATCTACTCAGGGCTTATGCTAGCCAATTACAAGCTTTCTGAAGTTACTGATTTGTTAGTTTTAGAGTCTTGGCAACACTTTTTTCTGTTAGTAACTTAGTATAACGAAGCAACCTACAAACAAAAATTGGGGGAAAACAAGAAAGGGAAGCCAGATTTAGAAGCGATAAGGGAAGGAAATAAATGTTAAAAGTAGTTTTGTCCTGAAATGATCATGTTCAGATTGATTCTCGTTGTTTCACTGTACTTCCCAATAGTATGAATTTGTTTGATTTTATTTGGGAATTCAGTTTATATTTTCCCAGTTTTGATATGTCAGGCTTTGCCTTGTGAAATAATCTTCATATAGGGGGGAGGCGAATACTTTTAGCTAGGAAATGCAAAGATTGTTTTGCAATCTCAGCCAATTGTAAAGTCGTAAACTAAGGTATGATGATGAAAAGATAGACAAATCCATGAGCTTGATACAAAAGACCATAGGGGCATTTACTATCTTCAAGAAAAGAATACTTAGTGCGCATATTGCAGGCAGGAAAAAGAGGACCCTATATAAGCTCTAGTGATTTTATGCTGGAAAAAAAGTGTGATCTAAGGTTCACCTTTAGCAGCATGAATCAATTAGGCCAAGCTGCAACTGGGTACCTTCAACCAAGTTGGGAGTTGCAAGAAAACAAAAATATAGTTGGGATTTTGTGTCAGGGTCAGGTGACTTGATTGCCCATTGGGAAACTGGTCTTATATACTTGCTTGATTTCTATGTTTCTGTTAATGTGTTCAAAAAATGTTTGATTCTTTTACATTTACAGTTGCCCTAGTTTGGTGGGGTCTCATGGAATCTGGGTGTGGTTTGATTGCCCAATATGCTGCTTGACATAATCACGTTAGATATAAATGGTGCTCATTTTACCTTATCTTGTATCAATTTCAGTAGTTCAAATAGGGTTTGTTATCATGTTTGAGTTTCACTGGTGTTTCTGAAAAAGGGAAAGATTTTGTTTGCTTGAACTTTAAAGATGGAAAATACAGTATGTAACATTTCCATAAGAGCTAAAACAGTACATTAAGGAATATATGACAGGTGTGTACCTATGTGATCGGTTAAGGTATTTTTTTCACTTTTAAGTATAGGATACAAGTCCAATTTGGGAGATGGCTTTAGACGAACCAAAGGCCAACATGATAAGCTGCAAGTTTTACTGATATGAATTTAGATGATTTGATCTGTTTTAACTGATATTACTGCGATTAGAGGTTAGCTCATATAAATTTGGATGATTATTAGTTCGATTTAGCATGGGGGCAATGTTCATGTCCATCTAGCTTTACCTTTTTGACTTGTGAATGCCTTCAAAGTTAAGAGGACCTGATACTTGTCCTGCACTTTTCTGATCCTTTTGTGGTTTATTTTCTTTGCTTCGCATGGCATCTTTTCTTTAGTGTACTGAAAGTATGAAATGATTAGAAGGAATTTACTTGCAGCTTAGCTATTAAATAAAACACAAACTATCAAAGCTTCAGTTATTCTACTGAAATGATTAGAAGGAATTTACTTGATTGTTTCTGTTTTTTTTTAATGAATGTCGGTAGCCGTTTAGGTCATTAAGGTTAATTTTTCCAGTTATTGTTATAAAAGTTGTTAGCTTATGAGTCTCTGTCAACTTACTCAACTTTGTAACTATAAGTAATTAAGGAACGAACACCTTATTTGAAATGTGTACATTTGCTAGTTTATATAGGTGAGCTATTTATGAATTATGAGATGAGGCAATGTAGTTAGATAGCCTTTTTTTCTCTTAACTATTCCAATGAGGTTTGTTAATCAAATATAACAGTGATTTTGCCATGCATTAAAAATGTTGTATTCACATATACATTGATTTCATGCACTCCTAATTATTTGACCTATAGTGTCTTTGTTTGATAGTTACACCAGATCTCTACGGAATGACAACCTACTTTACCATCATTAAATCCCCATTTTAAGCTCCTATTAAATTGCATAGTTGATCGAACCTGAGCTCAAGTTGCTTCAATTGTTGGGGCTGCTTGGAGGTACAAAGCCGGCTCAAGTTGCTTGAATTGTTGGGGATGCCTGTTTATCGAAGCTAATCGAATTGATCAATTCGATTAGCTTGGAAACTCTGTTGTTCTAGATGTATTTCTGTTTGAATTTACCTTTTTTTGAGATGTTGTGGCTAGCCAATTTTGTGGCCACGGATGGCGGCAACGTATTTTGTAAATGTTACAATATGATGCTAGTATTTATGTACATGTTTTCATTAAACGTCCTATCATTTCGAATAACTAAAATGCGATGTTCTATCGGCAAAAGCGTGTTGTGTATCCATATTAAAAAACATCGGATTATATATGAAAATAGAAGTGCATTCATACCTTTAACATCATATCAGTCTATGGAAACAGATGCCAGTATACTTATACACATCAATTCGTTCATTTAAATCACTATGCAACACCAGTTTGAACATTAAAATGATATATGAACTCATATATATTTGTCAAAGTTACATCGTTATCAACCAAATAAATCGATGTGTCATGTGTCAATGCAGCAACAACATCATTTTATTTTGAAAAAACTGATATAAATATGAGAAACGACATCTTCTGTGTATACAACCCTCAATAGTGCATTATTTTAGAATGATATAATATCACATATAATGAACATGAAATTAATATACAGAGAATGAATACTCTCAATGCGATGTCGATAATATGGAAATACATCAGTTATGTTTATATTTCATGTGGCCGGTTAAATTATAATAATATAAAATCATAAATTATATATCGGACATGATTATAAACGTGATCACTAAAACAAAAACTGTTGTCTATTTTGTCTTAAGACATCACTTATTTTATAAATAAAGATGTAAATGTCACTTTTTTTATTTAGGAGGACATCTTCACATGTTTTCAAATGACAAATTATGAATATTCATCAACAAGTGAATATGTCATAACCAAAATTTAGGGGTTCTTATTAAGATAAGACATCTGCTTAAAACCGATGTGGAAAGTTTGGATCTTTTACTACACGCACAAAGAGATCGGAATTTTTTTTGAAAGACATCTGTTGACAACAGATGTCTAATTGAAGTTTTCTAGTAGTGATGTTAGCAAAGATTGTAGACGTTTCTATCATCGAGAGGCACCAAATCATCTAGACAGACACCTACTCGACTAGCAATCAGCGATATCAAACCTCCGAAAACAATAAAGCGCCAAGGCCTCACATGGGTTGCTCTAATCACCTCCATACAGTTTCCCAAAAATAGCTGAACCCAGTCAGAGATGTAAACCCCTCCCGGAGTCAAGCAACAAATATAGCTCCAGGCTCTCATAGTAACAACGGACGGAAATTCCACACCAAGGAAAGAGTTGTAAAGTACCCAGTAACACAACCTCAATGTAGGATGAGTAATCATTGATTCATGGTATTGTTCATCATAGTCAGCGAACTCTACAGTGACCTCCTTCCACATATCAAGAGGATTCTGAGTGCCTAGCTTATCAGCGAATCTGGCATCAGCAGACCACTTGGTAACACCAAAGGCTTGTGCAATAAGATCCTTAGTCACCACGAACTTTCGATTCTTCAGCTGAAAACGAATCTCCATAATAGAGCGATAATCCAGGGTAGCCAAGAACTCTCTTACTAATGCTAGATAGGTATCAGCAGACACATCCAAGAAATCTTCCAATCCCCCATCTCGCAGGAGTCGATAGACATCCTCATAAAGTCCAAGTTTCTTCAACGTCGGGGGATAAAAGAATATGGTGGATTCATATCGTCTCTCTTCAAGCTTGAGCCAATGATCCTCTTCTTCCCAAGATAACAAAAGAGGCTTCTTCATATCAAGGACCGACATGATGTACTCAAGGAAAAACCGAAGAAAATCACCAAAAGCGACCAAAAGACGGGTTCGCTGTAAAGGCGGCGGGCGCCGTTTACACAAAACCGCGAATCCGAGTGAAAACGTTGGAGAACCGACGTCCACTCCTCCAAACTTCAAATTTCTCGAACAATTTGGTTTAAAAAGGGTTCTTTTGTGATAGGTAAGGGGATGGAATGTCAAAGATCGATTTTTGTGGATGTAGGGTAGTAGCGAAAAATGGTTTGGCGGATTGAATTGATTGAAACACAAGGCTTTAGGCAGTCGGATTGGATTCCAGTAGGATTTTGGTATTCTTGAGATTCCTCTTGAGCAAGTTTAATTGATCCACAAATAAGGAGAGATATTATATGGTGAGTTGAAAGGAAATCTATCAAAAAGAAAAAGGAAAATATTAGTCTAGATATAATAGAATAGAAATAGATAGAAATCTAATCCTAGGAAATAAAGAAACTACTCCTAAAAAGAAATATCTAATCCTAAAACAAAATAGAAAATAAATAAAAAGTAAAATACTAATCCTAAGATAGATAGAAAATAATCTAATCCTAAAACCAAAAATAGAAGAAAATAATCTAGTCCTAAAGATAACTTAACTTACTCGGAAAATAATAAAAAACATAAAGATAGAACTTCCCTTTCCAAAATTTACCAAAATTCGGATTCGTCAGGCGGACACGCAGGCGGCAGGCGCCGTGGCTAGGGCGGCGGGCACCGTGTCCACAGAATGCAACTCCGTCTTTGAAATCAATCAAAACTCAAACCCAATATCGGTTTTCACTTACCGTAACTTCCAAAATCCGTTGACATGATTGATCCTACTTTATTGAATTGAAAAAAAAATGCAAAAGAAATAGAAATACTACCTAACTACCTTCGGTTGCCTCCCAAGAAGCGCCTTTGTTTCACGTCTTTGGCTCGACGTGATCCAAACTTGATCAAGTTATTCCACCAAGATCCCCCACACTTGTCCTTTTCAGAACAAGGAGTGGAACTTTAGGAACTTTTTTGACATAGCCATCAATAGCATACTTCGATTCCTCCTTGGCATAAGTAACTCCGGGAGGTTGTCCTGCGATTGCAAAAACCTCAGCAGTATTAGGAATCGAATTTTCATAGGGAATAGCAATAGAATCATTTGAATGAGACACATTTTTATGTGACTTAAACAAATTCTCAATTTTCCTTTCAATTTCTTTCCCTAATCCAGTTTCATCTTTGTTAGAAAACTCAAGGTTCATCGATTCATTTTCAGCAGAAGCATCTAACAAAGTATTTGATTTATTCCTGTGATTAATTTCATTTGAGCCAAGAACATATACAGAATCATTGGCAGAAGAAAAAATAGGCTCAAATATAGAAAATTCAATCTTTCTACCCTCAAATTCCATAGTTAGTGAACCTTCAAAACAATCAATCTTAGTTTTAGCCGTTCACAAGAATGGCCTTCCCAAGATAATTGGGGCTTCAAGCGTACCTTGTTCCATGTCTAGAATAAAGAAATCAGCTGGAAAAATCAAATCATTTACCTTTACCAACACATCTGCAATAACTCCTCTAGGCTTAATAATAGAACGATCAGCGAGTTGTATAGTAATACCAGTTTCAGATAATGAATTGAGACCCAAAAACATGTATAAGTTATAAGACATAACATTAATTGAAGCACCTAGGTCTAACATAGCTTTTGTGAAGCTAACATTACCTATCGCACATGGTATAGTAAACATACCTAGATCTCCGCATTTTTCAGGCAATCGTTTCAGGAGCAATGCAGAAACATTTTTGCTTAAACTTACCTTTTTCTTCTTTCTCATCCTTTGCTTGCGCTTCATCGTGCATAACTCTTTAAAGAATTTCGCATAGAGAGGCATCGTCTTAATTAAATTAAAGAGTGGAATATTTACCTCACAATGAGCAAAGGTGTCGTAAAGAATTTATTCATCTTCCCACTTACGATAAGATCTTAAGGCATGAGGAAAGGGTGGTGCAGGTCTTGAAACCTCAGAAGACCACTCCTTGGAAGCTTTCTTCGGGGATTGAACAACGTCAGAAGTCGGATCCGTCAAAGGAGGTGGCGGCGAGCGCCGTGGTGAGGGGCGACGGGCGCCGTTTACGCAGTGCGTCTCTAATTCTATCTTTTCGTCCTTATTGCCCAAATCAACTTCCTCTCTAGGCCTCTCTTCAACATTCCTAGTGGGTGTATTCACTTGTTTACCTTCTCTAAGGATCATGGCGCTTACATTCTCCTTCGGATTCACTACCACTTACGATGGCAACTTTCCCGAATCTTTTGCTTTCAATTCACCAATCTCCTTAGCCATTTGACTCAGCAACTTCTCTTGAACACTCATCTTGTCCAATAGCAACCTCAATGTCTCATCTCTGTCATCTTGTTGAGTGTTTCTAGGACGATTCTCATATTGTCTTCTTTGAAAAGGAACTTGTTGCTGCTGGCCTCTCCTGTAGAATCCACTTTGGTAGTTTGAATTGTAGCCTTGATTGTAATTGTTACCAAAGTTGCGGCGAGGTCCATATTCCATAGCATTCTCTTCAGCGGTGCCCTCCTGAATCAAGGGACACATATCATTCGGATGAGTTGGATCTCCACAAACTCCACAAGGTCTAGGCTGATGGGGTTGATTCATTTGCATAGCCATCTTGTTCACGATCTCCATAAGCCTATCAGTGTCATCCTTGTGTCCATCTTTCAAACTATCCAACTTATGAACTCCTCTAACTCCTTGTTGTCTCCCATATTATTGCGATGCATTAGCCAACCCTTCAAAAATCCGCATTGCTTCCTGAGGTGTTTTATCCAAAATAACTCCTCCGCTAGTAGCATTAATGAAACTCTTATCGATGTCAAGCAAACCTTCATAAAGATATAGCACTAGATTATCCTCGGGTATACCGTGTTGCGGGCAACTACCCTTAAGCTTCTTGAACCGCTCAACATACTCCTAAAGACTCTCCGTAGGTGATTGCTCAATACTGGACAACTCCTTCTTAAGTTTGTTGAGGCAAGTCGCAGGAAAGTACTTTTGCAGGAAAGCTTTCTTCAATTGCACCCAAGTAGTAATGCTTTCTAGGGGTAGGTAGTAAAGCCAATCGCTTGCAGCATCTTTCAAAGTAAAGGGGAACACTCTCAGCATCAATTGGTCGTCAGACAAGCCTTGGGGTCTCAGTCTATCACATACGCTTGCAAAGGTAGCATGGTGCTTGTTTGGCTCCTCCCCAGGCAATCCATGAAAGTAAGGCAAAATAGATGACCAATTCGACTTGAACTCAAATCTTGAACCCTCAGGGAGATCAGGAAGACTAATTGCAAGTGGTTGAGCACTCAAATCAGGTTCATTTAAGTTTCTCAGGGTCCTTCTTGGCGGATTAACAACAGCGTCTGCCATCTCATCTTTTGTCTCAAACACAAGCCTCCTCTTCAATCAAAAAGATCTTTCAACCTCAGGATCATAAGACAAAGACGATGAATTAGAAGATCTACTTTGAACCATGCAAAGACAAAACAAACTCAAAATAAAGAGTAATTCATAGAGTTAAAGAAAAGAAAACTCCTTTCTTCTCCCCGGCAACGGCGCCAAGAAGTTTGATGCGGGACGAATGTTGTTGGCAATTTCGCCCTTCCCAAACTAGTGATAAAAATCCAAACTTAAACACACAACCAATAGATTAGGCAACCAATCACTTGATAAACCAAATAACTACTAGTATAGCAAGAAAGTCCGGTGTCGAACCCACAGGGAGAAGCGATTTCCTACTCAATAACTCTAGATAAGACTCTTTAAAGCAAAAGCAATAACCTTTAGACAAATAGCAAATATAAAAGTAACCAGATTGCAAATCATTAAGTAAATTGATATCAAGATAGAAAGAACATTTCACCTGTAATTCTCTGACAATGGTTGGAATTCATGGTCCTCGGATTGATTTATCAATTATTCATATTCTTAGGTCTACTTGACTAAAGTTGAGAGATCCGCAGAGATTCACTCATCTTATTCGATATCACTAAGGAATAGCATTAAGAACTCAAGTAATCAAGACCAATTGGCACATTGACTCTATTCAATCAAGACTAATAGGCGCATATCGAACTCAATCTCAATCAAATATCCACAACATAGATCAACTGAAATCATCCACTACAAAGACAAAGAGACATCACTATCATCAATACCTTTGTTTGCTATAAAGAAAACAACAACGAATTCATCGCTAGAGAAGCAATTCCTAACATGTTGATCAGGCATAGCACACAAATATAAATTAAGCACAAGATGATAACTAAGAACATGAATAATCAAATAAACTCAAATCCTCACAATCCAAACAACCATGTCTTCAAATCACAGGCGAAACTATGAGTTTAGCAACTCATAGACCAATTCTCTCTCTCTCTCTCTCTCTCTCTCTCTCTCTCTCTCTCTCTCTCTCTCTCTCTCTCTCTCTCTCTCTCTCTCTCTCTAATGGTGTTCATAGTTTCACACAATAGCCACACACCACGACTGAATAAACTGAAAACATCCTAAATAAAGTTCACAAGGGTCGGCAAAACCCTAGAGGAAAATATTAGAAATAATATAAAATAATTGTCTCCGGATCCAAAACCGCGTATTCGGGATCTGGGGTAATGATGGGCACCGTGGAAATGGCGGCGGGCGTCGTCTCTGCAATGCTCGTCGTTCCTCATTTTCCTTCAACGAATTCCAATGCCGTACCTCCTTGCTCCTCCTCAGCTCTTCCTCAGCTCCCATGTGTTCCAAAACATGCTTCTTAAGCTCTTTCCATAGTCCATCCAAGGTCGGAATGTAATTCTACAGAATAAACACTAAAAACGCATAGATTTCGAACTCGAATACTTCACAAGTAATACCTAAAAGCAATAAGAAACAATAAGAAACAACTATAATGCCTATATGAAATATGCATTATCAAATGGTAGAGAGTCAGTCTAATCACAAACTTAAATGCTTTAAAACTGACAATGGCTTAGAGTTTTGTAAAACAGATTTTAATGAATATCGTCAATTACATGGGATAAAAAGACACTTAACTGTACCTGGAACTCCACAACAAAATGGAACATCTGAAAGGATGAATAGAACTTTACTTGAAAAAGTTAAATGCATGTTGATTAGTTCTGGTCTTAAAAATTCTTTATGGGGTGAAGCTGTTTTAACTGCTGCATATCTTATCACAGATCTCCTTCTAGTGTTATGAACTTTGAGACTCCCCAATTCAAATGGACAAGGAACAACCCGGCTTAGCTTATTTGAAGCCTTTTGGTTGTGCAGCTTACCCTCTTGTAACTGAGGGAAAGCTCCAACCAAGGGCTTTGAAAGGTATATTGTTTGGCTACCCTAAAGAAGTTAAGGGCTACAGGGTGTTTCTCTTGCAACCTGGCCCATACAAAGTGATAACAACAAGAAGTGTGAAATTCAATGAAGATATTTTCCCTCTAAAAACTGAACTAACAACTTATCCTGAGCTGACAGGTACCATTGAGCAGATAAAAGAGTTGATTCCTGATGAAGATGATTCCTCAGATGGTGAAGATTCTGAGCACGAAAATGGAAGGATTGCTATATCAACTAAGAAAGCTCCAAATTCCACATTACGGGGGGACACAAAGGAGAAGACAAAGATGATAAGAAAGAAACAAAGGAGATGGCCCTTGCAGATTCTGAAGAAGATAAGCCACTTACTGCCTCTCCAAAGGATGTTTCTCCTCTTACGTCTCCTCCTCCTTCTCCTATTTCTGGTGATGTAAATGGCCGTTATAATGACTCCCAAAAGGATTCCTCTGTTTTCTCCTCCCTAACTTCTGATTTGCATGCTTCTAATGTCCCTGCATTACCATCTTTGCATGATTATCAGTTGACTAGGGATAGGGAGCCTAGAACTATCATACCAAATAGGAAGTACACATCATATATTGTGGAATATGTATTCTTAACTGCTGATTGTGTTAGGCATCCTACTACTCCTAGCTCGTATGAATATGCCATTAAGAGTAGCTTTGCCAAAGAGTGACTAGCTGCAATGAAGGAAGAAATGGGATTAATGTACACAAATAGAACGTGGACATTGGTTCCAAGACCTCCTAAGATCCGACACATTGACTCTAAATGGGTCTTTAAGCTAAAGGAAGGTCTAAACCCTAGTGAACCCCCTAGGTTCAAAGCCCGGCTCGTAGCCAAAGGGTTCTCCCAAAGAGAAGGCATAGATTATAATGACATTTTCTCTCTTGTAGTTAAGTACGAAACTATGAGATTAATGCTTGCTATCTGTGTTGTGTTTGATTGGGAGTTTGAGGAAATGGATGTTAAAACTGCTTTCTTGCATGAGTCTCTGGTTGAAACTATCTACATGAGACAACCTAAGGGGTTTTTCAACCCCAAATACCCTGATCATGTTTGCCATCTTAAAAGATCCATCTACGGACTAAATCAGTCCCCTAGGCAATGGAATCTTAATTTGATGCTGTTATTAGAAAACTAGGTTTCATAAGAAGCAGTTATGATTCATGTCCTTACTTCAAGAATATTTCTAAACAGTCCGTGATCTTTGTGCTCCTGTATGTGGATGATATGTTGCTTGTGTGCAACTCTATGATTCATATTAACACTCTGAAAAAGGACTTAAAGAAATACTTCGACATGAAAGATTTAGGGAAAGCCAAGAAGATCCTTGGTGTTAATATCATTAGAGACCAACCTAACAAGAAAATTTGGTTATCTCAAGATGACTATGTTCTTAAGGTCCTAGAAAGGTTTCATATGACTTCCTCTAAACCTACATCCATACCCTTAGGAGGGCATCTAGAGTTTACCAAAAAGAGTTGTCCATCTAAGCCTGAAGACATAAAAGAAATGGCTAGGGTTCCCTACTATGTTGCCGTAGGATCAGTAATGTATGTTATGCTATGCACCCACCCAGACCTTGCTTTTGCCATTTCTGTGCTTAGTCGTTTCATGTCCAATCCTGGTCCAGACCATTGGACTGCTATGAAATACTTGCTCTGTTATATTGCTGGTACTAAATATCTGTGTTTGCATTATGACATGCATGAAACTGCTATTAACTATATGGCTATGTTGACTCTGATTATGCTAGCAATAAAGAGAACCGCAAGTCCACTATTGCCTACTACTTTACATGGACAGGCAACTGTGTGTCATGGAAATCTCAGCAACAATCGGTTGTTGCCTTGTCTTCAACTGAAGCTGAGTATATTTTTGCTACTGAAGCTGCCAAAGAGGCTATATGGCTCAAAGAAATTTTAAAAGAAATCCTCAAGAAGCCATTTAAACCCGTAATCCATACCGATAGTTAAAGCACACAATATTTGTGCAAAGATCCCATGTACCACGAGAGGACTAAGCATATTGATGTTCGAGACAAAGGTAGTCCCTGCTAACAAATTTGAGTTTTGCAGGGATTTTCTCCATCTTGGAGAGCCACCTTAGCTCACAGGTAACTTGAGCCGATGATGATACTGAATCTCTTGAGATTAAAATCCACTATGATGTAAACTGTGTTTTTAATAGGTCTAATGCTTTGATTAGGAGGGAAAATTGTAATGTCTAACTAATCTAAAGCATTAAGATCTAGGAACATTGGATGGCCCTATGTTTAAACTAAAGTGTAGATTAAGGCATACACACTTGTAAATATAATATATACTTATATATATGCTAACATATGTTAGAAGTGTAGGTTGAAAAACTTATGCTCACATGTGTTATTATGTATAAGTGTATATTATATATTTAGATGCACATTTTATATTGGGCTTAAGCCCATAGCCCCTGCTCGGTTTGTTTCACTTGGCCCAGCTCCTTAGCCTTGTGGATGGCTTCAGCTTCTGAAGACGCTTCTCAGCTGCAACGCAGCGTTTCAACTAATGAGCTCCTATATAAGTGAAGCGAGGGCTAGGGTTGGCTTACTTCTACTTTCGCTCTTCAGGTAATCCAACAAGAGAGAGAGAGAGAGAGAGAGAGAGAGAGTAGACGACGGAGAGAAAAGCTAGGGTTTCCTCACAACCCGGCTCCGGCGAAGCTCACGGTGGTCCGATCTAGAGCGTATCTCCTCAGAGACTCTTGATCTCGGTCTTTGGAAGAATAAGAAGATCCTTTGCCCTTGGTCCAGGCGAAGATCTCCTTCTCCGGTGTACTCCAGCGACGATCTGACTCCGTTCTTCAGATCTAGGGTGTCCTCTTCCTTTACTTTCTTCATTCTTGCTTCTCTTGTGCATGCATGTCCAGATCTGTGTGTTTCCGTCTATATTTTCCTTAGTTCTGATCTAGTGCAACCTGTTTTGTAAACCTTTATACTGATTAGTGGATTGAGATCTCAAGCCGATTCGGCTGAGGCTCCGTGGACGTAGGCTCCGACCGAACCACGTAAAAGCTTGTGTTGGTTGTCTGGTTTACATTTCTGTTACGATCTGCGATCGATTACCCCGTTCTTGGCTTTCAATTTGTAAAGCCGAGACCGATTGGGAATCATACTATGAGGGTCCAAAGCTTAGTTAAGGATGATGAGGGTGCACTAAATTTCATGTTGTAGTTCAGAGGGAACTCCCACCTCATTAAGAAGATGTGACTAAAGAGAAAGTGCAGTTTAAAGTTGGTAGGGTCTCAGAGAGAAGCTGAGCCTTAGCTTCCTAAAGGAAAGCGAGGAGGGCAAAGGTAATTTTTGGTGACCCTAACACTGTGTTTGGCACCTGGGTTTTTGAGGGGAATGAAGGGGTGGGAAATTGAGAAAATAAAAGGAAGGGGAGGGAAGGGGAGGAATTTTACTTTCCCATCAAATTCCACCGTTTTGATGGAGTGTGAAATCCCACCAAATTGAGCAGTTACCTACCTTTGTAATCCCTTCCCTTCCTCTTGATTGTCCACCCAAACACCAATTTTATTTTCCCCTAACTTCCCTTCCTAAAAATCCCACCAAATCCCATCTTCCAAACATGGTGTAAGTATCCCCTTAGTTATATGGCTACACATGACCTTAAACTAGTTCCTAAAATAATGCAACAATTCATCATTCGAGTCATCGATCCCTCCTAAAAACATAAAAAAAGTCTAGGATCCTTGTATCGGATTTTGTTATTCTAGGCCAAATTTTTTCGAGTAAGAATGTGACCCACTTGGATGCACCACATAAGCGTCATTGTCAATAGTTCTATAATAGCCCTTCTATGCCCCGTTGTTGTTAAGTAGATCATGGAATACTTAGGGATTTATGATGTGTTCCAGCCCTCGTAGGATACGACTCCGACGTCGCAATAATAAAGCATTTATTATTATATCAAGTTATTTCTATTTTTAGTATTGTTTCTTAATAAAAGATGTGGACTTACTTTACATAGTAAGTCCAACCCGTTAGCCAATTAGGCCCATTAGTAATCAGGATTTTATTAGTTTTCTTTAAATACGCTATTAGGGTTAATGTTTAGAGGAATTGAAGAGCGTTGAGTTGAAACTCCCCCTTTTCCTCCCTGACGCCACAAACCCTATCTTTCAATTTGCTACTTATTACTGCTGAATTCAACTGGATCTTCAATAAAAGGTTCTCGCTGGAATTGATTGAAGATCGGAATCTCATCCTCGTTTGGAAGAGATTAGCCTTGTTTGATCCATCACCACCTCACCTCTCCGTCAAACTCCCCTCCTGCCGCACCGCTGTCGTTCCACTACTCCACTGTCGTTGTAGTTGTATTGTGAAGGTGTGGACGATCCTACTAAGACCCACTGTCGTCTGGCGTGACCAGTCGGAGTCGGAGATCACTGCCTCCGTATTTCAATATCGGAATTGAAAGTCAACTCGAGTGAAGAGGCTACTGTGCACATCGATCGGCTAATTTGAAGTAATTAATTACCATTTGCAAATCGGCAATTACTTCTGCTATATATATCTATGTATGATGGAATCGGAGTCAAGCAAGTGGAATTGAGTCAACCCGAGCCTTTGAATTATTTGTTGGAATTTGCCCATTCCAATTTCACGAGAGCTCCTTCGAGGCCGAGCCTATTTACGAGCACGGGTGATCGATCGACTTGTACCTTTGACAACCGGACGATTGGGCGTTGTACTCGCTCCACCCGAGTCGAGTATGTATCAATTTATGAGCCAGAAAATGAGGTCAAGATGGGGTTTCTGTTGGGCAGAGAGACTGTGGGGGAAGATGAAGGTGAAGGAACCCAAAATGATCTTCAAGGTTCAGATCTCTAGAGCTTGTAGAAGCTGGTTGAAGATCTAACGGATAGGGTGGAGGCTCTTGAAGCTGAAGTGAGAAAGATGAAGGGGGACACATGCGATTAGGGGCTAATCCAATCCTTCACATCTAGGCTTGAATCATCTCAACATAATGTGTGTGACTTGATCTTGCAATGTTCTTTGAAGCCTCTTGATGTCACTCCTCTTGTTGATGTTGAATTAGTGTTAGAACATAGCGGAAGCAAGATCGTTGGAACAAGAGCATTAATGATGCTCGACAACTAGTACAGGGTGCTTGTAGATGGCTTAGAAGTGCTCCGCAATGCTTGTAAATGCTCAACAAGGCTTGGGCTAGTGCTCGGGATGCTCGAACATTTCTCTGACACTGCTCAGGCTCTATTAGGGTGCATGGGTGGCGATTATTAGGTTTTATGTGGGCGGTTGTTGGCAATTGTGATTAAAGCCGAATGTGTTTGGATGCTGTTGCGAATATGAAAGCTAGGGTTTTTGGGGTTGGGGATGTAGAGCACTTAGCCAAATGCTCCACAACTCAATTCAACTTTCTTTATTCCATATGAGTTACAAGTATTTATAGGAAAATGGCAGGAATCGAGTCGTTGGTTCCCTATCAAAGATAATAAATCCAAACTCACTAACTAGTATAGTCGGTAAGTTCGGAGTTGATCCACAGACAGATACCATTTTTATGTGTTTTCTTTATCAAATCAGAGTAACAATATAACAATATTGAGAAATATGAAATAAGCAAAAGAATTAAAGGGAGGAATGATTACGAATTAGATAACAGTAAGAATGAAGGTGCTTCACCCACGACTTCTCAACAATGGTTGATATTCATGATCCTTAGCTCAATTCCTAGGTATTTCGATTTAATTAGTTATTTCGACATTGGTTTATATAGACTAACACTCCTTATGAACATGTCAATCTCTTACACTCATATGCAGCCCTAACCCTACATGATTTAACATACAAATAACACAAATTCCCAATGTACTTGGCAGAATGGTAGTACCAACGCTCCTAATTAAGCAACTAGTATATGTCGAAAGTTGTCATCCACTCAACCCTAGGAACTCAGAAACCGATATTTAACCAAACTATCACTACCCTACACAATCAAGATCTCCTTACGAACTCACCTGATTATGATTGCTACAAAAGGTATAATTATTCTTACGAATCAATCAAAACCCTAGCAAGAAGCAATTCTATTAAGGTGATCAATCAAGAGAGAATTAACAACATAGAATAAGCACAAGAGTAAGAAATAATCTACGGAATAACATAGAAATCAAAGCCTCACAATTCAACCAACCAAGTATTCGAATCGTAGGCGAAACAATGAGTTTAGTTGCTCATACTTTTAGAAAACTCTAAACTTCAATCCTACAGTGCGTGATCCTGAAAGAACGTTTGAAAAACTCCCTAAATAATATCGAATGACGTGCTTAGAAAACCCTAGAAAGTTTAGATAATTATTCCCTAAATTAAAGATTCGGAAAGTTCTCGCAAATCTTCTGTAACAGCGAAACCGACGAGCGCTTGTATTTTAGCGGGGGGGCGCCGCTTTTTCTGTGTTTCTTTTTCTTCTCCTGTCTTCATTCCTCATCTCCTTAGCTCCTCTTATGGCTCCTCTTAGCTCCTTTTTAGCTCCATTTCAGCCTCTTCCTAGCTTCCATGATCCATCCTTAGCCCCTCTTCAAGCTCGGAATGTAAATATGCATAATAAGCACAAAATTACGTAGATTCCGAACTCGAATGCCTAAATGAACAAAATTGCAAATTAACTATTAAACATACAATATACACACTCTAATTCACCTAAAACTACCTAGAATGCCTATCTAAAATATGCATTATCAGAAAACAAACCCTAGTTTCTAACTAGATAATATCTAACTTAATTCTTTGTGTTTCCTACTATAAATGTATCATAACTTAAAGCATATAAAGAAGGTCCTAAATAGACTTTCCTAATTTATTTATTCAACCTAACTAAGAAGTTCTAAAATAACTTATTCCATTAGACTCCAACTAAAATAGGAGTTTCTAAAAATATAAAGTAAAGTAGGATTTAATAAAAATAAAATAAGTAAACCCTTGGTGGAGCCTTTTTGATATCCTTGAGAAGCACATCCTTATCCTGAAGTAGTCTTTAAACAGCACTTGATCATCACCTAGATCAAGGTCGTTGTTTGACCCATAGAAGGGCATCCTTAACTGCATCGTTCTTCACCCACTTATCATCGATTCGTCCTCAAATCGAGTTATTGAGTACCGTCACAACAATCATGTGCACCATGGGAGGGGTGGGTAGGGGATCATCTGCCAGCCATGGGGATGTGGGAGGGATAAGTGGAATAGGTGCCAATAGAATTCGAGGTAGAGAAACCCCCAAAACAACACCATTAATAATGGTCGTTGAGCGGGTATAATCTTCAATGTAAGGAGGTTCAACAGTCACTTGAAATATCTACAATTTGATGAACATTATCAAGAGGTATAATAGCTAACTCAAGAGAAATTTAATCAATTACCTCTTCTTCATCACCCGAGATGTCCAGAATATCCTGCGCATTGCTACAGTCAACTTACAACTCAATTTTGCATCTCTTATGGAGTGATTCTGAGGTGGTGTGACCCACCGTTGAAAAGATCTCAACGTTATCTATGTAGGGAATCTAAGATGAGATGATTCCATGTATAGAATAAATGGGAATATCCAAAACAAAATTGTCTTATTGTGCTATTTTCTAGGCAATCAAATTCCTTAAACTTTCGTCCTTTAGCTCTTCTTGAGGCTCATAATATTCCAGAGGATCATCAGTCACATCGAAATATTTGGGAAAGAAAATAACTAGTCCCGAAGGGGGTGCAATCACCAGCATGAGAAGGTGTTCTTCCTCTGTCGCCGGTCTTCCTCCGCCTTTCATTGGCCTTCTGTTTTAGCCAAATGTCGAGCTTTCTCCTCTTTCTTTCAATGTTCTATTTCAGCCCTAGGCTTCTTACCATGCCAAATGACAAGTATCAACGATGCGATGAGATCTTTCCCATTCCCTTTGATGTTCTTCCTCGATCTCCCTTTGACATCAAAGCCAAAGTTGAGGTCGTTGGGCTGCTCATTGACGTTCAAGTTGTCATGGTTTCCAAGCTCGCTTTTGCAAATTATGTTCTCAAAGATGTTGTTCAGCTTGTTTTCAGGTATAGAATTCATCCAGTGGATCAAGATCATCATACTAATCGCCATAGTAATCCCAAGGCATTGAATCAAAACATTAAGAAATCCATAATAAAGAAAAAGCAAAGAACTTAGCACAACCTACCTTTGAATTCGAATAGTAATTGATGTGTGGCTAATCCGATCCTTCCCATGTGGGATCATGAAAAACATGATAGTCCAAGTTGAGATGTTTGGTGCGATGATGTTGGACTGGATTGCAAGCGAGGTAGGTAGCAGTAATGTTATCATATCATAGGACTGGCGGGTGTGGCAAGTAGATTTTCATTTCTGCCAGTAGCGATTGAAGCCATAAGTATTCGTATGTAGCTTCAATCAAAGCTCGATACTCGGCCTCGATGGATGATCTTGAAACGGTTGGCTGCTTCTTTGATGGGTACGAGACCAAATTTTTTACATGGAAAACATAATATGCTGAAATAGAATGCCAATCACTCGTGTCTCCACCCCAGTCAGCATCGGAGTAGGCAGAGAGATCGTTTTGAGGATGAGCGGATATGAAGAATTATAGATGAATTATCGACTGCAGATAACAAAGAATCCTTTTAACAACCTGCTAGTGAATCTCTTGCGGATCGTGGATGTATTAGTAAGCCTTGTTGACAACAAAAGAAATATTTGGACATGTGAACGCTAAATACTATAGAGAGCCGACGATGCTGCGGTAGAATGAAGGATCCCGAACCTAGGGAGAATCAACCATGATATCAAAATTAGTAGCCATGAGAGTAGCAACCGGCTTCGATTGTGACATTCCTGCTTGGGAAACAACATCCTGGATGTGCTTCGTCTGAGTCAAGGCAAAATCGGCCGCAATACGACTGATATCCATTCCAAGGAAAAATTGGGCAAGTCCTAAGTCCTTTACTGGAACCAGAGATGCTCGGGAGGAGACGAACTTCGCTGCTAGAACTGAATCAGAGGATAAAACCATTAAATCATCAACATAAACAAGTGCAAAAACATCGTGATGATCTAGGTGGTAGCAAAATAGTGACCAATCCGCTTAAGAAGGATTGAATCCAAGAGAAACAAGAGCATCACTCAATTTGTGGAACCAAGTGTGAGGAGCTTGTATTAAACCGTACGTATAAGGATTTGTGTAACTTACCAATATAGGAAGGAAATTGTGGATGAGAAAAACCAGGAGGTTGCGACATCCTCATCGAGCGTCCAGTGAAGGAAGGCATTTTGAATGTCAAATCGGCCTAGTTGCGCATAGCCGCAAGAGAGAGAAGGAGCCAAATGGTGGATGGTTTGGCTACAAGACTGAAAGTTTAGTTAAATTCAAGACCTTGAAGTTGGTGAAACCCTTTGGCGACAAGGCGAGCTTTGCATCATTCGAGAGATCCATGAGCATGCCATTTTGTTTTGAAAACCAATTTAACCCCCACAACATTGGATGACCGAGTGGGGGGAATGATGGTCCAGGTTTGTGTTTGGATGAGGGCTTGAAACTCAGCATTCATTTCTTGTCTCCATTCAAGGCAATGGGCGTCCTCTGTATAGGATTGTGGCTCCTCCAGGATAGGTAAGGAAGAAGAATGGATGAAGGTGGTGAGACATTGGCGAGGAGGTGACCAAGGGATAGTACCGTCGATTTGAACAAGGGGCCTGATGACCTCGCTCCTCAATCTGGTTTGCATTGGATGACTGGAGGATGAGGGCGGTGAGATGTTTGTCGGAGAAGATGGGGCGTTTGATGATGAGGAAGAGGGGCTCGAGTTGGATAAAGGAGTTTTTGGGTTGTTGGGTTGGGATGGGCCTGAATCCATTGGACCAGGAGATGAAGGAGGAGACGTAGGTGGGATGGGTTGGGGAATAGGTTGGTTAGGTAAGGAAATCGAAATGGGACGAAAACAATTTGGGTTGGGGTTATAAGAGACTGCACATAGGTGGGATTTGAAAAAGGAAATTGATCTTCATGAAAAATCACATCCCGGGAAATAAAATATTTTTTATGAATCCAATCATAACATGTGTAACCCCGATGATTTAGTGTGTACCCCAAGAAGATTGAAGGAGTGGAGCAAAACGAAAGTTTATGGGAGTTATAAGGCCAGAGATTGGGGAAACATAGACAACCGAAAACCTTAAAAGGAGAGTGTTGTTGCAGGAGGATGGTCAAGTATGAAATAAAAATAGAATAAAGATCAGACTGACTTCCCTGTCTCAGCAAATAAATACAAGACTTCCTCCCGTTGTAGTAAGTGAAAATCAGGATCGAATCCACGAGGAAGCACGTCAGCAGTTCTCAAGTAGCTGTAAATCTCACAGACAAAGCAGTAGAAAGACAGCAACACAGAAACAAGGAAAGAAACAGAAATAAAACAGAAAATAACAAACAAAAGCAATGAACTAAACGAAGACAGAAAAGACAAAGTAAAGCAGAAATAAAGGCGAGGACACAGAAGCTACTCGATCTCGAGTAGCTGTCCTCTATATCGACTAAGGACAGTCGACAACAGAAACTCAGAAACGAAAACAAAACAACTCGACAGACAAATCAACTCGATCTCGACCACACCTACTCGAGATCGACTAGGGCAAGTCAAGACAGAAATTTCAGAAATCGACAAAAGACAGAAACTTTACTCGACCTAGACCAAGCGTACTCGAGATCGAGTACAACCTACTCGAGATCGACAAGATCTCCTCTGTATCGACAAGAAAGACAGAAATTTTAAATTGCAAATTCGAATGCAGAACTCAGATTTTCGACAGAAATAAATCAATATACTAAAGACTTCCAAAGCCAGGGTTTCAACACCACAACGATAACCATGCAAAATAACACATAAAGGCACAAAAGATCATGCTTTCCATCAAATAACTTTCGTCATTAACAAATAGGCATATAGAGGCTTTCGCATAAACCCTAATTGTTACTAACCCTTTTCACATAATTAATCCAAGTTGCATTAAGATCACTTTCGCTTCAATAACACAAACAAGGATCACCTTCAACTCTCGCAAAAGAATCATGCTCATAGGGATAGAAGATGAATTGCACAAAAAGATCTGACCTTTACCGCGTTATCTCACATGGCCACCGTCGGGCTCACCCCAGCCCCAGAAGTGGGTGGACTACTCACGCCTCATTGCAATAACAGACATTGATTGATAAAAAGAACTAACTTGCATAAAATAAACTCCAACTTACAATCTCTCTCTATGTAACTAACTAATTGTCTCTGAAATTTAATGAATAAAACTGAGCCCCATGGGCTTTATTTATAGCCTTCTATTCCTTGCTACTCAAGGATAAAATCTTCTATCTATATCTAAAATTATATCTAATTTGCTAAAAAGATAAATAAAATGCTTAAGGAAATAAATCAATAAGGAAAAGATAAATCTAATTTAGGTAGGTCTTCATGTGTTGATAGATCTTGTCTCCCATGGATAGACTTGATAGAATTCGGATAGAATCTTCCTCCTTCGGCCCCAAGGAATCCCAACTCTACTCGGACAGCACTTCGTCGACGCGTTTCTGGAGACTGGTCTACTCGACATCGACAAGGGCTCGTCGACCTCGACAAGGATTGTTCGTCGACTGGACTTCTCGGCTAGATCTGCTTGATGTGGCTCGGACTTGGTTCACGACGCTTGTCGACCTCGAGTAGCCTTAGTCGACCTCGAGTAGGTGTGCTCGACAAGCCTGGATCGGGACTCTGGCTCGTCGATCTCGACAAGGGTTCGTCGAGATCGAGTAGGATTGTGCTCGGCTTCTCGTCCTCGGCTTCTCGATCAGCTCTTCTCCTTGTCGACTCCGGGTGTGGCACTGGGCTTCGTCGATCTCGACTAGGGCTTGTCGAGATCGAGTAGACTTCCGGAGCTGGGTTGGTCTGGCTCTCGATGTTGCTCCTGGTCGACAAGGCTGTGCTCGGACATGCTTGTCGAGATCGAGTAGGAGCTACTCAAGATCGAGTAGCCTGGTTTCTCGGCTCGATTCGACTGGTTCCGTTGCTGCTTCGACCTTGGACTTCTGTAGCTGTTTTTCGAGCTGTTCCGTCCTTCCTTTCAATTGCTGTAAAATGCCTCGAATTCTGCGAATTAAACAAAAACTGGTGTAGATTCCATAATTTGGCAAAAAACATAAACTACATAGATTCTGTACTATCTTAGCCCAAATGAATGAAATGTATGCAGAAATCGGTATAGAAGTAAATGTAAATCATGGCAGATTCAGCTCACAACAAACACCCCATACTTAAGCTTGCTTGTCCTCAAGCAATACTTTTAATTGTCATTCAGGGGAAGAATTCAAACTCTCAACATCTTAGATTCATTCTCATATGACCCTGCAATCAATTACCATCCTCGAAAAGGTACTAGTGTCACAGATCCATGCATGTGCAAATATATAAAAGCAACATCTACTCACAAAAGGAGGGTTATGCACAAATAATTTTTATGTGATAAAGCAACAATAATCAAGAGGACTTTAATTTAAGCTCAATAAGGAGTAGATTGGTAAAAGGCTAAAGGTGGGCAATTTTTGGCAATGTGGTGCTAATGATCCGGGAAAATGGAGTATTTCCAAACTGAATTTCCACATTCCTTCTCTTTGAGATTCATCACCTTTCATAATGCTTTTATCCATAATAATGCTTTTACCTCTCTAACCTCAGCACTGCCTTCTCGCGAGTCGCAAACATGGGTGTCATGAATGGCCCCGGATACTTAGTGCGTTGGACTCCTCACCTGGTGTCGCATCTCGCCAAACTATTATCTCAGCGAGCAGGGTCGATCTTTGATCGGATTTTCTTTCACTCATTAAATTTTCCATATAATTCAAACAATTTCCTTCCAAACTCCAATAATGATAACAATCACACACAAACACCATATGATAATCTCCATAATGTAACATCATTTTCAACATAATCCCCGGATAAGGTAAAGAATGACAAATATTTAGATCATGTGGAGCAATATATGAAATAAGGCATATTATGGCTTTTGTGATGCATAAGCATAGGTAAGGCTAGGATTATAAACAATGAGCATTATATGGAAATATAAAGTCCTCCATCATCTTATTATGCAACATGTCAAAAGCAACATCAAAATTTACCTTTTTTCATGGTTTTCAATAAAATATGCACTTCATTGTGACTTCCCTTTACTAGGCAATTTCATGCTATATCTCTAATGAATCCAATTTTGCATCATCGAGTTCAATTAAAGCTTCCATGACATTAATCAAAAATTTTCAAATGGGGGTCATTTTTCTCAAATTTTGGAAAACATGCATATATAAGCACATAAATCAATAATGCATTCCAAAATAGCCATGTAGCAATTTAAAGAAATAAATTCTAAATATGCACAAATAATGTCAAATATGGCAATTATGCATAAAGTAAGCCCTTCCCCCACCCCATACTTAAACATTACAGTGTCCTCACTGTACAAAAACAAGGGTAAAGAAAGAAACTTACTAGACAGATGTGCAGAGCCTCATATTTTCGAATGGAAGCACCTCCTGGGCCGAGTATGAATATTGCTTGGTTCTATCCTTGGACCTGAAAAGTGTAGAAGACATATACCCACAAAAACAAAAAACCAAAAGTGTTCAAAACAAGCAAAACAAAGTCTCAAAAGTCCTAAAAAGTCTATGTACAAGCTCTAGATTTTATAGTCGCTAGGCCGACTTTTCCATTTAGCTCAAGGTGGCATTTGCAGGGCCCATGTAGCTTGGGCCTCAAATAGAACTCCATTCTTGTCCCTCAGCTGCAATCCTCCAGAATGGATCTTGTTCACCACGAAAGGTCCCATCCGCTTCTTGTTGAATTTGTTGGGAAACCAATGATCCTTAGATTTAGAGACATAGAGCTTGTCTCCAACTTTATACTCCTTGGGCTAATCATTGGATATCCTGCATAATCGCACATACCAAGGCAAACCTCTCCCATGTATAGATAGATCTTTAATGGAAATAGGAGAAGAAAGATCCATACCTTGGCTTACCTTCGCAGAGACGGAATCGGGAACCACTGTGTTTGGTCGATCTCGACTAGGGCTAGTCGATCTCGACAAGCCTGCAGTTTCTGGTGGTGGCCTGCTTGAGGATGCGGAAGTCGACGAAGGACAGGGCTTGTCGATCTCGACAAGGCTGGTCGACCTCGAGTAGGCTTCTGCTCCTGCTGTCTGCAGCGTCGAGGAGGAAAGATCTGGTGGAGTCGAGTGGTGGTCGACCTCGACAAGGGTGTTCGAGATCGACGAGGCTGGTCCTGGCTCTGGTGGTCTCAGCGTCGAGGAAGCAGGAGTCGAGTCAGCAGTGGGCTTGTCGATCTCGACAAGGGTGGTCGATGTCGACGAAGATCCTGGCTCTGGTGTCGTCAGCGTCGAGGAAAGCTGAGTCGACGTAGGGCTCTGGTGGTCGATCTCGACGAGCCTACTCGAGATCGAGTAGGGTTCTGCTTCCGCCTGGCTGCTCGACGAGGCTGGTACTGGTGGGGACTCCTTGGTCTGGTCGAGATCGACTAGGGTCCGGTCGATCTTGACCCCATACTTAGCTCCTGTCAAGGCATCCGAAAAATAATTAATCCACAACGACTTACCTTGGTCCGTGTCGATTGGATTCTCTGTGTTCTCCTTGAGGATTGCCATGATCTCCTCCACCTGGGCCTCCATGTCCCTCTTTTCTATCTCCTCAGGGGTCATATTTCTGACCTTGGGTTCCCCGCAGGTGATGTAGCCAGCTGAGATAGATTTGACCTCTTCCATTGGACCTGTATGCCTTTCAGTTTTATTAAAGGAATACTCAATTACCTCATCGCTGATGTTGAAGGTGAGCACTCCTTTCCTTACGCTTATGTTGGCATCCACCGTCGCCAAGAATGGTCTTCCTAAGATAATTGGACAAGCAGGATCTTCTTGCATATCAACAACTAAGAAATCAGCAGGGACAAAGAATTTACCTACTTGTACTGGCACATTGTCTACCATGCCTGTTGGAATGACCACCGTGTTGTTGGCCATGTAAAGTCTAGCATCCACAGGCTCCAGGGCACCTATCTTAATCTTGGACCAAATCGTTAAAGGCATTATACTCACACTAGCTCCAAGATCACATAGGGCATTAATTTTGTATGGACCAAACCCAATAGTTATAGCAAACTTACCTGGATCCGGCCTCTTCTCCAATATGTCCAGATGGCTGCACTCCTCTGTAATTTCAGCCATCGACCGCTTTTTGCTCAGAATCTCCTTCAGGAACTTGACATAAGATGGCATTTCATTGAGAGCTTCTGTGAAGGGAATGGTGACGTTGAGTTTCTGAAGCATCTTGATGAAGCGCTGAAATTTCTTTTCCGCCGGGTCCTTTAGAGATTTTGTGGGGAAAGGCAGCTTCTTTTTCTGATTCAGAACAGACGTCGGAGGTGCTGCAGGCTGCTCTATGTCGACTAAGGGCTCCTCGACATCGACTAGAGTCTTGTCGACATCGACCAGGTTGGGCGTAGTCGAGTTGCTGTGCGGTGCAGACGAAGATTTTTGTAGGTTCTCCTCGAGATCGACGAGGCCTTCGTCGAGATCGACTATAGGTTTGTCGAGATCGACTTGCTGTTCCTCGTCGTTCTGCTGCTTTCCGACCTTTGGCTCTTGCAGTTGATGGCCGCTTCTGAGTTTTACAGCAGCGATATGTCCAGTCTTTCCCTTAGGATTTGGTTCTGAAGATCCAGGGAGCGCACCTGACTGTCTGGGGATTCCTGCTGCTAGCTGACCAATCTGTGTATCAACCGATTTCCGCCAGATATCAATTTCCCCAAGCCTAGAGTTGACACCTTGCATTTGAGTATAGACGGAGTTGAAGGATTGCCTAGTTTCTGAGTGATTCCTCCGTATTTCCTCCAGGACTGTCTGTATATCATCCTTTTTCTGCTCCCTTTCCGGATGTCCTGGAGCTCTGTAGGGCGGGGGGTTCCTAGGGACACCTTGGTTCCATTGTGGTTGCTGAAACCTTTGGTCCCCCATGTAGCGATTGGGACCCCCTGCGTAAGCTACCTCCTCTTGGTGTTCTGCCAGCCTGACTTGCTCGGTGTGTGGGCACTCAGTAGTGGTGTGCCTCTGAGATCCGCATTCAATACAAGGCTGGTTGACGGAGAGATACTTTACTTGCTTGATGAGCTTTTTGTTCTGGTCTCTGTAGTACTGCTCCCTAACATCTGGATCAATCTCCTTAGGTGGATCATATAGGGGCATGGATGGTGCTGGCCTGGCGTATGGGTTCTCTTCATAAGTTGCAGTAGAGCCATACTTGTTGTCGTAGGTAGTGAGCTTCTCTAGCACACCCCATGCGTCACTTGGCGCCATTGTCAGATACTCATAGCGAGTATAATGGTTGATTCTGTCCTTAGTGACTTGATCAAGAGAGTTGAAGAAGATCTCCTGAATGACGTAGGGTGGCTGTCCATGAGTAGGGCAAGATCGCAGAAGTTCTTTGTAGCGCTCCCATGCCTTTGCCAGCGGTTCCCCTTGCTTCTGTCTGAAGGCGGTGATTTTCTGGCGGAGATGTGCTGTTTTGGCGGGTAGGAAGAATTTGTTCAGGAACTCTTGCTCTACTTGGGCCCAGGTTGTGAGTGATTTTGGTTTCAGCCCTTCCAGCCATTTCAATGCAGGCCCAGCGAGATACCAGCGAAAAGCTTTCATCTTGACATATTCCAAAGTTGTACCTTCAGCAAGAGTACGGCACATGTCAGCAAAGTTTGTAATATGTTCAAGAGGACACTCATTAAATCTACCATAAAAGGCATTATTTTTAAGCTCTATAAGAAATTGAGTGCGAATTTCAAAAGAGTTGTCAGGGATAAGAATCGCCGATTCAGGCACGACGAGAGTTGGGTGCATATAGTCCTCTGCCGTGGTTGGGTACTGGGCAAGCTCAGCCTGTGCTTGTTCCCTTGCTGTTTTCTCAGCGGCGATAGCAGCATCTTTAGCGGCCGATTCCCTAGTAAGCCTAGCGATCAGCTGTTCCTGTGTCTCCGCAGCTACCATGGCTCTTTGCAGTTTAGCTCTGATGTGTAGAAGGCGCTCTGGTTCGTCTAAGCCGTCAAACTCAGGTGGTTGACCAGAACGGTGCATACACCTGTAAATTAACTCAAAGAAAAAGTGAGAACTGACTACCTAAGGCGCGATTGATAGCTTCCCCGGCAACGGCGCCAATTTGTTGTTGCAGGAGGATGGTCAAGTATGAAATAAAAATAGAATAAAGATCAGACTGACTTCCCTGTCTCAGCAAATAAATACAAGACTTCCTCCCGTTGTAGTAAGAGAAAATCAGGATCGAATCCACGAGGAAGCACGTCAGCAGTTCTCAGGTAGCTGTAAATCTCACAGACAAAGCAGCAGAAAGACAGCAACACAGAAACAAGGAAAGAAACAGAAATAAAACAGAAAATAACAAACAAAAGCAATGAACTAAACGAAGACAGAAAAGACAAAGTAAAGCAGAAACAAAGGCGAGGACACAGAAGCTACTCGATCTCGAGTAGCTGTCCTCTATATCGACTAAGGACAGTCGACAACAGAAACTCAGAAACAAAAACAAAACAACTCGACAGACAAATCAACTCGATCTCGACCACACCTACTCGAGATCGACTAGGGCAAGTCAAGACAGAAATTTCAGAAATCGACAAAAGACAGAAACTTTACTCGACCTAGACCAAGCGTACTCGAGATCGAGTACAACCTACTCGAGATCGACAAGATCTCCTCTGTATCGACAAGAAAGACAGAAATTTTAAATTGCAAATTCGAATGCAGAACTCAGATTTTCGACAGAAATAAATCAATATACTAAAGACTTCCAAAGCCAGGGTTTCAACACCACAACGATAACCATGCAAAATAACACATAAAGGCACAAAAGATCATGCTTTCCATCAAATAACTTTCGTCATTAACAAATAGGCATATAGAGGCTTTCGCATAAACCCTAATTGTTACTAACCCTTTTCACATAATTAATCCAAGTTGCATTAAGATCACTTTCGCTTCAATAACACAAACAAGGATCACCTTCAACTCTCGCAAAAGAATCATGCTCATAGGGATAGAAGATGAATTGCACAAAAAGATCTGACCTTTACCGCGTTATCTCACATGGCCACCGTCGGGCTCACCCCAGCCCCAGAAGTGGGTGGACTACTCACGCCTCATTGCAATAACAGACATTGATTGATAAAAAGAACTAACTTGCATAAAATAAACTCCAACTTACAATCTCTCTCTATGTAACTAACTAATTGTCTCTGAAATTTAATGAATAAAACTGAGCCCCATGGGCTTTATTTATAGCCTTCTATTCCTTGCTACTCAAGGATAAAATCTTCTATCTATATCTAAAATTATATCTAATTTGCTAAAAAGATAAATAAAATGCTTAAGGAAATAAATCAATAAGGAAAAGATAAATCTAATTTAGGTAGGTCTTCATGTGTTGATAGATCTTGTCTCCCATGGATAGACTTGATAGAATTCGGATAGAATCTTCCTCCTTCGGCCCCAAGGAATCCCAACTCTACTCGGACAGCACTTCGTCGACGCGTTTCTGGAGACTGGTCTACTCGACATCGACAAGGGCTCGTCGACCTCAACAAGGATTGTTCGTCGACTGGACTTCTCGGCTAGATCTGCTTGATGTGGCTCGGACTTGGTTCACGACGCTTGTCGACCTCGAGTAGCCTTAGTCGACCTCGAGTAGGTGTGCTCGACAAGCCTGGATCAGGACTCTGGCTCGTCGATCTCGACAAGGGTTCGTCGAGATCGAGTAGGATTGTGCTCGGCTTCTCGTCCTCGGCTTCTCGATCAGCTCTTCTCCTTGTCGACTCCGGGTGTGGCACTGGGCTTCGTCGATCTCGACTAGGGCTTGTCGAGATCGAGTAGACTTCCGGAGCTGGGTTGGTCTTTGATCTCGCCAAACTGTTTTCCGAGCTGTTTCGTCCTTCCTTAGAATTGCTGTAAAATGCCTCGAATTCTGCGAATTAAACAAAAACTGGAGTAGATTCCATAATTTGGCAAATAAACATAAACTACATAGATTCTGTACTATCTTAGCCCAAATGAATGAAATGTATGCAGAAATCGGTATAGAAGTAAATGTAAAACATGGCAGATTCAGCTCACAACAGAGAGTAGTCCGGAGGCTTGGCAAAGAGCCTCGAAAGGTATTTTATGAGAAAGTAGGGGAGTTGGTAATCGGTTTTGAATGTGTAAACCGCAGTTTGGGTTGCAAAGTCCCAAAAGGAAAGGGGAAGAGAGGCTCTTTTAAAAAGAGTGAGTGCCTTATCAAGAATATGACGATGGCGACTTTTGAGGGTACCGTTCTGTTGGTGAGAGTACGGACAGGTGAGGCGATGACTAATACCCAATTTTGAAAGAAAGTGGTTAAAGGTTTGAATTCGGTGTCATTATCAGTTTGAATGGAGATAATTGTGGTTGAAAAGTAATTTGTGACAAGTTCAATGAAATTCATAATAATATGGGAAACTTCAGATTTGTTTTGAAAGGTAAATATCCACACAATTTTGGAAAAGTCATCTACAATGGTAACAAAGTACTTGTAGCCTTGAAGAGAAACATCATAGGTCAAACCCCATGTATCAATAAATAAAAGTTCTAGGATTCTGGTGGACTGACTCGGACTTAGCGGATGAGGAAGCCAATGGGCTTTAGCCCAACTACACGCCTAACACTTGAAAGCCTTAGGGTTAGAGGAAAGACGTAAAGACTCAAAGACAACATTGGAGACGGCTGAAGAGGCATGACCAAGACGTCGATGCCAGAGCTTGAAGACGGAGGACGGAGGCACAATCGGTGGTGGTGCGGTTCAGGAGTGGAGGTTGGGTGTTGATCGACGTCGGGAAGACATACGAACCATTTTTGGCGAGGCTCGAAGGGAGGATTGTTCATATGTGCATATCCTTCATGGTATAGTAAGAAGGAAAAAATTCAAAATATACAGAATTGTCAGTACATCGTTATTAACCGAAAGTAAATTTTTGTTTAAGGCAAGAGTATGAAGAAGGTCTTTAAGAAGAAAGTGACGATTTAAAAGAGAGAAAGAAGCAGAACCGTGATTGCGGATCGAAACTATCGAGCCATCACCTAGATACGCCTAATATGTGCCATTGTATGGAAGACTGTTTATCTTGAGATTAGAAATGTCCAGCATGTAGTGATGCATAGTAGCCGAGTCCAGATACCACTGGGAGGTGGTGACATTTGTTTGGAAGGAGTGTGGAGGAGGTGCCTAGAGAGACCGATCGAAACGATGCCAACGCTTGAGAGTTGTGTGTCCACACTTGTCATACAATTGGCAGATCGACTGATTGTCGGAGTCACCGAAGAAGACAACTCCTCGACATCTTCCTCGCCCAACAAATGTTGAATTTCGTCCACTGTCAATAGGACATCCATGCCCACCAAAGTTATTGTTGAAGGAACCCCGACCACCTGAATTGGACCGATAACCACCACGTCCACCCCGGTTAGATATGAAGTTGACCACTAGATTGGTGGTGGTGGAGTTAACACTCATTGGTGGAGCGCTAAGAATGGATGAAGTGAATGAGAGACGAGAGAGGCGGGACTCATGATCCAACAGATGAAACATGACCTAATCGGAAGAGAGGATTGTAGGCTGTGTTGATAATTAAGGAAGTTACGATGGAGCTGTAGTCGGAGCTAAGGCCAGCGAGGATGTAGGAGAGAACTTCATCATCTCCAATAGCTTGGCCGACAGCTTTAATAGAAGAGACCAAAACTTTGGCCATGTTGAAGAAGTCGGTGACAGAGTTCGACCCTTTCTTGAGAGAAGCCAATTGAAGACGAGTTTGAATGATGTGGGCAGTGGAATGCGCAACAAACAAGGAATGAAGAAGATCCCATATATCAAGAGCAGTGGCGCAGTCGAAGACTTGAAACCATAATAGTTTTGTTAAGAGAAAATTGAGAATTGCAGAGACAAGATTGTCTTTAGAGTACCACTCGGTGAAGTCAGGGGAGTTCTCATCCGCAGGGGCAGACTTCGGACCGTCGACATAGGTAAACAATTGGTTGGCTTTGAGGTAGGAAGAGATTTGCTTCTTCCAAATTGGGAAGTTTGTGCTAGTAAGCTTGGTAGTATTGAGAGCTGCAAAATTTGGAAGCTAGGGGTAAGGAGGAAGAAGAAGGTAATTGCAATGGTTGTACGTTCTATGGATGGAAAACAAATTGTAGGGAAAAGTAAAGCTAGGAAAGGTAGAGGTGCTGAGTGGGTGGCATTGGCCTTAGTGGCTCGGATACCATACTAAGACTGCAATTACTTTTGGTTTTGACTACTTCAAAATATCAACTAACAGTACAAGTATTTATATAAGATGAGAGAGCAGTTATGGAATTGAACGTGGGCCTATATTATAACTGCCTTAGTTTCAGTTATGCTAACATACAGGTTGGAAAGGGTTATCTCTTTCTACCAAGGTAACCTATTTTCTTCTTTAATTTTTTTAAATACACAAGTGTTCCACCATATCATATCCATATCCATATCAATATACATTAATTAATTTAATTTTATTATTCTATATAATTTGAGTATAATGTTTTCCTATATATATACCCTATCTTGACCTATTGTATTTTGCACTTCTTTTTCCATCTTCTATTTTCATAAACTACGGATCACAATCATCCAAATATTATTTTAGAGAAGATTATTATAGAGAAGAAAAAAGTTTAATAATAAATATGAATACAGTACATATGGTAGCACCTAGGAAAATCCCAACATGGACTATATATGTGTGCAACCAATTCTCAAGTTGGAGAAAACACAGTAGGGATGGACAGTATGGCATATATCTTCTCAATCTGGATCTCTGTTTGACCCACCGGCCTCCTCCATTCCATTCTCCCCCGGCCCCTATTTAAATAGAAGCTCAACCCCCACACCTCTTTCAATTCTCCCATATATGCACTTACTTACTTAGATTTAACTATATATATAAGCTAGCTATATATAGGTATAGCCATAGCTTCTTCTAAGCTTCATTCCCTTCCCCACACCCCCACGTACACCCACTACTTGTGATTTTGTGCACATTTTTATCTCTCTCTAGCTTCTTGTTTTATTTTAATCTTCATCTCCTTCTCCAAAGTAACCCACCTCTCTTGATCCCCACTTTCTCCCATACCTTGTCCCCCCATCCCCCTCCCCACCTGCTTTGTTTTCTGCAATATTTGCTCTCTCCCCCACCCCTCCCGGCCTGCTGCATTACCACTTGATTTGATCCCTCTCCATACACTACTACTTTTAATTATCTCACCTGACTTTTAATTTCTTTGCAGCCCTCATTTTCAATTCCTTCTCTTTGTAGTTTGTTCTGTTCTTGTTGCTCCAAAACTCCCCCATCTACCTCTCTGACATTTCTACTTTACATACTGGTTAAGCCCCCAAAGATTTTATACGTCACACATATATATATATATATATAAAAGTGTATATATACATATATATAAAGAGCAATGTCTAGTACAAGATCGCGGTCAAGGCAATCTGGGAGCTCCAGAATCTCTGATGATCAGATCAATGAACTTGTGTCCAAGTTGCAACAACTTCTACCGGAGCTTCACTCTCGCCGCACCGATAAGGTAATATATATAGCCCTCGCTGTCTTCATCATTTATTCATCGATCTCTATCTCTCTCTCTATATATATATATATAGTTACAAGGGTTTTCTTTCAAGAGTTTGTATATGGGGACATAAAGATAGATAATTTTTTTAAAAGAAGAAAGAAAAAGGAAAAAAGAAGTGAAATCATGAATCAGATCTTGTTGATACTACCTATATATTTTATAAGCTACTATGCAGTTCTCGTTGTTTGAAATGGTATCACCGCACATGAAATTGATGCCTTGGTTTAATATAATAACAATTTAATCAGAAGTAGCTTTGGATGATTAAATTAATTAAATAAATTAAATATATATACAAACTTGGTGCAGGTATCAGCATCTAGGGTTTTGAAGGAGACGTGCAACTACATAAGAAACCTGCATAGGGAGGTAGATGACTTAAGCGAGAGACTGTCTCAACTGCTTGAAACTTCGGACGTCAGTAGCGCCCAAGCCGCCATCATTAGAAGCTTGCTTATGCAACAATAGATCCATCATCCATGCCATATCGATCGATTCGGAGCTAGCTAGCTAGTTCTACCTTAATTGTTAGATTCTATTCCATGATCGATCAATCTTCCATCAACTTCATTTCCATCCTTTATAGCTTTTTAATTAATTTCTGCCTTCGTTTTTTCGATTTCAATGGTACGTACTTTCTACGTACATCCCTTTTAATTTCCAAATCGATCCAGGATTTTGTCGTTAGAGTGGACGGTGATCACCAATAGCGATAGAAAAGTTGTAATCCCATTTCCGGCCATCTATATGAATCTATTACAAGTTTGATCTCAATGTATGCTGCATCATATATATTGATCTCTGCCGGCCCTTAATTTATTTAGTTGATCGACATATTTTCTCAAGGTGAAATAATCAAATACAGTAAAGTATATTTTAAACATATATCTTAATTCGATCAATTGTCCTGTTAAGAACAAATTAATAAAATGTATGAATAAACATTACTTCAACCGAGATATGGGAAAATGGAATAAAATAAAATAAAACAATGAAGAATAGCAAAATATACCCCAAATCAATAAGAGATTTGCAAATAATTCGAGATACTTCTCACCTATTTTTCATTTAATTGGAAGCGTGCACTCTTAAAAAATCTAATAAGGAGAAAGTAGGAGTAACCTCGTGGAAGATATAGTACATCAGAAATCAAATGATTTTCATAAATGAATCGGGAATCTGTTAAATACATCATCGCAATTCACTTGAAAAATTGGAAGAAAACCTCCATGCATGGAACTGAGGACGACATTCAATGTGCTCGGGATATTATGTTACCAATCACACACAGTCAAGACGACGACAAAAAGCTACTAAGTGGAGAAAACCACTCGTGGGTACGTTTAAATTAAACTTCGATGGATCTACACTTGATAATAATGATAGCTCAATTGGCTACATCATTCGAGATTGGGAGGATATAGAATGATCCACGCTGGCTATGACAGAACTGGCAACCATATCCCACTGAAAACTGAGGCGTTGGCATTAAGACATGGAATAACCCAAACCCTTGTGTTGGGTATAAAACAAGTTACAAATTGAAGGGAACACCCTTATAATCATAAATCATTTAAAAACAAAGTTTACATGCCGATGGGAAATTGAACTAGTGATGTCCGATGTCAAAACATTGTTGTCGGGTGTGAAAGAAGTATCCTTCTCTCACGTGCCTCGAAATGGCAACAGAGTGCCTAATAAGGTTGCACACCTTTGCCGCTCTGCTAGGGTTTCGACATTTACAACGATACAGGTCTTCAAGGTCTCATCTGCAAGGATGCTATTGGGTAGGATTATTCCACCTGAATTATTACCAGATATAAAAAAAGAGATTTGCAAATATACCGTGTTTTTATATAAAAAAATTGCAAATATACTTAAATTTATTACAAAAATACCTAATAAAATTGTAGATTTTTCCAAAAGGAAAAAATAATGTGATTTAATCAAAAAACAAAAAAAAACCATAATATATAAAAGTAGTTTTTGAAAGAAAAAAAAAGAAGATAAAATTAGATTTTTTTAAAAAGGCGAAAATAAAAGCCGAAAAAAAACAGAAAAAGAGACAGAAAAAATGGGAAATAAAAACTGAAAATAAAAGAAAATAAAAGATAGAAAAAAGGGAAATAAAAACCGAAAATAAAACAAAAAATAAAAGATAGAAAAATGGTAAAACAAAGAAAAAGGACAAGGAAAACAAAAGAACATAATCACCATCAAGTCCTCTTCCCTCTAGTCTCAGACCTGCGACCGGCGTCCCTCCTCCACTGTCGGCGTCTCAGAACGCACATCCGGATCCCGTCGTTCGCCCTCGCTACCAGTCGATCCGGCCTCCTCTGTCGACCTCCTCTCATCTTCCTCCGTTCCTTGCCTATTTCACCCCAAATCATCAAGCGTCGTTCCGCCGCCACCATTGTCTCATGCCAGCAAACCAACGGCGATTCAGATTGAAGCGTTCGCCCTCGAGATATCTCAAAATTTGACAGGATTGTTCTTGTCTTGAAATAACCTACACATAAGCAAAGAAGAGAAAAATGAGGATCAATTGATCCAAAAGAATAATCTCATATAATCCCGAAAATCATATAAAATCGCTTTCAAAATCAGTGAATAAAAGGGAAAAATAAAGAGGGAGAGGAGGGGTTAAGCATGAATAATACCAGCAAATTCCCTATGCCTATGCAGGTTTGTAAAAGACCTAGCCTCGAGATATCTCAAAGTTGTCAGCATTTGTTCTTGTCTTCAAATAACCTGCACAGAAGTAAAGATGAGAAAAATGAGAATCAATTGACCCAAGAGAATTATCTCATAGAATCCCGACAATCATATAAAATCCACACAAAATATAAAAGTGTGGTCAAAAGCCCAGTGTTAAAGCTTTAAACTGCCATATTTGTATTCACATGTCTAAGCTAGTATATATTACACCTGTCGGGAAGCAAAAAGTAGAGGATAGCAACATTGTAGAGCCCTTCTTGAAAGTGTATAAAAGGTTAGCATCAAAGGGTGGCGTGAAATTACTTCCAATTTATCTTTAAAATCATGCTTTAAATACAAGTTGTAGTTACGCAGAATACCTTATGTGTAATTAGGAAAAATACTCATTACTTAGAGATACTTTAGCTGTACTGAACTATATAATAAGCCATTGGTAATTGATTGTTGTTACGCAATGGAAATCAAATATATTAGCAATAGAAAAAGAACTCCATAGTTAATCTGTTTTCTTGCATATTCTGTCTTAGAGAAACTGAGCAGGAGTGAATAGAATGGAATTATAGAATAGGACATATGAACATTACATCATCAACAGTGGCCTCAGCTAGTCCTTTGAAATACGCCAGAGATCCATCAATGAGTTGTCTGATTCCTTGCTCAGGAGCGATCAAGTGAGACTGATAGCCATCTGCCTCAACTACAACCTTCCGGACATTTGATGTAGAAAGATGTCGATCCAAAGGAAGCTTCTTTGTAGCATCAGGGAGTTGATGGTCAAAAACACCATATATACGATCACCCCCTAGTCGTCTGGTAGAACATAAAGCTTTAGATCATGAAAAGAGGGAAATATGAAATATATTCAAAATAAACATAATTGGACCAATATAATGAGGTGTATGATTGAACAAGCCTCAAATGATTTAGATAATAGTTAAAATTGTTTTCTTTTCTCTGAAAAATGGGTCCATGGCAAAATCGAAGGTTCCTGTTACAAGCACGGTAAAGAGGTTGTGCCTTACATACCATTTCAAGAAAAAGATAATGGAAAGACATAATAAGATGGCTCACATTACTTGCAAGAAAAACTATTGTCATGTTGCAACAAAGTTCTTTTCTTAGATGTTATGCAAAGAACTTCTTTAAATAGATCTTCAGGTTAATTTCACAACTATACAAAAACATTAGCATGGTTAATCCCACAGATAAACAAGTATTTCTAAGAATTGTGTATTTATCAATTGAAAGGCAAAATATGAGAATGCAGTAAATAAAAGATTAATCTAAACTAATGCAAGTGAAAGATAAAAGAGATGTTTCCATCCACAAATTCTCGACATTGGTTGGCATCATTGGTCGTTGAATCCAATTAAAGTGTTCTCTACTAATTCCTCCCATCTTAGTTTGAATAGATTAAAGCACAAAAAGCACAATTAATCAATTACATCTTTATGTAACCTAAGCAAGGACAAATATTTAACATAAAGATATCACAAGTTCCTAAGAATCTAGGCATATGAATAACACCAAGTATGCAAGGTAACCGATGTTTAAGACATATGTCGAAATCCCTACTTAGTCATGATCAGACGAAGGTTCTCACAATCCTAAGCATGCTACTACGGAATTCATTCAATGATGAGAGAAAAAATACCTAGCAAGATACTATCATGATGATCAATCACAATAATATCATCAATAATCGCAAGAGAAATCGAAAGATATTAAAGAGAGAAATACTACTTCATTAGAAACTCACAAACAACCAACCAAGTCTCGAAAGTGTAGATGAAAACCACGGAGAATTAGCCAAGCATGGCTTACCTAAATCCCTTCTCTTGATTGTTATTGTGTTAGATGATTGTTAGATGATTAGATGAATGTTCAAACGGCTGAGAAAAATCTAATATAAAGCCTAGAGAGGTCTGCAAAACCCTAGGTTATAGTTTCCACAAAAGATAGTAATTGGGCCGCTCGCGCAGATCCGGATTTGAAGGGATGGCGGGCGCCGCCTTGACAGCTTCGCGGACCGAACTTGTAATGCACTTTCTGGAGTCATCGTTCATCCGATTGACGCATATGAATATGCCTTGGAAAGATATTTTCAAGGACTGCAACTCTCATGAAGAACTCAGAAGCTGAATCCAACTTCTCAGAACCTCAAAGAGACGATTTCTCCATGTGCTTCATTTCCGCTCATGTTCTTGTGCTCCTTAGCTTCCCAAATCTCGCCTTCTAATCCTTCCTTGACTTGTTCCTTGCTCTTTTGACATCCTCTTTGGTCTCTTACCAAGCTCCCCACCATGCCGGCACTACGAATCTGCATAAATCCAACAAAATGGCGTAGTTTCCAAACTTCATCACTAAAAGAGCATAATATGCAATTAACTCTAAAACATAACCAAACACCTATGAAACACAACTAAAACACATCTATAATGCCTATCAAAATATGCCTTATCACCGAGCAACATTTCTTGGAGCAACAGAAAAAAAAACAAGTTTATCATGTAGATGATGATCGATCACTTGCATTGATAAAAACAAGTTACTAACCTTACAATTTGTTACTGTGATAATAAAGGTAATGAGAATCATTCGCTTCAGTTCATCATCCAAAAAATCCTTACTAAACATTTTCTTTTTGTTAACACTAGCAAATAAGAAAGGAAAAAAATGGTAGTAAATGCAAAATGACATCTATAACAATTACCATCCATTAAGATGCTCTTTGAAAACTGATGTGCGCTCAAATAACCATGATTTTCACTTACATTCATATCGATTTTTGTATGCATTTCATATTTCTGGGTTAGAATAATACAGAATTTGTGTAGTTTATGCTTATTTGCCAATTATGGAGATCTACACTAATTCTTGTTTAATTTCGCAGAAATCGACACTTTACAAGCAATTCGGAGAAGGGAAGGAAACTGTCAGAATGCTCGAGGTCGACTACAGAGAGTTCAAGGTCGAGCAAAAGCTGGGCAAGAAAGATCGAACAAAAGAAGAGAAGAAAGTCTACTCGACAAGACTAGTCGATATCGACCAAACTGGTCGATGTCGAGTACTTTCTGGTCGACAACACCTTCTGAAGCCGAGATCGAGCACCAGTCGAGCACAAGACCAGCTGAGGACACGAAGTCTACTTGATGTCGAGTACTTTACTCAATGTCGAGTACATCCCAGGAGCCCAGTCCGAGTCGAAATCGAGTAGAAATTCGAATGAGAAGTTACTTACACATGAAGGCACGAGATTCTATCAAGATGGAAGAGGATTTATCCACATTAGTAATTCCCATATTTACTTTAGGGGAATTTAATTGTTTTATTTTATTTATTTATCAAAGTTATATCTTAGGAAAGAGATAAGTAGAAATTAGATATAGATAGATTGTTCTTTCCTTGGATAGCGAGGATTGAGCACTATAAATAAAGCCCTAGGGGCTGAGTTTTAGAATCATTCTATTCTCAAGCAATTGAGCAAACAACACTAGTTAGGCAATTTAGAGGTTTTTGGAGAGCTTTTGGCTGAGTGGAGTTGTAAGAGCGAGAGCAATTTTGCCGTTGTTCGGTTGTAAGCTTTCGTTTGATTTAATGCAATTAGTTATTTCCTTTACAATATTATTGATGTTTGTTATGATGAAGAGCGAGTAGTCACCCCACTTCTAGGGTCGGGGTGATCCTGACGGTATCCATGTTAGGTAATTCATCAAAGGTACAACTTTTATTGCGATTTCATCTTCTATCCCTATTTGCATGATTCTTCTACGACAGTAGTAGATGATCCTTATTTGTGTTATTGAAGCGAAAGTGATCTTAATGCAAACTTGGATTAATTATGTGAAAAGGGTAGTAATAATTAGGGTTTATGCGAAAGTCTCTATATTCTTTTTTGTTAATGACGAAAGTTATTTGATGAAAATGCATGATTTTTATAACTTTAGCATGATTCTTATATGGTTATCATTGTGGCATTGATACCCTGACTTTAGGAGCTTTTAGTTTACTGAATTCAATCCATCAATTTCGTGTTTATTTCTGTTTTTATATTATTTCGCAAAGGTTACGTTTTTCTGCACTGACGAACACGACATTGATAAATAAGAAAGAGGATGGGAGGTTAAGAAGTATTGGTTGAACACTTGAACATGTACAATATATGTGACAGTTGTTCAAAGAAGTCTTGGCTTTCTTAGTTGTATATACAAGTAAATCCATTAATTTTTTGTATAGGAGATCGATAATTATTAGCCATGAGATAGGGAAAGAGATGTCATTACATACATCCAGAGCATTGGTGCCCTTGTCCATTAGGTCAAGTTTCGTGAGCACTCCAAATGTTCTTTCACCTACATGAACGGTGTATAGCAGAGTGAATCAATATTTTGCCAAATAATAAAGAACTTAACAGAAAAAGTATACACTTAAACAAACATGCGTTACCAGTAGAATCAACTTCTTTGGCAAGTCTTATAGCATCTGAAGTGGCAATATCTTGATTAGCAAGAGAAATAGCCAGGATAATGCAGTTAGGCTGCAAAATAATTGAACTCGTTAGTGGGGTTGAATAAGAACTGTTCACGGAATCGATTTGTTATCATTTTATTGTAACATCCCCTTTTATAACTCAAGGGAATGTCATAGCGCCAGTGATTACTCGGACTTTAATGTCTTTGTAATCACCTTAGGCTTATAGGGACATGCAACCATGCTTCCACAAACAAGATGATAACAAATAAATAATATGTAAAATAAATTGAAATAGCGGAAGACTTGAAAATAAAAATAACTCTTTATTAAACTTTCTCTAAGATTGAGGATTTAATTACAATTTGAGAAAAATACAACGAAAGACTTTTTAATAAAATCAAACAATAAAACTCCTGTACAATATATCTAGGAATTTTAATTTTAAATACAATGTTAAAAGTAACTTAAATGTCTTCTCAACTTCTCCTCTCTTCTGAGACTCGACCTAAACCTGCGAAAACTGGTCCGGCGTTCAGAATGAAGGACACCAGCCATCCAAATAAATGACGGTTATTTCGCAAGTACTAGCAAATGACGGCTCGAAAACTAGGACTTCTCTGAATTCAGACCCAGTGACCATCATACGGTATGAATCTAAACCCAAATGCGATTATTGAGAATATTAAAAAATAATATTTTATATTAAAAAATTTAATTCCTCGTTCTACACATGGGTTCCAAATTGGGAGAATCATTCCCTGAAACCCTATTTTATACTCACAAAAATAAAGTATTTAGTCCCAAAAAAAAGGAAAAGAATTATGTTTAATAAATACTCCCTCTGTTTCAAAATAAAAGTAGTTTGGACTTTAGTGCACATTTTTTAAGGAAAAGAATTATGTGAAGGCTCAACATTTTAAAACACGACTCATGTGACACGGGTAACCCCGAAGTATTGAGTAACAAAAGATGCGAGTGACGAGCACTCTTAGGAACCATACTCCGAGTACGAATGGAATATGATACAAAGCTAATTGTAATCACCGAAAAAGAAAACACTTTATAAAGTATCACTTCCCTCACTTCCTCACGTTGAATAGTTTAAACACGATTTACACACTTTACACGATTAATGCATTTTACGTCTCTTCGATATATTAACATGAATAATTGTTTACTGACCAACTTCGGTCCCACCCGGACAAAGTGGTTATGACCTACAGCTGCTTTGGTTGTGTAACACACCTCATCTGGAAGTGTGTAGTTTCATGAAACCTTTAGACCGAGGAGTAACGAACCCGACCTGACTCTACAACATCACTTTCACTTGAATTTACACATTACGGTTCACATTGCTTTACATTGATTGATACGTTTTACTTGCATTGATCTTGATTCAATTGAGTTCCAATCGTTACACACAATCCTCACATTGTTAACTATCAACTTAAGACATCCTAGGTGATCATGTAACACAAATTAACAACAAATAAAATAAAGGATGGAAACATCAAAGAAAAGGACATGTTCCATACCTAACCAATTAGCATGAAAGAATAAGGATAAATCATGCTTTAATGAATCGGTGAGCATGCAACTATTTTATTATTTTATCTTAAGGTCACCCAATTATACTTGCCAGATTCAAACGGAAGGTTAAATAAATCACACAAGCAAGTGAATTGCAGTTTATTTTAAATAATCTAGCAAGAAATCAAGGAAAGAAAACAACAAGACACGAAGGCACCGAAATGAGCATAAAGGCTCGGAAAGTCACTTGCTTTAATCGTCTTGTTGGATTTCGGTACCAACTATGGACTTGAAAGCACTTGTGATGGAGTCAATGAAGTCTACGGACGAATCTATAGGTATGAAATACAAGGCACAAAGAATGATTTAATAATTGAATTTTAATAAACGGAATTGACTTATTTAATTCGACCAACAATCTAATTAATTTAAAAAGTCAGAAGTAATACCAAGATGATCTTCTTGAGAATCTTGAACCATTGAGGACGGACTAAGATTTGATGATAACGCTGCGGATTAAAGAGATTACGCGAGTTAGAACAACATCTAAAACTGCGGGCGAATTTCTGAAATTTAAAAAAATAAAACAGGGGCATATTTTACAAAAATTGAAAGTAGGGGCGGTGTTGTGTAATTACACTTCTTCTTCCGCCATCTCGACAGCAACTCGAGCAGCTTCAACAGTGACTTTTGGCGATCTTCCGACGGCTCGTTCTCCTTACACAAAGCTACGTTTGACGTGTATGACCTATCAAACTGACGAGTGAAATCTCTACTTCAGCATCATGGTGTTAATTTTGTCGAAGGATGAGCTAACACACTGAGACAAGTGCTTGAACAGTGGTTGTTAAGCGGCTGCTTCACAAAGCTCTAAGATGTCCGACAATGGCGGTTTGCGATTTTGTATAAATATGAGAGGGGTTTTCGCACGAAAACGATCCTTGAGAGATGTAGAACGTGATAGAGTGGGAAGAAGGCTCGGATTTTGGGTGGAATCGTGGGAATGAGTTTCGAAAACAAATTTAACCCATATATATAGGGGAGGGTTTTCAAAATCAAATTTGTCGAAATAAAATCAATAAAACTTCATGATAGAGTTGTTTAAATATATCTATGAGTTCAAACCGATCAAAACCATCAAGATTTGGTCGGATTGATAAGATTTTCGGATTCGGGGATAAGTTGTTGGGATTTATTTAGGCACGAAATCTCGAAATTAAAATACCAATATGCTCAGGATGGTGTCCAGATTCATTTAGGGTAAAATTTCAAAAGATTTAACTAAGATTTGAGAGAGATTGATAATCACATATTGTTTGAAGAAGAGGATGAATAGTGATCCAATTTTGATCCAGTTTCATATACTCCAAACCTGTTTAGTTATGAGCCTATGATCCGGTTGGTTATTTGACCTGGTTGTGATCCGATCATGTTTATTTATGTTGTGTGAGGCTAGAGGCAAGATGTCCGAATGACTTTTGACAAGATAAGTTCAACTAAATTACCACAGATCCTTTTCATTTTTTTCAAACAATTGCAAACAGGCTTATAACTCTCTGAGAGCGAATTGAAAAAACCTAAGTGCGTTCATCCAAATACTCCACCGGTTGAACAAACTTTTAGTAAATTTATCCAGGACTTAATTGATCATACTTATTCTGGTATATCAATTGCTTCGGATGATTATCGAAAGACTTTCCACTATTTTTCTTGGTTGTCGTTTGAAAAATCTGTTGAAGCGCTGAGATTCGAGCTAAATAAATAACCTCGACTCCATTGAGTGAGGTTAATGAGGGACCTCGGTGGATATTAGTGAGGTTATGAAATAGCCTCATTGACTTAAGTCGAGCTTCATAAATTTCCTCAGTGACAGTAGTCGAGCCTCCATCATCACCTCGGTGACAGCAACCGAGCTCGACGCAGGCAACAAGAATTCAGGAGATTTATGCCTGACGGGAACGCCATCAAAAATCGCACCAAATCGCATAGAAAACGACCAATTTTTTTCATTTTTGTTCCAATTTGTACTCATAATTCAACTCAAACAACACTCAAATCAACAACAATCAAACAAAAGACACAAACAACAACCAATTTCATCAAATTTAAGTCTTTTCAAACCCTAAAACACACAATTTCTTCTCCAAAGCTCATCAAAAACAAATTATAATGAAATTTTTTTACCATAAAGTTGATATATCTATAGAACTCTCTTTCAAATGGACCTCAAAACTCCAAAATATTGCTACTCTTGGTTGCTCGTTGAAAGCACACGAGATATTCTTGGTGGCGTTGATTTTGGCTGGGAATGACTTTGTGTGCAATTTTGTGAAAATAGTCTTGACAATAGCCTTTTCTTCATCTTGTCTAAAGCCCTTATGATTTATGTTTTATGTAGAAATATAATGAGAAATTTTGTGAAGGGCTTATCTGGCAGGTGGGAAACGGGAAATCTATAAGATTCTAGAAGGACAACTGGCTTCACAATGAAGGAAACCTTCGAGAAAAATGCATCCTGGATCAGGTTGATGAACAACAAACTATTGACTAATTCATGAAACCAAAGAAGACTTGGGACAAAGAAAAATTGAGTAACTATCTTCCATCGAATATTGTGGATAAAATTCTAGATGTCTATATCCCTTCCAATGAAATTGAAGATAGAATATACTTGAAACCAAGTAAAAACGGGTGGTTCTCTAACGCTAGCGCTTTAGACCACATCACGAGAACCAGAAGGATCAATTCCGACTTACTAGACTGGATCTGGAAAATTGATGGTCCGCCTAAGATTAAAAATTTCCTCTGGAAAAAACTACTAAATGGAACCCCGACAAAAGTCAGATTGCAAGGTAAAGGAATTCATATGCCTTTGGAATGCCCTTTTTGCTCCCATCATGAAGAAGATAACACCCATCTATTTATAGAATGTCTTATCTCCTTGTCTTTCATTGGGAGATTAGATAGACAGATTGAACGTACGATCCGGAACACTGACAAAGAAAATAAGTTATATAAGGATATTATCTTGGAAATATTCCACCAATTATCAACGGAACATAAATCGATCCTTGCCTTCGCTATTTGGGGTATATGGTCGATGAGAAACAGAATGATTTTTTACAACAATGATATCAGAACGATGGAAGAATGGATAAAAAATATAAAACAATATAGGATTACTTGGAAAAGAGCACAGACTGCAGAGCAAGAGGACGAAATTGACACATTAAGACCAAACTCCCAAAAAATTAGAATGCCAAAACAAAAAATAGTTAAATGGGAAAAACCCGCTGATGAGTTTGTTAAACTTAATTTCGATGGTGCTTGGACTAGTTCGGATTGTGCTGCTTCTGGCTTTGTTATCCGCGATAGTCATGGAAGGGTTCTCTCATGCGGTGCTCGTAGCCATGGTATGGTGTCTGCTGTGAAAGCAGAATGCTATGGTCTCATTGCTGGTCTTCTGTAAGCTTCGAAGCGGGGATTCACTAGGCTGGTGGTTGAAGGCGACTGCCTGACCGTCATCAATGTCTTGCGAGGACTTTGGCAGTGCCCGTGGGAGATCGAGATGGCGATTTCGGATGCCCTTGAACTTTACAGATCTTTCGAGAGTGTTACCTTCGCGCACGTATTCAGGGAGGGTAACCGGGTGGCAGATCAGTTGGCGCATATGGGCATGTCCTCGCATTTCATCGCCGAATGTGTTCCTGTTGAGATCGAAGAGTTCATCTGTTGGGACTCTATTGGACGGTGGGTCAATTGCAATTGACCATCCCTAAATCTTTGCCTTGTATAAAAAAAAATAGGTAATTAATGTTGTAGGAGGAAATCGAGTATGAAATATAAAATATAAATCAAACCAGATTCGTACCCCAGCAAATAATTACAAGACTCCTGCCTATGCAGTAGTGGGAAGTTAGGATCGATCCATGAGGAAGCGTGTCAGCGGATCCTAGGTAGCTGTAAATCTCACAGAAAAGCAAACAGAGAGACAGAAAGAAAGAAACAAAGACAGAAATAACAAACGAAAGTAGAAAATAAAAGCAAACACAGAAGCTGCTCGATCTCGACTAACAGTACTCGAGATCGACAAAGGACAGCGACGACAGAAACTTCAGAATCACAACAGAAACTCGATCCAGACTAGCCCTACTCGATCTCGACTAACCTAACTCGAGATGGAAAATAGCTTATCGAGATCGACTTAAAAACAGAAACTTTAAAATCACAAACTTCGAACAAAGAATCGCAGATTTCGGAAGAAATAAACTCAATATATAAAGAACTTCCAAAGCCAGGGTATCAACGCCACAACGATAACCATGCAAAGTAACACATAAAGGCATAAAAGATCATGCTTTCCATCAAAATAACTTTCGTCATTAACAAATAGGAATATAGAGGCTTTCGCATAAACCCTAATTGTTACTAACCCTTTTCACATAATTAATCCAAGTTACATTAAGATCACTTTCGCTTCAATAACACAAACAAGGATCACCTTCAACTCTCGCAAAAGAATCATGCTCGTAGGGATAGAAGACGAATTGCATCAAAAGATTGTACCTTTACCGCATCACCTCACATGGCCACCGTCGGGCTCACCCCAGCCCCAGAAGTGGGTGGACTACTCGCTCTTCATCGCAATGGCAGACATTGATGTATGAAAAGAAACTTGCATTAAACTAAATTCAAAGCCTTTACAATCCTGGCACTCCAACTTTCGCTGGACGCCAAAACCCTAAAACCTCTGAACTCCTAAACCTTCTCTGTGAACTACTTCTCTAGCTTCTGAATTGAATGAATGAAAAACCAGCCCCTAAGGCTTTATTTATAGCCTTCTACTCCTTGCTATTCAAGGATAGAATATCTATCTATATCTAAATCTATATCTAAAAGCTTTAAAGATAAATAAATTAAATAAAGGAATTAAATCCATAAAGGGAAATTATATCTAAAATAGGTAAGTCTGCCATGTGTTGTTAGGTCTTCTCTCCATAGATAGATGTTGATAGATCTCGGATAGACTCGGCAATCTTCGGCTCCAAGCAATCCAAATCCGAGTAGAACAGCAAAACCGCGTAACGCGGCTTCGGACACGGCTCCTCGATCTCAACAAACTCTACTCGAGATCGAGTAGGAGTGACGTCGACTTTGGCTCGGCTGGCCGTCTCGGGTAGCTGGTACTCGATCAAGCTCGGACAGGCGCTGATGGGGTCCTCGATATCGACAAAGGTCCTCGATATCGAGTAACCATGTCGACTTCTGTGTTGCCTGGTGTTGTCGAGGAACTTCTCCTCAATATTGGCTCGGACAAGTGGTGAAGATCTTGTCGATATCGACAACTTTTGTCGAGATCGAGTAAAGTGTGCTCGGCGTCTCCGGGTCCTCGACTTCTCGACTTAGCACATCTCCTCGACTCCGGACATGGCATCATGAAGTTGTCGATCTCGACCAGGTTACCCGAGATCGAGTAAGGCTTCCGGAGTCGGGTTGCTGCTGGCTCTCAGTTTCTCGATCATGCTCTGCTCGACCAGGCTTAGCTCGGACACCTTTGTCGAGATCGAGTAAAGGAACTCGAGATCGACGACTTCTGGGTTTCCAGCTTGATTCGTCTGGTTTCGCTGCCTCTTAATCTTGGACTTCTGTAGTTGATTTCCGAGCATTTCCAACCTTTCTTAGAACTGCTGTAATTTGCCTCAAATTCTGCGAAACTAAACAGATACTGGTGTAGATTCCATAATTTGGCAAATAAACATAAACTACATAGATTCTGTATTATCTTAGCCCAAATGCATGAAATGTATGCAGAAAACGATATAAAAGATACTGTAAAACATGGCAGATTCAGCTCACAACAAACACCCCATACTTAAGCTTGCTTGTCCTCAAGCAATACTTTTATTTGTCATTCAGGGGAAGAAATCAAAATTCTCAACATATTAGATTCATTGTCATATGTCCCCGCAATCAGTTACCATCCTCGAAAAGGTACTAGTGTCACAAATCCATGCATGTGCAATAAAAAGCAACATCTACTCACAAAAGGAGGGTTATGCAAAACGATTCATATGACAAAGCATTAATTATCAAGAGGACTTTAATTTAAGCTCAATAAGGAGTAGATTGGTAAAAGGCTAAAGGTGGGCAATTTTTTTGGCAATGTGGTGCTAATAATCCGGGGAAATGGAGTATTTTCCAAACTTAACTTCCACATTTCTTCTCCATAAGATTCATCACCCTTCATAATGCTTTTTTTTCAATAATAATGCTTTTACCTCTCTAACCTCAGCACTGCCTTCTCGCGAGTCGCAAACATGGGTGTCATGAATGGCCCCGGATACTTAGTGCGTCAGACTCCTCACCTGGTGTCCCATCTCACCAAACTATTATCTCAGCGAGCAGGGTCGATCTTTGATCGGATTTTCTTTCACTCATTAAATTTTCCATATATTTCAAACAATCCTTCCAAACTCCACATATAATAACAACAACACAAACACCGTATAATAATCTCCATAATGTAACATCATTCTCAACATAATCCCTGGATAAGGTAAAGAATGGGCAAATATTTAGATCATGTGGAGCAATATATGAAATAAGGCATAATATGGCTTTTGTGATGCATAAGCATAGGTATGGCTAGGATATAAACATATGAGCATTATATGGAAATATAAAGTCCTCCATCCTCTTATCATGCAACATGTCAAAAGCAACTTCAAATTTTACCTCCTTTCATGGTTTTCCATAAAATATGCATTTCATTGTGACTTTCCTTTACTAGGCAATTTCATGCTATATCTCTAATGAATCCAATTTTGCATCGTCGAGTTCAATTGAAGGCTTCCATGACACTTATCAAAAATTTCAATGGGGGTCATTTTTTCAAACTTTGGAAAACATGCATGTAAGCACATATATCAATAATGAATTCCAAAATAGTCATGTATAAGCATTTCAAGAATTAAACTCTAAATATGCACACATAATGTCGAATAAAATCAAATATGCATAAAGTAAGCCCTTCCCCCACCCTATACTTAAACATTACAGTGTCCTCACTGTATAAAAACAAGGGTAAAGAAAGAAACTCACTAGACAGGTGTGCAGATCTTCTTTATATCGAGTGAAAGAATGCCTAGGCCGAGTCTGAATATAGCTTGCTTCTATCCATGGACCTGAAAAGTGTAGAAGACATATACCAACAATAGAAAAACTAAAAGGTTCAAAATCAAAAACAAACAAAAGCAACAAAGTCTCAAAAAAAAATTAAAAATAAAAATAAATGTCTATTTACAAGCTCTAGATTTTATAGTCGCTAGGCCGACTTCTCCATTAAGCTCAAGGTGGCATTTGCAGGGCCCATGTAGCTTGGGCTTCAAATAAGACTCCATTCTTGTCTATCAGCTGTAATCCTCCCGAATGGATCTTGTTCACCACGAAAGGTCCCATCCTCTTCTTGTTGAATTTGTTAGGGAACCAATGATCTTTTGATTTAGAGACATAGAGCTTGTCTCCAACTTCATACTCCTTAGGCTCATCATTGGATATCCTACATAAGCGCACATACCAAGGCAAACCTCTCCCATGTATAGATAGATCTTTAATAGAAATAGGAGAAGAAAGATCCATACCTTGGCTTACCTTCGCAAAGACGGAATCGGGGACCACGGTGTTTGGTCGATCTCGAGTAGGAGTACTCGATCTCGAGTAACTTTCAGCTTCTGGTGGTGGACTGCTTGAGGATGCAGGTGCTGGGGAGGGTGAGGCTTGGTCGATCTCGACCAACTTGGTCGATCTCGAGGAGTCTCGTCCTTCTGGTGGAGTCAGCGTTGAGGAAGGCGAAGTCGAGGCAGCCAGTTCTTGGTCGATCTCGAGTAGCGTACTCGATCTCGAGGAGTGATGATCTTGAGGTTGGCTGCTCGACGACGCTGGTGCTGGTGGAGGCTTCTGGTTTTGGTCGAGATCGACCACAGTCCCCGATATCGAGGAATTCTGGTCGACTACGACCCCATACTTGCATCCTGTCAAGGCATCCGAAAAATAGTTAGTCCAAATCGACGTACCTTGGTCTGTGTCGAGTGGATTCTCTATTTCTTCCTTTAGGATGGTCATGATCTCCTCCACCTGGGCCTCCATATCCCTCTTTTCCAGCTCTTCAGGAGTCATATTTCTTACTTTGGGCTCCCCGCAAGTGATGTAGCCAGCTGAGATAGATTTTACCTCTTCCATTGGACTTGTATGCCTTTCAGTTTTATTAAAGGAATACTCAATTACCTCATCGCTGATGTTGAAAGTGAGCACTCCCTTCCGTACGCTTATGTTGGCATCCACCGTCGCCAAGAAGGGTCTTCCTAGAATAATGGGACAAGCAGGGTCTTCCGCCATATCAATAACTAAGAAATCAGCAGGGACGAAAAACTTACCTACTTGCACTGGCACATTGTCTACCATGCCTGTTGGAATGACCACCGTGTTGTTGGCCATATACAGCTTAGCATCCACAAGCTCTAGGGCACATATCTTAATCTTGGACCAAATGATTAAAGACATTATACTCACACTGGCTCCAAGATCACATAAAGCATTAAATTTATATTGACCAAATCCAATGGTTATAGCAAACTTACCTGGATCTGGCCTCTTCTCAAGTATGTCCAAATGGCTGCACTCTTCTGTAATCTCAGCCATTGATCTCTTCTTGCTCAGAATCTCCTTCAGGAACTTGACATAGGATGACATTTCATTGAGAGCTTCTGTGAAGGGGATGGTAACATTGAGTTTCTGAAGCATCTTGATGAAGCGCTGAAATATCTTTTCTGCTGGGTCCTTTGGAGATTTTGTTGAGAAGGGCAGCTTCTTTTTCTGATTCGGAGCCAGAACAGATGTCGGAGGTGCTGCAGCTGGATCAATATCGATTGGGCCCTTCTCGATATCGACTTCCTTTTCCTCGATATCGAGTTGACTCTGCTCGATATCGACTAGATCTTTGTCAATATCGACTTGTTTCTCAGCCCCTTCGTTCTGCTGTTTTCCGACCTCTGGCTCTTGTAGTTGATGGCCGCTTCTGAGTTTTACAGCGGCGATGTGACCAGTCTTTCCCTTGGGATTTGGTTCTGAAGATCCTGGGAGTGAACCTGACTGTCTGGGGATTCCTACTCCTAGCTGGCTCATCTGTGTTTCCATTGACTTTCTCCAGACATCGATTTCCTCAAGCCTAGAGTTGACACCTTGTATCTGAGTGTAGACTGAGTTGAAGGATTGCCTGGTGTCTGAATGGTTCTTCTGCATCTCGTCAAGGATTGTCTGCAGATCATCCCTTTTCTGGTCCCTTTCCGGATGTCCTGGAGCTCTGTAGGGTGGGGGGTTCCTAGGGGCACCTTGGTTCCATTGTGGTTGCTGAAACCTTTGGTCCCCCATATAGCGATTGAGACCCCCTGTGTAGGCTACCTCTTCGTGGTGTTCTGCCAGCCTGACTTGCTCTCTGTGTGGGCACTCAGTAGTGGTGTGCCGCTGTGATCCGCATTCAATGCAAGGCTGGTTGACAGAAAGATACTTTACTTGCTTGAGGAGCTTTCTATTCTGATCTCTGTAGTACTGCTCCCTAACATTTGGATCAATCTCCTTAGGGGGCTCATATAGGGGCATGAATGATGCTGGCCTGGCGTAGGGGTTCTCCTCATAGTTGACTGGAGTCCCATACTTGTTGTCATAGTTGGTCAGCTTGTCGAGAGCAGCCCATGCGTCAGCAGGCGGCATTGTCAGATACTCATAGTGGGTGTATGTGTTGATTCTGTCTTTTGCAGCCAAGTCCAGAGAATTGAAGAAGATCTCTTGAACTACGCAGGGTTGTTGTCCATGTGTAGGGCAGGATCGCAGTAGATCCATATAGCGTTCCCATGCCTTTGCTAGCGTCTCTCCAGGCTATTGTTTGAAAGATGTGATCTTTTGGCGCAGAAGTGCTGTCTTGGCAGGAGGAAAGAACTTATTCAGAAATTCCTGCTTCACTTGAGCACATGTCGTGAGAGATCGTGGTTTCAGTCCTTCCAGCCATTTCAATGCAGGACCAGCGAGAGACCAGCGGAAAGCCTTCATCAGGATGTACTCCAAGCTAGTACCTTCAGCAAGAGTACGACACATGTCAGTAAAATTGGTAATGTGCTGAAGAGGGCATTCATTAAATCTACCATGAAACGCATTATGTTTAATTTCTATTAAGAAAGGAGTGCGAATTTCATAGTTATTTTGAGGGATAAGAATAACCGATTCAGACACGACGAGTGTCGGGTGCATATAGTCCTCTGCCGTGGTTGGGTATTGGGCAAGCTCAGCTTCTGCTTGTTCCCTTCCTGCTTTCTCAGCGGCAATAGCAGCATCTTTAGCGGCCACAGTTCCCTTGTAAGCCTTGCAATCAGCTGTTCCTGTGTTTCTGCCGCCGCTATGGCTCTTTTTAGCTTAGCTTGGATGTGTAAGAGGCGTTCCGGATCGTCTAAGCCGTCAAACTCAGGTGGTTGACCAGAACGGCGCATACACCTGTAAAGTAACTCAGAGAAAACGTGAGAACTAACTACCTAAGGCGCGAATGATAGCTTCCCCGGCAACGACGCCAATTTGTTGTAGGAGGAAATCGAGTATGAAATATAAAATATAAATCAAACCAGATTCGTGCCCCAGCAAATAATTACAAGACTCCTCCCTATGCAGTAGTGGGAAGTCAGGATCGATCCACGAGGAAGCGTGTCAGCGGATCCTAGGTAGCTGTAAATCTCACAGAAAAGCAAACAGAAAAACAGAAAGAAAGAAACAAAGACAGAAATAACAAACGAAAGTAGAACATAAAAGCAAACACAGAAGCTGCTCGATCTCGACTAACAGTACTCGAGATCGACAAAGGACAGCGACGACAGAAACTTCAGAATCACAACAGAAACTCGATCCAGACTAGCCCTACTCGATCTCGACTACCCTAACTCGAGATCGACAATAGCTTATCGAGTTCGACTTAAAAACAGAAACTTTAAAATCGCAAACTTCGAACACAGAATCGCAGATTTCGGAAGAAATAAACTCAATATATAAAGAACTTCCAAAGCCAGGGTATCAACGCCACAACGATAACCATGCAAAGTAACACATAAAGGCATAAAAGATCATGCTTTCCATCAAAATAACTTTCGTTATTAACAAATAGGAATATAGAGGCTTTCGCATAAACCCTAATTGTTACTAACCCTTTTCACATAATTAATCCAAGTTACATTAAGATCACTTTCGCTTCAATAACACAAACAAGGATCACCTTCAACTCTCGCAAAAGAATCATGCTCGTAGGGATAGAAGACGAATTGCATCAAAAGATTGTACCTTTACCGCATCACCTCACATGGCCACCGTCGGGCTCACCCCAGCCCCAGAAGTGGGTGGACTACTCGCTCTTCATCGCAATGGCAGACATTGATGTATGAAAAGAAACTTGCATTAAACTAAATTCAAAGCCTTTACAATCCTGGCACTCCAACTTTCGCTGGATGCCAAAACCCTAAAACCTCTAAACTCCTAAACCTTCTCTGTGAACTACTTCTCTAGCTTCTGAATTGAATGAATGAAAAACCAGCCCCTAAGGCTTTATTTATAGCCTTCTACTCCTTGCTATTCAAGGATAGAATATCTATCTATATCTAAATCTATATCTAAAAGCTTTAAAGATAAATAAATTAAATAAAGGAATTAAATCCATAAAGGGAAATTATATCTAAAATAGGTAAGTCTTCCATGTGTTGATAGGTCTTCTCTCCATAGATAGATGTTGATAGATCTCGGATAGACTCGGCAATCTTCGGCTCCAAGCAATCCAAATCCGAGTAGAACAGCAAAACCGCGTAACGCGGCTTCGGACACGGCTCCTCGATCTCGACAAACTCTACTCGAGATCGAGTAGGAGTGACGTCGACTTTGGCTCGGCTGGCCGTCTTGGGTAGGTGGTGCTCGATCAAGCTCGGACAGGCGCTGATGGGGTCCTCGATATCGACAAAGGTCCTCGATATCGAGTAACCATGTCGACTTTTGTGTTGCCTGGTGTTGTCGAGGAACTTCTCCTCGGTATTGGCTCGGACAAGTGGTGACGATCTTGTCGATATCGACAACTTTTGTCGAGATCGAGTAAAGTGTGCTCGGCGTCTCCGGGTCCTCGGCTTCTCGACTTGGCACATCTCCTCGACTCCAGACATGGCATCAGGAAGTTGTCGATCTCGACCAGGTTACCCGAGATCGAGTAAGGCTTCCGGTGTCGGGTTGCTGCTGGCTCTCAGTTTCTCGATAATGCTCTGCTCGACCAGGCTCAGCTCGGACACCTTTGCCGAGATCGAGTAAAGGAACTCGAGATCGACGACTTCTGGGTTTCCAGCTTGATTCGTCTAGTTTTGATGCTTCTTGATCTTGGACTTCTGTAGTTGATTTCCGAGCATTTCCAACCTTTCTTAGAACGGCTGTAATTTGCCTCAAATTCTGCGAAACTAAACAGAAACTGGTGTAGATTCCATAATTTGGCAAATAAACATAAACTACATAGATTCTGTATTATATTAGCCCAAATGCATGAAATGTATACAGAAAACGATATAAAAGATACTGTAAAACATGGCAGATTCAGCTCACAACAATTAACACCCTTTCTTATTTATTTAGCCGTGCTAACGCCTCTTTGAATGTTTTTTAGGTATTTGTGCCCTTTACTCTTTCTCCTCTATCAGGAGTTCCTACTTTCCCTTTCACCTCCGTCAGATCTGGTGCCCTCGTCCATGGCGAGATCTCCCTCTCTAAACCTCTGATGGTCTCCATCCGAATCGTCCCCAAGCCGTTGACCTCATCCCGAATCTCCCTCTCCCTCTCGCTCTCGGTTGCCGTCGATGTCTCACCCTCTGCTCCTCTTCTTCTGCTCTCTCGCCCTCGCTTTCGCTGCTTCTGCTACCGGCCTCGTCCCGCTTCCTACGCCACTCTTGGGCTCAATTGAAGACGATGCTAAGCTCGGATGGGCCTCCTGATGCTGAGACGCTGCCGAAGATGACACGCTGATGCTGAGGCACCGCTGACTGATGATGAGACGCTTCAACTCGCCCTTTTCTTCTGCTTTTGTTTACTTCCTCCTTCGAGTTGCCAAACCGGTAATCTCCCTCCTCCTTCCCCTTTTGTTGGTTCCATTTGCCTTCTATTCTAATTGATAGAGATCTGCACGTTGCTGGACTGATTTGTGCTTGCTTCATGCTAATACATGCCTTGTTTTTACTCTTTTCTAAATTCGCTTTCTTGATTTTGTTGTCGTTGTTGAATTTATGCAATTGTGTGATTAACGCCGATTGGATTGATACTGGTAAACGCCGATTGTACGCTATTGTGTACTTGGCTCCCTATTTGAGGTTTGTCCTCCCTTTGACCTAAATTCGTTATTGGTTATGTATTTGATTGTTGTTCTTGTATTTAGGGTAGTTCGTTTGTAGATATCAGTTGGTTTAACGGATTAATTCACTGAGTTGAAAAGGACTCGGAGATGTAGTAGTTTCTTCAACATCCAGGCATTTTGAGCAGCTCACCTCCGACTCTATACTTGGTACCTTATGGTGTGTGTCTGTGTTTTTTTTTTTTTGCGATATTAAAGTGAATTCTATTGGTGTTTGATTGATCTTGATCAAATCTGAGGATCACATCTGTCTCGGAATCAAGTGAAGATGAGAAAAGAGAGTAAATAGAAAAGTTATGTAGCTATTGATAAGTGGATTATTAAGAACAAAGTATAGGGTTGTTTTTCTCATGTAGCTTATGTGTTGTGCAGTATGAGTAAATTGGATGTGATTTGTAAATAGAAAAGTTACTTAGGATTTGATTCTTATGACCTGAAATTTGTCTTTAAGGCGATTTGGTATGGACTATGGAGAAATTTGATTTAAAGCTGAATTTGAAATGGTTGTAACTGATCCGTGGTGTTGGACTGTTGGTTTTGTGATATACTCAAGAAGTGAGTTTTGATTTTCAAATTTGCTGATTTGCCAATGCCTAATAGTTCTACTTAGATGAATCAGTGGTGTTGGACTGTTTTGATTTGATGTTAGCTAGTGATCAATTATGCTTTACACTTGTCATTTGGATATTGAAGTTTAGTAGCAAAGCACGTCGTACCTTGTGATTGGATACTATCTGTTATGTCCTGATAGGGATTTATAAACACCCTTACATATACAGTTATACATGACACTATCCATGTACTATTCAAGAGTGCCTGTTATACAGTTGATGCTCATACATGAAGTGTCTGATGCAGGTAGCCAAATGTGGGATTGGCTTTGTGGTAAGGGACGAGGCGGGCACTGTGGTGTTGTTTGGATCGAAACGAGTTCAGGCTTCCATGGAGGTTGAAGTGGTGGAGGCGGAAGTGGTGATGTGGGCAGTGCAATCGTGTGTCACACATGGACTCGGCATGGTGTTGGTGGAAGCTGATTGCCAAGCATTGGTGCACAAGCTCAAGGGAGGATGTTGGCCTTGTGCAACTCAGGGCATGCTGCTGAACGAAATCACAAAGGCTGCATCAAAACTTGACAGCTGCGAGTGGCAATATGCAAAGAGGGGGGCAAATAAGGTGGCCCACTGTTTGGCACAACTTAGGCCTCATGCAACTCTACAATATTGTGCTCTGAGAATCATATACTTTTTTGTTCTATCTTCGAAAGAGTTGTTGGATTTCCTACCAGCCGGCCTTCGACTGATGACGACTCCTACCAGCCGGGCTTAGCTTCTGGTCGTGCTTTTGGTCGTCAACCTGGAGATGTGTGATGGTGATTTTGCTATGATTTTTGCTGTCTAATTGTTGTTGTTTGATTGTTGCTGTGAAATTTTGCTGAACTTGCATTCAAGTTGTAATTGCTACCTTAAATTTAGGCTGGGGTGTGGTCATGTACGTGGTTTGATTAGGAAGTAGAAGAAAGGTGTTTTATATCTTACTGTATTATATGTTTATTGGCTATCATATGTTTACATATATTTATATTTATTTGTCTTGATTAATGTCATATATGATTTCAAAAAAAGGTGGGATTTTCAAAAACAAATTAAATCCTGTCTCACTAAAAATACGTGGGACGGGACGCAGGATGACCCCAATCTCATCCTGTCACATACCCACCCCAAATATGTCATCAAAACATTTTTAATAAAAAAAATGATATTGATATACAATCAACTATATTAAACCACTTAGCAAAGTGGCATCATAGTAAACAAAAAAATATTATCAATTAAAAAGTCATCAACAAACAATGTTATCACAAATGATTGATATCAATAAAGTGTAATCACAAATGTCATCAATGAATAAAAATGTAATAAACATGTCACCACAAGTGATTGAATCAATGAGTGTAATCACAAACATGTCATCGGTAAATAAAAGTAGAATCGATGAAAATATATCCATATACAATTGATTAAATTAAAAAAAAAAGTGGCATCAAACGATTTGATTAAAAAAGTGACATCAAATAATTACATTAGAAAAATGACATCAAAACACTAATTTGAAAAAGTTCCATTACATTAAAGAAAAAAATGTCATCAAAACACTACTTTGAAAAAATATGGCATCACGGTAAAAAAAATCATCAACAAAATGACATAAAAAAATGTCATCGGTAGTCAACAATAAAAAAAGGCATCAATGGTCCACGTGACATCACAGTAAATAAAAAATGTCGTCAATGTTTGAAAAAAGTGGCATTAAAAAAGTGTTATCAAACCATTTTATTAGAAAAGTGGCATCCAAGCGAAAATAAAATGTAATAAAAAATGTCATCAAGGTTTGAAAAAAGTGGCATTTAAAAAGTGTCATCAAACCATTTCATTAGAAAAGTGGCATCAAATCTAGAGTGTCGGAATGAGAACAATTTGCTTATGTGTAATCAACTCCGTTGAATAAAAAGTATCTAAAAACTAAGGACGGCAATGGAAGAGCGTGATCTGGACAAAGACCGGAATGGGAGCCCGTCGCCGGGAACCCAGGCTTACCAGAAGGAATTCCCATCCCTCAATGGAGAGTCAAGCTCGGCGATGGAAGGCACGATGAACTACAAGGAGAAGCTGATTAGCGGTTCTGGGGAGAGTTTCTCGATTGCAGGGGAGAACTCCGGGGCCCTGGAGATGCTGAATTCATTCATTACTGTTGTAAGAGGAAATCGAGAATGCAAAACAATAAGTAAATAAAGTAAAGCAAACCGATCGAATCCCAGCAAATAATGTTCAAGACTTCCTCCAATGTAGTAAGGGAAAGTCAGGTTCGATCCTCGAGGAAGCGTGTCAGCGGATCCTAGGCAGCGGAGAAATCTCACTTGGTTTCGACTCCAGGGAACAACTCAATATTGACTAGAGACAGTCGATATTGACTTAGTTCAGTCGATTTTGGGCAGCTTTCAGCAAGTCGGTCAATTTCTGGTCAGGGTCACTCAATATTGACTTAGGTCAGTCAATATCGACTAGTTCTTTCTCGAAATCGACCTGTTCAGAGACACAAACGAGCAGCGATCTTTCTAGATCAAAGGTCAGAAGTAGATATCGACCTATAGGAGGTCAATATCGAGTAGGGCAACAGTAACAAAAATAAAATAAAATAAAATAAAGAGCAAAGCTTTGGTAGATTTCGGAATAAACTGTATGTAAAAGACTTCCAAGGTTGGGGTTTGCAACAACGATAACCAAGCATGCATAAGGCAGAACTAAACAGATAATCATGTAAATCGCATCAAAGGACTAAGCTTTCGCCTTTTCCAACAATTAGACAACTCTTTCAAGAAACCCTAATTGTCTCTACTGATTTTATGTTTACAATCCAAGTTGTTATCATGGATCTCCATTAGATGGGTAATAAACACATAAACAAGTAGTAGATGCTCAAAACTTGACAAAAGTCGGATCTTTACCTCAATTATGCATGGCTATCGTCGGGCTCGCCTCAACCCTAGAAGTGGGTGAACTACTCGCGCTTCATCATAATTAAAGACATCAATAATAAAAGGAAATAAACTTGCATTAATAAAATAAAATAGAGCTTACAACCAAAGGAAGCCAATTCCGCTCTCGCTTCACCAACTCCTCTTGGTCACTCACTCTCTCTCTCTCTCTCTCTCTCTCTCTCCCTTACTTCTCCTACTGAAATTGAATGAATAAAACTCAGCCCCATGGGCTTTATTTATAGGCTTCCAATCCTTGCTAATCAAGGAAGGAATTCTATCTATATCTCTATCTATTATAGAAGATATAATTTTACTTGGAAATAAATATATCTAAATAAGTAAAAACTAGATAAATCCTAGGGTAATTAAATGTTTTTAACCCTTAGGATAAATAAAAAGATAAAAAGATAAAAGCTCTCAAGTCTTCATGCGCAAGGAATCTCCTCTCGAAAATATCTCCAACGGATTCGGGATAAAACTTTAAGTAAAGCTCGGAATCAGATTGGTGACGTCGCTGGGTGTAAGTCGATATTGACCAAGGCATGTCGATATTGACTAACTTTTCTCGGCTTTTCTCTTCTACTACTCGATTCCGGCTCCTGGGATGAAAATCGAGTGACTTGTAGTCGATATTGACCTAGAACCGGTCAATATTGAGTTGAATCTTCAACTTCTCTCCGTCTTGGCTCGGTTTTGGTTTCTGAGGGTCAATATTGAGTCGATTTTTAGGTCAATATTGACTTACTGAGGTCAATATTGACTTGCCCTTTTCTTCACTTCTTGCTTCTGGTCCATATCGATTTGACTTGTGAGTTTCGACCAGATTAAGTCGATATTGACTAGTATGAGTCGATATTGACCTGTGCTCAGTTTCTCGTTCTGTTCTTTAAACGCACTTTCCCGAGTCCTCGTTCGTCGGATTGACGCATATGAGCAAGCGTTGGAAAGCTCTTTTCGAGGGCTACAACTCTCATGAAGACATCAGAACTTGACTCAGAATGATGAATGCCGAAAAATGGCCCTTTTCTTCAGCTGCACCATCCTTAGCTTCTTCATAAGTTTCCTTTAAGCTCTAAAGTGCGTCCGATTTCTGCGAAATCAAACAAAAACTAGTGTAGACTCCATATTTTGGCAATTAAGCATAAACTACATAGATTCTGTATAAATCTAACCCAAATGCATGAAATGCATGCAGAAATCGATATAAAAGTAGATATAAAACATGGCATAAAACATGGACATCAACTACCTCCGATGATATTCCGCCGGAAAAAGATGACCCTCTTTGCCCCACCATCACCTTGAAGAAAGAGGAAAGGGATGAGCTCTGGAGGCCATAGAAGGATACCCTCATAGTCAAAATGTTCGACAAAGGGCCAGGGTATATGCAGCTATACCGCCGGCTCTCACAGAAATGAGGTTTGAGTGCTCCTTTCAACTTGATCAACATCGGCAACGACTTTTACATCGCTCGATTCTCCAACATGGCCGACTATAACCATGTTGTTATGGAAGGTCCTTGGATGATCGGCGACAATTATCTAACAATTAGGAAATGGACCCCGAAGTTTGATTCGAGCGTTGAGAAGATCTCAACCCTTACAGTTTGGGTGCGAATCCCGGGTCTGCACATTGAATACTTCGATCGAAGATTCCTCCGCTTAATTGGAAGAAAAGTTGGGAATGTTTTACGCATAAATAACACAACGGCGGCCGCATACAGGGGGCAGTTTGCAAGGTTGAGTGTCGAAGTAGACCTCGCTAAGCCTCTGTTGTCAAAATTCAAACTCGACGGGAAAATCTTGTATATACAATATGAGGGCCTGTGAATGCTTTGTTTCCAGTGTGGAGTTGTTGGGCATTTAGTGGATTAGTGTGATAAGCAAGTAGAGAACTTGCAGTCAGAGAGATCAGCTGGTGATCAGGGCAAAGATCAGGAGAGCACGTATGGAGGGTGGATGCAAGCTAAGAAACCTCAAAAACAGAATCCAAAGGCCGGCTCGGGGAAGGGCGCTAGAGCCCAAGGGGAGCCAGCGGTGACTAGAGCCGGAGGTGCACCAGGTGGAGAGAAAGAAGCGACGCCTACGGGCAATCCCGAAATTCCCGGAGCAAAGGATATTGCTCAATCTTCTCGGTTTAGTGTGCTTCACTCTCTGGACGAAAATCACGGAAATACCAAGGAAGGAGAAGAGGGGGATGAAATAAAATCCCTGGAAATTAGGGATTTACAAAAGGAAAAAAATATTCAATAGAAGGAAGTTTCGGTTATAGATAGGATTTCCAAAAGATATGGAAGGAAGGCCAAATGAGCAACTTCGGGCAAGGGAAATAGATTCTGAGGCCCAAATCTAGCAATTAAGAACCCAACTGCCACCAAAAAGAAAAGTCAGAACCCTAAAACTTTCACCTTTGCTGCCCCTGTGGTCGATGACTTGTTCACAAACTCTATTACAGACCTAAAAATTACCCCTAAGCCCCCCAAATCAGCATCTCAAAAGACCCTCGCAAGACCCCACACGACCTCCACCGTCCGCTCTCAATCAGCCAACCAATCCGACAATAAATCCCCCCCCCCCCCCCCCCCCACGGATTTCGTTGCTGAGCCTCAATGTCAATGTCGAGTCAAGGGCTGCATGTGAGGGTAATTCCAGTAAGGAACCGGGCAAGTTTCCTGGTCTCGAACCGCCAAATGGGTCCCTTCTATGCAGTTCTTCCACAAATAGAGGACCAAATATTTGTGGAGTTCCAACCGTTGGTGATAGAGTACAATCCAATCCTATGCAGGGCGTCGATGCCCGAGTCAATCAGTAAGGCGGTTGAGTTGCTTAATGATGCAGCTCGAGCCTTTGCGGAAGCCATTAACATGCCAAACGATCCCTTTTTAGGGCCCTCAACACATCTTTGTTATCCATGAATAGCTTAAGCATTTTAACTTGGAACACTGGTGGAGCAGCAAACAACTCCTTTCTTGCAGCTCTGAGGGATTTGATCCGGGTTTACAATCCTCAAGTCATTGCTTTGGTGGAACCTCGCATCAGTGGAGTTGCTTCGGAGCGTGTATGTCAGCGCATTGGTTTCGATAGTTGGGTAAGAGTGGATGCAATAGGGTTCTCCGGAGGCATTTGGTTATTGTGAGATTCGACTGAAGTTGAGGTTATTCAGAGAGAGAACTCCATCCGCAGCACGTTACGGTAGAAATTCGGAGGGGCGGAGAACTGGCATGGATTCTGTCAGCCGTCTATGCAGCTCCGGAACGGTCTCGGAGACTAGAGCTATGGAGACATCTTATGGAGTTCGCGGAGTCGGTACATCAGCAGTGGTTGCTAGCTGGGGACTTCAACTCCAACATGGCTCCAGAGGAAAGATCGTCGGTATCATCGGTTGGCTCGACTCGGGCAGCTCAAGCTTTCAAGGAATGGGCCGACAATCTTCAATTGATTGATTTGGGGTTCTCTGGTCCGCCATTCACCTAGTGGAGGGGATGTAATGCGGACAACAGAATCGCGGCGCATCTTGACCGAGCTCTATGCAGTGCTGAATGGCGAATGAGATTCCACGAGGCAACAGTTACCCACCTGACATCCGCCTACTTAGACCATGCCCCTTTGCTGATCTGTCTCGCCCCAAAGGAGAATTTGAACCTAGCGAATTGCCCGTTTAGATTCCAAGCGCCTTGGCTCCTCCATGACCACTTCCCCAATCTGCTTGCTGACAAGTGGAACAAGGAAGACGAGGCTTGTGTGGCGCTCGGGGCCTTTGCAGACGATCTGAGACAATGGAATAGAGATGTGTTCGGCAATATCTTTTGGATGAAGAGAGAGCTATCTAAACGGCTGGAAGGAGTGAGAAAGAAGCTTGCGGAACGGAGGACGCGACACTATATAAGGCTGGAAAGGGAGTTGTGCAAGGAGTTTGAGGACACTCTCAATAGAGAGCAGCTCCTTAATTTGGTTCCAAAAATCCCGTTCGAGCTTCCTTTTAGAGGGTGAACGGAATACGAAATACTACCACATTTCTACGATTGTGAGGCGCCGGGCTAATAGGGTTCGATGCTTGCAATGATCGATGGGTTGTGGGTCGAGGATGAGTTGGAAATAAAAGAGATGATGATCAATTTTTTCAAAGGATTATACACTGAGTCAAGACAACGATAGCATCACTGGGCGGAAACAGTGCACACGTTTCCGTCGATCTCGGAGGTGGAACTGGGCGGGCTCAGCTCCCCTTTTACATCCAATGAGGTGTGGAAAGCATTCCGTGAAGTCGGTCCATTCAAGGCTCCGGGGCCTGACGGCTTCCCGGCCATTTTCTATCAATCTAGCTGGGATGTTATCGGACCACATATATCGGATACAATCCTCCAAATGTTGAATGAAGCCAAGTTCCCTCCGAAAGTAAGTGACTCGCTACTAGTTCTGCTTCCAAAAATTGCTATGAGTTCCTTCTTAGTAAAGTCACGGCGAGGCTGAACGGTTGGAAAGCCAAGACTTTATCTCTTGCAAGAAGAGTCACGTTGGCAAAATCGGTGCTCACGATCCTACCGGTGTATGATATGTAGTCGGCTTTTGTCCCAATGAAGGTTTGTGATGGCATCGACACGGCTGTCCGGAGCTTCATCTGGGGTTCTACACCAGGCCAAAGGCGAATCCACTTGCTAAGGAAGGAGTTTCTATATGCGTGATACGAACCAAGCTCTACTAGCTAAGCTTGGTTGGCGTGTCTTACAGCAACCATCCTCGTTGTGGAGTCTCTTGATTAGAGGTAAGTATTTTAGCAGAAGGTGTGATGTAGATATGTTCATCAAGAGGAACGGAGATTCCAGACAATTGAAACGTTTAGTTCACGGAGCTAAAGCTCTAACTCCATTACTGAAATCGGACATAGGCAACGGCCAGTCGACCGTCTTCTGGTCGCACCCTTGGCTGTTGGAGAGCCCTTTGGAGAATGTCGCCACTAGTCAAGTGCCTGATGAGCTGCTGGGGGCCACGGTGTTGGAAGTTTGGACGGGGCATGGCTGGGATTGGCCCTCGATCTCCCAATTACTTCCGAGCAAGATCCTCCTTCGACTGCAATCCATACAAGTGAGCCCCCTTCAAGAGGCGCATGACAGAATCACTTGGAACGGGTGCTCTTCGGGCAAGTTCTCGACAGCTTCGGCTCTAAGATTTATCCGTCAAAATAATAAGCTTGATACCGCCTCGGATTGGAGGAGAATTTGGAGGCTTGATGTGCAGCAGCAAGTTCGCACCTTCACCCACCTGGTGGCGCACGATGTCGTGCTCTGCAATGCCAATCAAGTGAGGAGACACTTGTCCGACTTTGCAGCTTGCCCACGATGCAATGAGGATGAGACAGAGCTGCACTTACTAAGGGATTGCCAGGCCATTAGAAGGATTTGGCTTCAGCTTGGTGGGGGCGATCTCTTCCCAAGCTTCTTCAACATCACATACGTCAAGGCATGGATCTTCATGAATGTCAGTCCAAGAACCGGTGGTGTTCGATCTTCGCAACCGCAATTTGGCTCATATAGAAAGCAAGGAATGGTCTAATTTTTTATGGAAAGGATGATTTGGATGGCATGATACACAGAGTATGGAGGCAAGTGTCTTCTTATTTCCATGTGAAGCTAAATACAAAGAGGTTAGGTCCTAATACTCAAGTTCAGGCAACACCTACTATCTGGGAGCCCCCGTAACAAGGTTGGATCAAACTAAATTGCGACGGGGTGTCCAAAGGTAATCCCGGACCAACGGGGGGTGGAGGCGTTTTCAGGTCCCTGACAAGGGAGTTTCCGAAGGCCTTTACGTTAGGGCTGGAAATCACCCGTGGGTGACCGACTCACCCGACCCGATTATTAGGGTGAAAACCCGAAAAAATCCGGGTGACGGATGGGTGACGGGTCGGGTGAAATGGGTGATGGGTCGGGTGATGGGTGATATATTTTCCACCCATTACCCGACCCATCACCCGACCCATTACCCGACCCGCTTAACCACCCGTTAGCCCACCCGATTATTATAAAAAAAAGAGGCTAGTATATAAATAATACTATGTATAATTTAACATAACTAGCATATTTCTCATTTTCTACCTCTACTTTCTCCATTTTCCAAGTGTTCTTGTTAAAAAGGTCTAAAAAAAACTTGCATTATTTAACTCCATGTATTTTTAAAATAATAAAATGTCTTTTATTTGTTTTGCATATACCGATAGAGTGTATGTAATTTGACTGTATTAATACATAGTTAACCAAATCATATTTTCCCAATTTGTCATGAGACTCATAACAATAATCCTCTTAATGCAAATTAAGATATTAAGGAAATGACCAAATCAAGATAAGAAATGACACATGAGTCTGTTTTCGAAAGACATAGCTTTTCTATACCATTTTTTATATTGAGTCTAGTAACCGAGATAAATTCATCTCATTCAGTTTCATATTAAACTTCTAATACTAATTTTGTAAGTTAAGGATAGTGATATAATGTATGAATAAGTCTTTTATTAATTTAGTAAGATTCATACGTTGACATGGTTTATAAAATTATCGAATATAAATGATATTTAGGTATGTCTTATGACTCTTTTTTTTTTAATTCCTTCACCCGATTAACCACCCGACCCACCCGATTCACCCGACGGGTCGGGTGATGGGTGAAACCTTAAACGGGTGGGTGATGGGTCGGGTGAAATTTTTTTGTGACGGGTCGGGTGAAAAAATGGGTCCACCCATCCATCACCCGACTCATTTCCACCCCTACTTTACGTTTAAATGCGATGTTTGTGGGGCTAACACGGCGGAGGCGTGGGCGGCACTCCACGGGATTTCAACGCCTAGAGACACGAGCATCCGCAAGCTAGTTTTGGAGACAGACTGCTTGCCATTAGCTAACAACTTGTTGAGCAAAGTGGATGACGTTCAGGCCGACTTCCATCTGATTAGAAGGTCTCGAGAAATTTTGCAAAACACTGATTGGGAAGTCCGGATTAGGCACATCAAGCGGCAAGCTAATTCGTTAGTCGATGCAATCGCGAACTGGGCTCTATCCCTCGACGGGACGTTGGCCCTGCAAAATTCGCTCCCGATGTCTGTCTCTAGCTTTTTGTGCTTTCAAAACTCTATTGTTGTATAATTTTTGCTTTGCTTGAATAATAAGGGCTCTAGGCCTCTAGCCCACATTTAGCATCAAAAAAAAAGAAAAGTGGCATCAAAGCAAAAATAAAATGTAATAAAATATGACATCAAAACGGCAAAAAAATGGCATCACAAAATATGTCAAAAAAAAAATTCCGAATGAGTTAGTCAACGTTGACCAGTCAACAGTCAACTGTTGACCGGTCAACGGTCAAACAGCCATTGACCATCTACTCAATTTGGGAAGGGTGCTAGCTAACCTAATTAAATTATTTTGGGTGCTAATCACCTAATTAAAGGTTCAAAATAGGCTAGTTACTAAAATCACCAAAATAAATTCTTAATCTCATGCGGAATATTAAAACTATTTCAAAACTTTATGTTATATACTTTATATGAATTTAAATAAATCGAACTTGTTTTTATAAATCATAATATAAAAGAAAATAATTATTTATTTAAATGATAAAAGAAATACCCAAAAAAAATACTTTGGGGTATTTCATATCTTCCCTCTTAAAAATAAGTTTCGTCCCGAAACTTAGAAAACGAAAAGGAGTCGGGAGAAGAGTTATAACAGAAAGAGAGTATAATATTGAAATGTTTTAACATCGATTTCATATGATACTAAGAGGTAACGAGCATAAGTTTAGAGCTAAATGCAAATGAATTTCTATAGATGGGGAAGGAATGACATCATTAGCTATCTTTGCACATCTACCTTCAATTGGTTGAACTACCACGGATATGAAACTTTGAAACGATACACCTTGAGTGGTTTGGGGGATCGAACTCAATCTCTATGGAATTAGGAATAACCGCGTACATTGATCTATATCTATCTTATTGCTTAAACACAAAACAACTTAATTACATCCAACGTAATTAGTTGTTCACCGAACTCCTCATTAGGCCTAAGCACATACAACCGAGTTGTTTTACACACATCCTTTTTTTTTATTTGAGCACGTTTGACAATATGTTAAACATTAACGCTAGTTAGTCAACTCTTATCACACAATGAACATGGTATTTCAGTCTACCCTTGGCTTTCTTCTCAACCCCACTTGACTTCCTTCTCCAGGTTACTAAATGGTCGCGTGATGGTTTCAAAGGCAACCATTATATGCAGAACTGATATCCTATTCACGTGTAACGAGTGCTCCATATGGAACGAGTTCTTCTTTTGATCTTCTTCGCGTTCATTGAATAACACGTTGTCCGATGTTTTATCTTCCTTCCGAATGCGAGCGTAATATCGAATTTACTATTTTATTATATATTTCTACTGCACTTTACTTTTGTACTATCTTAGACATTACCAATGAGAGTTCGGAACATTAACGAAATAATGTCATCAAAACATTACACCTAGCTCGGATGGAGAAGCTATGGAATCGTCATTAAGGCATGAATGGAGGAACACACTGAACGCCTAAAGTTTTATCTCTCCACACGGGATAGAAGGTTCTTCACCACACACACGATGTACCACGATGAGTTCACCTCTTCACGATCGTAATTTCGAGAATCTCACATTGATTGTACCATGCACATTGAACACTTGTATTAATTTATAAGGTCTCTATCGCGTATGCTTATAGTAGCAGATTACTAGGCCACAAAGATGCTAAGGACATATCACTTTAGGTGATTTAAGGTAGTTTAAAGTCGATCTCGAAAAGTTTGTGTTGAGACATTGAAATTTGAATCACTTAAATCTTTCACGAAACATTATCCATTATACTTCGGAAACCACTTTGAAATTTAAAACTATCTTTCATTCACTTTAAAATTTTCATAGAATACCAGAAGTTTATTTAGAAGATTCTCTTAAAAAGTTTTGACGTACGATTGGAAACGATACACAAATGATCATATAATTTCTTAGAATGCTAAGGGGATTTACTTAAAATAGTATTTAAACACTTGAACACATGAAATAGTTTTTAAATATCTAAAAATATGTTGGAGCTGAACACACACTTCCAATGATGAAAATCTATAAGACAAGATCACAATTTAGATTTTTTTTTTTGAGTAAATGATAGTAAATACCACTCTTCCAAAAATCTTTGCAAAAATGCCAGCATTTTGGGAAAATTTGCAAAAATGCCATTTTTGCCTCAAATTTGCAAAAATGTCTAGGTAAACCCCCCCCCCCCTCCTAACCGACTATCCTATGTTATTTTGCCTTAAAAAAAAAAGAAAATTCAAATAGAGGCATCATTGCCTAGTGAAGAGAGACATGGCGGGAAGGAGAAATAGGGGGGTTAGTAAATGCAAATCCAATCACCCAATCACTCTCCCGTTTCAAAACAAACCGATAGCAAAGAGAGAGAGGGGGGGTTTCTTCATCGGGTAGTTGCAGCGACGCATAGATAGATAGAGAGAGAGAGAGAGAGAGAGAGAGAGAGAGAGAGAGAGAGAGAGAGAGAGAGAGGGCGGTTTCTTCTTCGGCAGTTGCAGAGACGGTTTTAGGGGAGAGGAACAGTAAAAGAGAGAGAGCGGGCAGGTCCACCGTCGCCGGAAAGTACACACCAGGTCCACCGTCAGGTACGCCATTTTACTCTTCTCCCTTTGGTGGTACTGTGCGCGGGTGTGGGTCGGGGAAGCAGTGGGTGAAGGGGTTAGGGCAATGGTGGCCTGAATGGTGGGTCGGGGTGGTGGTTTTCGTGTTTGGAGAATGGTGGGTGGTGGTGGCATGGGTGGTTTTCGGGTATGGAAAGGGGAAATCGGTGGTTAGGGTTTCCAATTGGGTGACAGTGGTTATCAGAATGGGTTAGGGCAACCGTCGGGGAACTATGGATAGGGGAAATTGGTGGTTTGAGGTTCGAATTGGGTGATAGGGGTTTGAAATTGGATGACAGGAGTTTCCATTTTAGAGAGAAGGGTTCCGAAATTTGTTGTGGTAGGCGGAAAAGGGGAAATGACGATTTGTGGAAGTTGGGGTATGTGGATGTCGTAGGTGGCCGATTGAAGGAGGTTTGAGATATTGGTTATAGGCTTCCGATTCATAAGGGGTGACATGGGTTTCACCTTGAGTGACAGGGGTACAGTGACATGGGTTAGTCTGTTAGGTGACAGAGGGAGATGAATATAATTTTTAAACTGACTTTGTTCGTCTGATGGAAATTGCAGGAAAAAAATGGCGAGGACAAAGAATCTGAGGTCGAAGAAGCGGGAGCCTGAATACCTAGTCCCGGAAGAGAGGCACTTCCGGGCCCAGGTGAACCAGGGCTCAAGACTGTCGATGCTCAACAACATCGATGACTATGTTGACGCTGGCGACTGGCAGAAGCTCCTTGACTCCCAGCTGGGTGGGGTTGTGTAGTTGGCGCACCGCGTCAAATTTTCTTCACAAATGGTGCATTATGCACTCCAGCGCCAGCTTGAGACCGATAAGGAGTGGGAGACCTGGTACCGGATAAAGGGGAAGCTCCGGAGGTTCTCCCTCAAGGAGTTTGCTTTAGTTACCGGGCTGCGGTGCAATCAACCAAGAGCGAGTGAGATGGAGGACGATGAGAAAGCTATCAAGGAGTTTTTTGGAAACGAGAAGATGACGGTCGGTGACCTAGAGAGCGAGCTGAAGAACTCATTGTTGGTGGTGCGGAGCTCGCAAAGACGATTCAAGCTAGTGCTTCTCTACATTAGAAGGCGTGTTGTTAGGGGAGGAACAGAGGAAGGGGCTGCGGAGCTGGATCGTTAGGTTGGTGGAGAATGTGGATCGGTTTTTGGCATTCCCATGGGGGCGGGTCATCTATGCTGCAACACACATCTCGCTGGACGGCGCCGTAAAGCGCCAGGAGGCTGAGTTGAAGGCAGAAGATCGAAAGAAGCGCAATGGTTATGGCCTGATGGGTTATCCGCTATCCTTTCAGGTAACCTTCTCGACCACACCCATGATCATTTTGTAATTCATATGCTGAAAATGTATTAATTTGAGTGGGGATGCGGTGCAGATTTGGTTGTTGGAATCCATGCCAAAATGGGGGGTCCTGTTTGTGTCGAAGGTGTCGACCACAGCTTTCCCTCGTTGCATGAGATGGACCCTCAATGACGAGAACCTAGCTTATGCTGATATAGCCAGCCGCACTGAAGCTGAGGGAGAGGCGGTCGTTGAGATTGACGATAACCCAATACTCATACCAGAGGAGGCTGAGCTGGAGTTGATGGATGGTTGTGTCTACGATGATGAGAAGTCCGACCCCTCTTCGACGACCTAGTGGCACACTTCCTGACACATTTCGAAGCCCCTGGTGGAAGCTCCCCAAAGACGCGAAGAGGAGGCAATGAGAAGGATGGCTGGGTGGAGGACGTGGCCAAGACTCTGGAAGCAGTTATGGATAAGCTTGAGACAATGTCAACAGGGATGGAGAAGATGGATGAAAAGGTACGCAATTAATTCCCATATATTCGTTTTGTGGAGACTCTGGAGAACTGTGGTGACAAGGGTAAATGGACTCCTGAAACGTGAAGTTGGACAAGTGACACGTAGTGCAGATATTGAATGAATCTGCTATGAAATTGAGGGGGGGCTAGTCTGATATGTGTTTGTTTAGAAGTGAATTAGGTGACCTTAGTCGGATATGAAGTGTGAATTTGCATTTGTTGTGTATTGATTACTCATCACAGTTGTCACGTAATAAAATGCTTGTGTTGAATTTTGTCACCTTATTGTGATATGAAGTACGAATTTGTTGACCTGCAGCTGAAATTGTTGGAGGTGGTCGTGACTGAGCTGCGGGATGGTAAAGGTAAGGGGACGACCGGGCAAGAAACAACCCATAAAGAACAAGTTGTCGATGAGAAGAAATGGGATGAGTTTGTTGAAAGCTATGAGAATGTAAGTTTGTTTTTGCGTGACATGCGTTTCGATGTTTAGTCCTGCTTGAAATCGGGGATCCAATATCAAACGTTAATTTGTTTTTTACAGGTTGAACTTGATGATTTGATTAAGTCAATTGCGCCTGAAAGCGGTGAGAAGACCCAAGGTGAACAAGGTGGTAAGGTAAGTTGTTGGTAAACATCACAAGAATTTATCGATCCAGTGTGACAGGAAGAATGTAGCTGTGTGACATGATTTGTTATGTTAAGTAACACTGGAAAGTTTGAGGCCTAATTGAATGTTGATTTCATTTGCAGTTTGGAGCTGCTGTTGAGAAGGGAACTGAAGTGGATGATGGCGGGGATAAGCACGCTGAAGTTCAAACTGTGAAGGCAAGGGATGGGGGGCCAGAAGAGAGCAAGGAGGTAGGTGATGATGTCGGGGACAAGCATGATGAAGTTGAATTTGTCAAGGCAGGGGATGGGGGGAAGGAAAGAGCAAGGAGGTAAGATTTATTTATGAAAAAAAGGTGACAAGGAAAATTATCTCTGTGACATGAACGTTTATGGCAACTGACACGAAAATATTTCAGACCAAGGTAGGGGACAAGCAAGCTGATGTCGGGGACAAGCTAGCTGAAGGTGAATCCCTCAAGGCAGGGGATGGGGTGGCAAGAGAGAGCAAGGATGTAAGGTTTTTCTATCAGTTAATGGTGACAGGGACAATGTAGTTGTACGACATGAGTATATCTGTTATGTGACAAGGGATAGTGTCAATCTTAGCTGAAGTTTGATATGTTTGCAGTTGGGAGAGGCTGGTGTCAAGGGATCTGGTCTTAATGAAGGGGGAAAGAAAATTCAAGGTGATGATAGGGCGAAGCCCCGGGTAGCGCAGGTGTATGCATCTAAGGGGGCGAAGAAGATGAGGAAGGGTGTTGGAGAGGAGCTGGCCCACCCGGCCAAGAAACCGCGAGCCCAGAAGGTAGCAAGTGTTCCCGCTGATGCTGTTGAGCTAGGAATTGTGTTCCCGACGGACAAGGACGCCATGACAAGTTGGCTCGCAAGATACGTAACTTATGTGTCTTACTCTCGAATAGACGACGAAGGTAGATAGTTGAACGTCCACTATACCTGACAAAAATTTACCGTGGAGTGGGGACATTGAGGTGCGCAAGTCACCTTGCGGTGTGAATGTGACAAAGAAGTTACTGAGCTGCCTGATGAAACCCCAAGATTGGTTTGGCACAGTGGTATGAACACGTGTCACCTATCAAATTTCACGTGTCAGGATTTTGGATTGTAATTATGGTTCACTTCATGCAGGAGATGGAGGAGTGTTGCTACCTTCTGCGCAAAGCGGTCGCAGACAGGGCGGCTAACATTGGCAGTCGAGTCATCGTGACGGAACGTGCTTGACGATAATTTATCTACCGCGGGAATGGAAGGAGTAAAGCGCCAGCCCCGAAGCATACGACCCTAGTGATGCATTGATGGCGTACTTAGATGGCGGGTCCCCGAAGCCGTTGGGGCGATCGTGGTCAGGTACGGACCTCATCCTCCTCCCCTTCAACGTGAGGAACAAACATTGGGTTGCGCTTGCAATCGATCAGAAGAAGTGGGAGGTCAGGGTGTATGACTGCGACGTCCACATCGTGACGGAACGCCAGCTCCAGCCCCTCTTAATGCCTGTGACAAGCCTCATCCCTGTCGTCATGCGGGCACACCCCGATCTGAAGGTGAAGTATGCAGATAAGGTCCCCACGCCGTTTGCCATTCGCCGGGACAGGAGCCTTCCACAGAACAAGCAAAGGTAAGTTGGTTCACATGGTTCAATTTCGTTTCATTGGATGTGGAATCGGTGTCCGCGTTCTGACCGATTGTTCCCCATTGCAGCGGTGATTGTGGCCCGTACACCATTAGATTCATGCAGCTCCTGCTGCAGACCGCCCCGACCTTCGATGGATTGGACGACACGTACATTGAGGCATACCGCCAGATGCTAGCTGTTGGGGTATTCCATGGTCGACTCGGATGCTAGACTTTGGAGAGTCTCGTGAATGTTTGTTGTGAACACTTGCTTCCAATCATAACACCCTCCTGTAATAGTTGAAGTAGAACATTTGGATATTTTAGGTATGCGGACATGTTAAACTTGCCAATGTAGGTATATGTATCTATCCAATTTGGTGACAAGGTATATGTTGTTAGATGACACGAGGATTAAAAGGGGTGACATGGGTCATTTAGACTATACGTAGGAATATGAGACAATGAATAGTGACACGAAAAAACCTGTGAGGTGACACGTGCATGCAAAGACGTGACCCGATACTGGGACAAAACAACAAAACGACAATAGAAAAGGAATCTTTCAGGGTGGCAGTTGGTTGCACAGTTACTTTGACCTACTTTAAAAAATAGAAAAAAAGAAAAAGAAAATACTGTGTCTCTCGAAAATAAAAGGTAAAGAAAAGAAAAGCAAAAGTAACTTTCGCCAACTTGCATTCATTGCAGTTGGGGAATAAAACCACCAACACAAGGGAAGGAGAGAGAAAGAGAGAGAGAGAGAGACCGAATATTAATAGAGGGCAAGAAGGGAGGCGGTTGTGAATTGAAGGGAAAGAGGAGAGCCCGTACCGGAGAGGGAGGAAGACGCCGGAGAAGGGAGGAAGACGCCGGAGAAGCCCGTACCGGAGAGGAAGGCGCCGGAAAATTGGTACAACTCAATTGATTATTGAAATCCGTCCTCACCCATCTCTACTACTCTGAATCTTCACTTAATTTGCAATCTTCCCCACTTCATTTGTATTCTTCCGTTGTTTCTTTCAAAGGCATGCAATTTGGGAATGGAGAAAATTCAAAAATTGGGGATTTGGGTTAACGGTGATGTGGGGAATTGGGGGATACGGGGAAATAGAGATCTGGACTAAAAGGGGTATGGGGATCTGAGGAATTGACAGAGAAGAGCGAGGGAGGTTGAAGATGAGCGTGGGAGGGTTGCGGGTCCTTTAACCCAGAATGTGAGAGTGGATAATAACCCCTTCCATAAACGGGTACTGTAGGAGTATTGGGAGAAGCCAACTGACATTCATGACATGACTTATTCTGTTGGGTGACAAGGGTTACCCCCTAAGGTGACATGGGCCTTTTCTCGTGAAACACTCGTAGACAGATTTACTAAGTAGGGGGGTGAATTTGTGTGGATATTGATTATGTTCATGTCCACCTAATTGCAGGAAGAACATGGTTCGGTCCCAGAATTTGAGGAGGAAGGGTGTCCGGCCACCGAAGAAGGTAGAGCCACGACTCGCAGTGCCGGAGGAGAAGCATTTCCGAGGGCGGGTCAACCATTGTTCCAAAGTGTCGCTTCTCGTGAACTTGGACGACTGAGTCGACCCCGTCGATTGGGAGAAGCTGCTGCGAAGCCAATTTGGGGGTATTGTGCAAATGGCAAACCGGGTTCAATTCTCGTCGCAACTACTGCATTACATGTTACAACGGGTGCTTGTGACAGAAAAAAAAGTGGGAGACTTGGTACATGCTTCAAGACGAGCTCCGGCGATTCTCTATCAAGGAGTTTGCGCTCGTTACTGGGTTGCGGTGTGGTCGAGTTCGGGGGGAAGACACAGAGATGGAGGATGACAAGAAGACAAAGAAGGCTCTCAAGGACTTATTCGGAACAGACAACATGAAGGTGGGTGAGCTAGAGAACGCCTTCAAGAACTCCATCTTGAAGGAGCCGAGTGCGAGAAGGCGTTTTAAGATCGCTCTCCTCCTCATCGTCGAAGGAGTTCTGCGGGGAAAACCCAGGAAAGCCATACGAGGGTGGATTGTGAAGCTTGTGGAGAACGTTGATCGATTTCTGGATTACCCCTGGGGCAGGATTGTGTACGAGGCCACCCACGACTCCCTGTCGGGTGTCATAGAATGACGTGTCGCTGACTTGAAGCCGAAGGCGAACGACAAGGACGACCGATATGGATACGGGCTTATGGGTTTTCCGTATGCGTTCCAGGTTACCTACTTGACCGAAGTTATACTTGAACTATTAAGTTCAATTGATGAACTCGAGTGTCATGTGTGGTTGTTGTAGATTTGGTTGTACGAAACGGTCAGGGGGATTAGGGAGGCGTTTGTGAACCGGGTGTCGAAGACGGCGTTGCCTCGCATGCTGAGGTGGACAGCCGATGACGACAATCTAATGTATGAGACGATCCAGTCCCGCATGGACCCTGAAAAATCGGATAGCATAAAGGTCGAAGACAACCCGATACTAGTACCGAAGGCCAGCGAGTATGAATTGATGCTCGGGTGCTTCTACCAGCATGAGGAGCCTGACCTCTACTTTGATGACATTGAGGCTGCGTTGGCATCGAGTTATTATGGTGAAGGCTCTGGCAAGGCCGACCCGAGTTCGGAGCAACGAGATGGGACAAGGGAATCCTGGGAAGATAAGTTGGAAAAGTCAGTAGAATTGGTCTTGGAGAGGCTGGGAACCATGACAACATGAATGTGGAGCATGGATGACAAGGTACGTGTAACGTTTCTCCCACATGTGACACGGGTATATTTTATAAGTGACACGGGTATTTTTCAAAGGTGACACGGGTTACTTTTCTCCCAATGCCGAATAACATTTGCAAACCACCCCTCATTTATGTACTCTGTGTATCAGATGAAGGTCTTGGAAGGTTTTGTGAATGGGATGCGAGATGGCCATTCGAATGCATGAGGTGAGCAGAAACCAATGGGCGATGTCCGTGGAGAGGATAACGACTAAAATATCGGGGGGACAGAGGGACCAACTAAGGTGGAAGACCAGCCACCAGAAGGACAAGAGGAGGTAAATTGGTTGTTACTTGACATGGTATTTTCTGAATCCATGGTCAAGGGTTAATAGAATCAACATTTTTGAATATTTCAATATATTGTAGACAACTGACACGATTGTTAATGTCAAGTGACACGTTTTAATATGTAAAGTGACAAGGGAACAAATAAATTATCTGAATGACAATTGAAATAACCATAACCAATTGGCAGATCTCAGAAGCTGTGAAAGACGAGACCGTTGGAGGAACTGGGAGAGATGTCAGTGGAGAGAATGACGGGAAACATAGGGAGGCTGAGGAGAAGAACCTTAAGGCCGGTTCAACGGAGGTACCACCTACAGTGAACGACCAGGCAACGCCGGAAGGACAGGATGAGAAGGTAAATTGGCTGTTACTTCACATTCTCATTTCAATATATAGTAGTACGTAAGTGACAAGTGTATCAGTGTTACCCGACGCGAGTAAATTTTCGGGTGACACGGATGTAAAAACATTTTTGCCTTGACCGTTGAAACTGTCTAACCAATTGGCAGATCTCAGAGGATGCAAGAGCAGAGCCCGTTCGAGGCAGGAAGAGTAAGAGAGGTCCAGGAGGTGAAGGAGAAGTGAAGCCCCCGCCTCAGAAGAAAACGCGGGGCCGAAAAGGGAAGAACGTTGTCGAAGGCGCGAAAGCGATTAAGCTGGGTCTTGTTTCCGTGTCAGACAACGATGGCTTCCTCAACTGGATGGATAGGTGACACTCATCAGTAGACGTAACCAAGTGATTGCATACATGACTCCATTCTCCTAACATTGTGGTTTTGGTTGTGCAGCGGGGATGAGGACAGCTGGAAGACTGCGTACGGCATGGCGCTGACTAAGGAGTTCTTCACCGCACTAAAAACGCCCACAGTTTGGCTAAACTCTGAGGTACGAAACCCGCCTAAGTGACTACCTTTGTTTAGTGAATGACACAGTATCTACTGTAATAGGTACTGCAATAGTTATGGATTTTTACTAGGGTTGTAATCGATGCAGCACATGGAACAAGCATGCTATCTTCTTCGTAAAGGGGTAACGGAGAGGACCGGTGACGTTAGCGGTCGAGTTGTGGTTGTGGACACATATTTCGGTTGCTATCTGCAGACCGAGTGGGACAAATACAAGAGCGATGCGGATAGCTACGACGCCGACGAGAAGCTGCTTGCCTACTTCGACGGGCGGTCCCCGGCGACGATAGGGCGGGCTTGGGAAGGGGAGGAACTCATCCTCCTACCGTTGAACGTGGACAATATTCACTGGATCGCCGTAGCGATAGATCTGATCGGGTGGCAGGTAAGGGTTTATGATTCGGACGTTTACATCGTGAGGGACCGCCATCTGCCGGCACACTTAAGCTGCATCACCCACCTTATCCCGGTACTGATGAATGCCCACCCCGCGTTGATGGCCACCTACGCCGACAAGTTGCCAAAGCCGTTCGCCCTTAGTCGCGAGAAAAGGATGCCGCAGAACAAGCAAAGGTAATTTATGTGGAACACTTAAATATCTCTTCATCTCATAGTGGCATCCGGCTGTAATGAATCTGACTTCAGAATCCCTATTGCAGTGGAGACTGCGGTCCATACACAATTAGGTTCATGCAACTCCTCACGAAGGACGCCCCCACCTACGACGGTCTTGACAACGCATTCATCGGGGCGTACAGGCACATGCTCGCTGTTGGCATCTTCAATGGTAGACGGTTATGATCGCAGTTGTGATCACCATTGCCCAGTGTTATGAACTTTGATGTTATGGTAGAAGGTTGTTATGAACATCGTTTTTATTGTGTTTGATATGTATGAACATGGTTGCTGTTCGGAACATTTAGTTGTGGACGGTAGTTCACTAGGTTGGTATTTTAGTACGTTGCTATGAACTATTTCACTTTCTTTATCTTCAGTCGGTGGTTATGTGTTGTAGACTGTTAATTTATTTTTATGATATTTTTTAGCCAGTGATTGACGATGTTGGCATGGTGGAAACTTTGGTTATAAGTTGTAAGGAAATCACCCGTGTCACCAAAGTTGGAATCCCGTGTCAACTTACATAATTATCGTGTCACTGATGTCAATATGGTGACTAGGGTGATTTTCTAACACGACTATCACAAACACTTAGGAATGTAAACATGAGCTGAAACAAGTGCCAATGCATGGGTGATTTCATTATCAAAATGTCACCTCCGGACCGTTAAACATGAAATTCAAACCAGTGACATGATAACCCCTTCGACCTAACACGGTAATACAAAGAGGGTGACATGGGTTATTTACTGAATCCATCCCGAAAAGTATTACGAAGTTCTTTACCACTTACCAGTAGAGTGTAACCCGTTCCCAAAAGTAATTGTATCCAAACAACCAAAGGACAAGATTAAGAGCAACGTTGTTCACAACAAACGACAACAATTCACTTCCATAACTACACCCAAACGACAATCAGATTATGCGTCCACCGAGTCGACCATTGAAGATGGCAGTCGCTAGCATCTGTCTGTACGCCCCAATAAACGTGTCGTCCAGCCCATCGAAGGTGGGATCGGTCTCCATGAGGAGCTCCATGAATCTAATCGTGTAAGGGCCACAGTCACCACTGCAATGACGGAGATTTTGTCAAAACAGAGGAGGAGATAACCTCTAGTGAAATGAAATACAGGCGTCGCACCTAACATACCTGAGCTTGTTTTGCGGAACGCGCTTGTCGCGGTGTATGCAAAACGGGCCTGGCAGCTTCGATGCATACTTCACCTTCAACTCAGCGTGTGCATCCATGATGATGGGGAGGAGGTGGGTAACATGCATCAACAGGGGTGGGAGTTGGGCGTCTATCACGCAGTGCACATCGCAGTCATACAGCTTCACATGCCACTCTTTCAGATCAAGAGCAACGGCAACCCAATGTCTACCCCTCAGGTTGAGGGGTAGGAGGATGAGGTCCACGCCTGCCCACGGACGGGCCATGGGCGCCGGGGCCCGGCCATCGAAGTATGAGAGGAGTATGCCACTCGCCTCATACCCCCCGACGTCTGAGTTGTACTCCTTCCACTCCCTCTCCAGATAGCTGGAGAAGTAGGAGTCCAAGACGATGATTTGACGCCCAATGTCGTAACCCCTCTCCCCGCTTTGTTTACGTAGCAGGAAGCATGACTGCTCGAAGTGCTGCGACAAGTTAACCCCCATTACAACCCACAACATAGTCCAAGTGCAACCCAAATGCGTATGCAAGGCGAATCATAATAAAATGTGATAACTACAATATACTAGCTTCGTACCTCTGAGTGGATCCAATAGTGGGACGTCTAGAGGGTGGTAAAAAACTCCTTCGACAGGTTCTTGCCGCAAGCCGTTGACCGGTTCTCACCGTCCGCACTGGACCGTACAATGGAGTGGAATCAATGAAAGGGTAACTGTGCCGTATAATAAAGAATGAAATGAGACGATGGGTTACCTTGTGAGCCACCCCTGTAGGGCCTCATAGTCGGCCGCAGAAACTAGTCCCATGGCAACGACTTCACCGGGAACGACGGCGTCCTTCCCTTTAGAGGCCCGCGGTTTCATATTCTTCGATGTCTTTCTCTCAAATTCCTAGTCGACGAACAACCTCTGAATTCCCAAACACATTTCCCATGTCACCAAACAAAACAACCCCTGTCGCCTTGCTAACATCCCCATGCCACAATTGAAAACATAAAGCATGAATGGTATGGGCCACAGGGAGCGTACCTTAGCAACTTGTCGGGGCTTCTCCACAGCTTCAGTACGAGTCCCTTTTGGTACATCAACTTCAACATCAACAACCTGCAAAACCGATCTACAAGTTACATGGATTCCAACATGTACAACCTCGTTTTCACTATCCCTTACTCTTAGTTCCTTGCCTCTTCCAATCAATTTTCCATCCCGCAGTTCATGAACCTTCTCCTCCAACACTTTTATCTGCACACAATAAGTTGTTACAATAAATCCACCATCTCCTCCAACACTTTTATTTCCCATGTCACCTACTGTATGTCCCATGTCATTACTCTATTTACCCTAGTCACTGAACTTAATAAGAATATGAGAGAGTGAATAATGCGAAAGACTAAAGTACCTTATCATCCATCTTCTCCCAGGTATCCATAATCTTCTCGAGTGTCTTCACCACGATATCCCTAGCAGCGTCCGCCTCCTCGACGTAGTTGGCAATGTTGGCAAGCATCGCCACCCTCGACCCTTGGTTTACCCGTGCGCGGAAGTGCTTTTCTTCCGGGACATAGTAACGGGGCTCCCGCTGTTTGTCACTCTTTGTTTTTTTTTGTCCGAACCATTTGTTTCCTGCAGTTTAAGAGCAACAATAAGTTGTCGAGAAATTTTATATTGAATGTCACTCACTTTGTAAACCCATGTCAGTCAATTTGTAAACTCATGTCACCAATGTCAGACCGTTTCTAAACCACTGACGACATACATTCCACATCAACTCCCCAAATGTCAATTTCAAATTAATGGAAACCCCTAATCTTCCCCATTCCCAATCAAACCCCTAATCTTCCCCATTCCCAATTTCGACCCCCACCATAGTCATCCTCTTCGAGCTTCCTAAACCCTAACCGCGGGTTTGCCCTATCCAATTCCCAAAACCGCGCTCCTTTTCCTTCATTCGCAACCACCATTGTCACCCCTCCACAATCCCCAAAACCGCGCTCCTTGACGTTCAATCCCTTACCACCATAGCAGGTTCATTCATCCACCCACCCTGAACCCCAGATTCGAAGAAAACGGACAACAGAGAAAGGGGGCGTACCTTCTGACTTTCCTCCCGGCGTTCTTCTCTTATCCGACAGTTCCCGGCAGTCTCTTCTTCGACCCGTTGTTTCTCGTCGCCGGCGTCTCTTCTTCCTCCCCCTTTCGAACGCTTTTGAGTTATGGAAATTTAGAGATGGAGTCCCGATGGAGAGAGAGAGAGTGTGTGGTGATATCCGGGACGCGTGTCAACTCACCCAAAAATATTCTTTTTTTTTCTTTTCCCGCCCAAACCCAGCTAAAAAGGGTGAGGTTACGGGCAAATTTTTGCAAATAAATGGGAAAGGGTCATTTTTTGCAAATTTTCCCCCATTGTGCTATTTTTGCAAGTTGGCAAATATTTGGTCTATCTTTGACCAGTGGTTCACTATGTTCTCATTCTCGAAACTTTGGTTATAAGTTGTCAGGAAATCACCCGTGTCACCAAAGTTGGAATCCCGTGTCAACTTACATAATAACCCCTTCAACATTGTCATAATGGTGATTTCAATATGGTCACAAGGGTGATTTCCTAACACGACTAGCACAAACACTCAGGAATGTAAACAAGAGCTGAAACAAGTGTCAATGCATGGGTGAATTCATTATCATAGCGTCAACCACCGAAATGTCAACCATCAAATTGAAAGTTGTGACATGATAACCCCTTCAACCTGACAAGAGAATACAAAGAGGGTGACAGGGGTTATTTTATGAATCCTTCCCCAAAAGTACTATGAAGTTCTTCACCACTTAACTGTAGTATGTAACCCGTTCCCAAAAGTACAGCAGCCTACTTAGAGTTTGTCATATGTACAAACAGCCTAATTACACTACCAAGTACTTAGCCCATTCACAAAATAACATAGACGGAGAATGGTCCAACCACTGACCCCAAACGGCAAATGCAAAAGAAGACCCAGCTGCTGAGGTAAGGCGTTGGACCACCAATGGAGGAACACATCTACGAACGACGGCGCTTGAAACGGGTAAATTCTCCCCGAGATGGGTATCGACAAGTCTTAGGACGACCAGGGCACCGCTTCACGTCCGGGGGGAGACACACCGCGCTGGACATGGCTGGGGGAATTCGCCAATCTGCTCTTGGAGGAAGCGGATATAGCACATTCTCGTAACACGTCTTCCATGCTGCGACTTTGTAGAAGTCATTCACGAGAGAGAAGAAATTGGTACCTCAAAACCTTGCATCGGCTATGGCGTGATGGCACGGAAACTGGTCAATGTCGAACCGCTTGCATGTGCAGGTCCGGGCACACAGGTTCACAACCCAGGTGAAGGACCCTCTGCGGACAGTGTACTCGTGTGCGCTGAGCGCTCTGACATCCATGAATGTTGCCAACGCATAGCTCGTTTTCAGCTCACCTTGAACGTAATCGCTCACCGTCGACCCCGATTTGGTGCTTTTTTCCCGACGCTCGTAAAACCACTTCGATACTGTTTCGATGACAACATTAATCAGGGCTGTGATGGGTAGGTCGCGGGGCTCCTTGAACACGGAATTCAGACACTCGAAGTTGTCCGTCGTCAATATGTTGTAGCACATCCCCAAGAAGTATGCCCGGGCCCAGTTCTGGAATCCAGCCTCTTTCAGGTATTGGCCCGCAGGGGGTGACTGAGCGCAGAAATCAGCGAAGTGCTTCTCGAACTCTGCCCTCGTGTACGCCCTTCCCACCTTGAAGTACAACGTCTGCAGGCCCGTCACCCCCTTGTACTTCACCCTGGCATTCTGAAATAGATGCCATTGGCAGGCCTCTTGTTTGGCAAACACATAGTGGTCCCTCAAACCTTTGACGATACTAAGATGCCGATCAGAGACAAACATTAGGTCCGGTGCATCCTCGATGACATGCAGCATGTTCTTGAAGAAGAAGCCCCATGACTCGTGATTCTCACCATCGACAATCGCAAACGCAATCGGGTATACACTGTGGTCTGCATCTTGGGCTGTGGCAAATAGAAGCGTGCCCCTGAACTTTCCTTTCAGAAAACTCCCATCCACTGAAATCCCCTGGACATGGATATCGACACCAGCTGGTTAGGTGACAAGGATATTTATGTTAGGTGACATGCAATATTATAGTACCGACATGGGGTTTTACCTTTCGAAGGTAGGGGATCGCCTTGCGCCATACCCCGAAGCTAACAAAGGCGTACTTGAATCTTTGGGATGCGTCCAGCTCTAACCTAGTATATGTCCCGGGGTTAGTCTGCTCCAACATGTGCAAGTATGAAATAATATCTCGGTAGCCGTCTTCGTCGCTCCCATGCTTCACCTCCCTCGCTGTCAGTCGTGCCCTTCGTGCCTTCCAGTAGCTACACGATACTCCATACTCGGACTTCGTCATTTTCTGCACTTGCTCGGGAACGAGGTCCTTTCGAGTCCCGGTGAACCTGCATATAATGGTGTCATGGTGAGTTACATTATGTGACATGTGGAATAATGTTGTGTGACATAAATAGCTGTTCGCAACTAAAGTAACACTTACGTGGTCACAAGGTTGCGTCCAATCATGTTCGACGTAGCATGTCGGCTATGGTTGTGCATCATGCTCAGGTCACATGTATGCTCCTGGACATACTGTCGGATGGACCACATAGTCGTGCGTCGGTAAGTCGACGCCCTTAACATCCACGTGCACTTGGTGTCCACACAACCAACTAAATACATCGTTTTACACGACCTCTTCACTACAAACTCGAAGCACTTCTGCACTGCAATCCACTTAAGGCAACACTGCACTTCAGCCTTCGAGGCGAACAATTGTCCCTCCGAAATTTCTGTCAGGTTGCGTCGTGGATCCTGGGTCCGAGGCGTTGCTCTGTCCACCATAGCTTCAACTTTCTCCATCGTAGGTAGGGATGTGCTGGACCTAGGAACCCAATCTTCAAGTTCCCTCATCACCTCATCCTCAACTTCGTCCCCCTCCGTCGACACCCTCATACCCGGGTCTTCCTCAAAATCCTGCCAGTCAAAATCATCCCAAACTTCTTCCCTCTTCACTCTGGCATCGAAGTCCTCCTCCTCCTCCTCACTGCTAATGGATATGACATCCAACCCCTTATACATGTCACCTTGACATTTTACAGTGTCATCGGAGGAGGAGTCTGTGTCACCCAAGTGGATAACATCTAGACCCTCACACCTGTCACCCTCAAGAATGTTCTTGTCACCAGTTCCAAACCCCTTGTCAGTTGCGTGCTCCTGGCTCTTCCCTATCACCCCACCCAACTGGATCAATTCTGGACCTTTCCCCTTGTCACCTACACTCATAAGCTTTTCACCCGTTCCAAACCCCCTGTCAGTAGCGTCCTCATGTCTCTTCCCTATCACCTTACCCATGTGGTTCGACTCTGGACATTTACCCTTGTCACCTTCAAAAATACGTTTGTCACCAATTCCAAAACCCATGCCAGTCACGTGATCCTGGCTCTTCCCTATCACCTCAGCCAAGAGGATCACCTCCGGACCCTTACCTTTGTCACCTTCACATATATCCTTGTCACCCCTTCCAAACCCCGTGTCAACCTTGTTTTTCACCCTTATATCGTTGATCTTCCCTATTGACTCGCTAACCCCTCCTCTACCATATAACCCTACATCTACAACCATAGGGTTTGGTTGGGGCTTACCTTCTGCCTCCAGCTCGTCCACCTTTTGAGAGTTACGAGGCCCACTTAAGCATTCTTCCCCGACGCCGAGTTGTGGTACTTGAAGGCTCTCTTTCACCACTGGACCAACATATATCGCCATGGGCCATGGATGTTCCCCAGACTTCGAGTTCAGAAACTTAAAAGCCTTAAGGTCGCCATCATCACCTATCGTTGTCGGATGACCCGCTTCTTCCCCCCTTTGGCATGTAAGACAACCGCCAATCTTCATATGAACAATCATGGCCGACCTTGAGCCTCAACAGTTGATTCAGAGAGGCGAAGTCGATGCCCTCTTCAATTATCACATTCTTCTACTCGGTTTCACCAGAATACACCCACCCGACACCATCGAACAACCAACGGCCGTTGAAGATGAAAGTGACACAGACTTTGGCGTTTTGCCCTGCAAATGAAAACTCGGATCAGCACCATTGTTAATGGCTATCTACTCTTCGTGAAACATGAGGAGAAACAGGAGAGAAGCCTACCCATTGCACCTGAGAATTAGGGTTTCTCAGATACCTCTGTGACACGGAAGTTAACTAACACTGACACGAACAAATAATGCGCCCGACACGTGCTCTGCAATTGGACCTTGGTGCGGATGGGTTGTTCTCCAATGGTGGCCTTCTTCTCCAGCTCTCTTGTCCATGGGAGGAAGAAACTGATGACCTCTCTCCTCCTCTCCTATTATACTTTAAAAATGGAGGGAAACCCCTTTCCCATCACCTTTACACATATGCAATGATGACCCTCCTCTCTCTCCTCTTTTTGGCGCCAAAATCCCCCACCAAAACTCTCTCTCTCTCTCTCTCCCCCCCCTTGTGAGAACCTGCAACCGGCTTAGCCCTTCCCTAGTTTTATTTGCACTAATACCACCCATGTTAGTTGTGCAAATTTTCCAAAAAAGTGGTATTTTTGCAAACCCATCAAAAAAGTTGTATAGTTGTGCAAATTGCCCTTTTTTTCCGAAGAGATATGCTCACTTTTGCTTTAAAACATTAAAAATTATATTTCAAACTTTAAAATCATTATTTTAACGAAATTCATTTAAAAACTCGTTTACGAAAACCTGTCTCTGATACCACCTTTTGTAACACCCCATTTTATAACCCAAGGGAATGCCATAGCGCCAGTGATTACTCGGACTTTAATGTCTTTGTAATCACCTTAGGCTTATAGGGACATGCAACCATGCTCCCACAAACAAGATGATAACAAATAAATAATATGTAAAATAAATTGAAATAGCGGAAGACTTAAAAATAAAAATAAGGGAAATTCCGGTTGGTGCCCCTGAGATTTTGACAATTCCGCTTGGTGCCCTAAGACTTTATTTTGTCCGGATGGTGCCCTCGAGTTTTGTCAAAAGTCCGCCTCATACCCAAAACTCATATTTTTACTTTTTTAAATCAATAAAATGGCCCATTATTTTTCCTTATTTCACAAGACCCCCTTTATTTTCAACAATGAATAAAATTACCTATTACTTAACTAAATCCAACATAAAAGTGAAAAAAAAAACACCTTACATATTTTTTTCAATAAAATCACACCTAATTTCCAAAAATTTTAGCAAAAACTCACCCTTTGTTACAAAATTTTTTAGAAGAAAATCAACCTTTAATTTTAACATTACACAAAAGATTCATTATTTTTAATATTTTGCAAAAAAAATCTCATTATTTATCAAACATTGTATATACATAACATACCACCCATTATTTGTAAAAAATTTGCATCAATGCACCCTCACATTTTTTGGAAAAAAAATTGACCTATAAATTAGGGGTGGGCGCGGGACGAGGGTCGTCCCACGTCTCGTCTCGCATAATTTTTTCGGGACGGGACCGGGACGGGATTCACTACTTTTTTTTTCAATCCCGCACGAGCCTTATCCCTCACGGGACGGGACGGGACAGGGACGGATCGAGCCTTGTCTCTCAAATAAAAAACATTATAAAAAAAAATCCACTATATATAATATCGATCATACATATAATTATATATACACACTGATATAAAGTAAATACACTATATATAATATCATGTTAGTTTATACGTACACTGTATATATATGTGATATGTGCATACAGTGTGTATTCACACAAATTAAGTATACAATACGGAGTATATAAATTAAGTATACAATATATATATACTGTATACATGTAATGTATACAAAAGAGTAATACATATAGAAATATAAATATAAATAAAAATATATGCGGGATTTGCGGGACGGGATTCACTATTTTTTTTTCCAAATCCCACCGGGATCGGGACGGGTCCGGAATTTGCGGGATTTGTGCCCACCCCTACTATAAATTACAAAAAGGAAAAAAAATCATAAAATCATACTTTTGATATAAAAAAAAAAGAAAAAATTTCTCCTTTATTCTAATTGAGTATTGGGTACAAAAAAAATCCACACTCTTATTCATCAATCCACCCTTTATTTTTTACATTACTTTTTCAATACTACCAAAATATTGAGACACCATATGATCAACCGCATTTACAATTGTTAAAATTTAGTGAATTATAGGTTAAATATTATTTTGGAAAATAATAGGTGTTAAATATTGTTTTGGAAAATAATGAGTGTTTTTATTTTATTTTTCAAAGTATGAAAACTAATATGTCTTTTGTATAATTTTAAAAACCGTAATGATTTTGTTTTAAAAATTTTGAAAGAAGGGTGATTTTGTGATAAAAGTTTTGAAAATAATATGTGATTTTGTTAAATTTTAGAAATAAAGGTGGTTTTTTCAATTTTATCTTGAATTTAGATAAATAATAGGTAATTTTGTTCATTGTTAAAAGTAAAAGAGGTTTTGTGAAATAAGGAAAAATAATGGGCCATTTTATTGATTGAAAAAAGTGAAAATATGAGTTTTGGGCATGGGGCAAACTTTTGACAAAACTCAGGGGCACCATCCGGACAAAATAAAACCTTAGGGCACCAAGCGGAATTGTCTAAACCCCAGGGGCACCAAACGGAATTTCCCTAAAAATAACTCTTTATTAAACTTCCTCTAAGATTGAGGATTTAATTACAAATTGAGAAAAATACAGCGAAAGACTTTTTAATAAAATCAAACAATAAAACTCCTATACAATATATCTAGCAATTTAAATTTTAAATACAATGGTAAAAGTAATTTAAATGTCTTCTCAACTTCTCCTCTCTTCTGAGACTCAACCTAAATCTGCGAAAACTGGTCTGGCGTCCGGAATGAAGGACACCAGCCATCCAAATAAAGGACGGTTAGTTCGCAAGAACTAGCAAATAACGGCTCGAAAACTAGGACTTCTCTGAATTCAGACCCAGTGACCATAATATGGTATGAATCTAAACCCAAATGCGATTATTGAGAATATTAAAAAATAATATTTTATATTAAAAAATTTAATTCCTCATTCTACGCATGGGTTCCGAATTGAGAGAATCATTCCCTCAAACCCCATTTTATACTCACAAAAATAAAGTATTTAGTCCAAAAAAAAAGAAAAGAATTATGTTTAATAAGTAATAACTTACAAGTGGACTAGATTCGATGACCTCCTCATAACAATACCTTAAACCAATTTAATCTTTCAATTCCAGAATTTGGGGCAAAATCTGTCCACAGGACAAGGAAGAGAAGAGTGAAAGCCCCTACTGGAATCGCGGGGGAGAAAATCTCTACCGACAACGCTTTCGAGAATAGACAATGCTGGTCATAGAGAGACGAAGAAAGAGATAAAGGAGTAGAAGCTGATGACATAGAGAGACGAGGAAAGAGAATGAAGACCAAAGAGGAAGTGGTGGAGAAGGAAAGCGACTGTAATTAGGTAAAGTCGGAAATGCCTATCTAAATGAAAAAATAAATCATTTTAAATTCAAACTTTTTGGGATAAATTAGACATCACACTCTGCATTTAATCTAGACCGTCGAAATCAGTTAAAATCCATGGTGAATGGCTGTGATTTATTTAGGAAAAATAAAGTTAGGAAAGAAGTGAATATGAGCCATATAGATAAAAACATATACTCCATATATATATATATATATATATATATATATATATATATATATATATATATATATAGGTGCGCTCCGGTGAAAACCAAAGTTGCGATAAAAACCCGCGAGGACTGACTTTTTAGCCCGGTTCACTTGCTTTATAGCCCGGTTATGAATAGAACCGATCTATAAAGTCACAAATTTTAGCCCGGTTCTGAATAAAACCGAGCTATAAAGTCACTATGTAATTTTAAAACATGAGTTTTTAACATGATTTTTAGGCTTGACCGAACTATAAAGTCATGTGTTATTTTAAAACTGGAGTTTTTTGCACGGTTTTTAAGTTAAATCGAGTCGTAAAGTCACCATGTGATTGAGGTTTTTAGCACAGGTTTCAAATAAACCAAGCTTTAAATTAGTTCTCACGATTTTTACCACAATTTGAGATTTTCACCGGAGTCAATCTCTCTCCCCCCCCTCTCTCTCTCTCTCTCTCTCTCTCTCTCTCTCTCTCTCCCCCCCTATATATATATATATAGGGGAGCTTTCACATGCATTCACTCCTTACAATGCACACATGAGAACATTTGTGAGCCATTAGATGAGTTTTAATGAATGGATGGATTTTAGACTAAAAATAAATAAAATCTCACCAAAAAATATTGAAAATAAACTTTAAAATCCTTTTAAAAAATTAGTTAGATTTTCTCTCTCTATATCTCTCATTCTCTCTCACCATTTATCAAACACGTTGAAAATTTAAACGTTCTAAAAATGAATATTCATTTGAATATAAGTCATAAATATTCATCCAAATATAGATATATTCAAATGAATATTTAAACGTATAAATAATATTCATATTCATTTGAATATATGAATATACATATATTCAATAAAATGAATAGGGATATTCAAATGAATATTCATTTGAATGAAGAGGAGAGGCAATATTGGCCTAAGGAGGGGCGAACTCCATTTTTCTCATTCAAATGAATATTCATTTGAATATATGAATATACATAGATTCATATTCAATATGGATATTCATATGAACATGCATGAATATGGATATTCATACGAATATATGAAATATTCACGTAAGTTTAACGTGGGATTAAGATTTTAGGAGAGAGAAAAATCTTTTTATTTTTTAATTTAAAGCATTAAATTATTAGTAAATATATTTTTAAAAAATTACAAAATATCCATAAATATTAATACCAACCATCAATCTTATTCATCCATCAAAATTTCATCCAATGGTTCAAAATGGATCTCATGAATGCATTGTAAAGAGTGAATGCATTGGAAAGTTATTCTATATATATATATATATATATATATATATATATATATATATATATATATATATATATATATATATATATATATAGGGTCGCGCTCCGGTGAAAACCAAAATTGCGGTAGAAACCCGTGAGGACCGGCTTTTTAGTCCGGTTCACTTGCTTTATAGCCCGGTTATGAATAGAACCGATCTATAAAGTCATAAATTTTAGCCCGGTTTTGAATAAAACCGAGCTATAAAGTCACTATATAATTTTAAAACATTAGCTTTTTAGCACGATTTTTCGGTTTGACCGAACTATAAAGTCATGTGTTATTTTAAAACTGGAGTTTTTAGCACGGTTTTTAGGTTGAACCGAGTTGTAAAGTCACCGTGTGATTGAGGTTTTTAGCACGGGTTTCAAAAAAAACGAGATATAAAGTAGTCCTCACGGGTTTTTACCATAATTTGAGGTTTTCACCGGAGTCAATCCCTATATATATATATATATATATATATATATATAATGGAGGGCTAGGATTGCAAATACCCTCCACCTAAATAGAGGGCTAGGATTGCAAATGCCTCCACCATCTTTACGGTAGTATACATATAGTTCAAGACCTGGGTTGACCATTGGTCAACGTTCCCCCAATTTCACTTCATCCCCCTTTTGCCCGCCCGCCCGCCCAAGATCCGACGGCTTCCATTCACCCCAATCCCTCGCTCTCAAAACAATTCCTATTCAACAATCGACCCAATAACAAGTTCCTATTCAGTATTCTTCCACCTCCCTCTCTCAAACACTCCTCTCTAGTCTGTCGCCGAAGACCCCCTTTTCCATCAGCCTGCAAAATCGCCGATTGTTACAGGACTGGAAGCGGGGTTTTACAAGGATCAACAAATCAATCGGATAAGCTAGGCATTCCGATTAATTGTTGGTTTGTCGGTTTTGATTTTTCGTGGCGGAAGAGGGGAGAACCAGGAATGGCGGGGCTTGAGCTTCAGAATACAGTTAAAGAAGCCCTAAATGCGCTGTATCACCACCCGGACGACTCCGTTCGCATGCAGGCGGATCGCTGGCTCCAGGATTTTCAGCGGACTATTGATGCTTGGCAGGTTCGGTTTCTGATTTCGCCTCTTGTTTGTGCTTCAGATGTTTCGAAGTTCGTTGATTCGATTGGACTGTTTTCTTTGTTTTTTTGTTTCATCTGTTGTCGGGATCGATTTCACTTCTAGTGCCTCGATGATTTGAAATCTGTGCAAAATTACCGTCTTTTTCATTAGTGGCTTTTGGATGGATGACCAGTTTCATGTTCTTGCTAGAAGATTGAGAAGGAGTGCTCGATGCTCACTTATTACATGGCCAGTGTTCGTGGTTAGGTTGATTGGAGTGCTTGCTTTTCTACTCCAGTGGAGCTTATAATGGATTTCATTCAGTCATAGCTTCTAGGGTTATTTTAGTTGTTTACTATCTTTCCTTTCCTTGGCAGTGCCAAAGGTCAGTTTTTCTTATCCGTTTAGGCAGGAAGCTTAACTCTGCATAGCTTCTGATTGATGAGATGGCTGCTGGTTAGACTTCAGGTGGCTTATATGTTACCTAAAGCATCTTTTTAACTTGAAACTCACACCTCTCAATGATGTGTTGAGGTGATCACTGTCCTTTTGAAGTCTGATTGTTCATAATTGACAGCTATTTAGAATAATGTGCTTATACTCTTATCCTCGTTTTAGTTGCCATAGTATATGTTTCATCTGGGTCATGATTCATAATCATGGTTGGTGTTAACATGAAAGGTATCCCTTTCATTAAGATTGAAAGGGTTGTTCCAAGGATGAAACTATTTGAAGGAGATGACAAGACACATGAATCTCATCCATGTGTATAGCTATCCAACTAAGAAAGATTCCTCTTTGTGTTCAAACTGCTGAAGTTTGGGCTGAACTAGTGTAAGATAATCCAAAATCTGTATAATTTTTAGCACCTCTCCTTTATGAGGGTATACTTTATATCCATTTTATTTGAAACTATTATGAATTTGTTTCTTTTGGAGTGCTCTAGAAAATGCTAGAGGTAAATTTTATTGACGATTCTATTCTTTTTCATTTGCTCCCGACTCTTTACCTTGTTTCTATGCTAGTAGGTCTTGACATGTATTAGGCAATTTACTTTCTTAGTTTTACAATGAATTTTGATGCAAATCCTGTCTATTCACTTCTTTAATGCCGCCATTAGTTCTTCATAATCTTTCTAGAGAGAGATGACATTTCAAGTTTTCTTTAGGTTGCGGATAACTTGCTTCATGACACAACCAGCAATCTTGAAACTCAAATCTTCTGTTCACAAACCCTGAGAAGCAAGGTAGGAAAAGAATCTTTACCATTGTGACTAGAGTGTTCATGTGATCCACTCTCTTTTCCATTGTCATTCTATACAAACTCTTCAATTCTATTACATCGACAACAGTCTTCTTTTACTTTTTTCATCATATTTATTCAACAATATTTGAACTTATGTACTATACAGGTGCAGAGAGATTTTGAAGAACTTCCTTCTGAAGCATTTCACCCATTACGAGACTCTCTTACGGTAAGTAGCTTTCCATTCTTTACATGCTCTTCAATTCTATTATGTTCGTGTTTGAAGGGGCTCTTCAATTCTATTATGCTTGTGCTTTGACAAATAATAGCTGCAGAGAGGGTAGGTGTGTGTGTGTGTGTAAGAGAGAGAATATGGAGTAAGATTAAAGATAAGAGAGGGTGGGATGAATGGTGGAAGGAAGCATGGAACTTATAGAGGATTCAATTTAACCCTTGATGCATAGTCAGGCACGCCCATAATAATGTGATAAAGAGTGGAGGCACTGACAAGAGCACTTGAAGCTTCCATTTCCATGGATAGGACAGGGATATTGACAGTGTTCTTCATAGAACTAAATAACTCTAGACTCCAGAGTCATTAGTTTTATACGAGGAACTCGACAATAATGATAGATTTTCAAATGTTAAAAGCAAATTATGTGTTTCTCCACTGCATAAATTTGTTCTGCTAGTACGTAACTACCCACAAGAGAGAGTCTTGGCTATTTGTCCTTGTTTAGCTTATGGTGCTTCCTTCTTGAGATGTCTTCAAGCCTTCTGATATTATAGAATACATCTGCGTGTGGTTAAAATTGAATTGCTGAGTACTAGTGGTACCTGCATAGTTATTGCAATTTGGAATAAGCAGTTTTCCTATTTTATGAGTTGAGCTTCTAGTTACATACTTACATTCACCATTTCACCTTGAGTGTAATCACTCTGATTTACCCAGTTAATTATCAATGAAGTTCTGACTTTTACACAATGCCCAAGTCAGGACCTGTTCGAGAATGAGTTTTATTTTGTCTGACAATATAGAAACTATGTAGTGATTTTGACCTTAAGTTGGGAATCTAGGATGGTCTTGAAAATGTTTGCTGTCTTTTTTATTGTATGTCAGAGAATGATATCATATAATCACACGTGGAATGAGAGTTGCTTCTTTCATTTTGTTTGACATTTCAAAATTGTTTAGTGCCCCTCATATCCGGTTAGGGTGGTCTTGAGCTTCCTATGGTTTTATAGCTTTGCTTTTTATGATATACTCCCTCCGTCTCAAAATTTAAGTCGTTTTAGGATTTTGCACAAGTTTTAATAAAAACACTCACCCCTCAATCGACATCATCATTCCACTAACTTTTTCTTAAATTTTTTTTTAATACCCATTATATTTTTTAACCAATCAAAATCTTTAAAAAAATCAACAACACAAATGGATACAAATCATTATTATTCCCTACCTAGAAAACCTAAAATGACATCTATTTTGATACAAGAATAAAGGTCTAAAACGACCTCAATATCGAGACGGAGGGAGTATGTTTTTCACTATTTGTAATTTGATTTGCAGATGTTATTAAAAAAGTTTCACAAGGGTACTCCTAAAGTTAGAACCCAGGTATTTTTTTTAATCTCTATTTTTCTGACTTCGGAGTACTGACAGGGAAATCCAAGTCAAAATATGTGATCCTTATCTGACATGATACTTCTGATCTGAGTTTAGATTAGTCTTGCTGTGGCTGCTTTAGCTGTTCATGTCTCTGTGGAGGACTGGGGAGATGGAGGTATTGTAAACTGGCTGAGGGAAGAGATGAATTCTCGTCCAGAGTGCATTCCAGGTTTCTTAGAGTTGCTTAAAGTTCTACCTGAGGTATGTAAAGTGTCTCCATTAAAGATGAAGTTTTGCTGTTATTTTGTGTTCCTAGAACTCTAGAATTGATGAAGTTATGGCAGCTAAGATTAAACTTAAAATTACACAAGGAGACAGAATTAATCATGGATAAAAGATGAATCTGGGGGGATGCCTATCTTATTTTCAAAATTTATGATTTATGAACCTAATTTTAGATTCAGCTTGCAATCAGATTAGCCTGTAAGTACGGGAGTTCGGTTGTTTGCAGATTTTCTAGGGTGACAACTATCTATTTCCTTCTGTATGCAATCAGGAAGTATTTAATTACCGGATAGCGGCCCGACCCGAAAGAAGACGCAAATTTGAGAAGGAGCTAACCTCTGCTTTGGAGGTGGCATTGAGCATACTAACTGCTTGTTTGAACATTAGCGAACTAAAGGAGCAGGTTCATCACAATCTTGTTCCCTATATTATTTGTTATATTTTGTGCTTGATCTTTCAAGGTTGAATTGCTTTGATAGGGTTGGTGTTTTTGTAATAGATGGCACCTTTCAAAGCGTCTTAACTATAATTAGCACCCTTCATTACATAATGTTTCCTTGAAATATTTTTAGCACTTCATGACAAACTTATTTTGGAAATCTAATACTTCAGTCTTTAGGTTTGGAATGCAAAATCCTAGCCTTGGTTTCATTTTTATATTAATGATTAGAGTTTTGGTTGTTTTGATTTCATTGCCATACTAATGTGGTAGTTGCCTTTCATATTTCATTTTTTATTCAATTGCCCAGTTGCTTTACAGGTTCTTGAGGCATTTGCTTCCTGGCTTCGGATAAGGCGTGGGTATGTTTTTGTTTACAGTATTATTCCATGCACGTGGCTATCTTTGGGTTCTCAAGGTATTTTTAGTTGTTTTTCTCTTACTTATTCTTTTGCTCATTGCTCTTAGGATCTCTGCTGCTGTTCTTGCCTCTCATCCTCTGGTGCATGCTGCTCTCTCTAGCTTGAGCTCTGACTTGCTTTCTGAAGCTTCTGTCAATGGTAATCCAACGGGAAAATACACGTAAAAAAATCATATTTTAACTATTGATTCTCCTTGCATTCTTGTTCTTTAAGGCTTGTATCACTGCAATTTGACATTGTTTTGGGTATTTTTATTGGAGTTCAATTTTGTTAGAATGGTGCCTTTCTGTTTGGAAATTTAAATATTAGTACTTAACATGGGATTATTTAATTTTTGTTTATTATTTTACTTTGGAAGGGGGACTAGGAAAGCCTGTTTTCTGGTAATACTTATTCATCTTTCCGGACAGATGTTCTCTTTCCTGTTCATGATATTGTTAAATCTGTATATTAACATTTGGCAAGCAATAGTTCAATTATGAACTATCCTTGTTTGATTATAAACGATTTTATTCTATGTTTCTCTTTGCAGTCACATCTGAATTGATACATTGCTCAGCGGTAGGAAGCCTATCTGATTTTTCTTCCCAAATGCCTTTAATTCAAGTTGTTGTCCCTCAAGTTATGAGTCTGAAGGCACAGATGATGGATCCTTCGAAGGTATGGAATACATTTTAACTGATAGTTGAGGAAGTTAATGATTGTCTTAGTTTCGGTAGTTCACACCCAACTTTGTAGCAGCAAAGGAATTATGAGAATCTTTCATGTTTTCAATTTCAAGGAACTGCGTTCAAGCTCAATGGAGAGGGATAACATCAAATGGTTAGAACTTATTTAGAAGGATAATTTCTTTAGTAGCCAATTTTATTGAAAAGGAGCATATATTTGGTAAAGCTGAGATATTCCATTGGGTAAATAGACATTATAGACATGAACTTAGAGATGATTAGTGAGATAGAATCCATTTTTGCCTTGCTTCCTGGACATTTGGATAGTTTATAAAGCGGAAGGAGCACAATTGCCTTCAGAGGCAGGTAGATATCATTAGCATTCCCACATACCATGTAACTTCAGGTTGCATTGACATCTGTTTTTGTTTTTATAGATTTTTGGGCATAGTTTACTGTGGCATTATTCTTGTCAACCAAATAAAGTTATACTGTGATATCCAACCTACAGATTAGTTGTTTAAACTATTATCCCAAAGAGTTTTTTCAAGCTTTCTACTGGCGGTTTTTTCTTATGAGTTGACCACTACAACATCTTCGGTTGCTGCTCCCAATCTTTCTTGTGGGTCAGATTTCCGTTGGTTTTTTCCTGTGAACCTTTCCCGATGGTTTATTGATGGGGACTGTCTTCTCAGCACTGCATCCTAGTCTTTACAGATTTTAAAAATATGTTCCAACCTTTTGGACTTTTTCCTTTATAGGCTTTAATGAAACTATCTATTTTCAGTTCTCATTGTACCAAAATTTGTTTCAGTGAACTTGCATGAAATCCAAATTTGATTATAAATTAAAGAAAAAAGAGTGGAGTGTCATCTGGAGATGTATGACAGTTTTTAATTCAATTATTGAGCCTATAGAACAAGATTCGCATTTGAATAATTTTGTATGTCCATTTTCATTCTCAGGATGAGGAAGACGTGAAAGCCATTGCTCGCTTGTTTGCAGATATGGGTGATTCATATGTGAAATTGATTGCAAGTGGTATCTTTACTCTCCTTAATACTGACAAAATAGTAGCTTCTATGAATCTTTGGTTAGTTACAAAGATTTGTAAACTTTTACTACCTTCTTTTCAAGCTACATCCACAGCTGGTAGGAGGGCTCCATACAGTAGATGAAGTGAAATATGTTTTTCTTGTAGATTGACCCTTTTTGATACTGCTGATGACCTTGCTTCAGGTTCTGATTATGCAATGGGAATAGTACATGCATTGCTAGAGGTAGCTTCACACCCAGAGTTTGATATCGCTTCAATGACTTTTAACTTCTGGCACAATCTTCAGGTTTACTTGACTGAAAGGTGAAGTTCTTACACCTAGTTACTTGGAAGTTCTTTTTTAATATCTCCGAGGCCTACTGCCTAACAATACCATTTCATGGGCCAGAGATATTTATCAGTCTTATGGTGATGACGCATCCATTGACGCAGAGAGAAACAGGAGGCTGCAAATTTTTCGTTCATCCTATGAATCACTTGTATCCTTGGTGAGTTCAGTAGATTAAAGTTATCTCCATGATCTCCGGTGTTATAAGGATTAAAGCCATTTTTTTTCCTGTCCATAAAAGCATGACGAATGAATGTATTTAACTTTTGCTGATGTTTGCTGTCAAGATTGTAATTAATTTCTTTCTATGCCAGATCTTGTTTTAACACGATTATTATATGTTCCAGCATATAGTGAAATGCATATTTTGTCCCTTTTTTTGGCAACAAATTGACAAGTGTAACTTAGTTGCTACATCTGGCTGGTTACAGATGGATACAAGCCAACTCTGGCATGTAGTTTCAAACAGATGCAATGGCATTGTGGAAATCAATACTTTAATCATTTTGCAACTGATTCAAGTAGTTATGACCTTCCGTATACTCATGGTTTACCCTCACAGGTTAGCTTTCGTGTTCAATATCCTGATGATTATCTAGAACTTTCAAGGGAGGACCTCAAAGATTTCAAGCAAACAAGATATGGTAATGCCCTCATTTAGTGTTTGATGGATACCTGAGACTAATCTTCTTTGTTTTTACTAGTTGTTACATGGTGATTATGCACCCCTCTATTCTTTTTCTTGATACAATTCTCAAGTGACTTGCCAATTGATCAGCTGTTGATAATAGCACAATATATAAGCTTAATGCTGTTATTATGCCTCTTAAATTGTGAATATCTATATTTGTTACCATCTCATCCGATATTGCAAAATGTAAATGCTTATAATAGTCGCATCCTTTGATGTTGCCAGCTGTTGCGGATGTTTTAATCGACGCAGCTGTAGTCCTTGGTGGTGAAGCTGTATTTAAGATTCTTTACATGAAGCTCGTTGAGGTAATTTGCCCTCTCTTTTTTCTTATATGTGATAGGAACCACTAGGAGCAAGGATCTCACTCATAGGAAACAAAAATCTGAAATGCAAGTATCTTATAATTCAGCCAATTTGTGAGGAATCCTCAGTTTGTATTCAATTTAATGTTGAAGTCTGATTACAAGCTGCGGGTTCTCTTTTTATTATAGAATGCAAATAATTAACTCCTAAACCTAAGAAAATACTTGATAAATAAAATTCATTATAATGGAAGAGAACATGGAGAAAGTGTTGGGGGGGGGGGATGCCTAAAAATCTGGGAGGTGGGAACGTGAAAGTAGAAACTAAATAGAAATTGCTGGAAAATTGAAGATAGCAATTAATACCAATAAATCAGAAGCTGGGTTTGTTTCAACATTGTTTGATTTTTGAATTAGTCTTGTATGTCTCACGTTTAACACGTACTACACGAATAGGATCACTGCAACTTTTGCAAGAGAATGGACCAGTTTAGTGCCATGTTTATCTTCTTTTATATTTCAATTTTCAGTGATCACGAGAAATTGCATTCATCATGGATAAATAGTTCCTTACTAGAGCTACAAATTCTTGTACTCCCTCCGTCTCGAAATTTAGGTCGTTTTAGCCTTTAAATCTTGTATCAAAATTTAGGTCGTTTTAGGTTTTCTAGGTAGAGGATAGTAATGATTTGTATCGATTTGTGTGTCATTGACTTTTTTAAAGATTTTGATTGGTTAAAAAATGTAGTGGGTGTTAAAAAATAATAAAATTTATGAAAAAGTTAGTGGAAGGATGATGTTGATTGATGGATGAGTGTTTTATTAAAACTTGTGCAAAATCCTAAAACGACTTAAATTTTGAGACGGAGGGAGTATTTCACAATGAATATCCACTTTCTGTGGTTATGTTTGTGTGTGTAGATCTTTTTCCTCATTTCAATAGTTAATTTGCATGTGGTTCATGCCATAATATTGGGTAACTTCGTAGTTCTAACTATGCATCTGATTGCTTGAAGTGTGAATTAATTTTAAAAAGGGTGTAATGTTATAAATGACTGCTAACTTCAGAATTTGGTGCTCTGATCTACTTTCTTCTGCTCATGCCAATCGGGAGTTTATTTGAATCAAATGAACCAATATTCAGGTTTTTAGAAATTTAGAACCTCAATCTTTATTATGGAGTAAAGCTAGGTGATAGGTATTTACATGAGATGGTAAAATTTGGGCTTGCTTCAGGCTTGAGGTTACCATGTATATTAGGGTGGAGGGTAGATTAGAAGTAGGCACATGTTTGGACCTTTCAAAGTTATATGATTTCTGTGTCTATACCCATACATATTTTTTATGGAGTGGCTGTATTTAACCAGGTTTATTTTCCATGTAAAGTTCAGTACTCACTACTCAGTAGTGTTTTTTGGGGACACTGGTATGTGAGTCTGGATTTCGGGAGGACATAATCAGATTGTCCCACCCAAGCCACCATCCTACTGACTAGTAAGTAGTAACTACTAATGGGTTAATATATTTGGTCATTTGATACAACTGACTAATAATATCAAATGCCTGTATTAAGTAATGTGGATATTACCATACTTAGTACCATCTTACTGGCTAGTAACTAATAATGGGTTGATATTTTTATATCAGATGATGTTTCTGATTAGTAATATTAATATATTTGATTGGTACTATCAACTTGTTCGGGGTATGGATGCATACACCTGAAACATTAGTAATGTTAATTTATTTGATTGGTACTCTACTTGTTTGGGGTATGAATGCATAAACCTAGACCTCCCATACCCTGCTTTGGTGGGATTGATGGGGCTGATGTTGTGCTGTTGTTGTATTGGTAGATAATAAACTTGTTAACCTTGTATAATCCTACAAGGTCAATTTTTTGGTTATTGACTATGTAATTGCCTTTCTAAAGTTTGAAGATCACTTCTTTGGTTGTTTGATACGGACGAGCTTGGTGCGACCATATGAAACTGTAAAACCAATTTAACTTCCACTTATTGTTTACGCTCTGCACTTCTTGAATGTATGGATTATATATTGCTTATCATCATTCAAGAACAAAGATTGTTCACCAATATTTCTGGTGTCTAAAAACTTTGTTGGCTAAAGCCACCTCATTGTATTTCTATTTGCCTTCCTTTAATTGAAATGTAACTAATGAATAATCTTTTAATAAAATTGGAGTCGTTATTGTGTTGCATTTATCGTTTAGGCTGCATCCAGATGCGGAAATAGCAAAAATTGTGAATGGCGCCCGGTTGAAGCTGCAATGTATTGCATTCGTGCAATATCAGAGCATGTTTCTGTATATGAAGCAGAAGTGATGCCTCAGGTCTGTGTATGATACCTTGTTTATCTCTTCCTTTCTCATATTAATATGTATTTGCTTGGATATAGTCCATGTTCAGTGTATCTGTATTTGGAAGATAATGATTGATTGGAATTGTGCTTTGCACTAGTTGATAATTTCTAGTATTGTTAGCTTATTCTAGTACTGCTTCATGGCTTGATATTGTTCCTGTCAACTTGATCATGAAGTTTGTTTATTATTTTTTGGGAGACTGTACTTTCATTTGGCTAGCTCCATAGGCATCCAGGAACTAGCATTTCTCTCTTCTGTCTATTCTCATAAAAGTGCTGTAGTTCTCGTCGATTTTTTATTTTGTGAAAGGAGAAATTGTAATTTATTAACATACAGTTACTTTAACTCACCTGCATAACAATAGTTCATTAAATCTTTGTATTTCATATTTTTTGTAATTAGCTTTCTTGAACATAGTTTTTTTACTTACCAAAAGTTGACATTCCAGTGCTCCAATTTTGCAGTTCTGATATGCTATTTGTTAATACCTGTTCCAACTTTTCCTTAGGTGATGACTTTGCTCCCCAAACTTCCCCATCAACCACAACTGCTTCAGACTGGTATGCATCTGTTAAATATTATCCATTTTTGCCGGAGAATGTTGGGTTTACTTGGATTTTGATGGTTGGGAAGAGAGATATGTGTACGTGCATGATGTTACCACATGCTAATTGTGAATAACCATATCTTCCTAGTCTTGATGTTTCTACTTAAGCTTTTTTCTTAACTCTTTATGTGTCTCATGATCCAACACCTTTTGTTTACATATTGACTTTGTTAAATCCTTTAAGCCGATTATGATTATGTTACTACATGAAGTTGTAGATGGGTGGATTAAATGCTACTCCTTCCGTTTCATAATACATGAGTTTTAAGAAGATAGTTTTTGTTTCAAAATAGATGGTCTTTTATGTTTTCTAGGTAGAGAATTGTAATGATTTATATTGATTTGTGTGTTGTTGACTTTTTAAGAAATTTTGATTGGTTAAAATGTGTAGTGGGTATTAAAAAATAATCAATTTTATGAAAAAGTTAAGTGGAATGATGATTTTTTCAAAAAGTGAAGTGTTTTATTAAAATTTGTGTCAATAGCTAAAAACCCATGTATTATGGAACGGAGGGAGTATAAATTTATACTAGCAACCTAAGACCATCCACATTGGTTTTGGTTAAATATACACATTTGCACAAGATGTGTAAAAATACACATCACTTTTTAGTAATTTGTTCCATTGGTGAAATGTGTATTTTTTACACACCATTCAAATACAATTCATTTAAAACAAAAAGGAAAATAAAATCATAAACAAATAAACCAATGAAATTGTTTTGCTTTTTGTAAAAGTTTATACACATGGGGGGAGGTGGTGTGCTCAAATTTGCACATCACATACTCAGATGTGTACATTTGCACACACCCAAAACAACCAATGGAGCTAAAAAATGTCTAAAAAATACACATTTACACATTTGCACACCTCAATTGTGGATGGTCTAACACTATAGGATTATATGTGCTCTTGAAAAGGCAATTTTTAGTGTCTTCAAAACTGAATGATTATTTTCTCCCTCGTTCTTTGAAGCTTCTTGATTCTATTTCATCATTTGTTTTTGCATCCTTACAGTGTGCCTGACGATTGGAGCTTACTCAAAATGGATTGATACTTCATCAATTGGACTCTCAGTATTACCTTCACTTGTGGATATATTGATGAGTGGCATGAGCGTGTCTGAAGACACTGCCGCGGCTGCTGCCCTAGCATTTAGGCACATTTGTGATGGTATGTAGTCATCTTTAGCAATGAGCTGGCCATTATTCTTAAAATGTTTTAAATATCTTAGTTCTCTGAGGACTACAAATTTTTCCATGGAGAAAGCAACAACCCAGTGAAAAGGTGTATTAGTGTTTCTAGAAGACAATAATTGAACAGATAGCCTCTATATAGCAACTTTATTTCATTAACTCATTTAACAGTGTGGCTTAAATAGGGTGTGGGTTAACTTATATGGGTTAGGTGGCAGTGCTGTAATTCTTGATGCTCTTTTGTGACCCATTTTTATTCCTGCCTTGAATCTCCTCATCCTCTCTTCATAACTGTTCCAGTTTACAACATGGACACAAAGTCAAAACCGCATAATGTAGAACTTGACTATGAATTAAACTAACTTATTAAATGTTTATTTTTAAAAAAATGTTTCTGCTATGATTATTGTCGAATTTCAAAGTTACTAGCTTTCCATATCTGTGTCTGGAACATAAATTTTCTCTAGTCGTAGAATTTAAGCTGATGCTAACTGTTTTGAAAGACCATAGGGATCATATCTTCTTCGAGTATGTATAGGTCATTTTTCTGTATATTATAATATTTGTTTTTGAACTGCTTCTGTTTCCTGTGCATTAAACCGTGTACGTATCACTGGTGAAGATGGATAGATTCAAACGTCTGTCTTTTGTTGAATGTCCGTGATTGTAACTATTGTATTCACTTGATCAGTATATGAATGATGTGATATGATCAATACAGATTGCAGGAAAAAGCTCTGTTCATCTTTAGACGGTCTCTTCCATATATACCATAGGGCAGTGCATGCTGAAGGAACATTTAGGGTATCTGCTGAAGACTCCCTGCATTTGGTTGAAGCATTGAGGTAGAGTTTTGCTACAAGATTGTCAAGAGTATATAGCCTATTTGTACAACACTTCATTTGCCCAATCTGATCTATTGTCTTTTCAGCATGGTGATTACCGAGCTTCCTCCAGATCATGCTAATAAAGCTGTAGAAGCATTATGCTCGCCTGTTGTGACACCTTTGCAGGTAGAAATATCTAAATTTCTTTATACCAAGTACCCTTTTGCCTTTTCACATCGAAATTACTCGTACCTATTTCATGCCATTGCCATGACAACCAGGATATAGTCAATCAAGGGCCTGTTGTTATTGGAGAAAAAGGTTCTCGTGAGCTGACCATTCATATTGATCGGCTTGCTTATATATTTAGGTACAATGATTTATACGTAACTTATAATCTATCAATTGTACATTTATGTAAACAATCTTATGTCTTAAATATCCTATTTTTCTAGATATGTCAATCACCCGGAAGCTGTAGCTAGTGCAATTCAAAGGCTTTGGCCAATCTTTAAAGCTATCTTTGATATGTAAGACTAAGTACTTTGTATTTTTTATTCAAAGTTCTAGTAATTCGTAATAGGTATCCTGAATTCTTTATTTCATTTTGATTGGGAAAATACGTAATTTTTGCAGTCGTGCATGGGACATGCGAACAATGGAGTCTCTGTGTAAGGCTTGTAAATATGCCGTAAGTTTGCTTTATTCTGATCTTTTCATATTGGTTAGGTTTATATTGCAGCCAATCAACCTTGATACTGTTGAAATTCTTGGAAATGATGGATACTGTTGCGTAAGCATTTTCTTGCATTGTATTTATACTGATGCTCTTAAATTACTTCTTTTAAAAGAGATTATCAGGTGATGTCATCTTATGTCATGGATATAATTGAAGAGACCTGTTGAAATAGAAATTTGGGGCATCGGAGAGTATAGTAGTTTGATACGAACCTAGGGGATGCTAAGAGAATTAAGGCTGATTGATTAGTATAATTATTTTATCCTAGCTTAAGTATTTTATTTTGCAGTTAGAGTCGGTTGTGGCTTGGAATTAGTCAAAGTTAGTTTTCTTAATTTGTAGTGCATTAGTAGTTAGTGGGTAGTTACCGGATAGTTTCGTGTCTTAGACACGGAACTATCCGTGTCTTAGACACGGGTATTTTAATATTTGGTTAATTTTTATTTATTTTACAATCTAATAATAATATAAGTAATTTAGAGAGAATAGTGGTATGAATATGTTAAAAAAATACGCAAAAAAAATTTAATTATTTATAAAGACGATGAAATAATAAAAACAAAAATAATGGTTCGTTAGAAATTTATTTATAAATCCTTGACCGAATAATTTCTAAACAATAATATAAAGAGAAGCATTATCACAATGGAAGATCAAGATGGCAATTGATTATACATATATAATAAACTTTATTAGATAGCTAAAGTTTTTTTTTTAAAAAGGTTAATAATAGGGGTTATATAAAAAAAACTATTTATTTTATAATAAAATATATCGTATAGTTTTTTCTTTAATTATATCATTTTCTCTGATTTTATTAATAAACTAAATAGCTTTATAGTGTGAAATTAGTTTAATTTCATATGGTGACATGAAAAGGTTTTAGTGGGGTGGTTAGTGAACTTAGTGGGGTAGTTATTAGTAGAGGTGTGGCGGTTACCATGAAAATGTAGCAAAACTTAGCCAAGGGGATGAAAATTAGTGGTCCACTTGGAGATAGAAAAAGGAGTGGGAGATGTGGAATCCTTCATATGGTGACATGTGGAATAGAGCCTCCTCGTGAACCCACATAGGCGGGAGATGCTTCTGTTTTTAGTATTAGTATAGATATAGATAGTATAGATTTAGGATCATTTGTAATTATGGAAGTTTTTATTAATCAATCAGAGTCACAAAACGTGGGATATTCTCCTGCACAATAGTCCTTTTGGTAGTTGCCTAGAGTGGTTTTTCTCTTGCAAGTCATTTGCTTGAGTGATGTCCTGAGTACGAGGACTCGTACTTGGTGGAATCTATCATAGTTATAATAGGAAAACAAAGTAGAAAGCGACATTGATAGAAATCTTACTCAGTACATCTGCAGTTGCTGGCTTGTTGTGATATTAAGCTGATTTCTTTCAATTTTTCATTTTGTCAAGGTGAGAACTTCTGGAAGGTTTATGGGCATTACTATTGGTGCAATTTTGGAAGAGATTCAAGGCCTGTATCAACATCATCAGCAACCGTGCTTTCTGTATTTGTCTAGTGAAGTGATAAAGGTGTGCCCATTGCTCGTGATACCAATTATAACTTTTCCAGCTTCTCTTTTTATGAACTGTTGTTTTTCCGGCAGATCTTTGGCTCTGACCTATCTTGTTCAGACTATCTCAAAAGTTTGATTGAGGCTCTCTTCAGCCGCACAACATGTCTTCTTACACGAATTCAGGTAATGTTCCTCAAAATGATTTCCTGATAGTCTGTCTTCAAGGTAAAATGTGTAATCTTCATTTGGTGTTCTTGACAGGATTTCACTGCTAGCCCAGATATAGCAGATGACTGCTTCTTATTGGCATCTAGGTGCATCCGCTATTGTCCTCAGATATTTATTCCATCGGCAGTCTTCCCATCATTAGTAGACTGCGCCATGATAGGGGTTACTGTACAACATAGGTATGTTTCATTGAGTTACATCCATTATTTAATCTGGAACTTTTGGTATACCTCTTTAACTCGCATATTAATAATGTTAAAGAAGGGTAAGTTATGCACAAAACCATCTGTTTTATGGGTTCTGTTAAAGGATACACCAGGTTATATTATTCCATTGAGATTTCATAAGAAGGTTACTTCACTTATCAGGAAAAATATCACATATTTTAACAAGAATTTCAATGGACCTCTTTGTAATGGGTGGCTCTTGTTTATCAATTTTTCTTTTAATGGGTGATTTGTAAAACATGAGATATTTAAGGGTAAAAATGACAAATAGGTATATTAAAAGTGGTCTTGTGGACAAATTGGTACGGAGTATATTAAAAGACTTTTGTGGACAAATAACCCCTTTTACCTCGTCGAACTTCCTTTGATTTGATTTTCGTTAATAAAACTATTTTAATACTATATTTTTCATGCTATGATTAATTGGTTATGTACCCGAGTTTTTTTTAAATAATTTATAAGAAAAACCAATAAATTTTTTTTATGCATTAATATTTTATACAACATTATTAGTTTACAAAAATATGATAAAAAAATTATAATTTGATGGAAATGTCCAAATTTATTTATTTGTTAGATTATATAAAAAATGAACAATATTTACATAATCAATTAATTATTTCAAAAATATACTAAAATGTTTTGTTAAGAAAAATCCCGAAATGAAGTCTGACGAGGCAAAATGGGCTATTTGTCCACTAAAGTTATTTAATATACCAATTTGTCCATAAAAGGACTTTTAATTATATAGTAGTATCTATTTGTCCTTTGCGTCTTTTAATATATTAATGTCTCATGGGGCTCATTTAATATACCTATTTGTCTTTTCAACCGATACTTGAGAGGTAGTTTTTCTATAATTTACCATATCAGTAAATAAGAAAGGATGTACCTGAATTCTGTATTTGATTCCTTATTTGACTTGTAATCATCTGCTTTAAGCCTTGTACCCTCATCTACTGTTTAAGATTTTCACCTCTCCCATTCCCTGTTTTCCAGGGAAGCTTCCAACTCTATGTTATCCTTTTTGTCTGATGTTTTCGACCTTTCGAATTCACGTGAGGGCACACAGTACGTGCAAATCAGGGATAATGTAATCATACCTCGAGGTGCTAGCATCACCAGGATTCTGATTGCATCGCTAACTGGGGCGCTGCCTAGTTCGCGTTTTGAGACTGTATGCTTATGCTCTTCTCACTTAACTTCCAAAGAGTTATTTTAGACTTGGCTCTTTTTCTTGAACGAGTCACAATTTAGCATGTAGGTAGCTTATGGCTTCATGTGTCTTTTCAGGTTACGTACGCCCTTCTAGCTATAGTTCGTACTTATGGTTTGAGAGCTCTAGAGTGGGCCAAGGAAAGTACTTCTCTGATCCCACCAACGGTTATCACAGAGGAGGAACGCTTTAAATTTCTGCAAGTTCTGTCTCAGGCTGCATCTGGGGCTAACATGAATGACCTTATGGGACCCATTGAAGAGATCTCAGATGTTTGTCGCCGTAACAGAACAGTCCAGGAAATTGCCCAAGAGGCTTTGAGGCCACTTGAAGTGAATATGACAGCCCCGTCAAATTGAGAACCTACACAGGTCAAGGTATAGAAAGAAATGCATACCATGTTAAAAAAAAAAAACGGCGAAAGGTTAAGAAAGTTGAAGTCAATGTCAGGGGTAGGGGCCGGTTTTGCAAAGGTTCGTACCTCCTTTTACTCTCGTCAAGTGCCGTTATTCACTCATCGGTGTAATTTATCATTTATTTGCCATTGATTTGTATATTCACACATATAATCAAAAGGAGTTTCTTGTGGCAGTGGCTTGTTTGGGCAAGAAAGTTGCAACTGTTTCTTTCCTTTCTGTTTCTTTTCCTCTGGTAGGGGAGTGGTTGTATGTAGCGGGAAATACTCAATTTGGAAAGTGTTTTTTTAAGGAACTTTTGAATGATTTGAATCATATTGGATGGTCATTTTTGGGTTCGATTGGATTACCAGCATTATAAAGCAATCATACATTAAATGAGTTTATTTTTGTGAATGCATTATGGGGGTTTAAGTGAGTTTATTTAAGTGATCTGTTATAAAATCTCTATAAAATGGTGGTTTGGTATGAAAAACTTCTAATCTATATACATGTAGTGTGTATGGAGAATACATCAATATAATATAATATTACAAATAATCTATATAGATTCTAATAAATAAATATAAATAATCTAAATATAAATAATTTTTCCCATCGAAAAATAATATAGATATAAATAAAATTAGGCAGACATTATATACAAATAATTTTTTTTCCAAAAACAATTTATATTTATTATGTTAATTTACTAAAATATCTATGAATATGGTGTTATGTCCCAAAGATATTGATAGGGTTTGAAGAGACAAAGGTTAGGGAAGGAGTTTAGGGATGAGAGAGTAAAGGGATAGAGAGTAAGAGTTTAGAGAAAGAATTAGTTGTTTGGATTATTCATTGGATACCTACAATTACAATAGCTATGGGTATTTATATCCTAAACCTCTAATGGTATGGGTCACTACAATACTTCCCCCTTATGAAAGCTTTGTCCCAAAGCTTATATACAATGTAAAAAAAAACACCAAGTAAAACTAAAGCAAAATCAATTTCAGACAACTACAATCAAAGCTAGCTGATATACTTGAAAGTAATTGCTTCCTTTGTAATGGTTGCAGCCCTGCCGGTTGAATAATCCCTCTCCAAAAAAATGCTAAAATGACAACTGCAGCAACATGACAGCTCTTCTTGAATTGCTGTCCTGGAATTGATTGAACCAAAAAAATTCAGCATAATCTCACACTGAATTGACAGAGCCAACGACAACAACTCAAGCATCCTTTAGTAATCAATCAGCTCCATAATAACAATGTAATCGACCAATTTTGGGAGCTGGAATGAGCAGGAATTAATATGGAATTGAACACCATCTCCCTAGCACCATCAGATCCAAGGACCAAATGTAAAATTCCACCAATAAATGGTGTATGACAGCAACACCAATTCATGCTAGTTAAAGCCCTTCTCCAAAGGAGAAGCCAATCTAGACCCATTCTTGACACACAAGAGGATCCCCTGCAATTTAGTTCCCCCTTGCAGCATGAACTTTGTACCAACATCTGTGACAACAACTAATACCTCTTCAATTCCTATATATAGGCTGCTCATTAAACAGCTACCTCATCCCATGACACAAAAATTCACCCGGATCGAAAACTAGAATCAAACTCTTGCTTAGACTAATAAAGGATGCAGCAACTCGCCCTCTGTCGTATGGAAATGAAATTTCCATACTAATTAGCATCCATTCTATCTCAGCAGCAGTAGCATTAGCTCGTCCTTTATCAAATGTCATTAAAAGCAGGTGGTTTTTGATGCACTTGAGACAAAACGAAGTACCAGTGATGACCTCTAAATTAAAACTTGAAGTCGTCATCACCAGAGAATCAGGATTCAACTTCGGTTCAATACCCAGGCAATCAATTCCAGGATCAAACATCCGATGACCCACCATCACCTTGTGCTCGTCTACAAGCACAACTCCTAAACTGAGCATTTTTACGAACGCCTTGTGTGCAGTAGGGAGACAATCAACTGAATTTCCCCAAAACTCGATCATGCTACCGTTCCTTGAATTGGCTACTCTAATCTCCATCAATTCAATTAACCGTTTAACCAATGCCTCAAATACACCATCACAACTACTAGGCTCACAGGGCTTGATAATTACCTGGGTTTCTTGGCTCAGTTCTTTGCCCGAACTTGTAATCTTTTCGACCCGGATCGGATCTGTTGGTTCATCAGTTGTGAAATCTTCCGTCGGAGATCGATCTTCTGGATTCGAGTTGCCCTCAATCGAGATGGCGTCTATAGTCTTCTGTAAACTGGCGCTCAACCGCTCAGCACTGGCCATCGCCTTTTGATAAGCATCTTTCATTGATTTGTAGGAATCTTGCAGCGCCTCATGTGATGAACCCTTGGCTGGCTTTGGAGGTTCTGAAGAGTCCAAATCCTCTTCGCTTTCCAGACTCGGTTCGGTAACTTCTTGATTTCCAATTTGTAAAGAAGAGTGATTGATTGTGCGGTAAACCTGTTGAATTTTGGGCTTGTTGAGCGTTTCGTAGAACATTCGCATGGTTGCTCGCCAGGAAGCCTCGGATGGAGACGAGGGTTCCACTGTATTCCCCTTTTGGCTGCTCCGCTCGTCAAAGTATGGGCGCTCTGTTTGTTTCTTGAGTTCTTGAACCTGGGATTCCATTCGGAGTTGGTTGTTCTTCTTTGTCTTCGATCGCGATTCTTCAGCCTTGGACGTAGCGATCCCCGCAGACCCTGGAAGCTCTTCTTGAATTCCTGCCATGGAATCTCCCATGTCTTCCAACACGTATCTTCTGCCATTGCCATTTGCGGTTGCCGGTGCCCATGAATGCCACGAATTAGAGGCTGAGAGCTTAGTTGCGTTTTCGGCGACCTCTTGAGCCTGTGCTTCCAGCCGTCGCTTCCATTCATCGAAAGTATCCCGTCGACCACTCTCCGCCATGGCCGAACTTTGATGGTTGTTCTCAAAATCTGGAACTTGGTCCGTGAATCTGAAATTGGATGATGCGGAATTTAGAATCGATTGGCCCTGATACCATTTGTTATGTCCCAAAGATATTGATAGGGTTTGAAGAGAGAAAGGTTAGGGAAGAAGGAGTTTAGGGATGAGAGAGTAAAAGGATAGAGAGTAAGAGTTTAGAGAAAGAAGTAGTTGTTTGGATTATTCATTGGATACCTGCAATTACAATAGCTATGAGTATTTATACCCTAAACCCCTAATGGTATGGGTCACTACATATGACTACGTAATATTTTAATAATTTATAGACGATTCCATTGTTTATAATCAAAAAGAAGATTTTGGCCTAAAAAAACAGTATAGATATAAAAAAAATAACGATGATTAAATAATTAATTTTGATATAAATAATTCTTTCCAACAAAATATAATCTAGATATAAATAAAATAGCAATTGTCAAATACTACATATTTATCTATTAATATTTTTGGTAAGTATGACTATGCAATATTTTTTTATTTATATTTTTATTAATTAACTGAAAAATATATAGATAGATTATGACTTATATAACTTTCCATAAAATATAACAACATATTATTTTATTAATTTTCCCCTATGATTAACCACAAAGCGCTACATATGATTTTTTCCCCCTATGATCAATCACAACGCGTCACATAGGACACTATGCATCATTTTTAGTATATGTATATAGATAGATACTAAACCGATGCATAACGTCCTATGTGGGGTGTTGTGGTTGATATTAGGAAAGAAATTAATAAAATAATATATTGTCATAAATTATTGAAAGTTATATACATCACAATCTATATACATGTGTTTCCCTCTCGAGTGACAGAGGGCCTCCGCTGGTAGCTTTATAAGCTCGCGGAGATAACTCTTAAATGAGTATAAACTAAGTCCATCTCGAGTGATAGAGGGCCTCCGCTGGTAGCTTTATAAGCTCGCGGAGATAACTCTTAAATGAGTATAAACTAAAAGTTAGTATATACTAAGTCCCTCTCGAGTGACATAGAGCCTCCGTTGGTAGCTTTATAAGCTCGCGGAGATAACTCTTAAATGAGTATAAACTAAGCCCTCTGTCACTCAGAAGGAACTTAGTTTATACTCATTTAAGATTATCTCCGCGAGCTTATAAAGCTACCAGCGGAGGCCCTATGTCACTCGAGAGGGACTTAGTTTATACTTATTTAAGAGTTATCTCCGCGAGCTTATAAAGCTACCAGCGGAGGCCCTATGTCACTCGAGAGGGACTTAGTTTATACTCATTTAAGAGTTATATCCGCGAGCTTATAAAGCTACCAGCGGAGGCCCTAAGTCCCTCTCATAGGCCCTCTGTCACTCGAGAGGGACTTAGTTTATTCTAACTTAGGAATTGTCTCCGCGAGCTTATAAAGCTACCAGCGGAGGCCCTATGTCACTCGAGAGGGACTTAGTTTATACTCATTTAAGAGTTATCTCCGCGAGCTTATAAAGCTACCAGCGGAGGCCCTATGTCACTCGAGAGAGACTTAGTTTATACTCATTTAAGAGTTATCTCCGCGAGCTTATAAAGCTACCAGCGGAGGCCCTAAGTCCCTCTCGTAGGCCCTCTGTCACTCGAGAGGGACTTAGTTTATACTCATTTAAGAGTTATCTTCGCGAGCTTATAAAGCTACAAGCGGAGGCCCTATGTCACTCGAGAGAGACTTAGTTTATACTCATTAAAGAGTTATCTCCGCGAGCTTATAAAGCTACCAGCAGAGGCCCTCTGTTACTCGAGAGGGTCTTAGTTTGTACTCATTTAAGAGTTAACTCCGCGAGCTTATAAAGATACCAGCGAAGGCCCTATGTCACTCGAGAGGGACTTAGTTTATATTCATTTAAGAATTATCTCCGCGAGCATATAAAGCTACCAGCGGAGGCCCTATGTCACTCGAGAGGGACTTAGTATATACTAACTTAGGAATTGTCTCCGCGAGCTTATAAAGCTACCAGCGGAGGCCCTCTTTCAATCGAGAGGGACTTAGTTTATACTCATTTAAGAGTTATCTCTGCGAGCATATAAAGCTACCAGCGGAGGCCCTATTTCACTCGAGAGGGACTTAGTTTATACTCATTTAAGAGTTATCTTCGCGAGCTTATAAAGCTACCAGCGGAGGCCCTAAGTCCCTCTCGTATGCCCTCTATCACTCGAGAGGGCCGCGAGCTTATAAAGCTACCAGCGGAGGCCCTATGTCACTCGAGAGGGACTTAGTTTATACTCATTTAAGAGTTATCTCCGCAAGCTTATAAAGCTAACAGCGGAGGCCCGATGTCATAGCTCGCGGAGATAACTCTTAAATGAGTATAAACTAAGTCCCTCTCGAGTGACAGAGAGCCTCCGCTGGTAGCTTTATAAGCTCGCGGAGACAATTCCTAAGTTAGTATATACTAAGCCCCTCTCGAGTGACATAGGGCCTCCGCTGGTAGCTTTATAAGCTCGCGAAGATAACTCTTAAATGAGTATAAACTAAGTCCCTCTCGAGTGACAGAGGGCCTACGAGAGGGACTTAGGCCCTCCGCTGGTAGCTTTATAAGCTCGCGGAGATAACTCTTAAATGAGTACAAACTAAGACCCTCTCGAGTGACAGAGGGCCTCCGCTGGTAGCTTTATAAGCTCGCGGAGATAACTCATTAATGAGTATAAACTAAGTCCCTCTCGAGTGACATAGGGCCTCCGCTGGGAGCTTTATAAGCTTGCGGAGATAACTCTTTAATGAGTATAAACTAAGTCCCTCTCGAGTGACATAGAGTCTTCGTTGATAGCTTTATAAGCTCGCGGAGATAACTCTTAAATGAGTATAAACTAAGTCCCTCTCGAGTGATAGAGGGCCTCCGCTGGTAGTTTGTGTGTGTGTGTGTGTGTGTGTGTGTGTGTGTGTGTGTGTGTGTGTGTGTGTGTGTGTGTGTGTGTGTGTGTGTGTGTGTGTGTGTGTTAGTGTGTATGTGTGCGTGCGCGCGCGCGAACTGTAAAATTTCTGTAGGGTGTAAAATTGGCTTAAGATGTAAAATTTCTAAATAATGTATGCGCACTCAATATAGAAAATGGATTGACTTAATGGGCCGACCCAATTAAACCCTGAAAATTAATCTGTTTGTCTCCCTCCCTCTTCCGACTTTGAGACGTTGCAGCCATGGCGGTGGACGACAACATTGCCCTCTATCGCCTGTCGCCTTCGCTCGTCATCCTCCCTCACTCCTCCGTCATCCTCCCGTCGTCCCTCGTCATCGTCTCGACGCCTCTCGTTGCTCCTCGTCTCTCCTCATCGTCCTTAGATTTGGCTCGCCCTCGCTCGCCCAGCAAATCCCTAGCAGGTGAATTCCTACGTTCGATTTTACTCTGCAAGATCTTCCTCGTTCCCCAATTTTTCTTCTTGAAGTTGCACATCTCTCTTTCTATTAATTTCTTCGTCCCTAGTTCGTTCCTGATTGTTCTTATTGTTGGCTCGAATTCATTCTCTTCTCTTATCGGGCTATCGCTTTTCTTTTCTCTTCCCTTGTTTTTGTTTTGTGAACAACTCTATTAGTGTTTGAGAATTCACAATTTTCTCTTATCGGGTTATCACCAACATCCTTTTCCCCTGCGAGATCCTTGCTTCTTGATCTGGATTTTATTCAGTTCACCCTTCAAGAGTTTTGAATTCAAACCCGATTTTGCCTCGGGTAAGGTCAGGTTTGTCTATCCAATGCTTTGATTTTTAGTGTTGGATTAAAGGTTTAATAATGCTGAATTTGTGGCTTTGTTGTATCTCGGATGATCGAGTGATGATTCCATTTGGTAGTGTTGTGCTGAATTTGTCCTTAATTGATGCCGAACGAATTGAATTATCGATTGCTTTACTTGCCTTATTATTGTAGTTTGTGTTGTTGTTTTTTTCCTTTGGTATATAATATGATCACATGGCCAAGGAATTTCCATGACAAACCACTGGCATGTCCCTTTTTATTTGATCTATGCAAGTTGAGATTACAATATCCATTGATTTATTTTTGCACATTGAGGCACATATTTTGTTTTTCGCAATGTGACAACATGTTGATTGTTTGCAAGGAAATCGTTATAGGTTGGCTCAATAAGAAGTATATAATTTATAAATTGACTATTTGCAAGAAATAAATTGAAATTCGAATCCCTCTATTGTTATGCTACCGGTGAACCTATTAAACAAGTCAGATTCAACTTCAACCAAGTGAGTTGATGACCAAGATGCATCGATATAAGACTCACTCCTAAACCAAAGAGCTTTCCTGAGTTGAAATTCAAATCCCTCTATTGTTATGCTACTTGTGATCTCTCTATTTTGAATTTCTCTCTTTTTTACTCCTTTTTCTTTTAAACTCCTGAAGGTGAATGGTTGATTTTATGGTGGGGTTTGTGTGCTTAATGTGGACCTGCTGCTACTGTAATGTTTGGTGCCAAGGATTTACAATTTTAGAAACCAAGTTTAATATTTGGCTTCTACTACTTGTTAACTTCAGATTGCACGATTGTTATCTAAAATTGCACTAATATATCTTATTGTTGCACTTAATATAGTTTAGATTGCACAATTGTATTCTAAGATTGCATTAATATGCGTGATGTCCGATTATTAGCCTATTAGCTTAAAATGGGAGATCGAGCGATGTGATATGCACAAAGACGTGGGTTCAAATCCCGCATAGGCTATTTATGGGTGTCATATTTTTATTTCCGTTCATGATTAAGATTATAAAGTGCAAGAATAAAATGATGAAGTGCATAAATAAGATGTTAAATTAAGATTATGAAGTGTATAAATAAAATGATAAAGTGCAAAAATAAGACGATGAAGCGCAAGAATAAGATGATATTAAATTTGCATTTCGTAAGCTTATGAAGTGCAAGAAAAAATGATAAAACGCACAATTAAGATTATGAATTGCACTTTTATCACAAAATAATACAAACTATTAAGATTAAGCAATTTAGCATATGTTGGAGTCGAACCCACATCTCTGCGCATGAGCACATTGTTCTACCATTGAGCTAATAGGCTTTTAAAGCTTTGATAAGAGCTAGAATAGATATAGAGAATCAAATACTTGTTCCTTACCATATAACATTCAAGAGTGCAAAAATAACATACATTCGTGCAATTTTATAAAAATATTGTGCAAAAATAACATGCACAACATCTCTTCATTGATGGCCCTCATTCCCCCAAATTTGTTCAACCTAACTTCTATATGTTTCGAGGTTGCATTGTAATCAATCCAACAATGGAACATTTAAGTTCTAAAATAAGCATAGACATGAGCATTTTCATCATACAACTTTAGCACTTCAGTGACAACAGTAGCACAATGGTTGCTCATATTACGCTGCCTTTCTAATGCCTGAAGTTATCTGTTGAGCTTAGCAAGACTCCTTTCTAACCTTAAGTTGCACGGGGCATTGGAGGAAGAATGTGAAAAGATCATATGAGCATGTAAATGAATTACAAACCTTCAAATTACCTGAGAAACATGAGTTGGTTGTTTGTTCAAAGTAAAAAACCTATCTCTATCCTATGATAGTGGCATTCTATTTACATGATAGGAAAAATGTGATTGAGCACTCTTTTTTTTTCTTTTTTTCTTATGACAGTACATAAGTCAATTTGCATATACATCATAGGACAATAGCTTAGCACCTACATGTATATACATATACTCCTATGACAGTGGCATTCTATTTACACGACAGGAAAAAATGTGGCTGAGCACTTTTTTTTTTTTCTTATGACAGTACATAAGTCAATTTCCATATACATTATAAGACATTAGCTTAGCACCTACATGTATATACATATACTCCTAAAACAGATCGACCACACTTTTATCACATTGATCCTTAAATGTGACAACCCAACAAATACAAACCACTTTAGACCAATAAGCCTATGTTCCACGATCTACAAAGCTATAGCCAAAATCATTGCAGAAATGATGAAACCATTTCTGCAGAAAGTTATCCACCCCATCCAAGGGGCATTTGTATCTGAAAGAGCTATCCAAGACAAGGTCCTAATAGCCCATGAGATTTTTCACTCATTCAAGAGTAGATGCGGAAAAGAAGGCTGGATGGAAGTAAAACTAGATATGGAAAAGGAATATGATAGAGTGGAATGAGACTTTCTATTCAAAGTTTTAGAAAAATTCGGTTTCTGCCAAAAATTCATGCCATGGATAAAACAATGTGTCAAGACAGTCTCTTTCTCAGTCTTGGTAAATGACAGCCCCACAAAACCTTTCATACCAGGGAGAGGCATCAGACAAAGAGATCCGCTCTCACCCTATCTTTTTATCATAGGAGCAAAAATTCTTGCAAGAAAACTACAAGCTACTTCTAACCAAACAAACAAATCCATGGGATTCCAAATGTCTATATCAGGAATGAAAATCCCATTCCTATCATTCGTGGACGACATGATGATATTCGCTAAGGCAAACCAAGACTCGTGTCGAGTAGTAAAGAATATTATTGATGACTATTGTGCCATGTCAGGACAAAAGATCAATTTCCATAAATCGACCTTTCAAACTACCCCAAAAGTCCCGAACAGTGCAAAGAAATTGATCCAAAGTACGATCCATATAACAAAACAAATAGCAATTGACAAATACCTCGGCTGTCCCATTATCAATGGTCAAGTCAATCGAACCACATTTGAAGAAACAGTAAGCAAAACCAAACAGTAACTCACGAAATGGAAATCCAAATCCCTCTCACAAGAAGAAAGGGCGACCCTAATAAGATCAAACCTGACAACTAAGCCAAACTACATTATACAAAATTTTATGCTCCCCACAACAATTCATAAAGAACTCGACCAAAAAAACAGATGCTTCTTCTGGAGCAAAGAACAATCCTTTTCCCCTTTATTGGGTGGGACAAGGTCTGTAAGCAGAAACGATTGGGAGGTGCAGGAATACATAAAACAAAAGATATGAACCAAGCATTACAAATGAAATTGCTCTGGAAAATCTTAGCAGAGCCATGTAACCCATGGGTCCAAGTGATCAAAGAAAAATATATGAAAGAAACACCCCTCTTTTTTTTTGAACTGGTAAATATATATATGAGGGGTGTAACCAAGTTACAAAAGTATGCAGACCATACAAAGGGTCTCGTGGGAAAATACATGTGATGTATACCTCTCCAAAAGACTCCAAAAAAAACTCTTATTTCCTAAATATAAATCAGCTACTAGCCCTCTATACATCCAAAACTCTACTCTCTCCTAGTCATGAGCTAGCTCATGAGTCTCTTCACCCACATTTTCTCTGCCCTGGTCTTGCATTTGCATTTGATGGAAATCCGGTTTTTGCAAGCCTTGATAATCTCCATGATGCACGCCGCGGGATTGCATAGTTATCCCATAAAGATTACCCGATTTCTAGCCCTCCATGTAGTGTAAATAAAGCCCCTGATCTGACACTTTTCGGATCTCTCTCAAACCACTACAGCCACTCGTGGAGGTTACAAAACGTCACTCCCACACCCAACCAGTCAAGCACCCTGTTCTGCACATCCTGCACCACTCTACACTCGAACTAAAGATGATCTTCAGTTTCCTCCTTCTCCTTACAAAATGCACACCATGCAGCATCTGGACCCTTCCAGTGCTTGATGATACGCCCAGTTTGAAGTCTTCTTCTCACTGCAAGCCAAGTAATGAAGGACCATCTTTTGCACCGGGCTCGCTTCCAAATGAAGCCCCCCTAGCTGCATTGCTCTCCATGGTCCCTAATCAAATCGTACACTCTGTTGCTAGCCAGATTGCCATTCGGATGGAGCAAAGAACTCCAATCGATCTGACCCTGAGGGCGCACCAGTAGTTGAATTTCATCACGCACACGTAGGAGTTCTTTCCATGCACAGATATCGTTTACCTTAGGCCCGACATCCCATATCGAGTTCCCTCGCAACAAGTTGTGATTTGCCCATCTCACCCAAATGCACTCCTTTTATGCTTCAATGTCACACATAAGCTTTGCGAAACACCCCTCTTTAAATACAAGAGAAAAGGAAATTCATCTTGGCAATGGACCAAACTAATGGAACTAAAAGAAGAATTCTGCAAAGGACTAATATGGCAAATAGGAAATGGAAAGATAATCAATTTCTGGAAGGATATCTGGCTAGACAACAAACCACTACAAGGTCGACAACATCCCAAAATCACAATCAATGAAAATGACAAAGCGTAGAAGTACATCGACATTAACAAGAACTGGAATATTGATGAACTATCCAACATCCTTGCAATGTATGTGGTCAACAAGATAAAAAACATCTACATACCAGAACATGAAATAGGAGACAGACTATACTGGAAATCAAGTAAAAATGGATGGTTCAGTACAGCAAGTGTCCTAGCTCATATCATAAGCCAAAACATAGAAGAAACCAGTCACAGGGCATGGATATGGACCTTAGACGCATTTCCAAAAGTTAAAAACTTCATCGGGAAACTTGCACTAGATGGAATCCCGACAAAAAAATAGGCTAGCAAACAAAGGCATTCATGTTCCACTATCTTGTGTTTTGTGTGATCGAACAAATGAAATCCCAATCCATCTCTTTACCGAATGCAACCACACCCTACAACTGATTCACAACATTGACCCAAACATTGAAAAAGTGATTCGAGACACCGACACTAGAAACACATCGATCAAAAACAATGTATGTGAAATTTTTACCAAACTCAAATATGAGATAAAAGGAAGACTTGCAATAACTTGGTGGAGCTTATGGACAAGTAGGAATCGATCTGACCCTGAGGGCGCACCAGTAGTTGAATTTCATCACGCACACGTAGGAGTTCTTTCCATGCACAGATATCGTTTACCTTAGGCCCGACATCCCATATCGAGTTCCCTCGCAACAAGTTGTGATTTGCCCATCTCACCCAAATGCACTCCTTTTATGTTTCAATGTCACACATAAGCTTTGCGAAACACCCCTCTTTTAATACAGGAGAAAAGGAAATTCATCTTGGCAATGGACCAAACTAATGGAACTAAAAGAAGAATTCTGCAAAGGACTAATATGGCAAATAGGAAATGGAAAGATAATCAATTTCTGGAAGGATATCTGGCTAGACAACAAACCACTACAAGGTCGACAACATCCCAAAATCACAATCAATGAAAATGACAAAGCGTAGAAGTACATCGACATTAACAAGAACTGGAATATTGATGAACTATCCAACATCCTTGCAATGTATGTGGTCAACAAGATAAAGAACATCTACATACCAGAATATGAAATAGGAGACAGACTATACTGGAAATCAAGTAAAAATGGATGGTTCAGTACAGCAAGTGTCCTAGCTCATATCATAAGCCAAAACATAGAAGAAACCAGTCACAGGGCATGGATATGGACCTTAGACACATTTCCAAAAGTTAAAAACTTCATCGGGAAACTTGCACTAGATGGAATCCCGACAAAAAAATAGGCTAGCAAACAAAGGCATTCATGTTCCACTATCTTGTGTTTTGTGTGATCGAACAAATGAAATCCCAATCAATCTCTTTACCGAATGCAATCACACCCTACAACTGATTCACAACATTGACCCAAACATTGAAAAAGTGATTCGAGACACCGACACTAGAAACACATCGATCAAAAACAATGTATGTGAAAATTTTACCAAACTCAAATATGAGATAAAAGGAAGACTTGCAATAACTTGGTGGAGCTTATGGACAAGTAGGAATCGAAAAGTATTTGAAAACCTCAATACAACATCCATCCATACTATGGAAAATTATACCAAGCAACAAATACAGAACTGGGCTACTTCAAAACTGGCCTTTGAAGAGGAGTCCACGTAACACCACCAGAAAACTCGAACAACTGAGCCACGGAGAAGAAGAAATTTGAGATGGAGCAAACCAGACGAGGCAAAATAATTTATTAAAATATTATGTAGTTAGAAGCCATCCGTGCATAGATATTTTCCAGAGCCATCCGTGCATAGATATTTTTAGGGGTGGGCATGGGACGGGACGAGACGGGATTGAGCCGGGACGGGACTCGTCCCGCGAAATTTTTACGAGACGGGATCGGGACGGGATTGACACTTTTTTTTCGGGACGGGATGGTGTCTGGACGGGATGGGATCTGGACGGGACATGCCTTGTCCCGCAAATAAAAATAATAAAATATTATATAAATTTGCAAAGAGAAAAATGCTTTTATAATTCATTAATTTGTATAATATGTTGAATATGGTATTCTTCTCAACTATATGATTCAATAATATTATTATTATTATTATTATTATTATTATTATTATTATTATTATTATTATTATTATTATTATTATTATTATTATTCTTATAATACTATTATTAATTCATACAATGATTGTATAATTAATTATAATGTTCAACATATTTGGCTACATTATCTTACTAGATTGGTACGGAGAGGAATTGAGACATATTCACGAGATACTGTCTCATTATCGACTGATAGTTGGGAAGAATACCGTATTTAGCTATTTGCCTCTTGTAGCTCTAAATGAGTATAATAATAATAATAATAATAATAATAATAATAATAATAATAATAATAATAATAATAATAATAATAATAATAATACTTATTTTTATTGTTATTATTATAAAATAATTATACTTTACAAGAAAAAAATAAAATATGATATAATAATAATATAATAATATAATACAATAATAATAATAATTTTATTATAAATTAATATTATTATTAAATTATATTATAATATTATATAATAAGCATAATATTATAATCAATTATTATTATAAATTGAAAATTATTATTATAATTATAAATAATATTTACTCAAATAATAATAATAATAATAATATTATAAACAAATATTATTATTATTATAAATGGAAGATTATGATTATAATTATAATTATAATATTTGCTCAAAATAATAATACTAATTATATTATTATTATATGCGGGACGGGATCGGGACGGGATCGGGATTTGCGGGATTTGTGCCCACCCCTATATATTTTAGAAACCATCCGTGCATAGATATTATAGAAACTAACGTAAAAAATATATACTATATATTTAATAAAAAAAATAAACTTAAAATATTTTTAAAAATAAGATATCTATTAAATTACATGAGATTCAATTAATTATAGATTAGAAAGAAAAAACTTTTTGCCTTATAAATTATTTTATTTATATTTTGAGAAAATCTAAATAAAAAATATTTAGATTAAGATTATATATAATCTCTTTAACTAATATTATTTAGGAAATTTTTGCTAAGTGTCCATTTTGATTATGACCAGTGTTCTAAAAATTGCGCCTAGGCACCGCCTGGGCGGCGCCTAGGCGCTAGGCGGCAGGGCACCTAGGAATTTTTAAGCCTAGGCGGGCCTCTAGGCGGTAATCCGCCTAGGCACCACCTAGTCCCGCCCAGACACCGCCTAGACCCCGCCTAGGCCCGCTTAGTCCCGCCTAGGGGACGCCTAGTCCCGCCTAGCCCGACAATTATTCAATTTTAGCTTTTACGCATGTGATTAATCAACTTAGGGTTTTGTTATCCCCCATGTTGGGATATGTTTGTTTTTGAATCGAACCTATAGTTTTGGATTTTAGAAGGTTTAGAGTCGCTAATCGGACGCCTAATTTTGCATTTATTTACTTTAATATTAGTTAAACACGATAAATTTTGGGTTTATGAGTGATATTATGAATTATTATTAGATTATATGAAATATTTACATGTGTTATGCGTTAAAATATAAGAAAATAATTAAGTTTATTCCATGTCCGCCTAGGCGCCGCCTGGGCACCCGCCTAACCGCCTAGGCGCTAGGCGGTCACCCTCCGCCTAGCGGCCGCCTAGCGCCTTTTAGAACATTGATTATGACATTTTGCAAAATGTCCATTTTCATATTTCCTTTTGCAAAATGTCCATTATGACATTTTTGCCCTTCATTTCCATTTTTAATTTAACCTTGTTCCTTCCCATTTTTATTTTGACCATTGACCTTGACCGATCAATGACTTTGGTGACAGTTTTTTTTTTGTTTTTTTGTGACAATTAGTTTTTTTTTCCACTAGATTAGTGTCACCACCTTTATCAGGAGTGACACGTGACGACAATTTTTTTTTTGGTGACAACTTAGATTTTAGAGGTTTTTTAACGAGATTAGAGTCACCATCTTTATTAGTGATGATAATTTTTTGGTGACAATTTAGTTTTTAGATTTTTTTACAGGGTCACTGTCACCACCCTTATCACTATCACCACCCTTATCAGTGGTCACTGTCACCGCCCTTATCACTGTCACCACGCTTATCACTGTCACCACCCTTATCGTCGTCATCACCCTTATCAGTGGGCACTGTCACCTCCCTTATCAGTGGGCACTGTCACCACCCTTATTGTTGTCACCATCCTTATCACTGTCACCACCCTTTTCACTAACAACTTCTTTTGGTGACAACTTTGTTTTTAGAGTGTAAATAATGGTGTCATCAACGGACGATGCACTATTGACGATGTTTACCATTGCAATCAAACACAACAGACAATGCCAATTAACCAGACAATTAATTTCAGGGTAGATTGCTGTAAATTTAATCTTTGTGGGTGTTTTTCTAAAAAAATGATAAATTTCAGGGTAGATTGTTGTAAATTTAAGTTTTTATGGGTGGTGTTCTTCACCGCTCAAAGACCCCTCTCACTCTACACACCCAAATGGTTTCAAATAGAACAACAGCACATCACTTCCGCCAGTACAGCTACCACCCTCTAATTTTTTCAATCAGCTCAGGTGAGTAGCCACCTCTTTTAGTTTTTTGTCATCGCTTATGATTTTGTTCAATTGTGTTATTAGTTGGAATTCAAGAAAACTCCACTGATGGAGCTTGAAACTTACAAAGAAACAAGGAAGCGAAAGGAGGAAGAAAGGAAGTTGTTATTCCAACTGAATTGTTACTTCTGTACAACAAGAAGAAAGCTATTTATACAGCTTAACACTAAAACGAAGCGTTTTGACTAAACAAAACAAAAACGGGTTCAACATCCCCCCTCAAGCTCGGAATTACATTCCAAGCTTGGACAATATGTAAGAATGTTGTGGTAATGGAAGGATTTTAGTCAAAATATCAGCCAACTGCTCCTTTGTAGGTCAACTGCAGAATTCCATCAAGGACACGTTCCTGTGTGAAGTGACAATCTATGTCAATATGCTTCGTCCTCTCGTGGAAGACGGGATTCTTAGCAATGTGCATAGCTGAGGTATTGTCACAAAACAGTGTGGCTGGAGTAAGATTGGAAACACCTAGTTCTTAAAGAAGACGAACCAACCATACAAGCTCTGCTGATGCAAGAGCCATTGCTTTGTATTCTGCTTCTGCAGAACTCCTAGAAACTGTGGATTTCTTCTTCGATTTCCATGTGATTGGTGAGCCTCCAAGTGTGACAAGATAACCTGTAACTGAGCGTCTTGAAGTCGGACAAGCGGCCCAGTCTGAATCAGAAAAAGCATGAAGGACTAAATCTGTCTTGCCATGAATGATAATGCCTCTGTCAATCGAGATATGAACATAACGAATTGTGTGAAGAAGGGCCTCGAGATGTGGCTCACATGGTGTTGACATGAATTGGCTGAAAAGTTGAACAATGAATGAAAAATCTGGACGAGTATTTGTGAGAAAATTCAATTTGCCGGCCAAACTTCTGTAGAATTTAGGATTAGGCAATCGAACACCTTGATTAGCAATCAACTTGGTGTTAAGAGGAAGAGGTGTGAGAGGAACCTTGATGTCAGGAGAGAATTGAATCCCACTTTCAGATATAATCTCCTTGGAAAACTTTCGTTGAGACATCATAACAGCATTATCCAAATAGATGATGTCAACACCCAAGAAGAAGTTTAAGTGCCAAAGATCCTTGATACTGAACAATTGATGAAGATGAGCCTTGAGATAAGTAATAGATTTATGGAGTACGTCACTACACCTTCATTCTCTATTTTGATTAATGGCTCGCCAGAAGGGTTTTTTCCTGGGAAAAGAGGTCTCAGATAGGGAGATCCTCTATCGCCGTATTTATTTGTGTTGTGTATGGAAGTGCTGAGCAGAATGCTCCAGGAAGCTACAACAACCCCTTCGTTCAAATTTCACCCGTGTTGCAAACAGATGAAGTTAACTCACCTGGCTTTTGCAGATGACCTGCTCCTTTTCTGTCATGCCGATTTGCGGTCTGTTATGAATTTGAAAACCTGTTTAGACCGCTTCTTTGCAGTTTTCGGACTCCGTGCAAATAGTGACAAGAGCACGGTGTTCTTGTCTGGGGTTACAGATTCTCTTGCAGATGAGATTTTACAGCAGTTGGGTTTTGCTCAGGGTAATCTGCCAATTAAGTACTTGGGTATTCCCTTGCATCCGAAGACAGTGGCAATTCATGAATACGGGGATCTTTATGGCAAGATTGAAAAGCAAATTCAGACCTGGTCAGCAAAGAAGCTTTCCTATGCTGGGCGCCTGCAGCTTATCAGATCTGTCTGCATTGGTGTGTTCACCTTCTAGAGTCAGGTTCTTATTCTACCAAAAGGGGTTGTTCATAGAGTTGAGAGTATGTGTAGGCACTTTCTTTGGAATGGTAATGATGTAGGCAACAAGCATCTTGTGGGTTGGAGCAGTGTGACAAAGCCCTTAGCCAAAGGGGGGCTAGACATTAGAGAGGTTCTGTCATGGAACAGAAGCGTCCAAGCAAAGTTGATGGGAGATCTTTCTCTTCATATCCCTAGCATATGGCATCGGTGGTGTGTTCACAACCACTTGAGGGGTGCTGAAATATGGGATGTTGATCCCAAAGTGGATGATTCGTGGATTTGGAAGAGCATATTAGATACCAGAAACGTCCTGAAGAGCGCCTTGACAGTAGATAATCTGTCTTCCATGTCTCTTGAGCCGTGCTTGAATGTACATGGGGGAATATCTTGTTCCAAAGTTTATGAGTTGATACGGGATAAAGGAGAGGCTACGGATCGGGGAGGTTTGCTTTGGAAGAAGCTTCAATGTAAAAAATGGGCGTTCATTGTGTGGCTGGTAGCTAAGAATCGCCTTCAGACGGGGAACAGAGTGAAGCACTGGAAAGGCGCTGACTCTGCTGGTTGCGTTCTATGTCACCAGGAGGAGGAGACAGTTGCTCACCTATGGTTCAGCTGCCCGGCTATTCAAGAGGTCCTAGAGCGGGTGATGAGATGGGTGGGAGTTGGATGCAGATTCCGCACGATTGCCGAGTGGCTGCATTGGTTTGCTGTTGAACCGAAAACGAAGCAGAAGTCCTTGGTCTTCCAAGCTAAGTTACTAGCTTTTGAAGACTTAGTTTATTTCACATGGATGGCAAGGAACAAAGTGCTTTTTGATGATGAAAGGTTTGATCCTCATGTATATGCTAGTCTTATTATTGATAGTTGCATGTCCCGTATCTCCGTGAAGTGAAAGTGCAAGTCAATCACGGATCATACATGGAAGAATACTTTTGTGGGTAGATAGTGCACGAGAGTTTGTGTAGCTCGTGTTATTGAGTTATTAGGATAGCAAGATGAGATAGCAGTTTTTTGGTGGGTAAAGGGGGCCTTTTGGATAGGCGTTGCCCTTTTACATGAGCCTCTTTGTTTCGGGCTCATCTTTTGTAACTATTGGTGTTTACCACCTTATCTCTATATTTACCTTTTCAAGTTATAGAGGCCATTTCTGAGACGAAGCAACTGAAATGATGCACCTCACTCTGGACATCTTGATCACAGGGGAGAAAGTATCAACATAATCAACTCCCTCAACCTGTGTATAACCACGAGCTACCAAACGAGCTTTATATCGCTCCACTATTCCATCAGACTTGAGCTTAATCTTGTAAACCCATTTGCAAGTGATGGGATGTTTACCTGCAGGCAAATCAACTAATTTCCAAGTATTGTTAACAGTTAAAGCTTATATTTCCTTATTCATTGCATCAACCCATTTCGGATCCTTAGAGGCTTGTTTGAAGGTTCTGGGTTCAATGAGAGGTGGTGAGGGAGAAACATATGTGGAAGCTAAAGAGTAAGCAACACAACATTTGTGTAAAACATCAGGATCCCCCACTGTATTACAGACGTAATCTTTAAGGTGAGATGGGGAAACATGAGGACGAGTGGTTCTTCACAAAGGAGGAGGGTCAATATGATTTGACACATGAGGAACAAATAAAGGATGATCTGATGAATAAGGAGGTGCATCTGCTGGTTCATGTGCTTGAATAATCGTGTGAGACTCAATGTCATTAGCAACCACAGGGAGAGTTGGTGAATTGTCATGTGGCAAGGTCTTGAAGTGAAAAATGGTTTCATGAAAGACAACATCTCGAGAGGAGATAATCTGTCTACTGGGAATGTGCAGAACTTTGTATGCTTTCTTTCCAAGGGGATAACCAAGAAATATGCAAGGATCTGTTCTGGGTTGAAGCTCGTCTTGATGTGGTTTGGGTTTGGTAACAAAGCACAAGCAACCAAAGGTACGCAAGTGACTGTATGAAGGTGGTTTTGAGAATAAGAGCTCAAATGGTGACTTGTGTTTAAGTGAAGATAAAGGTAATCGGTTGAGGATGTAAGTGGTTGTGAGAAGACACTCACTCTAGAAAGAAATAGGTAGATTGGATTGAAATAGTAAGGCTCGAGCAATCTCAAGGAGATGCTTGTGTTTCCTTTCAACAATGCCATTTTGTGATGGGGTATAAACACAACTAGATTGGTGAGTAATGCCTTTGGAAGAGTAGAAAGAAATGGCAGTAGAACCTGAGAATTCAGGAGCATTATCAGACCTTATGTTCTGCACTTTGGTGGTAAATTGAGTCTCAACAAACAACACAAAAGACTTGAGGACAGTAAAAGCATCACTTTTGGATGACAACAGGTGAGTCCATGTAAGTCTAGAATAGTCATCAACGGTGGTTAAAAAATATTTATGCCATTGTAGGTTGGAGAGTGGATCAAATGTGGATCAAATGAAAAGGAGAGGTACTTTTGTGGTCATTTAAAGGAAATAGTTGTCTCTGCTGTCTTGCTTGAGGAAAAACACGACAAAAACCATCAATTTTATTCATAGCACAATTACCAGCAGATGGAATGTATTTCAACATATCAAAAGGTAAATGACCCAATCTACAATGCCATAAAACTATATTGGAATTGACAGAATGTAAAGATGCAGAAATGTTTGAGGAAATGTCAATGGTGGAAGCTGCATTTTGGGAATTACAGTCCAGGATGTAAAGGCCTCTTGAGATTTTACCAACCACTTGTGTTGTCCTCGTTGAAGGGGCCTAAAGGAAACATGAAGTTGGTGTATAAAAACAACATTCATACAAAGGTTTGATGACAAATTGTGTATGGAAATCAAATTAAACTGAAAATCAGGAATATAAAGAACATTGTCCAGTCTAATAGAAGGGGTAACTTGGACAGTGCCTTTATGTTTGATGGGTATTTGGGAGCAATTAGGTATGGTCATATATTGTGGAGTTGACAAAGGAGTGTAGGTACAAAATGATGATTTTTGGGACATATGTGATCGGTTTCCCCACTATCTAGGATCCAAAATGAATTGATATTATGAGTAAGAAGACACAAACTGTTACATACCAACAATGCACTTACAGAAATAGAAGGGGAAGATGATGCTTGAGAAGGACTTGGAGAGTACTGACTAAGCAAGCCCATCAATTGATTGTATTGCTCGGATGTCAGTGCTGGTGGAGAATCGGAGGCAGTAGCAGCAATCTTTTTCTCAGCAAAATGAGGAGGATTAGCCTGCAGCTTGTAACACTTAGCAATCGTGTGACCAGGTATCTTGCAATGGTCACAAAATTCACTAGAAAGTTTGTAACAGCGAGAGATGGAATGACATGTCATCTTGCAATGATCACAGAAAATATTGAGGATGGCCTATGCCTCTACCATTAGGGGAAGAAGAAGAACCAGGAGAAGATGAAGATCCAGGAGTAGGAGATCCACGACCCCTACCTCGGCCAAAAGCAGCAGCATCTGAAGACGACGATGAACCAGTAGAACTTGTAATCTCACACTGCTTCTCGTCTTGGGTGACAATCTTGGAAATCTCATCAATATCAAGAAATGGTCTCATCATCAACACATTTCCTCTAACAGAATTGAAAGAATCGTTAAGCCCCATATGAAATTGCATAGTTTGCTGATTCCCAAGAATTTTGTTCAACACTCCACCAGATCCAGATCCACAATTACAGAGTAGAACCTCAAGAAAAAGGACATATTCATCCCACAAGGTTTTCATTTTAGCAAAGAAAGCAGTGACAGATAAAGAACCTTGAGAAGTGGATGCAAGATCTCGCTGAATCTGATAAATTCGAGCTTGATTCGACTGTGAATAATGTTTGTTGAGAAGAGTCCGGATCTCTTTCGTTTTCGAACAATAGATGACGCTCTCGACAATATCTTTGCCGACTGAATGTAAAAGCCAGGAAATCACCATTCCGTTACACCTTTCCCACTGTGCAACCATCGTCAGAGGCGAATTAGGATGAACCCAGATGCCGGTGATGAGTCCAAGCTTGTTCTTGGCAAGCAAGGATACTTCAACCGAGCGTTTCCAGTGATTATAGTTGCCTTCGCTCAGAAGACGAGTAGAAAGAATGTAATTCGGATGATCAGAGTGGTGCAGATACAACTCGGTTGCTCGGATCGATCGCATTAGACTCCAATTGCTGATTCAGCTGTTGATCCATTGAAGCAGAACAGAAATGGAATAGAAATAGAATTTGAAAAACGAAATTGACTAGCCTGATACCGTGTTATCAGTTGGAATTCAAGAAAACTCCATTGATGGAGCTTGAAACTTGCGGAGAAACAAGGAAGCGAAAGGAGGAGGAAAGGAAGTTGTTATTCTAACTGAATTGTTACTTCTGTACAATAAGAAGAAAGCTATTTATACAACTTAACACTAAAACGAAGCGTTTTGACTAAACAAAACAAAATCTGGTTCAACAAATTGCTTATTAATTGTAACCAAGATCTGTGAGATACCAATATGAGTTTCGAGAAAAAAGCTTGAACATTTAACATAATAAACCCAATATTAATAATTGGTATTTCCCCCCTCATTGTAGCTTCTTGATGGAATGATAAAATTCTATAAGGGTTTGCGTTCAATCTTCTACCCTTTTTAAGTGTAAACAACTGTATGATATCACTACTTGATTACACTTTGGCATTTCAGTTCTGCAATTTCTAATTTCATCTCGATTGATTTTTTTTTTTTTTTGTAATTTTGCCAGAAATGGGCCAAATGGGAGAATTATATATATAATATATCTATATGCTCTTAATTAATCAAAAGTTTGAACTTTGTACATGATTGATTGATGAACTACTGAGGACTAGTTGACATTTGCAACGCTATCCTAATGAGGGAACTTGTTGGTTGTGCAATTGAGTACATGGGCAGCAATAACAAATTACCAGAATAATACTGGTTCTTTATAATACACTCTCTCTTATTGTTTGTCAGAATTTATCAATGGCTTCGGAAACAGTGAATGTGAAAAGGGTTTCAAGAATTGGCGAACACAAGCCCTTCCCAAAATGTACTCTGAGGGAAAACGAGAGGGCATTCTCCAGGATAACGTGATGGCTCTTACTCTCTTTCCGCTGTCTATAGTTAATTGCTATCACTTATCATATCAGTTGGTTTAATTGTCGTCTAATATTTGCAGGATTCGATCAACAACTCTAGAAGCTCCTCCCGTCTCTTTCCCCTGCATCCGTACGTCCGCCACTGTGGACTCCCCTTCCATGGCTGCCTCCTCCTCCCCGTCGACTAGAAGCTCCGACATCGACCTTCTCAAATCCCACCTGACCTGGGGCTCGTCTGGGCGGAATATGGAACGAAGAATGTGAGAGGGGCTGAGGGGGAAAGCAGGGAGCGAGGGAGGTCGGAGCCCGGAGGATACACGAGAGTGGGGTGTTAATTAATATATTGGTAAATTTGGTATTTTGAAAAAAAAAAATTGGACATTTAGCAAAAGGGGAGATTAGAGTGAACATTTAGCAAAAATGTTATATGTGTTGTAATATCGATGGGTGAATGGTTCACCTCCCTTACCTTTCACCTTCTAGCTCCCCACTATGATGACACAAGTTATGTTTGGCCTATATATATGGTCTTGTACTCTCCAAGATGGATACACAAGTAATAGAGAATTCTCCTTTCTCTAGCTCTTCTCTGCTCTATTCTTACCTCTATTATAACACGTTATCAGCACGAGTCTCTACCCAATCCCGATGATTTTTCCAATATCATTGGCCAAATCAAGGTTAAGTTGAAATTATGCCCTCGCAATACCCAAAATCCCAACCTAAACCGATTGCCACCATCGATCTCCCACTTCTCCCGGTAATCCTCTGGCGATCTCCCACTTCTCCCACCATCGATCTGCCTCCGATGATCACCACCCGATTTGCACCCGACTTTGGATCTGGAAGATCGAATCTAACCGATCGCTCAATCCGGCGATCTGCTCCTGACAATCGGCGGCACACAAGGTGCAGTGGCATACGTCATTGGCGTCGGCGTTCCCCGCTGCTTTGGCAATGCCGATGCTGGTCTTGTCCTTTACGAGGGAGATGAACCGCCATGCCGCCGAAGTTCGTTCCCTCGCAGGTCGTCGACGTGTCCGTCCAAGTCACCGGCGGTGAGGTTGCAGCGGCGAGCGTGTTTTATGTATTTACAGATTCGGTCGATTCCAGGGTTGCGGCGCATCCCCCACGGCCCTCACGATCATCTTCTTCCTAGTACCTATATTGATGTTCTTATATGTCACCTATATCGCTTTAATTATATGATGTGCGCAGATATCACAGGGAACTCAGCAATACGATCGACATCGAAGTCCTTTGCTTGAATTCAAGAGACACGCCCGCAAAGGTTTGTTATTTTTGATCTCCAATAGATTGGAATTCACCGATCCTCGTTCTGATGGTGTCGGAACGATGGTGATGGAGGAAGAGTAGTCGTCGAGCTGGCCTGGTGCACGCGTTGCTCGGAATCAAAACGAAAGTTCTGCCGCCGATATCGGCCGTTATCTTCCATATAATTACATAAGGGGAATCCAGGAGCCGGATCATGGAGGTATGGACATAAATAATTTCGATGATTAATTAAGTTGCTTATTGCTTTGGTTAATTAATTGATAATTGGAAATTTAGTACTACCGTGCTTGAATAAGGTGATTTATTTTTGGAACAATTTTGATGTTATAAGGGCACTTGATTCAATTCGGTATAAAATTGATCTTAATTTCACATGCAAGACATTTATTATTTTATGTGTGGACAAATCATCTCCGATGTCGACTAGGTTAGGGTCCGTCTCCGCCGATAATTTTCATCCCCGCAGAGATGATCGAGCCGATAATTTTCATCCCCGTAGTGATGGAATTCTATTTATTATTTATGTTTATTTAATTCATATGTATGTCATTTTATTTTATTTATTTAAACTATATTTGTTTCCCCTCATTTCCCGAAGTAAATGAACGGACTCATTTCCCGAAGTAAATGAACGGACTCATTTCCCAAAGTAAATGAATGGACTCGTTTTTTGAAGTAAATGAACGGACTTATTTTCCGAAGTAAATGAACGGATACATCTCCCGAAGTAGATGAACGAATTTTGAAGTAGATAAACCGCACCCTCGTAGGGATGAATCGGTAAACGTCATCCTTGCAGTGATGATTTGTATAGCCAGAGAAACAAATCAACTCTGATCCTTATTGTTTCTCCATCAGTTTCCCGCAGTAAACGATAAAATTGTATATAAGAATACCACCTTCTGATGTAGGTGATAAAAAAAAAATGTCTCGAAGATCTATGTTAAATTTCCTTATCACCCGAAGTTGACATAAATTTTATTTAAGATTATTGTTGTTCATATTCATGTTTCTTAATAGTAGTATGCTTTACTATTTAGTATTATCTTTTACATAGTTTTATTATTATTATTCCCTTAATGCACCATATTGTGAGTTTCCATCAAAGCATGCATAAGAGCTTGAAGACTCTAATTCATATTCTTATAAACTCTAGAAGAGTATAAGACCTTATTTTAAACATTTGTACTCTTGAAGAAGTACATGGAATATGGGTTATTGCATATTCAAAACTATTTTTATTTGGTTAGTGCAACCAATATAAATAACCACAAAACATGATCCGGTTTATAAGGCCACTTCCTGACAATCCTCTAAGCATGACTCGAAGCATGCCCCTCCTGTAGAAGGTGTAAAAGAGGTAATGGTTAAGCGCGCAACCAATTAATGTTATTGTCGTGGCTTATAACTAGGTCATATTTGTAAGGTTAATTTCTAATGTCCTGAAGAATATTATGAATAATGGTCGATAGTTTCATACTTGCAGTATGACTCCAACAGAAGTTCTGAAAATACCCAGTTAACGGTATCAGATTAAATAAATGGATCACCATGTATATACAAAGTTTAATGGTTAGAATGTTTTACCATTGAAACTTATGATGTCACTAACCAGAAGTTAGTTGATGATAAAATCTTATTCTTTGTGGCATTTGGTCGCTCAAGAAAAACAATGATTTGCAAGATCATTGAAATTCACATGAATACCCACCAAAAGGACTAGAAGATCCTAGGACCGGAAAATCCTCAATAAGGGTGACCATACATATACGGCTTGTTCTCTTGGCAAAATAATAACAAGACCGTCTATAATAAAGAGTAAATGCAAAGTCTCTTATGTCTCTTGACCGAGTTTAATGAGACAACTACGAACATAAAACATAGGCATATGGACCAATGTTATTCCAATATAGATGCCTTAACACATTGGTCATATGAAAAGGTAGAGAATGTTTGAGGAGCACATAGTAGCTCACAACGACCTAGAAGAGTCGTTAGTCAAATGGGCCCACGCAATTTTGCATTTCGAACTTGACATAATAACTTCTCTCAAATTATCTCCAGAAGAGAGTATATGTTCTGAGGCCTCCTCCACTATTAACTAAAAGACCACAAAGAAGTTGAATGATACATGGGGTTTGAGTCCCTAATGATATCAAATACCTCGAGCTTTATAAAGGTGATCAAATGCTCGGTATTTAGGGGGAGAGGAAATGAGACTATATATATTAAGAAAGAGATTGCATGAAAGCAACTTCTCTTTATATCATTTGGGATCCGCGGATAAATAAAAATGAACTAGAAGTTCAACACTTATGTAAACCAAATGATAATTACATGGTTTAGCAAAAAGCCATCAAATGCATTTACTAAGGCCAAGAAAGTGACTGAGTCACATAGATTGCACTAGCTAGCTAGCTCATTTGGAGATTCCAGAAGCAACTCTAAAACCAACAAAAATCAAGTGAGTCTCAAATATGTCAGAAGCAAGTGAGATCACTATGCTCTTAGTGTATAATTCCCCAGAAGTGGAAAAGAGCACATGGAAATATGATGATGATCAATCAAATAATGGATGGCAACATCGAAATGATGTTAAAAGAGATAGAAAGAAGAAATGCATGCAAAGATGAGTTCTTTAAGCATGATGCTATTGGACCTGTAGTTCCAACATCGGAAAGTATAACATTATTGGTTTTAAGTGGGTGTTTATACAAAACCGCAATAAATGAAGTTGTAAGATATAGCAAGATAGATAGCATAAAAGTGTTATAGTGGATGATATGAAAACATATTCACCAGTAGTGGATATAATATTTGGTTGTCAATGGACCGACTCTAACCGTAATTGACGGGCATAATAGTTGTATACTCCAATTGATCATTCATAAAAGAATATAAGTGAAAATGATCGATTAATTTGAAATGTCTGAAGCATCAATATGAAAGCCTTGTCATATGTACACGATTAAGCCAAAGGGTGCTTATAGTGCTTGAAGTATTGTGTAAGTGGTGACATAGTGTATTGAGTCCCGAAGTACTATACACAACGTTGTACTCTTTTCCTTAATCTTGGTTTTTATCCCATAGGGTTTCTCCAAGGTAAGGTTTTTAATGAGGCAACTTATGCACCATCTATACATCAGATCCCCCGTATCAAACGATGAAAAGCACACTAGGTCCTGAAGTACCTTATATTTGTGCATTGAAATCAGCTCATCACCAACGACGAGGAAGTTTATTGCATCGAAGTCGAGTGTGATACATGAAGACATTTTAACTTTCACACATCGATGGCAACTTTCAGACTCGACCATACAACTCATGAAGTCGACATTATCAAGAAGTTTGAAGAGCTGATCAGAATGAGAAAGCTGCTAGAAGAATGTTGTTTTCAGGGGGAGAATATACGCACTGCACTCTTTTTCCCTTCGATCAGGTTTTGTCCCACTAGGTTTTCCTGACGAGGTTTTTAACGAGGCAGTATCTCCAAAGTGTATCAAATGACATTTGTACTCTTTTTCCCTTAGTCCTAGTTTTTGTCCCATTGGGTTTTTCTAGGCGAGGTTTTTTAACGGGACAATTTGTAATGTTAGAGGTGTACATTCAAGGGGGAGTGTTGTAATATCGATGGGTGAATGGTTCACCTCCCTTACCTTTCACCTTCTAGCTCCCCACCATGATGACACAAGTTATGTTTGGCCTATATATATGGTCTTGTACTCTCCAAGATGGATACACAAGTAATAGAGAATTCTCCTTTCTCTGGCTCTTCTCTCCTCTATTCTTACCTCTATTATAACAATATGAAAATAGACATTAAGCAAATTATTTCTATTATTTATATCTATATTATTTTTTGGTGGAAAAATGATTTATATTTAGATTATTATTTTTATTATTTATTGGAATCTGTTTAAATTATTTATAATATTATATTAATGTATTCTTTGTACACGTGACGAGACCTACACTAGTAAATGATGTATGCCTTTATCTCCTCAATCCCACCTCCGGGATAATGGCTCCTTCTATCCCCGATCCATTTTATCCCCCTAAATCCTTCTTCGACATCTCCCTTTGTCTTTGTTAGGAAGAGGAGCCATTTGTAGGGTGCTAAATATCTCTTTTCCAAATTAATTTTTTTTAACCTTCAACTCCTTTTCTCCGTGCACTTTTCATATTTCAAGTGTTTTTTTGGAAGCAATTAAGAAGAAAACAATTGTTTATCCAAGCGTCTTCTTCCTAGAACGTCCTTCCAGACGAGAAGCTCAAGTTTACATCGATCTCTAAACTTCCGTAGGCAGAGATACTATATGCGAGACGAACGATCATGTCTGCAACAACATCAGATTCTCTGAAAATGTGACGAATAGCAATATTAGAAAAATCGCAAATGTCTAGTTTCGTATATGACAATAAAAGCTCGCATTCGAAGTCTCGTATTGTTTAAACCCAGTGAAGAGATCAACAATCACAGCCATAGCTAAAGTACTATGTTCGACAAAAAGCTGTTTTGTGACACAATAGTTTATTAACAAGTGTTATGTAGTTTCGTGAATCTCATGACAGAAGACACAACCCGAATGAATGAAGATATGTGAAGGATTTAGTTGTGCTTTTATGGCAAGGAGATCTTTGGCAATCTTCCATAAAAACATTTTGACCTTAGGTGGAACTTGTAGGTTCCAGATCCACTGACACCCAGCTGCTACTTTTGGAACCGATGTTGTTTTCGATTTCGTCGAGAACCAACCATTTGTACCCGGACCCCAATAAAGACGGTCGGTAAAATTATTGACCAATAAAGCCGAATTTTTAATTTGATCAATCACCAATTGGAAGTATTCCAAACAGGCCTAACCGTAGTCGGTCCACATCCCAATGCCTATTAGGTAACATATATTGACTTACGTTGGTACTGAGCTATAGATTATCCAATGACCCATGCATGATAGTAGTAAGCGGTTTTTCAAGAATCCAGTTGTCGGACTAGAACTTGATCGTGCAACCATCACCAATGCACCATCGAAGTCCTAGTGTAAATAAGTGTTTGATAGACATGAGTTTGACCCATTGCCAAAAGAGTCACTTTTCCTTTGATATGCCAATAGATGAGTATTTTTCTAGTATTTCTCTAAAATCACACGCACCCACACATTGTTCGGTTCAGCTTGTATCTTCCAGAAAAGTTTTATTTGTAACGTTTCATTCATAGTTTTAGCCTCGTGGATTCCTAAACCTCCATTTTGAATCTTAGTACATATTTTATCCCAACTAATCATCGGTGTAAATTTTTCTCCTTTGTTTCAGGAAAATTTTCAATAGACATTAGCTAACTCCAGTAAGATATATAGCTTCTAGAAGCATAAAGGATTGCATGAGGAAGAGCGGTTGAGCACTAAGATTCACCTTAATTAGAACTCACCATTCTTCAGTAGACAAACTGGCAGCTTTCTGTTGTTGCCGGAGGATGATCAAGTATGAAAATATAAATAAATATAAAAGCAAACTGACTCCATGTCTCAGCAAATAAATACAAGACTTCCTCCCGTTGTAGTAGAAGGCAGTCAGGATCGATCCACGAGGAAGCATGTCAGCGCCCACCTTTTCAGGTCCAAAACTCAGCACGAAATCGACCAGAAGAGCGCTTGATATCGACCTTACCACTCGATATCGACAACACTGTCGACAGAAACTGTAAAACGCAGAAACAACCAGAAACAGAGAGGAAAATCAAACTGGTCGATATCGACCTATGTACTCGATATCGACCTATGTACTCGATATCGACCTAAAATCTCGACCAACAGTTGCTCGGAATCGACTTAAAACTGAAATTTAAAACTCAAAACTTTTCGCAAGACAGAACTTAAAACTGATGAGATAAATCAATAAACTAAAAACTTCCAAGATCAGGGTTTCAACACCACAACGATAACCATGCAAAATAACACATAAAGGCATAAAAGATCACACTTTTCATCAAATAACTTTCGTTATTAACAAATAGAAAGATAGAGGCTTTCGCATAAACCCTAATTGTTACTAACCCTTTTTCACATAATTAATCCAAGTTGCATTAAGATCACTTTCATTTCAATAACACAAACAAGGATCACCTTCAACTTTCGCAAAAGAATCATGCTCGCAGGGATAGAAGACGAATTGCATCAAAAGATTGTACCTTTACCGCAACACCTTACATGGCTACCGTCGGGCTCACCTCGACCCTAGAAGTTAGGTGACTACTCGCTCTTCATCATCAAGAAAGACATCAATAATAAAAGGGAACTAAATTGCATTAATAAAATAAAAGAAAGTTTACAACCAATTGAAGCCAAAGCCAACTCTCAACTCTTCACCTTCTCTCGCCACAAGCTCTCTCTCTCTCTCTCTCTCTCTCTCTCTCTCTCTCTCTCTCTCTATGTAACTAGAATTGAATTGGAATAACATACCTAAAACTCAGCCCCTAATGCTTTATATATAGGCTTCATTCCCTAGCTAATCTAGGAAAAAAATATAAAGTCCTCCATCTTTTTATCATGCAACATGTAAAAAACAACATCAAATTTAGCTCCTTTCATGGTTTTCAATAAAAATATGCACTTCATTGTGACTTCCCTTTACTAGGCAATTTCATGCTATATCTTTAATGAATCCAATTTTGCATCGTCGAGTTCAATTTAAAATAATTGAGAAAATAGTTCCATCTACAAATATCCACTTTAGTTCGGTTGATTGATCATCGATTCTTCTTCAAGTTATCTTTTCATCCTATTATTGTTCTTGTCATGATCTTGTGTAAATTACTAGTCCTAGTAGTCCTTACTAATTAGATAACCCTAACACGGTCAAGATTTAAACTAATAGTAGCATTAAGATTAAGGATTAACCAGGATACATGCAACACCGGCCCAAGCTACGAGTCAGCATTTAACATATAATTGATTCTCTACACATCAATTTAGTCCTATGAGTCCTAAAAAGGCATGATTTCTACTATGGATTAAGGTTCGCTACGAGGAATCTACAAAATCCTAGAAATAATCTCAATAATATTCGCAAAAGAATCAATACGAATAGAACAAGAATAGAAATCTCACAACTATCTCAAACCAAAGCTTCAATCCATAGACGAAACGGAAGAGTTTAGCACTCCATGGCCATGGAGGCTCCCCTCTAGGGTTGTCTTAATTAATAATCCCCAAGTGCATAAAGTAAGGAATTCCTCTTTAAAAAAAACCCTAAAACGTCCTTAAAAAACCTCAAAAGAGTCGGCCAAATAATAATTCTAAAAACCTAATTAAAGAGATAAAAAAATCCATTCAGCAAATTCGGCGTTTCTGCAGAAGCCGCGGGGCGACCGGGCGATCAGCGAAATCCTTCGTCAGAGCTTCGGGTCGTAGGGCGGTTTGCTTGGCCGCGAGGCGGCTTTTACTGTTCACAACGATTTTTCCTCTTCGAATTTGGTCTCGATGTCAACACGAAAGTTGTAGATCTCGGAAAGAGCTTTCCACCGCATGCTTATAAGAATAGAACAAGAATAGAAATCTCACAACTTTCTCAAACCAAATCTTCAATCCATAGACGAAACGGAAGAGTTTAGCACTACATGGCCATGGAGGCTCCCCTCTAGGGTTGTCTTAATTGATAATCTCCAAGTGCATAAAGTAAGGAATTCCTCCTTAAAACAAACCCTAAAACGTCCTTAAAAAATCTCAAAAGAGTCGGCCAAATAATAATTCTAAAAACCTAATTAAAGAGATAAAAAGTCAATTTAGCAGATTCGGCGTTTCTGCAGAAGCCGGGGGCAGCCAACCCAGGCCGCGGGGCGGCCAGGCGATCAGCGAAATCCTTCGTCAGAACTTCGGGCCGCGGGGCGGCTTTTACTGTTCACATCGATTTTTCCTCTTCGAATTTGATCTCGATGTCAATACGAAAGTTGTGGATCTCGAAAAGAGCTTTCGAACACATCCTTATAATAGTCAATCAAACCACCGAGGCCTCCAGAAAGTGCGAAACAAGTTCAGCATGTCCGGCGACAACTTCTACGGACATGTTCTTCACTTAGGCTCTCTAACTTCGATTCCGCTCCCGGGCTCGTCACTTTTTCCCCTCCTCTTCACTGTTCCTTCATCCATGAGCTTCCTCATCCCTCGTCGGATCCACATATACCTGAAATAATCCATAAAAGCGTGTAGATTCCGAATCTACCAACAAAACAAGTATAAATGCAATTCTAGCCTAAACCATGCATTATATACATCTAAATCATGATAAATGCATCCTAATATGCCTATCTAAATGTATGCTATCACCTTACATGGCTACCGTCGGGCTCACCCCGACCCTAGAAGTTGGGTGAATACTCGCTCTTCATCATCAAAAAAGACATCAATAATTAAAGGGAACTAAATTTCATTAATAAAATAAAAGAAAGTTTACAACCAATCAAAGCCAAAGCCAACTCTCAACTCTTCACCTTCTCTCGCTACAAGCTCTCTTTCTCTCTCTCTCACCCTCTATTTAACTAATCGTAACTAGAATTGAATTGGAATAAGATACCTAAAACTCAGGCCCTAAGGCTTTATTTATAGGCTTCATTCCCTAGCTAATCTAGGAAAGAAGTATCTATTTATATCTAAACTTCTATCTAAAACATTAAAGATTAAACTTTGGAAATAAAAGAAATAAATCCATAAAGGAAACTATATCTAAAGTTGATAGATTTCTCTTGGACTTGATAAATATTCTCTTAAATTGATAGAATATCTCTTGCTTCATGTGGAAGAAAGCCAGCTCAACACTCATACTCGAACTGCTCAAAATCGACTTCTGGGGACTGGTCGATATCGACCAAAAGTGGTCGATATCGAGCACTTTTCTCAGATTCTTTTTCTGTCACTCGATTTCGGCTCCCAGTAGGAATTTCGACCGGGTTTTGGTCGATATCGACCAGTATGGTCAAAATCGACCTCTTTTGTGTTTCTTTACTCGATCCTGGGCTTCTGGTGGAAAATCGACCAGCTTCCTCGATATCGACCAAAAGTGGTCGATATCGACCAGATTGTGTCGAGTCGATCTTTTCTCGTTCTTTGGTCGATTTGTCCTGGTTCCGCTACTCTTCGACCTTGGACTTTCTGTAGTTGACTTCGAGCTTCTCCTCCTTTCTCTAAATTGCTGTAAAATGCCTCGATTTCTGCGAAATAAAACAGAAACTAGTGTAGACTCCATAATTTGGCAAATAAACATAAACCACATAGAATTTGTATTATTCTAGCCCAAATGTATGAAATGCATGCAAAAATTGATATAAAAGTAAGTGTAAAATATGGAAAATTAGGCTCACAACACTTTCAACTTGATAAGTTGATGTTTAGTTTTGAGAATCACATCCTCAAAGGTTGATTTGTTTACTTTACAATTTATGATCATGCATCCTAGATATTTATCCAAGTTATTTGTTTAAGGATTACCTAAAACGGCCGTTATGGACCTTATTGTGATAGTTTTAGTGTTTCTAGAAACTTGGAAACTTGATTTGTGTAGATTTATTTTCTGCCCAAAAATAGTACAAAATCTTTGAAATGTATTTGATATGTTTTGGCATGCCAAAGGGGTTGCCTTGGAGAAAATAATAATATCATATAAGAAACTAAAACTGACATCCATTGATTTATCCGCTTCTTTATGAAGATTTCTACCCAAGACTTTTGTTGCCAAAATAAAAAGGGAAACAAAGGATCCCCTGGCGTAAACCCCTTGTAGGAAAGAATGGTTGTGTGGATTCGTCATTTAGGAGCAGTGAATAGGAATCAATCGTAAAACACTCTTCTATCCAACCGATATACTGATCAACAAATCCAAATTTCTTAAGAACTTTTAATAAAAAAATCCATTCAATACGATCATAAGCTTTTTCCATATCTAGTTTGATAGCCACATAACCCATTTAAAAAACTTAACATATATGATATTAGTGTCTATGAGTAGATTAAAAAATTAATGTTTTTAATAATATCGAAAATAAATTTTTTTTTTTATAAAGATAAAAAATAGCCGAAAATATTTACAAGTATAAATGAAATACCACAATTTGCACCAACTATATGGGTCGGGGGTGGGGGGAGGGCATTAATTCTCCTCCAATGGATGGCTGCTACATCACCAATTTTTGTTGACCAAAGCTTTTGAATGAGTTTCTACAACTCTTTGGAGATTTTGTAAATAAGAGGTTGTTAACATCACTTTTAAGCCCCAACTTCTCTCTCCCCCTTATTTATTATTTTTTTGACCTAATCGCCAAGCGACTCGATGGCTGCCTAGGCGGATTTAGAACATTCTTAATTATTTTCTTATATTTTAACATATAACATATGTCAGTAATTCAAATAATGTAATAATAATCCATGATATCACTAATAAACCTAAATTTACGGTGCTTAACTAACACTAAAGTAAAGAAAAACAAAAGTATGTGTCTAACCGACGACTCTAAACCTCCCAAAATCCAAAACTATAGGTTTGACCTAAAAGCAAATTGCAAATACGTCCCGATTTGGGTGATAAAAAAACATAATTCGACTACTATTCACCTGCCTATACACTAAAACCGAATAATCGTCGGGCTAGACGGACATAGGCGGTGCCTAGGTAGATTTTTGCCTTGGCTTAAAAATTCCTAGGTGCCCTCCGGTAGGGGTGTGCAGAAAAACCCGATACGACAGACGCGACTCGAAAACACAATACGGAAAAACACGAAATCTAAAAGACACGACACAAAAATGACACGAACCGAGAAAACACAGTTGTAAACGGTTCGTAATTGGATCTGGGAAATCGCCTTGTCGGCTACTCGACACGAACCGATTAATTTTTTTAAATTTTTTTTTAGGTAAGGTATTATACTATTAGTAGAGATAGAATCCCCTAAGTATCAATAAACACTGCTAGCTCAGTTGGTTGAATGGAAGTGCGTGACCTGGGCGAATGCAAACAACCTCGGTTTGAATCCTCTCGCATCCACTTTTTTCCTCTTTGTCATGATGTAGTTGTACGTTGTTCAAGCCAGTGACAGTCGATCGAAAAAGTGAAGAACCCAGTGAGTATCGACTGACCCTAACCTAACTCTCTCAAATCTCAATCCAAAATTAGATCCGAAGGTGAAATCGTTGTTCGTTCAAGGGTCTCGACATTCCAAATAAGATCTGAAATCGAGTTTTGCCCTTCCTCTCGGTCTCAGACTCTGAGCTGATAGCTCTCGCCTCTCAAAACCATGATAAGTAAGAGATTTTTCGAATCGATTTGCTTTATTTTTGCTCTTTCTTAAGCCTTTGCTGCATATTTGTGGCGGTTAATGATTACAACCTTAAGTGTTGCATTTGTGTTGTCTGCGTATTTGTGTTGCTGCATTTTTCGAATGGATTTATATTTGTTGTAAGTCGTTTCTGTTCATCATACATAGTTTTTTTTTTTGCAAAAAAAAATGCACACACATTAGCAGGAGGCAGCAGCACATGGACAAGGAGAAGAAGAAAAAAAAACAGTTGGTTCGTGTCGGGTCCCCGAGTATCCGACACAGAACCGAATAGCTTAACCGTGTCGGGTACCTGGGTTAAGATGGTTCATATATGGTTCGGGCATTTTGTACTAAACGGTTTGGGTACCCGACATGATTATCCGGTTCGTGTCGGGTACTCGAATATGCACACCCCTACTACGATGCTAGGAGCAATTTTTAGAACATCGGGCACAAGGAAAGAGCTTGAACAAACAAGAACAGGGCGACACGGCGACATTATACACTCTGTACATTGCAGAAGTAGTCACAATTTATCACTAAAAGAACTCAAAAAAGAGATATACACCCCCTAGTATTCAAGCTTTAACCCACGCTGATCATGCTATCTCCGCTGAAGAAGCATGGTGTGGTATAAAACGACGACTGCCTTGAGAGATTACTCTCATCTGATGGCAATGGCAGCGATAGATTGAGAGACAAAGGCGATGAATCAGTCGTCGCGTTCTTGTTCAGATCAAGATCCGTAACAGCAGATTTATCGGTGGTTGATGCAGGGATGAGAGGAAGAGGCGTCATGAGAACCATTTGGTGGTCATTAATGTTGGTGGTGGTGCTGCTCCAGGACAAGTAGTCTTGTACTACAGGCACCTTCTCTGACATAATCTGGTCAGCTTGGGCTGGTAAAGCCGCTGCAGTAGCGGGAACTGGATGCATTGGCATGACTGAGAATTTAACGATGGGGATCTTGGAAGTTCCTGATTGAGAGCTACTATCATTTTTACTGGCATGTTGATCTTCAGCTGGGATTGCAGACACCTAAAATCACACACAAATATCAGATGTACGTCACACTTGTAAAACACTTTGACAAATTTTGGGGAAAGAGAATGGAATGGATGAACTCAGTTTGTGTGTTTCGAATAAAAGATTTGGAAACCCATTCTATTGCATTGACCCAAACGACTCCTAAATGTTGCAGCTATAATATAACTTGTGACTGATCTCCGTATTGGAAACGAGTTTCTCATCAAATTATGCTCACACTAGCTAACTTTAGATTGGTTTTCATACCGGAAACATCAAATTAAGCTCAAAGTCAATGTCAATGTCAATCACATCAGTTTGCAGAGATCCAAATCATGTAGAAATTGTAGAAACAAAATGTAAATATGTAATCACTGAAATTGAAATGATCAGAAAATCAGAATGAAACTGCTCCAATCGCCGGGGGGTTATGTTTGGAATAACCTGCTCCAATCAGCGGTAACAGAGGACAGAAAATAAATTTAAAAAAAAAAAACACATTTAGGATGGTTAGAGTATCCCAACAGATTTAGTAAAAAATCTCTAAAATAGAGAAGAAAATTACAAAATCTCTATAAGTTTTATCCTACAACTCCAACGGTTACTCTATTTTACAGATTTTACATTTATTATTCTGATCATTCATTGGTTCAATTTGAATTAGAGAAACACTTTTTATTCTTTTTCTTTTCCTTTTTTGTGATGTATGTGTGATGGGGTTTTTGGAGATAGTAAACATTTAATTTTAGAGATTTTTTCAAATGCTACAAATATAGAGATTTTTTCAACCTCTCTTATCTATTCTCTATTTTAGAGAAAGAAACAGAGGAGCTAACAACATGAAAAAAACTCCAATATTTTACTAAATTCTCTGTAATAGAGATGCTGTTGGAGATGCTCTTATGTTTGGAATAACCTGATTCATGTCAGGAGAGAATTGAATTATTACCGTTTCGGTGGTGATGGCGAAGAGATTAGATCTGCGGCGCCGACGGTTGAGATTGCTTCGCCGGATAAAGTACTTCTGCGCATGGCTAACCACCTGAGTCGGAGTCCGAGTCTTGACCAAATTTCTCGAGATTCCTCTCCAATCGTCTTTCCGGACTTTCTGCAACCCGATCAAGAACAGTTTGTGCTCCTCCTCCGTCCACGGAACACCTATCAAAACCAACAGCCGAATAGTACGAACCAAACAAAAGTGATCAGATTTTCTCATGATCAATCCAAAATCTTTCCCGTGCGAAATAAATTACCAGTTGATCAAACAAATAATTCAACCTACCTCGCTTGCGGTCACGGCTGGCTGCGTTGGCGAGGGGAGACGAAGATCGGTGGCGGACGGCGCCGGCGTCGTCGGCGGAGGTATAGCCGGCCGCGACGTCCCTATCGCCGGCGGATTCTGCGAGGAGAGGATCCTGAGGATGAAAGTATTGGGAGAGATTGTTGAGGGAGACGCTCTTCCTCATTGAGTCGACAACGAGGCGAACTCCGAACAGCACGATCTCTCCTGTGGCAGTTGATCTTTCGCCGGCGGCAGTTGACATCTTAAAGGTATCGCCGGAGACGGCGGTGGGACGGAGGAGAGAGTGTGGACGAGTTTGTGGGAAAAGAGGGATGAATTGAAATGGTTCACCGTCAACTAGGAGGCGAGGCGTTCATACGAAGGCATCCCTGTAATTTTTTTTTTTGAACGGGGAAGAATTCGAATCAATAGACTTTTTTTTTAATAGGTTAAAAATTCTGTTAGAAAAATCATAACCGATAGCATCTCGTCGGATGAGATCAATAAGATAATGAAACTCAAGTGCAGCCCCATTAATCAGACGACCAAGGTGTGCAACCTCTTGTCAGTCATCTTGGTCGTCTGGTTGTTACCGGACGACCAAGATCTGAATGAATCTGCCTTTTAATATCCCCATTAGTAATTCAATTTCCCAAGAACATCGACCGCTAGATTTTAAATGATGAATAATGATAAGGGAGTCTCCCTCTATCACTATCTTATCTTGCCCGATATATCTTGCATAGGTGATACCTTCTCCAAGAGCTATCGTCTTAGATAAAAGAGGCGACAAGTGACCTAGCTGCTTGGCGCCCACTTTGATAACCTTTCCATCCCAATCTCTAATTACAAAATCTGCAGTGGCTTGTCCTTAGCAGTTTACTGCTCCATCAAAGTTTATCTTTAGGAATCTATAATATGGATTGCGCCATTTTACAATTTTCCTACTTAATTTACGTTTCTGGTTCAATCTCAAGTTCGTAGCTGACGATGCCATAGAAAATAGGCCTATTGAATAATACAAGTATGACGTCATAAATGGGCCATCAAACGCAAAAAGACATCTGGTCCCACTACAAGGTCTATCACGAAGTAAAGTACTCAGCCAAACCCCGGCCAAACCCTCATCGCGACCCGAATCTTAATGTTAACCCGCGTAAGAAACCAGAGTGAGTCCTCCAAAGAACCTCGTGGCTCTCAAGCTCAGACACCTCGTATCTCATGGCATCACGTGTATAACCTATATCCCTAAGCGCGAGGGCATGCCTTAAACGTGTCCTATGTAAAACCACGAGGTCGCCAGCCAGCTACTCGCTTGGTTTCCCTATAAATACCCCCCTCCGACCTCAAAGGTGGGGATCCGATTTTCAAGATAAGAAAGGCAGAAGAGCTCTGATCGTCTCCCAGACCTAAAATCCCTAGAGCTGAGTTCTCTATATATGTGATCGGAGAAGAACGTTCTTGGAATAAGAACATCACCTGACCCACACCCGAGTCCGTGACAGAACAACTCAAATCCTCGCGAGCCGAACATAACACCCCCATCACTTGGACCAATAAACATATAATCTAATCATAACCCCTCTCGGTTAAGGCTTGCAGGTATTTCTAGTCATTTTGTCGTTATAATGAGGTAATAAGTATAGGTGAAATTCCACGAGCGCTTCATTGGCGCCGTCTGTGGGAATAAATTTAGCAATCGTGTGTGTTTTAAACACGGATGTACATGCAAGTAAGCCTCCAAGGAGAATAAGTTTAGCAATCGCGTGTGTTTTAAACACTGATGTGCATGCAAGTAAGCCTCCAAGGAGAATAAATTTAGCAATCGCGTGTGTTTTAAACACGGATGTGCATGCAAATAAGCCTCCAAGGAGAATAAATTTAACAATCGCGTGTGTTTTAAACACGGATGTGCATTTAAGTAAGCCTCCGAGGAGAATAAATTTAGCAATCGCGTGTGTTTTAAACACGGATCTGCATGCAAGTAAGCCTTCAAGGAGAATAAATTTAGCAATCGTGTGTGTTTTAAACACGGATGTGCATGCAAGTAAGCCTCCAATGAGAATAAATTTAGCAATCGCGTGTGTTTTACACATGGATGTGCATGCAGGTAAGCCTCCGAGGAGAATAAATTTAGCAATCACGTGTGTTTCGAACACGGATGTGCAAGTAAGCCTCCAAGGAGAATAAATTTAGCAATCACGTATTTTTCGAACACAGATGTGCAAGTAAGTCCCCAAGGAGAATAAATTTAGCAATCGCGTGTTTTTCGAACACGGATGTGCAAATAAGCCTCCAAGGAGAATAAATTTAGCAATCTCGTGTTTTTTAAACACGGATATGCAAGTAAGCCTCTAAGGAGAGTAAATTCAGCAACGTTTACGTTCTTATACTTGGATATGGAAACAAGCTTCAGTATTATCTAAAAATCAATAAAATTGATCTCTCTTCTTCTACTCTTTCGTGTTTTCGTTTTGTTTTGATTCTCGGCCGACACAATCAAACGGTCATTAAGAATATGATGCACTGGAATAAGCCATACAACCCGTATCGATCTAAGCTATTTGCGAAATTGATAAAACTAGCTATACAAACGATTAAAGGTTCGTACGACAAACAAAGGAATAGGAAGCAAAGGAATCATAAAACAACAACAACACGAATTTCGCAATAATCTCGTAGGATTACTCACTAGCCTCAAGAACTATTATGGTAAAACGATTACTCCCCTCATATTTAAAAATAATAAGGGATCCCCCAACACGCAAGCCATTGTCCACGACAAAAGCACGCCAACCCTCAGTAAGGATGTAATGGTTTTGGCTATCTTGGAACACCCTCACTCAAAATTCTCGCCCAGTAGGAGAAATCAGGAACACATGGGTCAATCCCTCGCGGGCGTATTGAGCATCGAAAGACTCGGGCAAAAGCTGCAAATAATCAAAATAAATATTAACCAAGAAAAGCAAAAATTGCCAAAGAAGGGTCAGAACGAATACCATATATTCCAATTTCTCTTCGGAGTCAATAGAACGAACAAAGTCACGACGACGAGGATTGGGGAAAGTCATAACTCTTCAAAATTCAAAATATCAAAACAAAGCACAAGGATAGCTGCCAAAGCTCTATCCAAACTTCTGATATTTATCAGCAAAGCAAGCAGCATATCGTGTTGTCACATCATAAATAAGAGTCTACCCCCGTCCAAAACAATTTTTCCAGAAACAAACGCATGCCAGACAAGTGGCAGGATCTCAGAGCGTCTCTCTGTAAATTAGAGACACAGTAACACATCAGGAAAGGTCGCATCAGCACCAGGAAAGGACAAAAACGCAAAGAACGAAAGCATATCTTTTTAACTGCTCAAATAATAATTTCATTACATAAAAACTTCGCGATTACAATTAACAAAACACATTATTAGGTCTAACAAAAGTACAACATCAAGGCACTTATCCAATGATACCACCATTACAAAATGATAAAGCTCTACTCATCCTAAAAAACAAGGGTCTTGAAGCGATGCCCTCTCACATACTGAACGAGCACCATCGACGCACCAACCCGAACACCATTATTGGTTGCGAATCTTCCCCAACCTTCAGACAACCACCAACGATTTGCGCAATCTTTGGAAACTTCAACACGAAAGTTTTCACTAGTGACAGAGACCAAACAAACATGATCAGACACGACATGACCATACATCCTTTCGAAAGCACAAGGGAGAGGCTGCAAACGAAAAAAAAAAATAGAGAGAGCAAGCATTTCATCATGGAAATTCAAACCCAAACAAGTACAGAACACAGCAAATATAAACAAACTTATCAAACAATGCATCCTTGCCTCTACATCAACACAACGGTAAAAATCACGCATCTCGGAGTTGGGAAGTGCCATCTCCGCACTGGAGCAATAGTAATGGGCAGTATATGGATAACCAGATCACCAAGCACATAACCCCTTTTTATATGCAGAACGAGAATGGGCAAATCTCAAGGTACAACGAAAGCATTCATGGCGTGCATTGAATCAAAAAGAGAGTTTGAAATAAGGTTTTCCCGAGAAACACTACATGAATAACACATGGCAAAGAATCCTCTCAGAACCCGGCCAAATACACTGGAACATTTCAAATCCAGAAACAGTAATTTATTACAAAAATATTTTTTTTCAAATCGGTCGATACCACTATAAATGAATTTCTTCCCTACAGCATGAAAGGCACAACCTTTTCATAAAAAATCTTTCCAAAAAGAGACATGGCAGCGAATACCAGCGATCAAAATCCAAACAATCCTTTTGTTTTTTATATTTATTTAATAGGGGACGAGCAATACATACGCATGATGTTGCCTTATGAATTCGGTCAACATTTCCAACCCCATGTACCCGAGAAAATCTTTTTGTCCACTCGCGTCGTCAAAGATTTCCCTGTCCACATCGTAGGGGGCAGTTACGGATCTCACTCGGTGGCACGCGGATGGAGAGACTTTGTTGAATCACACGGACTCGAGTTGGAAACATCTATAGTGTTCACCCACCTGGGAGAAGCAAGGTTTGGAGTCCATTTTTTCGACAAGGAAGGCTACTACATCGAGGACGAACTCTACGATGACGACTACAATGGCCCGACGTCAAATGTTTTCCACTAGATCCCAGGAACGGTTCGGTGAGCAATGTTCTTCCTGTTAAAATTTTCAATGAAACTCGGACTATCAACAAAGACTCGTTTCCTTGGATTCATATTATCGTTACTCTTTGTCTAAAAATTCGAGCAATAAATCCATGCGCCCAAAGACGCTGGAGATTAATAAAACAACAACTCTCCATCACGAGCGTTACGACTGGAGATTACTTGGTTTTTAATTTAATCTCCCCAGCGTTCAAGGACGCTGGAGATGGACGACTCTCCATCACAAGCGTTTCGCTGGAGATTGCTGGGTTTTTAATTTAATCTCCCCAGTGACCAAGGACGCTGGAGATGGACGTCTCTCCATCGCGAGCGTTACGCTGGAGATTACTTGGTCTTTAGTTTAACCTCCCTAGCGCCCAAGACCGCTGGAGATTATTTAAGAGCGTCCCTCCATGCTCTTAAGCTCTTTCCCTTTCGAACTCCTATTCGCAGGAGGAGATGGATCCACGGGGAACGTTCTGCTGACCACCACCCGGTCGCGGGGTGGTGGTCGGCAGAACTAAAACAAGTCAAGACAAAAGAAAATCGTGATCAAAATACCAAAGGACTTAAAAATTCCTAGACACCGACCCGACCGATGTGGGAGACTAAGCCCGGTCATCTCCAGACGAACCGGAGTCACAACTTTCCTATAACCTCGTACCGACGCAACCCCTTCCCCGAACGCCGCTCTCCATCCCTCCGCCGCGACATTCTTATCTTTAGGCGCGACATACTTGCTGGGTTTAGTCACAAAGTTTATAATAGTCTTGGTTGAATCGCGAACGAGGAACCATTTCCTTCTCCATCCCGGACTGCTGGACAACCTCTCAACAATCTTTCCAGCCAAAGAAGCGGACACCAGTCCCTCACTTCGCCTCAAAGAAAGAACAGAGAAGAGGTGGTCCAGAGACGGCGTTTGCTTGATGGTAGCACAACGCATGATGTATACCGCAAGGTACATCCATACGTTAAAGGCAAGCTGGGCCGGACATTGGTTTATGCATGCCAAAAAATCTAAATAAAGTGGGGGGAGAGGGAGGTGGAACCCCTGGAGCAAACTGCCCAGGTGAACGACAACGTGGTCCTTATATTCATTCAAACATCCCCCATTCTCGGTAGCCAGGCCTATCTCTATCCAAACCGGCCATGGGTAAAGTTTCGCCACCTCCTCCAGGTGTTTGACGTTTAGAATCGACTCCTCACCCAGCGTCTTTGTTACAGTAGGAGCTACGCGTTCCATGAATATTGTTGGGAGGGAAGGAGGTGCCACGGGAGCATAACTTTCACAGAAGCTACAGTTATCTGCCTTTTTCCGGTTGTAAGGAGGCAAGGCGAAGTCACCCGGAACCACTCGGATAGGTTTTTTAGCCTCCTTGGGTACGCGAGATGACTCGCCCTTTCCCAAATCGTTTATAGACTCCGAGGTATTGCATTACTCAGGGTTGTCTCTCTTTAGAGGACGCTTGATGGTTCCTGCCATCTTCCGTTTCTTCGCATTTGGACCAGCCCCAGGGTTCGCTCTTTTTCTTTTTCCTTCGCGAGGTTTTTGACTCGGTTGGGGAGGAGCTGGACTCGCTATAGAGTCTGAGTCGACATCTGCCAGGGATCTGGTTCGCGAAGAACTAACCTCTTCATGTTCATAGCCGACACTACGGTTCTAGCTATCACTCTCTTGAGACATCTTAGTTCTAAAAACAAGAAGAAAACCCCCTGGAAAAGACGCAGCAAAAGGAAAAATCAGCAAGGGGGAAACTACCTTTTCAACATCGCGATTAAGTAAATTTGGCGCCAAAAAACCCTTTTAGGGGCCCAAGTTGGCGCCTCATGCGCCCCCCGAAAAGACGTTGAAAAGACATCTTCCCCCTCGCAGGATGACGGTTAAAAGACGCCTTTTTGTCTCCTCCATAAAAGCTTCTCGTTTCTCGAGAAATCATCTCTAAGAAAGGCAAAAAGGGAAGACGAAAGGTTTCTTCCGCCCCTTATCGTCGGAGATTTTCCACAAAACCCGAAAAGACCGCCGGAGGTTTTCCGAAGAACTCAAAAGTAACACTATCCTATCCCAGCGCCACCCCGCTATTACTAGGTATCCATTTACCACTCCATAAAAATCAGTTATGACTAAGGGAACGAAGGAGAAAGTAGGGGATGAAACAATAGAGCAGCGGAGGAGGCAGGGGATGAGGCACCAGGGCGTACCCCGGTCCCCACCCCATAACTGCTGTATACCTCACCAAAAAGGGGGTAATTCCACCACTAGGTTTGACATTCCGGTTGCCCTAAAAATATCCAAAGGCAAACACAAACCTAGAAATTAAAAGTGGCTAGAGAAAGATCGGAGAAAACTCACTTGAGAAATGTAAAAAATAAGCGCCGATAAACTTAGAACACTGGGAATGGACCACCACCTAACTCCGATCTCGTTTCTTCGAAGAGCACAGGAAACCATTGAACTTTCTCTCTCTTTTTCTTCTTCTCTTTGAGTGTTCAGAGACGTGGAATAAGGAGGAGTGAGGGAAAAACCCCCACTTATAGGTCTCTGTGGGACCACTCCGTCCAGTGGGCCAGAAAACACGTTGGGCCCAATCAAGGCCCATCCAATGAACTGGTTTTTGGCGGGAAGAATCGTATTTGTCGAAACCCAATCGTGAACGGTGTATCGCTCGCGATCCGGTTACGAGGAGATATGACGATGCCATATAAAATAGGCCTATTAAATAATACAAGTATGACGTTATAAATGGGCCATCAAACGCAAAAAGACATCTTGTCCCACTACAAGGTCTATCGCGAAGTAAAGTACTCAGCCAAACCCGGGCCAAACCCTCCTCGCGACCCGAATCTTAATTTTAACCCGCGTAAGAAATCAGAGTGGGTCCTACAAAGAACCTCGTAGCTCTCAGGAACCCTAGCAAGTAGCTCGCTGGCTTAGGCACCTCGTATCTCATGGCACCACGTGTATAACCTATATCCCTAAGCGCGAGGGCATGCCTTACACGTGTCCTATGTAAAACCAAGAGGTCGCCAGCCAGCTACTCGCTTGGTTTCCCTACAAATACCCCCCTCCGACCTCAAAGGTGGGGATCCGATTTTCAAGATAAGAAAGGCAGAAGAGCTTTGATCGTCTCCGGACCTAAAATCCCTGGAGCTGAGTTCTCTAGATCTGTGATCGGAGAAGAACGTTCTTGGAATAAGAACATCACCTGACTCACACCCGAGTCCACGACAGAACAACTCAAATCCTCGCGAGCCGAACATAACACCCCCATCACTTGGGCCAATAAACATATAATCTAATCATAACCCCTCTCGGTTAAGGCTTGCAGGTATTTCTAGTCATTTTGTCGTCATAATGAGGTAATAAGTATAGGTGAAATTCCACGAGCGCTTCAGTAGCCTCATTTCCTTCCTCCATATCTTCCAACGACGCCTTTTTCCATTAATTTCTGACTTGATTTAGGAATACCTTGATTTCTATATTTGGGAGCTTTTTTATATTACCGAACGAAATTTGGTTCCTATAAAACCATGTAGTCCACCATTTAATTGTCATTTCCTTTTTATCCTCCTTATTTAAATGGGTGCCCAATTTATCTAAGATTGTCTTCCCGATGGACCCGAATTCTATGAATTAGTGCTGAAATTTTTGGGGAGTTTAGAGTGAAATTTTTAACAAAAGGCACTCCACAAATAAATGAATTTCGTCCTCCACCGAATTATTGCAAAACACACAGTGATTCGGAATCGGTGAACCTCGCTTATTTAATCTATCTTTCGTTGTTAGTCCATTCTGAGCAATTTTCCATAATTTTTTTTATTTATTTTTGGGATTGTATCCACCTTCCAAATCCAGTTACAAGGATCGTCGTTGAACGAGTCTTGATTAGAGATAAATTCGATTGCACTAGAAGTCGAGAACCATCCTTGTTTATCCGGCCACCAATATAGCCTATGCGGGATAGAGCTGATGGGAAGAGGCGTATCCATAATCTTTTGAACCGAGTTTTGGTCGAGGACTTCTGTTAGCTTATCTTTGGACCAACTTGCATTACTAATAAATTCACTTACCTTAATTTTCAGATTCATGTTATGGGGGGCAGCAACCTACTAAATCAGTGGCGTATGGGATACTCATCTATCTGTCCAGAATTCAACCGTTTCTCCGTTACCAATGGACCAAACAAGCCCTTCCTTAAACTTCTGTATAAGGGAGGAAGCATTTCTCATTGCCACGAGGAATAGAGTTTCTTGAAAACTCTATGGGATAAGCTTAATCGTAGTAAGTTTTTTTATTCATTTATGAACTTATATACTGTAAAAATTTGTCAAGACAAAGTCCATGTTCAATCATCTACAAACAATTTATTGTAAGCCCACAAGGAATCCAAGAATCCTAACTAGCTCGTTAGGACTTGGCTCCTTGGGTGCATCCTAATTATAAAAATATCTAATTTTTTCCATCTATTCGCCCACTGTACAAACTCTTCAGGCTAAGTTGCATTGGAACTCATAACTCACTGCTACCCGGTTGCACGGTCAAATGATCAAATGAAGTCGCGGTTGCAAAGGTTGTAACCGGAGACGAGAGAGCTTAGCGCAAAGCCCAAGAAGGCTAAGAAGGACAAACTAACCGAAACACTGGCCTTCTCTGTGAAGGCGTCTTTCCCCCAATTTGATTGCCAGTCATCAATCCTTGACGCTGATGCTGACGAAGCTGACATCAACAAATATGCCAATGCCTATGTAAATGCCATGTGAGTATGCCCAATTAGTGAGAATTGATCAATGAACATAGGAATCGAAATACAATGTATAAAATTGAAGTTTAAAAATGTTGAACTGAACTAAAATACAGCATGACACTAGAGGAGCAAAATGCAAAAGCTAGCTCAATCTTCAGTATGTTTTGTTTTCTTCATTGATTGAACTGCATACTTCACTTCAGTGAGATGATCATAAATGTGGGAGACATTTCATATACCTCGCACGTGGATCGTATACTGACCCAAAAAACTACACTCCATGTATTTGGGTAACTTCATTTCATTTTCATTCCTATTGGTACAAGAACTTTAACAGACCATTTAGACAAATTTATTTTCCAGGTTTCAGTTTTGATCATTTACAAGATAATTTATCCTTTCAGCCTCATTCTCTGGTTCTCTACCATTTATATTATTGAATTGACAGATGCAATAGCAAATTATGAACATGAATGTTGACTGGCGATAACATATGATCCTTTGAAATTCAAAAGATGACCAATGTATGATAGTGCACAATCTGAAGTGAGCACGTCCTGTACTGCAAGTATCAATAGGAGATTGTGCACTATGGGAAAATTTGTGACTCATGGCACCCCATGTGTTCTCGAAATGGCACAAGTTAGTAGTAGAGTGTATTAGATTTTAGATGTCAAGCCTGACAGATTAGTTAAAAGTTAAAACTATAGAGTCGGATATACTTGCCTGATCCATTAGGAAATCAAACTGATGGCGGATATTGTACGACAATGCATGCTTCCCAGTAGCCAAATTATAGGTCAAATCACATGCTTGAAATGCCGAATACACAAATGCTATGACATTTACCGATAAACAAAACCTGCAAAGCAAATTAAAATCTCATTTTATCACGCTGGAAAACCAAAAGAATGCATGAATAGGAAATTGGCAATGCACATGGAAGTCGAATTTATTATTGCTGGTGATAATACTAGAGCTTGTAGTATGTATAAAGTGTACCATTGTGTAAAGCATGAAAACGCCCATTTACTTATCATAGCATGAAACAACTTGGCATTTTCGCTGTCAGTTCAATACCAAAGATATCAATTCTTTTCCTCAACAAGGACTTCAACAATCAACTTCCGGCCCCTTAAAAAACTAAAACTTGCACATCTTTTCAACTTTACAAAGGGTTTAAGAAAACAAACAAACAAATAACAAGCAGATATGCTTCCCCTCGTCACAAGCAAGGAGCTGAGTTCCTGCAAAGCTACATTGCATAATGGAGGGTGAACATGCTTCCCTCTAACATTAATCGTTATCACTTATCATAACACACACAGGTGTATGGAACTCCTTAAGTGTGATTCATCAAGTGTAAGGCTGAAATCGAAACTCATAATGTAAGGAAATCTTATGGTGCACTCCAATTACCTAATTCACTTCAAAGATTCTTGCTATGAAGAAAATCAAAGGTAAATCATTAAATAAAAATGAGCAGTTCAAAGCCCTGAGTCTTTAGTGAGCTGAAAAACTGACAGACAAGGGGTTTATAAACACACTGTTCAAGGGAGGAGCTCCAGAAATGGTTCTTATGCTACGAAAGTGACCAAATCCATGTAAAAGCAGGACACACTTCAAACTATCTCATCTTCATCCAAATCTAATACAAACTTTATAATCTTTTTTTTTTATTTCATTCGACTTGATTTTTGCTGCCAACAAATGAAAATCACAACCGCGAATTCGGCAGTTATACGGAACTGCTGATGGGCTAAATCAAATCGAGCGATATCGCAATTGAAGATCTGAAAGAGGAGTTGAGACAGAAATTCAGAGAGTAAAATCACCTGTATTCCTTGTATCGATAAAACGAATCGCCACTCCAGCCCTCGGTCTTGTCAGTGGCCATAACAGAGAACGAAATCAGCGACAGTATCAACTCAAGAACCCTAAGCGCTAAAGCCGCCCTCACAAGTACCACCTCCTTCCCCGACCTGCTAACGATCTGCTCCATGGCTCCCTTCGTATTCCTCCGCCTCCTCCCTCCAAACACTCCGCCGCCGCCGTCGACCACCAGCGCAGACGGCAAGGGATCCTGCCTCCCCGCGCGGCTGAAATTAATTATGTGCGAATTCGCGTGCAAGGATCCATCCGGCGCTTCGGCTTCCGGAGGAGAAATGGGAAGCGGAGACTGCAAAGGCGAGTAGTACTTCTCAGCGGCGACGAACGCTCCGCCCTTGGAGGAGGGCGAGATAGGCTTATCCGTGTCGTCGGAGAGGTGTGGCAAGTCGGATCGAAGAGGAGAGCGAGGCGAGTCGTCCGTCGGAGGCAGAGCTAGCGGCCATGAGTCAGGGCGTGCTTGCAGCGCCGGTGGCCGTTGCTTTGGCTGTGGAAGTGGTGGCTTTACGGTGGCGTCCGCCGATGATTGTTGCTTTGGCTGCCGCATCTTCAGAGATCGGCGGGGTGAGATTTGGGGGTCCGCTTGAATCGCGGGGTTGGGTTTGAGGAAAGGTGTGGGAGAGACAGAGAGCGAGCGAGGTGGGAATTATTTTGAAGCTTTTGAAATATTATCGTGGCGGACTGGTGGGCCCATTTATATACTTTCCATGTGGCAACGGCTGCTGGAGTAATTTAGATTCAGCTTCAAGTATGTAAAGATTCCGTGTGTAACTGCAATAGTAACATTTACCGAGTACTTCAACCATTAATCATTAATCACTTTGGTCAATTGAATTCTTAGTGAGTTAAGGTGTGTTTAGCTGAGATAGTTTTACAAAACTCTCTCAACTGGTAAATATATAGATAGGGGAATTATCCCAATGATACAAAAGCAAGACCATATAAAGGAGTCTCGCGTAAAAAACGTGATGTATACTAAATCTATCCAAAAAATTTCCCATATTTGTAGTTGGGAATTTTTTGGATAGATCTTTTAGTATACATCACGTTTTTTACGCGAAACTCCTTTATATGGTCTTGCTTTTATATCATTGGGATAATTCCCCTATCTATATATTTACTAGGGTTTTACAAAATATAAGTTCAATTAAAATTGAGAAATCTCAAGAAAAGGTACCTATTTTAAGGCTTTTTTTTATGTACAGAAATCGCGTTTTTAATATTTTATTTTTTTGTAAGTTCATTTTTTTTGGGGGGGATTTTACCTAGAAAAAATTTGCAAAACAGGCACTTTATTTGGACGTATTTGCAAAATAGCCACGGGTTTGGACAATTTAGAAAAATAGCCGCTATATATACTTATTCTCGGATTGTACGGATATTTTTTTCTGTCTCCCAAATCCTCTCGCCTTCTCGATCTGTTCTCTCTCTCTCTCTCCACCGAATCCGGCTCCGATGGCGACGAGTCTCCTCCTGTTCGCTGCCGCCGCCACCGCACGCTCCTCCTCTCCCGTGCTTAACGAGGACGACGTCGTCGCTCATCTCTTGCCTCCCTCTCGCCGCCTCTTCCTCCGTCTCTGGAGGTCGTCCTCCTGTGCTCGACGAGGACGACGCAATCGATCCGGCTTGATTCGTCGTGCGTTTTCCGGCTTGGTTCGGTCGATTGTTCTTCCTTGCTTTGCTAAAGTTCGGAGTTTTCGTCGTTTGCTTCAATGTCGTCATCCAGCAGCTCAGGTATCAATTTCGTTTCTTTTTGCGAACTTTGTCGTGCTAGGGTTTTGGATTAAGTTTGTTTATGTTGATTTTATTGTCCATTTCACCTTAGGTTTTGTCCATTTCGTTCGATTTCATTCGCCCTAGGTTACAATTGGATTTCTGAATAGTCGATGGTGTAAAAAATTGAGCGATGTCGAGTTTCCTTCAATGCTTTCTATATTGAATTGTTTCTAATTGCTCACTGATATGCCTTTGTTGCTCACTGATATACATACACTGTTATACTGAATTTGATCTGCAACTCTTTGATTTTCATACACTGTTATACACTGTTAATTTAGGAACTTGGAACTTTGTTTATTTTGAAATTAATTTAGGAAGAAGCATACACTGTTATACACATAAATCAGGTACTGACATTGAAGCACCTTGTATCCATGTATGCTAAATGTGGATTTTTTGCCCAAAGAGTGGCTGTTTTTCACATAATGAAACACAAAGATATAGTTACATGCAATGCTTTGATTCATGAAAGCAAGTGAGGTTTTAGGAAATCTGTTTTACAGAAAACATATTTTTGATTCATGAAAGTTCCAATTTGATTAAAGATTTTGGAATGCTTTGATTCATGAAAGTTCCAATTTGAATTACAGATTTTGGAAATCTGTTTTACAGAAAACAGATTTTTGGAAATCTGTTTTACAGAAATCTGTTTTTACAGAAAACAGATTTCCAAAAATCTGTTTTACAGAAATCAGTTTTACAGAAAACAGATTTCTGGAAATCTGTTTTAAAGAAATTTGTTTTTACAGAAAACAGATTTCCAAAAATTTGTTTTACAGAAATCTGTTTTTACAGAAATCTGTTTTTACAGAAAACAGATTTTTTGAAATCTGTTTTACAGAAAATAGATTTTCGGAAATCTGTTTTACGGAAAACACTTGATCTCTGTTGTGTACTTGATGATTCTTATCGGCCGGACTGATCTGTTTGATTGTGCTGAATGAAGGGTCCGGTTGGTGGTGTTATTGGTGGAGTCGTAATTGAGATGGATTTGTGCACTGGTGGTGCTGTCATGAACCATGGAGATATGCCATGGGCTGTATTTTTGTAGTGTCATACTTTCTGCTGTCACAAATCTGCTTGCTTGGGAGCGTGTCTTCTGGCTGCTGCTACTAATTGGATTTTGTCTCTCACTTGGGCTCTTCTTGGAGGCTTAATTTTATTAAAATTCATATGAGCTTTTTTCTTGATATTTTCGCTTGTGTAATGAGAACTATCATAATTACAAAGTGTTATATCATCCCTTTTGAATGCCTTTGTTTCGGAGCTATTCATTTGGTTGTGGAGTTATTGAGTTTCCTAGTCGAATGCTTTTAGCCTATTAGCTCAAATGGGAGAGCATTGTGCTCATGCACAAAGATGTGGGTTCGAATCCCATGTAGGCAAATTGAATTGTGATTAAAATGTGCAATTTTAGTTTCAATTTTATTTTTTAGTGTTTGAATTGTGATTTTTTCTTGAATTGGTTTAGTACACTAGATGAATGTGTTTTTTGATTTTGAAGTGTATGTGGTGACACTAGGTGATTAAGGCCCAAAGTAGTGCTGACACTGATATTAGTTACAAGTAGTGGTGACACTAGCTTTTTATTTATTTATTTTGAAGTGTATGTGGTGACACTATGTGGTTAAGCCCCAAAGTAGTGCTGACACTAATATTAGTTACAAGTAGTGGTGACACTAGCCTTGTGTTTTCTGATATTGAAGTGTATGTGGTGACGTTTTCTGTTATTGAAGTTTATGTGGTGACACTAGGTGGTAAGTCTCAAAGTAGTGCTGACATTGATATTAGTTACAAGTAGTGGTGACACTAGCCTTGTATTTTTCTATTTTGAAGTGTTATGTTGCACAACATTGTCTTATTTTTGTTCAATAATAGATTATATTTGCACAACAATCGAAGAGTTTTGAAATTGTGCTCAATAAACTATGATTGTAGAACATGGGGAATTAATGGATTTTTTGCTAAACATGCTCTTATTTTTGCTCAACAATTCTTTATTTTTGCACAACAATCGAGACTTGTGAAATTGTGTCTCAACATGATCTTATTTTTTGTAAATATAATTTTATACTTTTTTAATAGATTATTGCACAACACGGTCTTATTTTTGCTCATCAATAGAGTAAAATTGCACAGCATGGAGGGATTGGTGAAATTTTGCTCAACATCATCTTATTTTTGCTCAACAATAGGTTATTTTTGCACAGCAATCGAGACTTGAGAATTTGTTCTCAATATGATTTTTTTCTCTCAATATAATTTCATACTTTCTCAATAAATTATTGCACAACATGCTCTTATTTTTGCTCAGTAATACTTTATTTTTGCACAACATTCGAGACTTGTGAAATTGTGTCTCAACATGATCTTACTTTTTGTAAATATAATTTTATACTTTTTTAATAGATTATTGCACAACATGGTCTTATTTTTGCTCATCAATAGACAATAATTGCACAACATGGGGGATTGGTGAAATTTTGCTCAACATCATCTTATTTTTGCTCAACTATAGGTTATTTTTGCACAACATGGTCTTATTTTCTCTCAATATAATTTCATATTTTCTCAATAAATTACTGCACAACATGCTCTTATTTTTGTTCATCAATACTTTATTTTTGCACAACATTCAAGACTTGTGAAATCGTGTCTCAACATGATCTTACTTTTTGTAAATATAATTTTATACTTTTTTAATAGATTATTGTACAACATGGTCTTATTTTTGCTCATCAATAGACAATAATTGCACAACATGGGGGATTGGTGAAATTTTGCTCAACATCATCTTATTTTTGCTCAACTATAGGTTATTTTTGCACAACATGATCTTATTTTCTCTCAATATAATTTCATATTTTCTCAATAAATTATTGCACAACATGCTCTTATTTTTGCTCATCAATACTTTATTTTTGTACAACATTTGAGACTTGTGAAATTGTGTCTCAACATGATCTTACTTTTTGTAAATATAATTTTATACTTTTTAAATAGATTATTGCACAACATGATCTAATTTTTGCTCATCAATAGACAATAATTTCACAACAATGGGGGATTGATGAAATTTTGCTCAAAATCATCTTATTTTTGCTCAACTATAGGTTATTTTTGCACAACAATCGAGACTCTTATTTTCTCTCAATATAATTTCACACTTTCTTAATAACATATTGCACAACATGCTCTTATTTTTGCTCATCAATACTTTATTTTTGCACAACTAGTGATGAAAATTAATGTTGACACTAATATTAGTTACAATTAGTGCTGACACTGATATTAGTTAAATTAGTGGTGGAAATTTGCTCAACATGTTAAGAATATCATGTTGAGAAGCAATATCATGTTGTTTCTTAACATGGTATTGTTTTTTTAAGTAAACAATAATGATAAAATCTAAAATTTGATGAGTACCGATGACAGAATTGTGCTGACATATAAAAAAGAATACACAAACTTGTCTTATTACATGATAAAACATAAATGTGAATAACACACAATGATGCGGGTTCAAATCCCGCACAATGATGGGGTGAAAAAGGGGATAAAGAACTTCGTAATCAAATATAGACAAAACCAAAATCTAGACCAAAAGAAAAGAAAAGATGATGCACACAATAATTCAAAGGAAGAAATAAACAAATATAGCACAAGCAATTAGTGCTGACACTGATATTTTGTGCTGACACTGATGTTAGTTACAAATATAGCACTAACAATTAGCGCTGACACTGATATTAGTTACAAATTTTCAGGCTCCTTGAAGAATCCACAGGCAAAGTTCAAAATTGCTCAGTAGTGCCCCATCTCCTTGAAGTGTGCAAAGACGCTGCTTGAAGAATTGCTCAACAGAAAAAAGATCGAAACCTCGACTCATAAAAATTGATCGACAGTGATCCTGCAAGCAAAGAATTGTGCTGACAGCCTTATTTTGAATGCTTTATCCTTCTCTTAAACTCTCCTATTGAAATCTTTCTATTGCAGGGTGGTCTTCCTGGTCTCGAAAATCAGTAGGCAGTCCCTCTGTCGAGCAAAGAAGAAATCCAATTACACCATTGAAAATCAAGGCAAATGAAGAAAAGGAATGAACTAAAATAGGGATGTCAGACATACTAATAAGCTATCAAATATGAATTTTAGTTTCAAAGACCAAACAGAATTAACTTACCTCTGCACAAAGAAGGAAATAACAGTGATGACAGCATCAACAGTTCAAATACAAGAATAGTGAATATGTAATTACAAGATGGAAGTGAGGGCAAATACAAGAAGAGAAAATTTGTGCCGAAGGCACAAATTTTCAACAGCAACAAACATGATCATTAAATTAGCTAGATGAATAAAATACACCATTTATAAACACAATCCTACAAAATTTGCACCTCCAGTGCAAATTTTCTATGATTCAAGTGCAATGATGACATGAGCAATGAAAGTGTAATAAGAAATGAGTACTTCATTATATTGTCAAATGCAATAATGGATGCAACAGTGAGGAATGCATATCATTAAATCAACTAGATGAATAGAATACACCATTTACGAACACAATCCTACAAAATTTGCACCTCCGGTGCAAATTTTCTATGACTCAAGTGCAGTGATGACAAGAGCAATCAACTATATGAATAAAATACACCAGTTATAAACACAATCTATCAAAATTTGCACCTCCGATGCAAATTTTCTATGATTCAAATGCAGTGCTGATATGGAGTAATCAAAGTGTAATAAGGAATGTGGATTTCATTTTATTGTCAAATGCAATAATGGATGCAACAGTGAGGAATGCATATCATTAAATCAACTAGATCAATAGAGTAAGCACATTGCTCGGGATGTATTTGATCTAGATATAGAAATGTTACATTTAAAGTGCAAGCACATTATTCGAATGAGCATAAAGAAGCATGGATTCAAAAGGAGACTTCAAAATCTCATCCAATACATCAAAAATGAAATAAAATTTACCAATGTAACATATTAACGAGCATACATAAGCATAAACAAGCACATATATATTCAATTGGAGACTTGAAAATCACACACATATAGCAAAAAACGATTATAATTAGTAATTGATGCTTCAAAAATCAATCAAAATTTGCGCCAAAGGCGCAAATTTTGAGGCATTCCATAACAGTAATCACTTGATTCGACTGTATTTCATAGAGATATAGAATAAATAAGCATAAACAAGCACATATTCAATTGCAGACTTGAAAATCACACACATATAGCAAAAAACGATCAAAACCAGTAATTGATGCTTAAAATACAGGTTATGTGCAAAACATAAAACAACATATCAATCACAAACATAAAACAACAAGGACAAGATTTCAGATTTCATTCTGCAATTGCAGCCATCACAAACAAAATCGAGTTCCTTATCAATCGATCTTCGATCGATTGATAAGGAAAACAGTCGGAAGCAAAGATCGATCACTCGGAAGCAAAAATCGAGTTCCTTATCAATCGATCTTCGATCGATTGATAAGGAAACCTCGGCTCGTAAAAATACAGTCACTCGACCTATTGGAGCATTTCATCAAACAGGTTATATGCAAAACATAAAACAACATATCAATCACAAACGTAAAACAACAAGGACAAGATTTTAGATTTCGTTCATCAATTGTAGCCATCACAAACAAAATCGAGTCCGTTATCAATCGATCTTCGATCGATTGATAAGAAAAACAGTCGGAAGCAAAAATCGAGTTATTTATCAATCGATCTTCGATCGATTGATAAGGCGCGGGATGAGGAGCGGGATGAGGAACTGCAACAAATTCGGAGAGAGAAAGAGAGATGTACCTCAAGCCGGAGCCATCTCAATCACTCGCTTTGATGATGTCGGAGTGGTAATCCGTCGGAAATCCTAGCAATCGCCGGCGAGCAGGTCGGGAGGGAGAAAGAGAGAGCGTCCGGAGATGGAGAGCTGGAGGAGAGAGAAAAGCGCTTGTGGAGAGACGGTGGAGCCTTTTATTGCATCCATTTTACAAAAATGTCCCAAAACGCGGGTATTTCGCAAAATCAGCCCATTTTCGTGGCTATTTTGCAAAACCCCCCTTTTACCTATACACTTTTGTCATCTTTTCTAAAATAAAAAATTAAATAGATACTTAGCCATAGTGTTTACTCCCTACTACTCTGTATAAAACTTCCTGGGAACACGGGATCTTTTAGAATAATACTCACTCTATTTGAAAAAATGTGTCGTTTAATATTTTTTTAAGATGACAAAACTATAAAAATATATCCATTTTTTTATAAATTTTTTCTAACAAAATCGTACTCCCTCCATCTCAAAAAAATAGGTTTTTTTTTGGTCAAATCTAAAAATATATATATATATATAGGTCGTTTGACTTTTTGACACGTTTTTAAGGAGTTAAAAACTATATAAAATATTAAATTTTTTTGAATTTTTTAAAATAATATTATAGATAATAATAATAATAAGTATAATACTCCCTCCGTTAATTAAAACTTGACGTTTTACTATTCATGCACGTTTTTTGAGGTGTTAAAAACTATATAAAATATTAACCTTTTTAATATATTTTTTTAATAATTTCATACTTGTTAATATTAAGTATGAATTTTTAAAAATAAATTTTTAAAAAAGTTAATATTTCATATAATTTTTACCATTTTAAAAAAACATGCATGGATAGTAAACGACAAGTTTTAATTAACAAATGGAGTATTATTTTAAAAAATTAATAAACAAAAGTTAATATTTTATATAGTTTTTAGCTTATTAAAAAACGTATCAAAAAGTCAAACGACATTTATTTTGAGATGGAAGTAGTACTTATTAATGGTAACTATGAAATTGTTAAAAAAAAATAGATATTTTACGTAGTTTTATTATTTTATAAAACCGTGTGTAAATAATAAACGGCATATTTTGCCGAACAAAAGAATGATAATGCTAGTTGCTAAATGTCTTGTCAACACATAACAAGATATTTGTCTCTTGTTTAGCTCATAGTCAAAGCAAACAAAAAAAGGGATCTGAAATCTCACATTCTCACTTTATGCAAAAGCAAAAGACACGATGATGGTTTTGCATGATATGGAACTCAATGTGTAGTTTACACCTTTAAAAACACAAAGCTACACGGTTAAGAAAGGCATCAAAAATAGCAAAAGAGAGGTACACTTAAAAGTTAGAACACACAAGAAAAGCATCCCATTCACTGCTTTTATTTACAGTTTTTTTTTTGGATCAATACCAATCCCACCAAAAGAAGTGAGAATAAGTAGAGGGAGGATTCAAAAGCCATTGCTTTTTTGTTAGTGCCTTATCACAAGTCACCAAAAAAGCAAGTAATAGCACATAAAGATTGCTTTCTACTCACAATTCACAACTGGTTTTGCTTAGTCACATAACAATACAAACAACAATCATGAACACTTTAGGTTTTTTTTTTAATTTATTTTGCATTTGGAAGGAGCAGAGCTCATTTTGTCAAAGAGGTTTAAACCACAAGTTCGATCATGAAAATGATACAATTTTGACCCCTCTGTCCCGGACCCCGGTGGTAGGGGTGTTATTCGAGTCCAACGATTCAAGATTGATATGTTCATGTTCGGTTCGTACGTGATTGAGCCGAGCTTGAACTCAAGCCTAAATTTTATTCGAGATTTTTTTTAATGTTAAAGCTCGACTCGCGAGCCCACCATTAGATTTGAGCTCGAGCTGATCACCCAGTCGAGGAGAGCGAACGAGCTTAGACTCGTTCATTCGGGCTCGAAAGGCTCGTTTGAGTGATAAAGACAAGCAAAAACAACAACAAATTAACCAAAGCAATAACAAATCGAAATAACAAAAAACCATAAACATGTAGAATTAGATAGGAGATTAAAGCGTGCCTTTTCATTAAGATGAGATGTGTACTTATTCAAGAAAATTAGGGTAAATCTATCTTAGGATACAATATAAGTTAGTTGCTATAAAAGATAAACTAAGATCTTTACATAGAAGATATGATATCTCATACTCCCCCTCAAGTTGGAGCATGTAGATTCCGAATGCCCAACTTGCGAAGAAGAGTGTTGAATTGAGACTACCCAAGCGCCTTGTTAGGAGGAAAATCAAGTATGAAATAAATATCAAATATAAATCTCAAACCGATTCCCTAAACCACGCAAATAAAATTGCAAGACTTCCTCCCTTTGTAGTGGAAGGGAATCAAGATCGTATCCACAAGGAAGCGTGTCAGCGCTCGCCTTTCAAACTCCTAAATCCTCTCAAAATCGACCAGAAGAGTACGCAATATCGAGTAGAGTACTCGATATCGACCACTGCCGTTGACTTCCCTGCAGCTGCACAACAAAAGACAGAAAACAAGCCGATGCCGAGTAGGACAGTACTCGTTGTCGACCAAAAGTGCTCAATATCGACTAGTCTGTAGTCGATCTAGAGTGAGTCTATGCAGAAAAACGCAACTTGCAATGCAATAAAAGACAGAAGTAAAACACGAAATTGGTGGGAATTAATTCAATAAACTAAAGGCTCCTAGAATCGGGGTTTCAACGCCACAATGATAACCATATAAGAATCATGCCAAAGGTATAAAAGATCATGTCATTTCATCAAATAACTTTCGTAATTAACAAATGGGAAGATAGAGGCTTTCGCACAAACCCTAATTGTTACTAACCCTTTTCACATAATTAATCCAAGTTTGTATTAAGATCACTTTCGCTTCAATAACACAAATGAGGATCACCTTCGACTGTCGCAGAAGAATCATGTAAATAGGGATAGAAGATGAAATCACAATAAAAGTTGTACCTTTGATTCATCACCTTACATGGCTACCATCGGGCTCACCCCGACTCTAGAAGTTGGGTGACTACTCGCTCTTCAACTTAACAAACATCAATAACATAAAAGAACTAACTTGCATTAAACTAAACAAAAGCTTACAACCGATCGAAGCCAAATCCGCTCTCGTCTCTCCACCTCACTTGGCCACAAGCTCTCTCCCCTACTTTCGAATGTAGTGTGTATAAAATTGTATGCCTAAAACTCAGCCCCTAGGGCCTTATTTATAGTGTTCAATCCCCGCTATTCAAATAAAGAACAATTCTATCTATATCTAAATCCTACTTATCTCTTTCCTAAGATATAACTTTGATAAATAAAACATATAAAACAATTAAATTCCCCTAAAGTAAATATGGGAATTACTAAAGTGGATAAATATCTTCAACTCTTGATAGATCTTCGTGACTTCACTTGCAAGTAATCTCTTCTCCAAATCTACACTCGATCTCGACTCGGACTAGGCGCCAGATGTACTCGACATCGAGTAAAGTACTCGACGTCGAGTAGAATTCGTCTGCTCCTCGGATTGTGCTCGATCTGGGCGTGAATTACACTCAATAGGTACTCGACATCGAGTAGAGTACTCGACGTCGAGTAGTTCTGTGCTTCTCGAGTAGTCTTGTGCTCGACTTGTGCTTCAGGAGGTGATTTCGACTAGATGTACTCGACATCGACCAGAGTGGTCGACGTCGACTAGTTTTGTCGAATGCCTCCTTGTCTTCTGCTCGATGTGTTCTGGCTCAGCTTCTGTTTGACCTTGGACTTCCTGTAGTTGACCTCGAGCATTCTGACAGTTTTCTTCCCTTCTCCGAATTGCTGTGAAATGTCTTGATTTCTGCAAAATTAAACAGAAACTAATGTAGACCTCCATAATTGACAAATAAGCATAAACTACACAAATTCTGTATAAATCTAACCCAGAGATATAAAATGCATTCAGAAATCGATTAAGATGTAAGCGAAAATCATGGTTATTTGAGCGCACATCAAACACCCCATACTTAAGCTTGCTTGTCCTCAAGCAATACTTTTATTGGTCATACAGGGGAAGAAACAAAACTCTCAACATCATAGATTCATTTTTATATGTCCTTGCAATCAATTACCATCCTCGAAAAGGTACTAATATCACCAAATCCATGTCTGTGAATAAAAACAACTTCACGCACAAAATGAGGGTTATTAAAAAATAATTCATATGTGACAAAGCAACAATAATCAAGAGGACTTTAATTAAGCTCAATAAGGAGTAGATAGGTAAATGGCCAAAGGTGGGATATATTTGGCCATGTGGTGCTAATGATCCGGGGAAATGGAGTAATTTCCAAACTTTTCATACCACATTCCTTCTTCCTTTTATTTCTCACATTTCTCTCATCGCTCATTGTTTTTTTCAGTATTATGCTTTTACCTCTCCAACCTCAGCACTGCCTTCTCGCGAGTCGCAAATATGCTTGTCATGAATGGCCCTGGATACTTAGTGCTTCAGACTCCTCTCCTTGGTGTCCCATCCTGCGGAACTAACATCTCAACGCAGGTAGGGTCGATCTACCTTTATCTCCTGAGGTGACCGGATTTTCTTTCACTCATTAAATTTTCCATAAACTTTGATTCATCCTGCCAAACTCCAATAATAATAATAACAACACAAACACCATATAATAATCTCCATAAAGTAACTTCCATTCTCAACATAATCCCCGAATAAGGAAATAAGGTAGAAAATGGGCAATATTTAGAACATGTGGAGCAAAAATATGAAATAAGGCTCAATATGGCTTTTTTGATGCATAAGCATAGGTATGGCTAAGGAATATAAACATATGAGCATTATATGGAAAATATAAAGTCCTCCATCCTCTTATTATGCAACATGTAAAAAGCAACTTCAAATTTACCTCCTTTCATGATTTTCAATAAAATAATGAACTTCATTGTGACTTCCCTTTACTAGGCAATTTCATGCTATATCTCTAATGAATCCAATTTTTCATCGTCGAGTTCAATAAAATCTTCCATGACACTAATCTCAAAATTTTTACTAGGGTTGATAAAAACAAACTTTGGAAAACAACATGTAAGTATATTGATTAATAATATTTCCAAAGAAATCATGCATAAGCAATTCGAGAAATAAACTTGATTAAATATGCACAAATATTATCAAATATGCACAAAGTAAGCCATTCCCCACCCCATACTTAAACATTATAGTGTCCTCACTGTATAAAAACAAGGGTAAAGAAAGAGACTCACTAGACAGGTGTGTAGAACGTCGGAATCGAATGCTGAAGAGTTGCTGTAGAGTGGTTGATATCGAGTAGAGTAGTCGACATCCACTACTTTCTACTCGACATCGAGTTCTGGGAATCCTTAGGATGGCCCTTCCTCGACCACAGGCTCCTATGCTTGACATGGTTGGTCAACATCGAGTAGATTACTCGACGTCGAGTACTTCTACAGCTTTTTGTACCTACAGGTTGTGTTAAAAAGACAAAATCCACAATAGCAAAACCCAAAATAATATTTAAAAACCAAAAACAGAAAGAATCCTAAAAATAGACTGTCTTGTTACAAGCTCCAGATTTTATAGTCGCTAGGCCGACTTCTTCTCTCTCCGCTCAAGGTGGCATCTACAGCGCCCATGTGGCATGTGCCTCAAATAAGACTCCATTCTTGTCCATCAGCTGTAGCCCTCCGGAATGGATCTTATGCATCGTGAATGGTCCCATCTTTTTGTTGTTGAATTTTTTAGGGAACCAATTATTCTTTGATTTTGAGACATAGACTTTGTCTCCTACTTTGTATTCCTTAGGATCGTCATTGGAAACCCTGCATAATCACACATACCAAGGCAAACCTCTCCCATGTATAGATAGATCTTTTATTGAAATAGGGGAAGAGATGTCCTTACATCGGCTTACCATTGAAGAATCCGCGTTCGGGACCTCGGAATCTAGTCGACGTCAAGTAGGACTAGTCGACGTCGAGTAACTTTGTTCATCTGCTGGCTTACTCGTCAAAGGAGGAGAAGTCGAGTTGCTGGAAATCTCTACTCGACGTTGAGTACTGCTCAACTTCTGGTGTGTTGCTCGACACTGGAGGAGTTGATAGTGGTGTCCGAATCTGGTCGATGTTGACTAGAGTACTCGACGTCGAGTACTTCTGCTCGACATCGACCCCATACTTACTACCTGGCAAAGATTCTGAAAAAAGTTAGTCGACGTCAACTTACTTTGGTCGATGTCGAGTAGATTCTTTGTTTCCTCGTTCAAAATTGTCATGATTTCCTCCACCTGGGCTTCCATAGCCCTCTTCTCCAGCTCTTGGGGGGGGTCATATTTCTTACCTTGGGCTCCCTGTAAGTGATGTACCTGGCTGAAACTGATTTTGACCTCCATATGACATGTATGCCTTTCAGTTTTATTGAAAGAGTACTCAATTACCTCATCGCTGATGTTGAAAGGCAGCACTCCCTTCCTTACGCTTATGTTGGCATCCACAATTGCTAAGAAGGGTCTTCCTAGAATAATTGGACAAGAAGGGTCCTCTGCCATATAAATAACTAAGAAATCAGTAGGGACAAAGAACTTACCTACTTGTACAGGTACATCATCCACCATGCTTGTAGGGATGACCACAGTGTTGTTCGCCACGTATAATCGAGCATCCACAGGCTCTAAAGCTTCTATCTTGACTTTGGACCAGATTGATAAAGGCATGCTACTAACGCTGGCTCCTAAGTTACATAAAGCATTAAACTTGTATTGACCGAATCCAATAGTTATAGAAAACTTACCTGGATCTGGCCTTTTCTCTGGTAGGTCCATCTTACTGCATTCCTTTGCGATCTCATCCATCGATCGCTTCTTGCTCAGGATGTCTTTGAGGAATTTGACATAGGATGGTATCTCATGAAGAGCTTTTGTAAAGGGAATGGTGACATTGAGCCTTTGAAGCATCTTCACGAAACGCTGGAACTTCTTCTCTGCTGGGTCCTTCAAAGATTTCATCGGGAATGGCAGCGTTTTCTTCCTCGGAGGTGCTGGAGTGTGGTTGACATCGACTGAAGGTTGGTCGACATCAACTGGAGTAGTCGAGGTGTTAAATTCTGGTCGACGTCGACTAGTGGGTCCTCGACGTCGAGTAGATTCTGGTCGACATCGACTAGTTTGCTCGACGTCGAGTACTCCTCTGCAGCTTCATACTCCGTGTTTTGCTCGGGCGTTTGTAGTTGACGCCCACTTTTGAGATTCATGGCAGCTACCTGTCCTGCAGATTTACCCTTAGGGTTAGATTCAGAGGATCCAAGGAGCGTACCTGATTGTTTGGGGACGGATGTAGCCAATTAACCAATCTGGGTCTCCATAGTATTCCGCCAGATGTCAATTTCCCCAAGTCTAGAGTTGATGTCGTGCAGTTGAGTGTGGATGGAATTGATGGTCTGCTTGCTTTCATTGTGATTCCTCCGCATCTCATCAAAAATAACCTGCAGGTCATCTTTCTTACCTTCCCTGTCAGGGTGACCAGGAGCTCTGTAGGGCGGGGGGTCTATGTGGTACTGGGGCTCGCGATAATGGCTCTAGTTATGTTGCTGATGTTTCCCTGAATAGTTTCCCCCTGCGTAGCGTGCCCCTTCGTGGCTTGTTGCAAGCTGTACTTGGTCAGCGTGTGGGCACGCAGTAGTGTTGTGCCTCACAGACCCACACTCCAAACAAGTTTTATCATGGGTAAGAAATTTAACTTGTTTGGTGAGATAGTGTACCTGATCGTTGTGGAACTGGTCCCTGACGTTTGGATCAATTTCCCTATGTGGCTCATATAAGGGCATAGATGGGGCAAGCCTTTCATACCTTTCAACTGAGGCCGTAGTGGGGTGTACTCGAGATATATATGTGTAAGCAGCGTAGTTGTTGATCCGCTCCTTTGGTGGTGCATCCAAGCAATTGAGGATGATCTCCTGGATCACATAGGGTGGTTGTCCGTGCGTAGGAGATGATTTCAGCAGCCTTTTGTAGCACTCCCAGACCTGTGCAAGTGTTTCTCCTGGCTTCTGTCTGAAAGGCGTAATCTGCTATCTGAGTTCGCTGTTTTGGAAGTAGGAAAGAATTTGTTAAGAAACAAATCACTTAGTTCGTTCCACGTGCGAATGGACCGTGGAGGCAAACCCTCGAGCCACTGTGAACCTATCCCTGCAAGCGACCAACGAAAAGCCTTTAGTTTTAAATATTCTAGATTGGCATTATCTGATACAGCTTCACATAAACCTAGAAAAGTAGTAACATGCTCTAAATGGCATTCATTGGGTTTTCCCTGAAATTGATTCCTCCTAATTTTAGAAATAAAAGAAGGACGGATTTCATAATTAACGGGGGGAAGAACAATCGGTGATTCTGTAACTTTCAGAGTAGGGTGCAGATACTCCTTTGCGTTCGCAGCTAGGGACGTTCTGAAGCTGTTCCTCGAGCTCTTTTCTGGCATGGGCTTCGCGATCTACCCTTGCCTCCCACCTTTGCTAATTCTGTTGATATTCCGCCTCTCGTCGGGCGTACTCTGCTTCTGATGGACGGTTTTTAGTCGCGTAAACCGTATCAAAATAATTTTGAACCTACCTAACTAATGTAGTGTGGTAAGCACGAGTCGATCTCATAGAGAATCAAGTTATTCCTAAGTTAAGTTTATTTACCGATTAATATGAAACGGGGGTTTTTTGAGTGGTGTAAATAAGAAAGAACATAAAATAAACTATAAACAAATTGATGGAGATAATGATTAATAAAATAGTTTCACCTACAAATATCCACTTTATTTGGTTAAATTGATATTGTAACTTCTTCTCGTCCTTTTAGATTTCCTATGAATGCCCTTGTCCCGACCTAATATAGTTACTAGTCCAACCAGTCCTAGAAACCCTTATCAATCGAACAGTTCCAAAAGAAGGATTTAACCCAATTGATAGCTTTAAGTTCAGAGATTAACCAAAGTATTTGCAGTCCCTAAAGAGGGATTTAACAACACATCCAACTTCCTACTCATTCAATTAGTTCAACCAGCCCTAAAGAAACAAGTTTGCCACTTAGGTTAAGGTTCACAACCAGGAATCTACAAAACCTTAGCAATTAAATTGATTCTACCAAGTTGATCAGACAAGATAGAATAAAACAATCAACAATAAAGTGCGAAGAAGTCGAAACATTCAATATAGGAAATAAGGAACAAGAATTAGAAACTCACAATCAATCCAAACAAAGCTTCAAATTGTAGACGAAACAGGAGAGTTTAGATCTCCATAAAAATAAAACAAAAGACACTTAGGGTTAAGAGGAAGCAAAGTTGGTCTCGTCCGGTCACGTTCGACCTCTCTTTTCCCGTATGAATGTATGAATGTATATATATATATTAGAGTATGTTCCAACCGTATAACTAATAACCCAATATAAAATATATAATATCCTAAATCTATTTCTATCTAACTAATTCTATCTAATCTACTGACTAAATCCTAATTTATATACATATATTATATATATATATATATATATATATATATATATATATATATATATATATATATATATATATATATATATATATATATATATATATATATATATATATATATATATATATATATATATATATATATATATCAATAGCAGTACAATCACGTTCGGCCTCCTCACGTTGAACGATCAGCTCCTCGTCTCCACAATTGAGCTCCGATTGCAATAACTTGAATGTGTTTGACTTAGCAGCTTTGCGCCTCCTTCCTTCTTGCACATTCGATCCGAGCTGGGCCACCCTTCCTTTTAATTTGCAAAATAATCCCACAATTTATTATCAACCTCCAAATTCATACGATCCAGCTTAAAGATACCTGAAATATATAAAAACACTAGTGTAGACTCCGAAAAACAAATAATATAAATTAAGCTATAAAATATGTAAGAATGATCTAAACTAATATGCAATCCCACACTAAAAACATGACTAAAATATACTCTATCAAACTACCCCATGCTTAGACTTTTGCTTGTCCTCAAGCAATGAAAAACAAATATAGAATTAATCATCCCACAAACAAGATCTTCATGCTGTAGTTTTAGAAAAGCAACATCAAGCAATAGGAGCCATGAATAAGAGAACAAATATCTTAGCAAATATATGAGTGATCCAATAGTAAAGGAAAATTTAATCCAACCTCGCCAGCATAATGTGTTTCACTCAAGCTCTCATGTGTTTAGGCTTTAAAGTACAACTCTCAACTCAATCCAAAATGTTTTATATACCGTGAAAGTCATCACTTGCAAACCACATCGATCATAAGGACTTTTATAGGGTTGTAATGGGACTTTGATAGGAAGGCATGGGAAATATTTAGGCTTGTGGTGCTAAAAATCCGGGAAAAAGGAACAACAACTAACCAGAACAACACCAAAACTTCCATACTTCGCAAACCATTCCAATAACATAAACTCCAATACACATCAATAAGCTCTTCGATTTCAATAACTATACAACTCATGCAATTTTTCCATTTGGATGACGACTTCTTTTCTTTTCTTTTATGCTTACGTTTGCCCCTAGGTGAATTTTATCCTCCATAGGTCCAAGCTTACTAGACTTTTACTCCTAAGTGAATTTTATTCTCCTTAGGCCCCTAGTAATAAGTCATCTCTATTATGCAAGAAGGGTTACCTTATTTCGGCTATGCCTCTCGCAATGCACAACCATACATACATCATCTCCACTCAAAGCAACTCCAACATAAAGATTTTTCACCATTTTTCCTCCTAATTCCCAGATAGGGTCAGGCTAATCATTGGCTATGATATATTTTTGTGGAGCTATATAAAAAAAAAAGAATAGGCTTTAAGGCTCAGATGGGCTTCAAGAAAAGGATAATGCAAAGGGTAGATAAGGTATAATATGGCTAAAGAAAACATGCCTCAATCATTTGAAATTCACAAGCAACAAACATGTGCAATACGGTCATGAAAAACAAGCATATAGAGGGTATAATCACACAATAAAAGCAAAAGGGAAATAATCATGAATAGTCCCTATAAGGCCAAAATCTCACAAAGGGTTATGTTTTTGCTAGATTTCAATTTAACCTCAACTATGAACCATACTTGCTTAATTATATTCACAAATCATACTCCAAAAATCATTTTCATTCAATTCAATCAACTCATGGGATTTATGCAATTAAGATCATAAAAATGAATTAATAACACCCAAATGCAATGAAATGCATAACAAAAATTTAAAAAACTAACATATATATAAAGACGGAGCTACACTTGAATTGCCCACCCCATGCTTAAAATCTTACTTTGTCCTCAAAGTAAAGAAAAAGAATGAAAAAGGTAAAGGAAACTCACCAAACAAATCAGGCATTCCAGAACTAATCTTCAACTCAAGAGGAGGTAGTGGTGTTGCCTCTAAAGTTGAACAGACCATAAAATTCAGCAACTTCTCATAGGTACAGGACTTGTCCAACACCACAGACAGCAACAAAAACGAGCAAAACTTGCATAGAAATCAGTAGTAAATTCAGTTCAATAGCAAAGGAATATCAAAGAATAAAATTCAGCAAGAGAGGTGACTATTCCTAAGTACTATAACACCCGTAAAACATCATAAAAGAGCAGAACTTACAGCCCTAGGTGTTCGGCAGAAACTTTCACCAGCAACTTGGATGTAATTGGCACTCGTTGACCTTCTTGGAGTTGAAAAAATGTAGAATTGTAGATAATCTCCTTTGCAATTTGTCCTGGCCAAAACAAATGACAAAAAAAACACACCACAACCAAACACATTCCAACATCCAAGAAAATTATATCATCCAAGAATGAAGGACAACAAAGACCATCCAAACCAAATAATCAACCAAAAATCAGCCCTCATGCTCAGGCTCATCCATCTTTCGGAAGTAAAATCATGAAACTTTTGATGGATATAGAGAGCATGCGACAAGCAAGTGGATAAGAACCGGTCATAAAAATCTCTTAGGCCAACCTAAAGCACAACCCAACTAATTTAGAGAGTAGCAAAATAACCCAGCTGGCTTTAGACATTACAAGAAGAAACCGTTCAGCTACGGAGAGTTCAAGGCATGAGAGTTTTGAAATCAACATTAAAGCACCTTGACAAAATCAATAGTAAAGCGACTCAAGAGCAAACTGACTCAGTAGAAAAATCTCGTAGTACTCGTACTCTAGTCCAGGAGAATGCTCAAAAGCCAGAAAATCATAGCACTACTCCCCTAATCAAGGTAAACACAAACAACGCTTAAAAGAACATATCTTACCTAACTACCGGAGGTCAATGTTGAATAGCAAAGCAACAATTCAGCAATAATCAAAAGCTTTCCAGTCACAGTGTCATATCAACTTAGCCAAGAACAAAGCTACACTACTTCAAGGGCAATTTCAAGCACAATTCAATCACTTTTGCAAAGCTGAATCAGAGAATAAGCCAAAAATGAACCAAACAAATAGGTTCCAGCCCCACCAAGCTATTGATTTTCCACCCAAAACTTGGATAAGCAAGTCACAAGTCATAAAAACACAACTAGGTAAGGGGATTGAAGCATACCTGCATTTACCTGTTTTAATTTGAGGTCTAGGACAATTCGAAGTAGCTTGGAAGAATAGCATCAGAAACAAATCGAGGCTAATCGGAAGCAGCCCCCACTACCCTCTTTGAGCAGAAGCGCAGGGAACGGAACGACAATAGTTGGAACTCGCGATGATGAAGGCGGCCCTGGAAAGCCGGCGGTGGTCGGCAGGAGGTTCGGCGGAAGGGTTCACAGTGGTGGCTGACAGAATCTGAGATGGTAGATGCGGTTCAGGGTTTCGGCGGTGGACTATCGGGATGAGGGGAAGCGCCATAGCGATGAATCGCCAACAGTGCCAGATGGCCGGAGTGGCTCGATTGCACGCGGCCGGAGATGGTGGCTAGTAGGTGGTGAAGTGGTCTGGCCGGTGATGGTAGGGAAGGGCGGTGATGGTGAGCGCAAAAGGGCGAGGAGCAAACAAGCAGGGCGGCGGTGCCGGTGAAGAAGAAGGGAGAGACAGAGAACCACCTTTTTTTTTGGGGAATTCTGGCGATCCGGAGAGGGGTGCCCTGCCATCGGTGGCGGCCGCCCGACGGTCAGAGGAGGACAGAGACGGGTGAAGAGAGGAAAGGAAGAGGGAGACGGGAATAGGTTTTTTTTGTTTTTGTTTTTTTTGTTTAAGGAAATAAATAAAGAAATATAAAAATTAATCCTAACTTAAAAAGAAAAAGGAAAGAAAAAAATACCTTCACCTGCAGCTTAGTACGGAGGAGTATTAAAGATAAAATAATAAATAAATAAAATAAAATAAAAAAGGGAAAGCTGATTAAAATACCACACCTTTGGGGGTATGGTAAAAATATATCCTTAACTTTTAAAAGCAATAAAAATATCCCGACCTTTGATAGTAGTGGTAATATATTATCACGGGTTTTCTCATATATCAAACACGCTGACAAGACATCCTACGTTGATTTTTTACAAGGGTTTTCTTGAACGGTTTCCTTAGGAAAAAAATAAAGAGTTGGATCGGGTTCATACGCAACGTCTTTTCCTCCCTCCTATCTTCTTTCATGATCGCCCCCTTAAACTGTCTTCCGGTCTTCCAGGAAGCTCATAGTTCCTCTTCAATGACAGTCTTCCTCCCTCGTGGTCGCTTATCTTGAGCTATCTCTCTCATATCTTCTTCCTCTTGATTCGTTCACGAACTTAGCTGAATAAGTCTTTTTTCCCCTCTTTGTTGTTGCTGTTGTTTTCGATTTAGTTTTGTTGTCGGTTTGGTGTTAGGAATAGTCGTGTTGTGTTAATTTGAGGTAATTTTGACCGGATTAGTTGCTTGGTTGAATCAATTTTGTTTTTTTCGTGTTTAATTTTGTTGTTGGTGCATTTTTTCCCTAAGGAAATCGTTTCAGAAAACCCGATTTTAGTGCTAATTTGTAAAAATGCTTCCACGTAAGCTGTCTTGTCAAAAACAAAATCCACGTAGGCTGTCTTGTCAGCATTTTTTACCCATGAGAAAACCCGTGGTAATATATTACCACTACCCTCAAAGGTTAGGATATTTTTATTACATTTAAAAGTTTAGGATATATTTTTACCATACCCCCAAAGGTGGGGGTATTTTAATTAGTTTTCCCAATAAAAAAACTTAAACACTTCTACTGAGTATAACGCTAAAAAGAAAAAAAAAATCTAAAACTAAACTAATTTATCAAATCTAAAACCACTAACCTTCGTTTAATGTCGTTAGTTTGACATTATGGTCCACCTCTAAGATCTACTCAGACATCGTTAATGCCCTCACCAACTTGTCAAATTCCTGAGCACATATTCCACACAAGTATATATAATATATCGATAAATTGAAAGTAAATAATATTGCAGACAAGAACCGTTTCATCTTATCGAACAAACAAGCATGACTCTCTGTAGAGGATATGTAATACCACCAATTCAGTTCCATTGGTGGCTTCTCAAAATATGCGCTCCTCTTTTGCCTTCTCTTAGCGCTTTGTCCGTTTGCACCCTCATTAAATTCAAACAACGGAAACCTCTTTGTGAAATTTTCCTCCACTTGCTCATCTATCCAATTTTCTAAGATCTCCTCGTCAAAAGAGATGATAGCGCAGTCGTCACTAACCACCACCTCCGTCTGCCTAGGAAAAATCTCTGAAATAATTGGAATTGTAATTTGTTGAGCCATTTGGATCCGCCTCATTTCGTTATTGAAATCAGTTTGGATCATTATAAGTTGGGACTCTATTGCAGCAAAGTGTTCTTTCATAAGGGGCAACATGGACGATTCTTGTGATGTTTGCGGAGCCAGACATGGAGGTTCTAATTGTCCGATTTGGAGCTCTAATTTTGCAATCTCATGTATGATATCCACCTCACGAGAAAGTTGAGTTTTGCACAATTGATATACTTCCTTAACCTTTCCAATCGGAACCCTAAACACCGGACAATCTTTAAATATATGATTAGAAAGTCCGCAAAAATCACAAAATAAATCATCAGCCATCTTTAGAGGGAACCACCTAGACACAAACACAAATAGTTAGTAGCACGGGTGTTATGAACCGCAAGATAAGCTCACAATAAAGTTAATTATATATAATAATTGGCAAACACACAAACAAAGAAATAAACTTTGATTCCCCGGCAACGGCGCCAATTTGATGGACGGTTTTAAGTCGCGTAAACCGTATCAAAATAATTTCGAACCTACCTAACTAATGTAGTGTGGTAAGCACGAATCGATCCCATAAAGAATCAAGTTATTCCTAAGTTAAGTTTATTTACCAATTAATATGAAACGGGGGGTTTTTGAGTGGTGTAAATAAGAAAGAACATAAAATAAACTATAAACAAATTGATGGAGATAACGATTAATAAAATAGTTTCACCTACAAATATCCACTTTATTTGGTTAAATTGATATTGTAACTTCTTCTCGTCCTTTTAGATTTCCTATGAATGCCCTTGTCCCGACCTAATATAGTTACTAGTCCAACCAGTCCTAGAAACCCTTATCAATCGAACAGTCCCTAAAGAAGGATTTAACCTAATTGATAGCTTTAAGTTCAGAGATTAACCAAGGTATTTGCAGTCCCTAAAGAGGGATTTAACAACACATCCAACTTCCTACTCATTCAATTAGTTCAACCAGCCCTAAAGGAACAAGTTTGCCACTTAGGTTAAGGTTCACAACCAGGAATCTAGAAAACCTTAGCAATTGAATTGATTCTACCAAGTTGATCAGACAAGATAGAATAAAACAATCAACAATAAAGTGCGAAGAAGTCGAAACATTCAATATAGAAAATAAGGAACAAGAATTAGAAACTCACAATCAATCCAAACAAAGCTTCAAATTGTAGACGAAACAGAAGAGTTTAGGTCTCCATAAAAATAAAACGAAAGACACTTAGGGTTAAGAGGAAGCAAAGTTGGTCTCGGCCGTTCACGTTCGGCCTCTCTTTTCCCGTATGAATGTATGAATGCATATATACGGGGTGGCTATATGCACCCACCACAGGTTCTATATACACTAGAAAAGACGGATCTATAATCCGTCCTTTGTAAATTTTTTAAAAATATACGGACGGATTTAGGATCCGTCCATTATAAAAAAATAATTTTTTTGTACATAGGACGGATCAAGGATCCGTCCTATTGTAAATTGAAAAAAAAAAGAGGACAAAAGCTGTTGCTGCTCTGCAGCTTTTTCACTTTTCAAAATATCAAGGTCGGATCTATCATCCGGCCTTGTTCTCTCCCTCTTTTTTTTTTGTTTTTTATTTGTTTAATAGGACGGATCTATGATCCGGCCTATGTAATTTTTTTATTTAACGGACGGATCTACGATCCGTCCTATGTAGTGTATATAGAACCTGTCTCGGGTGTATATAGTAACATCATATATATATATTAGAGTATGTTCCAACCGTATAACTAATAACCCAATATAAAATATATAATATCCTAAATCTAATTCTATCTAACTAATTCTATCTAATCTACGGACTATATCCTAATTTATATATATATATATATATATATATATATATATATATATATATATAGCAGCACAATCACGTTCGGCCTCCTCACGTTGAACGATCAGCTCCTCGTCTCCACAATTGAGCTCTGATTGCAATAACTTGAAAGTGTTTGACTTAGCCGCTTTGCGCCTCCTTCCTTCTTGCACATTCGATCCGAGCTGGCCCATTCTTCCTTTTAATTTGCAAAATAATCCCACAATTTATTATCAACCTCCAAATTCATACGATCTAGCTTAAAGATACTGAAATATATAAAAACACTAGTGTAGACTCCGAAAACCAAATAATATAAAGTAAGCTATAAAATATGTAAGAATGATCTAAACTAATATGCAATTCCACACTAAAAACACGACTAAAATATATTCTATCAGCTTCCCTGGTGGTGAATTCCTCAATCTGTCTGCGGAGTTGCTCAAGCTCCTACGCTGCTGTGAGTTGTACCTCATTCTCGTCGTTAGCAGGAGTCGACATGAGTCTTCTCCTTAGTCTTTGCTGAAGATGGAAAAAGCGTTCAGGCTCGAGAATAGGGTCGATGGGTGCGCGATCAGTTCTTCGCATGCACCTATAAAATAAATGAAGAGTAAAAAGGAACTAGAAAGGGTGCGATTGATTCGGCAGCGACGCCAAAATTTGTTAGGAGGAAAATCAAGTATGAAATAAATATCAAATATAAATCTCAAATCGAATCCCTAAACCACGCAAATAAAATTATAAGACTTCCTCCCGTTGTAGTGGAAGGTAATCAAGATTGTATCCACGAAATAGCGTGTCAGTGCTTGTCTTTCAAGCTTCTAAATCCTCACAAAATCGACCAAATGAGTACTTGATATCGAGTAGAGTACTCGATATCGACCACTTCCGTCAACTTCCCTGCAGTTGCACAACAGAAGACAGAAAACATGCCAATGCCGAGTAGGGCAGTACTCAACGTCGACCAAAAGTGCTCGATATCGACTAGTCTGTAGCCGATCTCGAGTGAGTCTGTGCAGAAAAACGTAACTTGCAATGCAATAAAAGACAGAAGTAAAACACGAAATTGGTGGGAATTAATTCAATAAACTAAAGGCTCCTAGAATCAGGGTTTCAACGCCACAACGATAACCATATAAGAATCATGCCAAAGGTATAAAAGATCATGCCTTTTAATCAAATAACTTTTGCCATTAACAAATAGGAAGATAGAGGCTTTCGCATAAACCCTAATTGTTACTAACCCTTTTCACATAATTAATCCATGTTTGTATGAAGATCACTTTCGCTTGAATAACACAAATAAGGATCACTTTCGACTGTCGCAGAAAAATCATGTAAATAGGGATAGAAGATGAATTCGCAATAAAGTTGTACCTTTGATTCATCACCTTACATGGCTACCGTCGGGTGAGCCCGACGCTAGAAGTTGGGTGACTACTCGCTCTTCATCATAACAAACATCAATAACATAAAAGAACTAACTTGCATTAAACTAAACAAAAGCTTACAACGATCGAAGCCAAATCCCCTCTCGCCTCTCCACCTCTCTCGGGCACAAGCTCTCTCTCGTACTTTCGAATGTAGTGTGTATAAAATTAGATGCCTAAAATGCAACCCCTATGGCCTTATTTATAGTGTTCAATCCCCGCTAATCAAGGAAAGAACAAGTCTATCTATATCTAAATCCTACTTATCTCTTTCCGAAGATATAACTTTGATAAATAAAATAAATACAACAATTAAATTCCCCTAAAGTAAATATGGGAATTAATAAAGTGGATAAATATCTTAAACTCTTGATAGATCTTCGTGACTTCACTTTTAAGTAATCTCTTCTCTGAATCTCCACTCGATCTCGGCTCGGACTAGGCGCCAGATGTACTCAGCATCGAGTAAAGTACTCAACGTCGAGTAGAATTCGTCTGCTCCTCGGATTGTGCTCAATCTGGACTCGGATTGCACTCGACAGGTACTCGACATCGAGTAGAGTATACGACGTCGAGTAGTTCTGTGCTTCTCGAGTGGTCTTGTGCTCGACTTGTGCTTCAGGAGGTGATTTCGACTAGATGTACTCGACATCGACAAGAGTGGTTGACGTCGACTAGTTCTGTCGAATGCCTTCTTCCTTGTCTTCTGCTCGATGTATTCTGGCTCAGCTTCCGTTTGAACTTGGACTTCCTGTAGTTGACCTCAAGCATTCTGACAGTTTCCTTCCCTTCTCCGAATTGCTGTGAAATGTCTTGATTTATGCGAAATTAAACAGAAACTAGTGTAGACCTACATTCTGGCAGTTTTCTTCCCTTCTCCAATTTGCTGTGAAGTGTCTTGATTTTTGTGAAATTAAACATAAACTAGTGTAGACCTCTATAATTGGCAAATAAGCATAAACTACTCAAATTCTGTATAAATCGAACCCAGAGATATAAAATGCATTCTGAAATCGATTAAGATGTAAGCAAAAATCATGGTTATTTGAGCGCACATCACGCCTTAGTTAGAATATAAGCCAACTGTAGTGCAGAGCGAACATGAGCGGTGACAATAGTACTAGCCTGAACGTGATCGCTAATGAGATGACAATCAACCTCAATATGCTTTGTGCGCTCGTGAAAGACTCGATTGGAGGCGATGTGAAGGGCAACTTGATTGTCGCACTAGAGCCACATCGGTTGGCGATGAAACACCCCTAAAGAGGACATGAGGGACTTGAGGCAAACTAGCTCACAAGCGGTGGTTGCCATTGCTCGATATTTTGCCTCCGCTGAAGAGCGAGACACGATAGATTGCTTCTTGGTTTTCCAAGAGATGGGTGACTCGCCGATCATGATGAAGAATCCATTGAGGGAGCGGTGCATGAGAGGGCATGTAGTGTAGTCGGAGTCACAATAGGCATTGAGGCACAGATTGCTCGAACAAGATAGAAAGATGCCTTGACCGGGGCATCCTTTTAAATAACACACAACCCGCAGGGCTGCCTGCCACTGATTGGTTGTTGGAGAAGCCATAAACTATGCAAGGATATGCACGGAGTAGCTGAGCTCTGGCCTAGTAAGGGTGATGTAGATAAGTCAGCCTACTTACCGTCGATACTACTCGGGATCAGGGAATGGAAGACTTATGTCGAGGGCAAGCTTGTGGTTCTGCTAGATGGGGAAAGCCACAGGTTTGGAGGCTAGCAGCCCAGTTTGTGTCAGGAAATCTAGCGCATACATGCGTTGAGACAAGAATATGCCGGTCTAGGAACGAGTGATTTCAATCCCAAGGAAATACTTAAGGCGGCCAAGATCTTTCATATGGAATCGAGTGTGCATAAACCCTTTGAAGGGTGCTATAGCCGCTGAGTCATTCCCCACAATGATGAGGTCATCAACATAAATAAGCACATGAATAACAATCCCCAAGTGGCTATATGAGAACAAGGAATAATCGTCATAGGACTGAATGAAGCTGAAGTATTTCAGAGCCGATGCCAATTTGAAGAACCAATTCCGAGGGGCTTGTCGAAGGCCATATAGAGATTTGCGAAGGTGACAAACTTTTGATGAACTCGAAACTGAAAACTCAGGCGGCATCGTCATGTATACATCCTCATACAAATCCCCGTGAAGAAAGGAGTTGTGGACATCCATTTGATAGAGTTCCCAATCACGAATAGCAGCCACTGTGAGGAACACCTTAACAGAGATATTTTAGCAACAGGAGCAAAAGTTTCAAAATAATCAATACCTTCGACCTGTCGATTGCCAAGCACAACTAAGCGTGTTTTATAGCGCTCAATGCTCCCATCACCATTGTACTTAACTCGGAAGACCCATTTACAGCCGATAGGTGTCTTGTTCAGAGGTAAGTCCACGATATCCCATGTCCCATTGTGATGTAAAGCGTCGATCTCAATGCGCATTGCATCACGCCAGTGCTGATGGCGAACAACCTCATGAAAAGAAGTGGGTTCTGGTGTCGCAGTGACGGCTGCAAGGTAGCTGCAATGGGACTCAGAGAAATTGTTATAACCCACATAATTAGCCAAAGGATACAAGGTACCTATGGACGAGAGCAGAGCGGGATGCGACGAGATAGGGTGATGCTGGCGGGTAGTAGTGTAGACGTAGTCCCGAAGGCGAGTACTCGGTTGCAAGGATCGACCACTACTACGAAGTGGGGGAGGTGGAGGAGGAGGTGGACTCCCCCTTAGGCCGGCGGAGGTAAGAGGAACAAGGTTATCATCGTCATGGGACACTGGTGATGCGGAACTCGATGTAGGTTCTGGAGGTGGGGCGGGGGCTGAAGGAGTGGTGTAGGTAAAGATTTGTTCATGGAAGGAGACATGAGTCACCAAATCATATAAACACCAACCTTTTTGACCAAAAGGATACCCAAGAAAGAGACACTTTCGACCACGGGCTGCGAATTTGTTTGAGCTACAAGGTATTTGGGTGGCATAGCAAAGACAACCGAAGACCCGAATGAGGGAATAATCAAGAGGCTTATTAAATAAGAGTTCATAGGGTGTTTTCCCTTGAATGAGAGGAGTAGGTTTCGGTTAATAAGGTAGCAAGCGGTAAGAACGCATTCCCCTCAAAATTTAATTGGTAACGAGGCTTGAAACAACACAGCCCGAGAGATATTGAGGATATGTCGGTGCTTCCGTTCAACACGACCGTTCTGCTGAGGTGTGCTGACACAAGACAACTCAAATAATATACCATGATCCCGAAAGAAGGGTTTGAGAGCGATAAATTCAAAGCCATTATCACCGCGGAAGCATTTGATAGACTTATGAAGTTGTGTTTGAACCATAAAATAAAAATTGTGAAGTAAAGTAGCAACCTCAAATTTATGAATCATAAGATGTGTAAGTGGTACGAGAATAATCATCAAATAAAGTTAAAAAATAAGAAGCACCACAAGTAGAAGGGATGCGATAAGGACCCCAACTGTCACAATGAATCAAATCAAAACAAGCAATGGCACGAGAAGTGCTGATAGGAAATGAAAGATGAGGTTGTTTGGCCTTATGACAAACATCACAAGGATCACATTTATTAGACATAGAAATAGAAATATTGGAGAAACGTGGAACAAGCTGACGAGACGGATGCCCAAGGCATTGATGCCAAAGGACGGAAGCATCGACTTCAGGGAGATGGCACGAGCGACTGGGAGAAGCAGAGGGAGGCGGAGTAAGCCATTGCAGCCAGGGCACCCTATCCCGAGTCTCACCTGCTCCAATCAGCGTCCTTGAAGTGTGGTACTGTATCACAAATAGCTTATCAAAGGAGATAACAAGGGAGAAGAGTTCAGTAGAGAAGCAAAGAGTACATAATAAGTGACAATCAAGGCCCAGCATAAGTAACACAATGGTAAGAACAACTCCAGGACAAAGATCGATAGAACCAACCCGAGTAGCCGTCGATATCGTCAGATTGGGATGTTTGATATGACAGGGCAGAACATCAACGATGTCACGAAGCAAACGACTATTACCGATCATATGAAAAGAAGCCCCGGAGTCAAGTATCCACGGGGTAGAAATGATACCTGACATACGATCATTAGAGGATTTAGAATGATAGTCTTTGAACTTCTCAAAGAGCATAGCCCAGCCATTGTTAGAAACGATGGGGTCAAAAGTGTCACGATCTGCTGCGGTCAGTTGCTGAGAGCCCGGGGAGTAGGCGGAATTTGCGACAGTTGTGTGCATAGCAGAGCCGCGGGTGAGGCCTTTGGAGGGGGCAGGCAAAAGAGCCAGGGCTGGAATTCCCTTCCCACGACCAGGAGGAGCTCTAGTCATGGGATCGGTGACACCCTTCACCAGTCGAAAAAGCCAATGACCTTGAAGCAGAAGGAAACATCATGGCCAGAACGACCACAGTGAGTGCACAGAAGTCCGCTCTTGTCAGGCTTGCCAGAAGGAGGACGAGAAGGAGGGTGAGGAGCCATAGCAAAGGAGTCAGAGCGAGCATCCCGATCCTTGGCAATGGATTGAAGACGTTTGAACGGCAATGGAGTAGATCCTGTTAAGAGGGGGAAGCGGGTCCTGAGCAACAATAGTTGACTAAACTGTCACATAGAAGGTATCGTCGAGACCCGTCAGAAATTGATAAGCCCACTCCACCTCTTGCTCCTTGGTAGCATTGCCACAAGTGTAGATCGTTGCAGCAGTATACGTTGTGAGTTCGTCCCACAGCTACTTGAGACGACCAAAATAGGCCGAGATCGACTGACCCTCTTGAGAGCAACGAGCGATCTCTTAACGAATCTGAAGAATTCGAGGATCGTTGCCAACAGAGAACCGCTGATCCAGGTCATCCCACAGTTCCTTGGAGGTGGCAAAGTAGGTGATGCTATAACGGAGGAAAGGCTCAATTGATTGAGCGATCCATCCAATCAACATCGAGTTGACCTATTTCCAGTAGGAAGCGTTAGGAGAACCTTCGACAGGCTCGGTAATGGAACCATCCAGGAAGCCTTCTTTAAATTTGGCAGAGAAGGCATTGTGCATAGTGATCTTACATTCGAGGAAGTTTTCACCACCCAAGATCACGGGACAAATAGCAAGGCCAGGGTGATCAAAGGGATGAAGATATATAGTAAGGGGAGGCAGGGGTGAGAGCGGGAGCAGGGGCGGCGGCCATGGTGAAGTAGGGATGTGTTTAGAGATGGATCGGAAAGCCTGATACCATGTAGAATTAGATAGGAGATTAAAGCGTACCTTTTCATTAAGATGAGATGTGTACTTATACAAGAAAACTAGGGTAAATCTATCTTAGAATACAAGATAAGTTAGTTGCTATACAAGATAAACTAAGATCTTTACATAGATGATATGATATCTCAATAAAACAGAACCAATAAGACAATTCTAGGTTTGAAATTGAAATTGCAATTGAAACAACATGAATTGCAAGAAATAAAACCTAATCAAACCCCAAAGCAAAATTAAAATTGCAATTGAAAATACATCAATTGCAGCAAAAGAAAATCTTATTTGTGAACCGTCCTCGATCTTCCATTCTTCTTCCATCTTTAAACCCCAAACCTGCTTATTGGTGGGATTCCATTCAAATGGGAAAAAACCTAAGCAAACCTAATTAAAATTGCAATTGCAGAAAAAACAATCGCCAAAATCAGCTACAGTGGAAACTGAAATCCCAACTTGTTGATTTAACTAACCTACAATTCCAAATGAATAGCAATTAGAACTCTAGGGGCGTCGAAGACTGTGGGAGATGGCTTAGACTAGCGTGGAGGAGACATGGGGACGTTGGGGTCTCGGGGAGCCGCTCGAGTGAAGGATGAGAGACGGGAACGTCCTGCTCTTAGGGATGAGGGGAGGGGGGGGGGGGGAGAGAGAGAGAGAGAGAGAGAGAGAGAGAGAGACGGCAACCGCTTCCTTTCTAATTTTACCCATGTTTGATAATATAAGTATATGGCTATTTGATTTGGGTGTCCAACACTTACCCCCCGTTTGCTATCCATATCCTGATATCATGACCATACCCATGTTTGATATATAAGTATATGGGTATTAAGCTGATATACCCCTTCATTTCTAATTTTACCGAATCTCTTATCCCCAAAAAATTAGGATATCAAATATTCTATCTGTACGCTTCTTCTGTAGAGAGACAAGGGATGCTTCTTCGAATGTCTTCATCTCTTCAGTTTCATCTCTTCTCATGTTTTTTCTGTTCTTCTTCACCCTTCTTCGTCATCTATATGCCAATTAATGGAATCGCCCTTCTTCATCTTCACCCTTCTTCTTCATTTGTATGCCAGAGTCGAAATCGTATGAGGTTGTCGCTGGGGGAGAAGAAGGAGGCGGCGGGGTTGCAAATTCAAACGATGGCGTCAGGAGGCGGAGGGCAGTTCCTGGCCCCATCTTCGAGGTCGTCGTTCTTCAACATGGAGGGGCTAGGGTTGATACTTGATACTCATATCTTGTAATATCAAACATAGATATTAGATATCTGATATCAGATTTAATATCCATATCTTTGATATTGATAACTGATACCCTTATAGTACCTAATATCTATACCAAACAAGGGCTTAAGTTAATTAGCTAGGAGGCTAGAGCACTTCACAAAATGAACGGGCTACTCAAGTTTTTGAGCTCGGCTTGGTTTAGGCTCGAGCTCGATTCGAGCTTAAAAATCTTGTTTAAGCTCGGCTTTTTTAGATAATTGAATGTTCCCGAGTCGAGCTTTTTCAAGCCGATTCCGAACCGAGCTCGATCTATTCATTTCATATAACAGCCCTACCCGGTGGTAGCTTGATGAGCAGTTCCTTGATGTGTTATGTGAAGGGTGGAGCGAGTAATAGGTAGAAGTACAATGTTTTGTTTGCTTGTTTTTGTTACGTCTAGGTGGCCATGCGTGGCGCTTACAAACTTCAAGTGGGATGTCGCTCAATCGGGACCCATAGAGCGGGGGTGGAAGAGTATTTTGGGACTTTTGGATGATCTTTTGTTGTCTTTCTTTATCTTGCGGCTAGGCCACTGACTTAGCTAATTTCTATGTTTTGTACCTTGTTACACACATCTATATATTTACCGCTTTAAGAAAAAGGTAATTGCATAAGGGCCCATTTGGTATTGATATACGTATATCAGATATGGGTATTGGTATCACTCATACCCATACCTAGTGTTTGATAAATGGGTATATGGATATCAATCCAATATACCTTTTTTTTTTCTTCCTTTGTATTTTGCTCTTACTTTGATATACCATTCTAACAGGGGATATCAAAACAGACGCTTCCCTTGTTTCTTCCTCAACGCTTATCTGTAGAGTGGTTTGCCCGTGGATTTCTCCCTCAAGCTTGGATTTTTCAACCCGATCAAGGTATGTTTTTCACTTTTTATCTATTCTTTTCTATTTTGGTCTTCGATTTGTTGAGAAATTTTCAAAATTCCATAGAAATTTGGAGATCTAGGGTTAGGTTTTCTATTCCCCTCACCCCTCTGAGCAGCCTCCGACCCGAGCAGCCTTCCCATTGCCCCTCTGAGCAGCCCTTTGACCCGAGCAGCCTCCCTGTCGCCCCTCTGCGATGCCCTCTGACAGACCCCTCCGACCCCCTTTGCGAGAAAGCGAGACAGTGAGGCACCATCCCCAAAATCCCTCCGACCAACCCCTTCGAAACAGACCCCTCCGATCAACACCTCTGACCCCCCTTTGCGACCCGAGCAGCCTTTTCGACGCCCCTCCGAACCGCCTTTCCGACCAGCCTTTTCGATGCCAATAGATTTTTTTGATTTTGTGTAATGTGCAACCCCTTGAACAAATGTAATTTGTGTACTGTGCAGCCCCTTGAACAGCCCCTTCGAAACAGATTTTGTGTACTGTGCAACCCCTTGAACAAATTTTGTTGATTTGTTTTGTTGATTGATTGGTTAGGTGTTTGCATTGTTTGGATTTGTGATTGATTTGTTGTTCTACTTATGATTAGAAATGGATGGATATGATGAAGTGGATGAATTTCAACTTGAATCGATAAAGAAAAAGGCGGAACGACGAAGAATTATTCTAAGAACATTCGTAGTTGTTGTAAAATTTATCATGATTGTTGTTACATACTATCGAGAACAATCACTACAAATTAAGGAAGTGCATGCAAATGCAAGAAAAGGATAAGAAGAATCTCCATAGATTGGCCAATTTGAATAGGTTGATTGTAGAAAGTGATGTTATATGTAAGAACGAGCTTCGGGTGAATAGGCAAACATTTGAAGTACTTTGTGAGATGGTCCAAGAGATTGGGGGATTGCGTAGGACGAAAAATATGGAGGTAGATGAAACTGTTTATTTACATTGGCACATCATAAGAAAAATAGGTCAATAGCAAATTACTTTGTAAGGAGTGAGAAGAGTATGAGTAGACAATTCAATCTTTGTATTCATGCGGTATTGAAGTTGCACAATCACTTACTCAAGAAGCCTGCACCTATACCCAATGATTGCCAAGATAGTCGATGGAAAATTTTCAAGGTACCAACAACGTCAATTTGAATTTATAAGATTCATTCATAGAATGTAATTACTTCTTAAAAACTATACAATTCTTCCTTGTTTTGTAGAATTGCCTAGGAGCTTTAGATGGAACCCATATTAGTGGTCATGTTTCAAATATCGATAGAGCAAGATATCGAACCAGAAAAGGAGATCTTGCGATGAATGTATTGGGTGTTTGTACATCCAATATAGAGTTCATATACATATTACCTGGCTAGGAAGGTTCTGCACATATTGGTCGTGTCCTTCGTGATGCTATTTCTAGACCACATGGTTTAAAAGTCCCAAAAGGTAAACATCGAATACATTGTTAAAGAAACTTAAATATAAAAGCACTTGTTGCTGTCAAGGGTGTTATTACTTGGTAGATGTTAGATAAACCAATTGTGAATGGTTCTTAGCTCCGTATAGAGGTCATCGTTATCATCTAAAAGAGTGGGGTGGTCAACAACCGGAAAATCCCGAGGAATATTTCAACATGAAACATTCAAAAGCTACAAATGTCATAGAGAGAACGTTTGGGCTACTAAAAGGGAGATGGAGTATTCTTCCGTGTCGTTCATTTTTTCCAATACGAACCCAAGGTCAGATTGTCTTCGCATGTGCTTTACTACACAACCTTATTCGTAAATACATGCCAACTGATATTGTTGAGGAACTCGACCCGACTGAAGATGGTACTATTTGAGGTAGCTATGTTACTTGGAATTTCAGAGGATGATGCGATTGATGCTTGTAGAGTTATTTTGAAGTCTCCAAGTGAGCTTGAAACCTTTTTCAGCTGCCCAAATGACGAGTGGAAGGTGAAGTATGTGCGAAGGACCATTTACCAGCTTCGTGGTCCTGCAAGTGCTACCCAGGTATAGAAGAGTGGTTGTTCCAGCAACCCTATTTTGGTTTTACAAGTTCTAGACTCCTATCATTTGGGAAGATTATGTTTGCAAAGCATAATTGGTACTTGCAAAGTCCTTGTGGTAATTGTTTTTGAGTTGGATATTTTGAAGTCCTTATGGTTTTTGTTTTCAAATTGAATGTCGTAGAACATGAAAACTTTACATTCTTACAGTGGCTATTTTCAAATTAATGAATTTCCTCGATATGGGAATTTTAAATCCTTGTATTAGCTATTTTTAAATTGATGAAAGTCATATAACATTGGTTTCATTCAATCTAAAAATCATATTCTGATATACTTAGCATACCAAAAAGGGATATCAGATATCAGATTTGATACCCACATCCCTGATATCGATATCTCATACCCAAGATATCAAATTTGATACGCACATCCCTGATATCGATATCTCATACCCATAATTGATATCTGATATACGTATATGGATACCAAACGGTAATTGCATAATATGACTTAGCTAATTTCTGTTTGTTGTAACCTTGTTACACACATCTATATACTTATCGCTTTAAGAAAAAGGTAATTGCATAATATGACGATACTCGAAAAGGATATGCAGGTGCAGGACAAGAAATGTATGACTTCCAACATAAATATTTCATGAATCCTTTGGGTACCTATCTCCTGCAAACCACTGGAGGGGGCGAAATTTGTGCGTGGGTTATGTAGTGGGGGGCTGGCTAGGCAAAACTGGTTGTACATCAGAAACTTGTTTCCGTATTACTTTGCTGAGATCTTGCTCGTAGCTATGACTCCCATCATGACTGTAGGGTATCGGAGCAAGTGTCCAATATCCAAACAGAAGGACGAACGCTCTCAAGTTTGTTTTACTCTGGAAGAATCAAACGGTTAAACAAAACAAGGAAACATTGTTCAGGGACAATATACAGAAAACCTAGATCGGCCCCACGAGCGAAGGGTCCTATTCCCTGCAAAAACACAACAGCGAATTTGGAAAGTGTCTGAGAGTGAGAAGAAGTAACAAAAATGACACCATGACCTGGGTTCATATTCAGTACCTTGCCATTGAGTTGGAGAAGTTCACCCTCAACCCATCGAGGGTTTTAAAATCCAAACTCCGCTATTCTTCCTTGACCTTTATAGCTTGCAACCTGGAATTTTGAGAAACTGCAGGATGAGCTTGCACTGGTAGAAGTATCATATTATTATAAATTATAGCCAAGTTACTAAGACATGAAAAACATATCTTATAATCTGTCAGCTTTTTAGCCACTTGATACTATTTAAGTGTTTATCTAGCATCTAAATGATTCTTATAAATCAGCTCTTTAAAGCTGCCAGTCCCTTATGGGCACCAAAAAGAATTGCAGAAACAGATTAACTCCCAAGTATAATTACCACTCCAAGTTCATCTGGATACATTCCTCGACTGGACGCACGACCCCCTCTTCCAATTTTGGCTCGAAATGTCACCTGCTTGAAGAAACCAAAAGGTTATCATGCTTATATTTTGCCAGGTCATTAACTGTAGCACAACAGAGAAAAATCTCTTTTCACCTGGCCAGCAGGAACATTCAAGTCCCCTGTAAGCTTAACAGCTTCAACATATTCAAAGAACTCAACATCCACAGATTTATCGAAGGATTTCCCACTGTTCCAGTGCCAAAATTTACGTCTTAACTGAACCACCTCTGTCCCATAAGGGCCGAACGAACCAACATACAAGCCTAAGAAATAAACATCTTTCAGTTGACAAGCAATTGCGACCAGTCATCATAAAGCAGCACAAAGAGAGACAAAATAATTGACCTTCAAAAGGATCCAAGTTTCCTCTGGAGGTAGTAATTCTACTAAATCGTGTATACTCGGATAAGTTGTTCCTCTTCTGGGCCCGACCAACAGCAAGTTTGACAATTTCCCTCACATCTCGAGAAACCTACATTGCATGGATCAAATTCACAATGCTCTTCAGAATATCCCAGAGAAAGCCACATATAATCCTAAGGTTTGTATTTCAAATATAGGCTCAGATGAACCATGTGAAAATTAACTTCATCTTCCGACTTCAATTGAAGAAACGTGCAATATGCGCCTTAATCCAATTGCATTTTAAATTACAGAAATATTATCATGGGAAAACAAATGTCTAATGGTCAACTATTCACTTGCATTAAAGAATTATACCACACTCACCTTTGAGGAAACTTTATCAGAGCCAATAAATATTTTGGCTACATCAGGAGGCATAAGATCAGAAGCACCTTGGCCAATTACAGCTGCTACCTTCACACTTGGCTGCTTACTCTCTCCATTTTCATGAACTCCAACGATATGAAGCAAAAAGGAATCTTTCTCCGCATCCTTAATTTCAACAGGTAAACGAACAAACTCATCTTTTGGAGGTGCATCATCATTGTTGTGCAAAACTCCACCAATGAAAACCTTCACACCCAGTTCTTTTTCATCTTCTAGATTGTCACCGTTATCTTCCACAACAAGCCTGTCACTATGTAGATCATCCATGTTTGATTCATCTTCGGAATCTTCATCAGTCTCTTCCTCTTCCTCTTCTTCAATCAGTTGCTTCAGAGATTCACTTTCCTCCGCGATATCAACATCCATGACATCAACATCCAAGAGTTTGAATTTCAACCCTGGAATTTTATCTTTGAGGAAGTTTATTACATTTTTAATTCCTTCAGCAGTTTCCTCAATGTTGAGACCCTTCTCTTCATGCTTCTCTGCTTTATCATCATTACTTTGCACGACCACTGGAGACTCACTTTCAGTCTCCGAACTTGATTGCTTCCTTAGAGGTTTAGGCTGCAAAATTGCATTGCTAACTGACTTTCCACTAGACTGATGTAAAAATACAACCTGCCAATTGAAATAGATAGAATAAGAAGAGGAAGTAACAATCCAGCCACTGCATATTATGTATAATAGTTAAGGAGCCAAGAACCTGAGAGATGCATAGCTTGCAAATATTCTAATATTTTAACAGTGTTTGAAAACGCCTCCTTATGCCACAGCAGATGGGGCTTTGAGAAAAGATACTGCCAAGTTTTAGTGCTTTTATTTTTATTGATTCAAGGGGTCTTTCATATGTTTGGGTAAGGTGGAAACTGGGAAGGGTCCACTATAATGGCCAATCAGGTTCTTCAATCACGGGCCAAAACCTGCTAGTCCACCAAATAGCAAATTCCACTATGGATTAGTACCAATTTCACCATAACTTAGGGTACATTTGGCACCAACATCCTCATACAATGGCACAGAGGTACTTCTGAATACTCCCTCCGATCTATAATATAAGATTTTTTATTTTCTGCACGTGTTTTAATGAGCTAAAAACTATATAAAATATTAATTTTTTTAATTAATTTTTTTTTTACAATTTAATACTTCTTACTAATAAATATTAAACTATAAAAAATAATTTAATAAAAAAATAATATTTTATACAATTTTTTAACACATTAAAATACGTGCGGGGAAGTCAAACATCTAACATATTTGATAGGAGGGAGTACCATTTTTTTCATAATTCAGTATTTCATGGATAAGTTAACGACAAGACGATTAAAAAAGATGCAATTCCATAAGCCAATAGAAAAAGTTGCAGCTTTCAGGTCAACACTAGATGATTTGCAAATATCCATAATCAATAGCAGAGCATACAATTTCTAACCATGCAAGAAATCAGTTACAGAGTATAAGGGATATGATAAGCTACAATGCAAAGGAATCGCAGCTATAAATGCTCAACAGCAACAGCTGTAAATAGAGAACAAAAAACAGATGATATAATAAAGCACCTTCATCAAATAAATGTCGCTAGAGTTTTTGACAACATATACTTCAAATAGTGGGGTTCCAGGAGATCCAGAAACAAGCTGCCTGCCAGGAAAGATTTACTGAATTAGCTCAGTGCCAGATAAGTTTCAACCCCTGGGGTGAAATTAGCGACAAAAAAAGAAAAGTCAAGAGTCCTTGCCTCGGACTGTAAATCTTGCCAACAAATTTGCCGACAGCAAGAGTTATATGCACTAATCGACCAAAAGGATCATCTGAATCCTTTGAGTAGCCTACCCACCATCCTACCTGGTGAATCATCTTTTGAAAAGGAAAATGATGAGGAGTACAAAAATTAATAAGCAAATGGATACAGCCGGTAGCTGACCATTAAGAACATGAACCTCAAGATAAATGTTTTGTTTTAGGCCATCAAATTCAGACTGAAGAATCTGGAAATGCTTCAATATACATTTAATTCTAACTAGTTATTTAACTTATCAAGGATATCTGATCTGAAGACTTCGATATCCACAGTTGAAAGCTTCCCACCAAATTCATTGAGTTGCAACAATTAGATTCAACTAAAAGTAATATATACCAAGCCACTTCCAGTAGCTTTAGACAGCTTTGAAGCATCAAGGTAACGCTCTTCATCAACTGCTCTCTGCAACCAAGAATATAGAAATGAGGAAAAAATCACTAAAAATGATACCGGGAAATTTTGCTGTGAAAATGGAACAAAATGGACTATCAACAAGATGTAGTTATTTTACCTTTAGATTGTACATGATTTCAGCCACAGTATTCTTTGAAGTAGACTCAGCAATAGCCGATTTCAACTTGGAAGCTTCTCGAAAATCCTCCCTTTCAACAGCATCTTCAAGTTGAAACTGTACAAGGAGGATAAGTAAATGTTGGAAAATGGAGTACTATACCATGCTGTATAAGTTGGTTCAAGCAAAGTTCGCATTGCTTCTTTGAAGCTTCTATGTATTTCAAGCATCATGTAATACAGATATGATCAAATCGACAGTTCCCTTTCCCTTTGAGAGCTAAATGCTCAGGCTTATCATTGTCTTCAATCTAATGCTTTTCTAGACAACTAGTTCAGTACCCGCACCTTGTGCGGGCGATTTTTTAGTTTAAAATAGTTATATGTATATCAGTGTATGTAACACTATATATATGTATATCATGCTTATTTGAATTATTACTGTAATTATTATTGACAAAAAAACTCAGCTAATTGAACTCAATCAAAACGATCGAAATTAAACTAATCCGCACAAACGTGATTAATGAACTTCATCATCAATTGATTGAACTCAATCAAACCGAAATGAATCGCACAAACGCATAAACTAAATAATATTTAATATACTTTTTTTAAGCATCCTATTATTCTTCTCTATGAGTGTCTTACCTTTATTATTTGTCTTTATTATTTATCATTGTGGGCAATCTAATCTAGCTCGGTTGAAAAAAAAAATTAATATGAGATACCATGGATCACTAACTAATATTTAGGGAAGAAAAAAAACCCTAACATAGGCCAAACCATGGGACCACTAACGTAATAAATAAGCTTCCTACAATTTTTGCACGTAACTGCAATCCTTATCAATTAGTAACTACATATCCTACAACAAATCCTAGCATATCTTTCTTTTTTTAGCAAATAACCACCAGATAGCAAGCAATTAATTTATTTTACAATTATTTTTATTATTAATCCTTATCAAAAAGGAACTACATATCATACGGCAAATCCTAGCATATCTTTTTTTTAGCAAATAACCATTAGATAGCAAGCAATTAAGTTATTTTGCAATTATTTTTATTATTAATTACTGATTAACAAATCTTATATAAAAAAAACCTACTTTAGGATATCGGCATAACATGAGATTTGTTTTAGTTTTTATCAATTAACAACTAACAATTCTTACCAATTAATAACCAACAAATCCTAGCATATCTTTCATTTTTTTAGCAACTATCCACCACAAATCCTACGCCATATCTTTTTTTGTTTTTGGCAAGCAATTAATTTAATTTGCATTTTATTTTTATTATTAATCTAATTCGTTTTTATTATTAATCTAATTAATTTAATTTGCAATTAATCTAATTAACAGATCCTAACAAATTAACAAATCCTATATTTAAAAAAACCTACTTTAAAGGAGAAGCCGCCACATGGTTAGACGACTTCTCCTTTAGTATTATTAATTGATTAATTGATTGATGTTCACGATCATTTTATATAGTGTGCACCAAGGTTCGCTTCTATTGAAGTGATAAGGGAATTTTGTTTTCCATTTGACCTAGCAATTCTAGTTACACAACCAAGGAGAACTTGTCATCAACTTAATAACAATGAATATACTCTAGGTAACGACTCCAAATCGCCAGATATCATATAAGTGATGATTATCTTGAACAAAGGTCACCGTTAATTTGAACTATAAGAGCTCAAAATATCAGGAATAGGCCTATACAAATTGAATTTGACTGAATCAAACTACTTTGCTCAAAGGTGATAGAGTCGAGGAATGAAGGGGGGGGGGGGATTCAATCACAATACACTGGTATGTTTGACAAATTAGTAATGAATAGAAATGAAAGGAAGATGATGAAAAGGTTGGGAATGGGAGAGGAGAGGTGAGAATCTAGAAAAAAAAAAAGTTTTCCTGTGTTCGGGTTTAAAGAGGGAAATGATTTTCGTTCAAATGGTGAGAGTATTGTCATCCACTCATGCGACTTTAAATTTTATTTTCACATCATATTCTCCCAATTTGGTGAGATTCATTTTCCTTTCATTTCTCTCCAATTTTATGTCTATTTTCTCATTGGTTCTAATCAAATCTCTCCAATTCATTTGTCCAAACAAGAGAAATTGATTCTTTCTATTTCCCACTAATTAAAATCCATGATTTCTCTCCAACCAAGCATGTTGACTGCCTATGGAAAGGAACAATTCAAGGACACAAAGCACTTTAATTCGAAAATCAATTGAGCAAAGAGATCAAAGTCCCAATCTTTATCCCCAAAAGGTCAAAATTCAAAGCAAACGCAATGAAATGAAGCGGAGGGAAGAGGAAAGGGAACCTTAAGAACAGAAGCGTAGCTCTCGGCCTGCTCGATATCAGAGAAGTGGCGTGTCCACCGATTCCAGTCCCAATCGGAACCAATAGCGTCGCCGCCGTTAAGGCTACAGCAACAGCACAACATGGAGTTGTTACGAGGACCGCCATTAACAGACCTAGAGACTCTACGGGGGGAAGTGAAGGGCCAACAGTTGAGAAAGGATTTCTTCATAAAGCAGTCGGAAAAGAGGTAGGAGCAGGTGGATTGGGTGATTGGTAAGGTCCGACTCGTCCCCCATGGACTCGAAACCGCCATTTTTCTATATCAATCAGACAAATGGAGTAAAATCTCTCAATCTCAACGAGGCTTTCCTATTATCTTTACTCGTCCCCCATGGCTCTGGTTTCGGTGTACTGTGTACATTATCTTTACTGTATAAGAGCATCCCCAAGAGATTCCCCATCTTCATTTTTTGGAGAATGTTGGGATGATTTTTGCTCCAAGAGCTTCCCCATTATATTCTCTAAAATAGAGAATGGAGGGAAAATATAGAGGTCATTCCCTAAATTTGGAGCAAACTCTATATATTTTGGAGTTAATTCTAGAATGGGGAAGCTGTTGGAATGAGGCAAAAATATATTCAGAATATTTGATCTCTCATTCTCTATTTTGGTGATTGTTTTAGAGAAGCTCTTGGGAATGCTCTAAAGGCGAAAGTTTTCGATTGTTTATTACAGTAGGATTTAGGGGTAAATGGTATCGAAATTACCATACCAACTATGTATGGACATTAGAGCTGGCAAAATCTGACCCGACCTGAAAACCCGACCCGACTCATCCGAACCCGAACCCAATTGAAACCCGAAAATCTGGAGATATCCGTAACCCGAGACCAACCTGACCCGAACCTGATCCGACTCAAAACATACCCGAACACAGACAAACCCGACCCGACCCAAACCCGACTCGACTCTAAACCCGACCCGACTTTGAACCCGACCCGACTATGAACCCGACCTGACTCTATATTATTATATTTTGATAGAATTAATTTTTTATATCTAGATTTGTTAAAAACTAATAATAATAATGGAAAAAAAACTAATGAGTCAAAAGCTAAAAATGAAATGGGCATTGAAAATGAAATGGGTCAATGATATAGTCAAACCACAAATAAGCTCATTTGCAACTTGCTAGTTCAAATAAGATTAAATCCTAAATGTACAATTAATTTGATTTAATTATAGCAAAGATCAATTGGTTTAAATGTTTAAAAAAGGACGATGTTGCCGAATACCGAAGTTCCGATTATGAATTTTTTGAAAATCGGTCGACAACCGATGAGTCAATGACAATGAGTGTATTCAACCGAGTCAAAATTACATATTCAAGTATTCAACCGAGTCAAAATCATTTGTTTTAAGTAAATTACATATTTAAGTATTCAACCGAGTCAAAATCAACCTAATTATCCAAACTGGTCGAATATTATTCGACCGAAAACTCAAACAAACTATACCCACTTTGATTCGAAACTCAAATGAGACCGACCCGCCTCTTGACCCAAAACCCGAATGAGCCCTACCCGCTTTGACCCGAACCCGAATGGGCATGACCCGATTTAACCCGAAACCGACCAATCTAAAATTCATTATGACCGAACCCGACCCGGCCATAAATTTTACCCGAACTGACCCGACCCGAGCAAGCTTGACCCAAACCCGACCTGAACGACCGACTTGCCAGCTCTAGACATGGCGGTAATCATCGTGGTGGTAATCACGTGGAGGTGGTACGGTAATCTATCTATCTACATATCTATATTCTATCTATCTATCTATCGATCTATATACATGTAATAAAACTAATGCGTAGCGTCATACGTGGCGCGTTGGGGTTGATTCTAGGAAAAAAATCCTATATGGCGTGTTGTGGTTATAAAAGTTATAAAAGTCACAATCTATCTATATATATTTTAGTTAATTGAAAAAATATAATATTAATAGATAAATATGTACTCCAAAAATATTAATAGATAAATATGTACTCCAATATTTATTGGTGATATTTCATTTATATGTGTGTGTGTGTGTGTGCAGGACACTAAAACCGATGCATAATGTCCTATGTAGCGCGTTGTGGTTGATTCTAGAATAAACATTCCTATGTGGCGCATTGTGGTTGATTCTAGGATAAAAATTATTAAAATAATATATTGTCATACTTTATGGAAAGTTATATACCGTATTATATAAGCCACAATCTTTCTATCTATATATTTTAGTTGATTGACAAAAATATAAATGAAAAATATTTCATAGTCATGCTTACCAAAAATATTAATAGATAAATAATTAAATATGTAGTATTTGATAATTTTATTTATATCTAGGTTATTTTTTGGTGGAAAATAATTATTTATATCAAAATTAATTATTTAATAAGTGTTATTTTATTTATATCTATATTATTTTTTGAGGCCAAAATAACTTATTAAAATATTATGTACCCACAAGCTACCTGTGCATAGATATTTTAGTAAACTAACGCAATAAATATATACTATATATTTAATAAAAAATAATATTAAATTATTTTTTTAAAATAAATTATCTATTAAATTACATGAGATTCAGTGAATGGTAGATTAAAAAAAAATCTTTTACCTTATAAATGTGAATTTTATTTATATTTTGAGAGAATCTAAATAAAAGATGTAGATTAAGATTATATGTAATCTCTTCAACTAATATTATTTGTATCTATATTATTTTTTGGTGAAAAATGATTTATATTTAGAGTATTATTATTTTTTATTTATTGGAATTTATCTATATTATTTATAATATTGTATTAGAGTGAATTGCACAAAATAACCCTAAATCCGAAACACTTTGCACCCATAACCTACTATCCAAACAATTTGCAAAGGTTGACACTTTTTCTTTAAAATTTTGCACCATAGCCGGTAAAAAGAGAAGGTGAAACCGGGAAATTAATGAGGAGAGAGAGTGACGTGGGGGGGGGGGGAGAGGGATGTGTGATAGGGAGAGAGCTAGGAAGAAGATCGAGGGAGATCCGGTGATGGCGAAGAAGGATCCGGCGGGTTAGCCATCTCGGGTCAACCTTATCCTCCGTTCCTGGAAGGATCCGGTGATGACGAAGAAGAAGGTGGCAGTGGAGGGAGATCCGACGATGAAGATGGCGGAGTTGAGGAGGGAACTGAGGAGGACGGTGACACAGCTCGGAACAGGATACACGAACAAGAGGGACACAGCTTGACATCTTCCTTCTTCGACCGGCCTTTTCTTCAACATCCTCTAATCCTAATGCCCTTCCTCCCTCACGCAACTCATTCCTCTCTCTTTCTTCAGGCAATTTTGAACCTTACCGAGGAGAATCTCCACAAATTGGCTTCAATTCCGCGATTCCAGGTACAATCATTCATCCTTTTTCTTCTTCTCTGCTCTATCTTCCAAGCCTGTATTCACTGGATTGGTGTTCCAATGACCATTAGAGCCAAGATTTTGGACTTTTTACAGTTAGGGTTTCAGGTTGGAGCCGAAATTCAGATTGGATTTGCTTGTTATGCTTGCAAATTGTTTGAATCCTCAATTTATAGGACAAGATTAGTGATTAAAAGTGTGTTAATGTTGTTTATTTGGTTCTCTAGAAGTGGAGTAAGGGAACCATTTCGGAATGGCTCAACCGGAAAGGACTTGTGGGTAGTACCCAAAGGTCCCCGGTTCGAACCCCGGGTGGTCGCTCTTTATTTACCAATTCAAAGAAGTAGAGTAAGGGAAAGCAAAAGAAGAGAAGCCTCGGTAAAACATGAACTAATTGAATCTTCTCCTGGAGGGTCAATGAGTTCTCATCTGAAATCAATCCCAACTGATGCAAAAGAGGAAAAACAGTCAGAAACTGAAGCTAGTGAGAATTCTAGCAGCTCTTGCTTCCTATTTTTGCATCTTGCTTCCACTTTATGTGTTTCACTCTATATTTTCCATTCTTTTTAAAGTTGTAGTAGGTATCATGTCTTTTATTTGTCACAATTAAATAAAATTTAGAGATCAAGGAGAAAATTGGGTAGCAAATAACAATTCTTCTTTACCTGATAGCTTCTCAAACTTTTGTGAATCTAAGGATTTGCATCTTTAAGGTATTAACAGTGTTTAATAGGGCTTATGAATTTTGGATGGAACACTTTTTTTTTGTCTTGCTTTTTTCCTCTTATATAGAGAGAGCATAGCACGTGGCCTCATTCTTTGACCTTAAGTGGCTTTGATTGTCTCACTTTGATCCTCTTGTATAAAGAACTTAGCATGTTATCTTAATCTTTGACCTTAAATAGCTAAGAAATGCCATGATAAAAGCTTTGATTAACATGTTGATATAAATAAGTGAATAAGGCAGAATGTACTAGCTTTTAAAAGGTTAAATCAAAATGCTTTTGATTCTTAGACTGAATCTCAAATGTTATAGTTTCCATGATCCATTTTTAGTTTCAGCATGGAGGAATGTCTCCTTGTAGTTACAAGTTGGAGGGATGGATCCATTTTTAGTTTGCTCCCTGATCATGTTGTTGTGCCCAAATTAGACTGGTCTTTAAACTTCGTACCTAACTTTGAAGAATGCACATTAAGAGAGATCTCAATAGAAATTAGGTGCTAAGAGACTGAAAATCTTAGCTGTTCCTAGGGATGCTAATGAATGAAATCAGCATCTGTTTGTCCTGCAAAACTGGGTGGCTGCTATTGATTTTGAAATCAGCATCAGTTTGTATCACTTCATTCCATCTTACATTTAGCTTTTTTTGTCTTTAGCAGGTTATGACTGTAATGAGCCTTTACCTATTGATTTTGAAATTGTTTGATGGAGGTTATAGTGGATTTACATCAGGATCACATGCCTCTATGGAAGGACAGAGGGTTGTCCCAGCAATGGAAGGGAGCTTCATACCAACTAAACAAATCATTGGAGCTGGAAGTGTTCATAACACGACCCCTCTTCGCTTGGGTAACATTCGTTATTTCTTAAACTTTCATCTCTTGAGCATAAGAGATCACTGGTCTAGATTATCAGCTTTGGTTTCTTCTGGAATTACAAGAAATGACTTGACTACGGTGCTCTCACAAGCCAGCTTAGGCTCTGTGCATAAATCGATCTATACATGAGTTTTCATGATTTATTCCCTCTATCTGCTAAGGCTTTTCACTTCAATAGAGTTTGTCACCTTCTATTACAAATACAACGATGAACTATGTATTTGCATATATTCATTTTAGTTTGAATTGCAACCACCTTCAAAAGAGTTTAGATGATCGAAGGTTTTTGTTATATGCAATTGCTTGGTTCGAATTGCTCAATCTCCGTCTATCTTTGTTTTCTAATGTATCGTTCATCAACAGCAAGCTGGTCACAGGATGGATGCCCAGGTAATATACATATTAAACACACATACCTCCCTAGTACAAATATATCGTTAAGCAACTTGATATACATATTAAACACACATATACATATTCATAAAAAGTCAACAAATATGGTTGCCCGTACCTCCCTAGTACAAAATTGGTCTAATATCACGGGCATTTTTATAGGAATTGTATACATACTGAACTTTGGACTTAGATTCTTATTTCTTATGTCTGATTTCAAGTTGAATCAACATTGATGGTCGTATCATAACTAAAAGGAACAATCGTCAGAGCCAAGGCTTTATTCTTGACTGGTGGAGGATCATCCAAATCCTGTCACAAAGAGTAGATCTGAAGAGGTAAATAAACACAAAGAGTAGATGATTCAAAGAGAAAACTAGACATAGGATCATGAACAGAAGATTGAAGTTGTTTTAGTCATTTACCAACAGATTAAAAGTGTCAGCAATTGCCTTTTCCTCTTTAACTGGCTCTGCACGAGGGGGTGATGGTAAGCGATCTTCCTTCGCCTCTTCAACCTCTCTATCCTTAATTGCTTGCTTCACCTTCATTTCAATAATCTTCATTTAACAAAGATATCGATTGTGAAAAGCTTTCCCTACATCGATAAAAAACGAGGTCTATGATTGAAAAAAAATCTTGTAAAAAAAATATTGATATCTAATAGAAATGGGTAAATCTCACACATGTCATATAAAAAAAACTCACCTGTCATGTAAAACAATTCACCTATCAAGTAAATAATTCACGTTTTAAGTAAATAATTCACGTGTCAAGTAAAAAAATTCACGTGTCAAGTAAAATACATTATGTGTCATGTAAATCTAGTATGGGTGACATCTAAATTCAATATCTACTCAGTTGTATATCAAATTTCGATCTACTCATATATCTACTCAGTTGTATATCAAATTTCGATCTATTCATATATCTTTCCAATTTCGTACAAACATCTTTTCTTCTGATAATTTCAATTAGTTGGTCAAGTAAATTTTAGTATTGGATTACCTAATACTCAAATTTTAGACAAGAATAATGCGGAATACTAGCTCCTTCGATTAAAAAGGCCTATTGTTAGTGATTTGAAACAAAACTGGTCATACTCATTTTCATCCATGTCCCTGTAAAACCCAAAGGAAGAGGCAAGAAAAATGAAGCATATTTTAATCTTCCTCCGAGCCAGAGCCTTAAGATTATGAACTGCTAACTTTACTGTGGTCATTCGATTGCAAAGAAACCCTAGCAAAAACACCGTCAATCCTACAATGGAAACTGAAACAACTGGTTGATTTAACTAACCTACAATTCTAAATGAAGAGCAATTCGAACCCTTGATGATGCCAATATTCGGATGGATCAAGGTGTGAGCTGGAGGTGGACAAGATGAGATTACCAAATATGCCAAGACGATGTACATGACATGTAATGCTATTAATATGATAGGTAATACCTTTGACATGATAGTTGATAGTTCTGACATGACAATGGGCTTTTTTGACCCAATGAAACTTCACATTTTAATTCGCAAATCCGTTAGCGGACAATATTTATAGGTGATATTTCATTTATATCTATATATATAATTATCATTTTTCTTGAATTTTCAAGGTTGTTATTACTTGGTTGATGCTGGATACATGAATTATGAAGGGTTCTTAGCTCCATATAGAGGTCGTCGTTATCATCTAAAAGAGTGGGGTGTCGCTCAACCAGATAAGCTCGAGGAATATTTCAACATGAAACATGATAAGGCTAGGAATGCCATAGAGAGAACTTTTGGGCTATTGAAAGGGAGATGGAGTATTCTTCGGAGTCGTTTATTTTTTCCAATATGAACCCAATGTCGGATTGTCACCGTGTGTGCATTACTACACAACCTTATCCGCAAACGCATGCCAACAGATGATGTGGAGGAAGAGAGTGAAGACGAGGTAGAGGCGGAGGGTGGGGGTGAAGATGAGGGGATTGAGTAGGTCACCCAAGTTAGTATATCAGATGAGTGGACTAATTTCATAAATACCTTAGCCCAAGATGGATTTAATAGTTGGATTTCTAGTTCTACTTGATGTACTTGAAGTTCTTATCGTTCAACTCTATGTACTTGTGTTGTTATCATGCGATTAATGTACTTGGAAGGTATTATCGTTGAACTCTATTTATTGTGTTGTTATCATGCGATTGATGTACTTGATGTTGTTGAGCAATTGGATTACTAGTTGTTATTATCATTGAACTTGATGTACTTGTTGTGTTGTATCAATGAACTTGGTGTAATGCAATAAAGTCATGTTTTCTACATTATATTGTGATTAAACTATTTCATATGGGTATCTATATTATATGAAATTATGAATATGTTTAGGATGAGCAAATTGATTGAAACTGGACGTGGAAAAAAACAATAGGAAGTGGACCACGGTGGAGGAGGAAGCGGTCTTAGATTTTGTGTTGGAGCTGAAAAATGATCCTTGATGGAAATGTGAAGGGGGCTTCAAGAATGGTTTCCATCAGCACTTGGAGGAGAAGCTTGAGAACTTTATTCCAAGAAATGGGCTGAAGGCATCCCAGATTCAATCGAAGTTGAAGTTTCTGAAGGAGAAATACACTGTCATTCATGAATGACCAAGTTATCCGGATTCGCTTGGGATGAAACAACTTGTATGATCAACGTTGAGAAGCAATCGTATGAAGACTTTTGTAAGGTAAGGTTTCTTTTAAAAAAATTATGGGTAGTGACTAGTTTTTTCATTTGAAATTGTTAAGCATTCAAAAATGATGAGTGGAAGGTGAGGTACATGCAAAAGATTATTTCCCAACTTCGCGGTTCTACATGTGCTAGCCAGGGCTAGAAGTATGGTCTACCAACAAGGCTTTTTTGGCGTCAATGTTTGACGAAGTGTATGCTTCATATACCTATCGAACATGAAAAGCTACTAGCATTTGGTTGTTTTTTGGCACAATTGGGAAGATCATGTTGATAGGTTGTTGGCATAACACTATTGGTACTTGCAAATTCGCATAACATTTGGTATTGACTATGGCTGTTTTTTAATTGAATGTCATATAAAATTTGGAATTGAAATCCTTGGAGTAGTTGCTTTCGAATTCATGAATGGTGAATGTCATATAACACTTGCTTTATCTGAAGGTTCGATAAAGTAAAACAAAGTAATATAGAAATATGTTGTGAGCCTAATTCGCCATGTTTTACATTTAAGTTTATATCGATTTCTGCATATATTGCATTCATTTGGGTTAAGATAATGCAGAAGCTGTGTAATTTATGTTTATTTGCCAAATTGTGGAATCTACACCAGTTTCTGTTTAATTTCGCAGAATTCGGAGCATTTTACAGCAACTCTAAAGAAGGTCAGAAAAGCTCGGAAAGCAACTACAGAAGTCCAGGATCCGAGAATACATAACCAAGCTGAAGCCCAGGCTACTCGATCTCGAGTGGACTTTACTCGATCTCGAGTAGAAAGTCCGAGCAGCCTGGTTGACAAAGCCTGGTCGAGAGAGCTGAGCTAGACCAACCCGACTTCCGGAGCCTACTCGATCTCGAGTACCACTTGTCGAGATCGACGACGCCTCAGCGCCACACCCGGAGTCGAGAAAGAAAGCTGATCGAGAAGCCGAGGACGAAGACGCCGAGCACAATCCTACTCGACCTCGACGAGACCTTGTCGAGATCGACGAGACAACCAGCGCCTGTCCGAGTCCTTGCCGAGGAGAAGCTGCTCGACCAGAGAAGACCACACCCTAGTCGATCTCGAGGAGCCCTAGTCGAGATCGACGAGCCCCGAGTCCAGATCCGAGCCTGTCGAGTAGAGCCACCCGTGAAGACCCAGTCGACATAGCCAGTCTACTCGACCTCGACGAGCCCTTGTCGACATCGACGAGCACCGTGAACCAAGTCCGAGTCTGTCGAGCGCCAGCTAGCCGAGACGACGAAGCCGAGCCAGTCAACCCTACTCGAGATCGACCAGACCCTTGTCGAGATCGAGTAGACCTCCAGAGCCGCGTTACTCGGTTCGACGAATCCTACTCGACTTGGGATTGCTTGGGCGTGAAGATTGCTGATTCTATCCGAAAATATCAAGATCTACCATGAAGAAGAAAAGTTCTATCCATTGAAGACACTTTAGATATATTTCCTATTTTAGATTTAATTCCTTTATGTCTTTTATTTATCATTAAAGTTTTAGATAAAGTTTTAGATTTAGATATAGATATTCTATCCTTGAGTAGCAAGGAATAGAAGGCTATAAATAAAGCCCTAGGGTCTGGTTTTTCATTCATTCCAATTTCACACACAATTCAATTTCAGTAGAAGAAGTAGTAGGAGAGAGAGAGAGAGAGTGAGTGGCCAAGAGGAGTTTTGTGAAGCGAGAGCGGAATTGACTTCCTTTGGTTGTAAGCTCTATTTTATTTTATTAATGCAAGTTTATTTCCTTTTATTATTGATGTCTTTACTTATGATGAAGCGCGAGTAGTCCACCCACTTCTAGGGTTGGGGCGAGCCCGACGATAGCCGTGCATAATTGAGGTAAAGATCTGACCTTTATCAGGTTTTGAGCATTTTCCTACTTGTTTATGTGTTTATTGCCCATCTAATGGAGATCCATGTTAACCACTTGGATTATAAACATAAAATCGGTAGAGACAATTAGGGTTTCTTGAGAGAGTTGTCTAATTGTTGGAAAAGGCGAAAGCTTAATCCTTTAAATGCAAATCACATGATTATCTGTTTGGTTCTACCTTATGCATGCTTGGTTATTGTCGTTGCAAACCCCAATCTTGGAAGTCTTTTTACATTAAGTTTAGTCGAATCCCCCAAAGCATTTGTTTTTACTTTCTTTCGTTTTCGTTTTAAGTTTCTGCCCTCGTCGACCTCGACCAAGCCCTGGTCGATCTCGACTACTGATCCTCGACCCAGAGTCGCCGTAGCTTACTGTGTGCAGGAACTCGACCAGACCCACTCGACCCAGACGAAGGCTACTCGATATCGAGTAGGGCCTTGTCGAGATCGACCACCATTGCCGAGTTGCTGCTGCTGTGTTCGACTGTCCGATCTTCTGTCGACTACCCTAGTCGAGATCGAGGACCCTGTTGTCGACTTCTGTTCGTGAGATTTCTTCCGCTACCTAGGATCCGCTGACACGCTTCCTCGTGGATCGATCCTGACTTCCCGCTGCTACATCAGGAGGAGGTCTTGTAATTATTTGCAAGGGACGGAATCTGGTTTGCTGTGATTTATTTCTATTCTATTTTGCATACTTGATTTCCTCCTATCAACAAAATACTCTAGAAGGGGGTTGAATAGAGTATGCCGGTTTTTCGCAGATAATCTCAAGACTTTTGAAGCTATTGCAAAACCCTTTGAGATTAGACGTAATACTTCTTCTGGCAAACCTGAATCAAAAAGTTAAACAATTCGAACCAAGTGCGGAAATAAGGTAAAGTAGTAAGTAAAGGACGCAATGAATTGTTTACGAGGTTCGGCACGAACTTGGCCTATGTCCCCGCCTAGGGTTCTTCCACAACCCTAGGATTCAACCGGCTTTTATTGATTCACAAGACTTAGGATCCTAATAGCTCACCGAGAAGCCTCTCTCCTATACAATTGCAATCTAGTCAACTCACGTTCCCTTGGAGTCCTAGACCAATCTAGAAGAGCCCCACCTCTCTCAGCTATCTAGTACAATCCTCTTACACTTAGTGAATCAATCGCCTAGTGTCTACTTCCTGAGTTACAAACTCTTGAGTATAACACTCACTCAAAATATATCCTATAAGCTCACTGTGTAACTCTCAAATGCTTTGAAACAAAATAACAGACTCTTAAGAACAAGCAGAGAGCCACACGAAGAAGACAGTTTTCACTTGTAGGCTTGAGTGTAAATGAGAGCTCGTGTTCAATGAATGTATTGCTGTCTTCTCTTCTTCCTTTCTTTTATAAAGATCAAATCGGCGCCTCCAACAAGGAAGAATCTTCTTCAACGGCTAGAACCGATTGTGGTTTGGGAAGAGATCTCCATGATCTTCTATTTGTGAAAACTCGAAAGCCATGATCTTCTAATTTGAAACTTCTCGATTTCAAGCCCAAGGAAGAAGATATAATTTGAAAAAGCTTCCTAAAATGTTAGTATATAAAATAATATCTGGAAGCATATAATAGCATATAATAATATTCGATCATAATATCATAAAGTACAGGTTTTGTGTTTCATCAACACAGCTATAGCCTCAAGACCTTTGACACAAATTGTATGTCAAAGCCTTTGAAACTAATTCCGATTTTCATCAAGGGAGTGGAGTTATCAATCTCCCCCTTGATGAAAGACAAAACCTATGCATCCCTGCAACTTAGTCAAGCAGATATAACATAAGCAAAATCGGACTAAGTACCTGCATGGGTTAGACGAATATTGGATCATAATTTTAAAGCATGAAATATCCAACCAAAAATAAAACAAGTTCTTCCAAGACCTTTGAATCGCAACAGTTTAAAAAAGTCTAACACCACAGATCATCTCCCCCTTTTTGTCTTTCAACAAAGGGAGGAGGTAAAACAGTCACCAAAAGTTTTGAAACAGTTTCCAAAAAAACCAGCAATGTTTCAGATTCAGGGTTAGGGTAGGGTAGGGTAGGGTAGGGTTAAGTTTCATCGTCCGGAGCATCATCCATGAGCAGCGACCTCAGACCTTGCAACAGCTTGGACACCCCGCTCATCTCCGTCATAAACTCCTTGTGCAGCTCCTTGATATCCAGGCGAACTTCCTCCAAGCCCAACTCCAGGTTGTCCATGCGTTCATTAATGGCTGAGGCAGTGGGAAGAGCTTTTGAGGGAGAGGCAAGACTCCAAGTCCCTTGGGGGGACCGAGTGATGCCTATCTTCTCAAAGCTCTTGGAGTCGAACTTACCCATATGACGCTGTTGTTCTTCATTTTTTAAATCAATTCCAGAAGCTTTGAAGATATGGGTTAAGAGAGTGGCAAAGGGGAGGGGAGTTCCTTTTCTGGCTTTTCGAGTGTGAGCCATGGATCCTAAAATGGTATTGGCCAGATCAAGATCAAGGCCGTTCAAGATGCGGTATAAAAGGATCATGGCATTATCGGTTAGGAGGGAGCCAGAGTTTAAACGGGGTAAGAGACAACGCACAATGATGTTGAAAATAATTTTTGCCTCGAGGGTAATGGATGAGTGGGTAAGCTGTTTTTGGGTGTTGTTGGATGCTTTGGGTAGGAGATATTTGGATCGGGCAAGAGCAATGCACTATTCTTTTGTGGGGTTTTCAGGAGAGGGTGGACAAGGTCTAGGTAGGCTAAGGAAATCAGCGAAGTCAATGGAGTTGAAAGTGATTCTAACTCCCTTGACGACCGATTCCAAAGACCAACCATCAGCGTTGTGTTTGGCTTTTAGGTTTATGTAGAACAGGCGGGTAGGTTGGGGATAATAGACAGTTTCAAGGTTGAGAAGGGTCCAGGCAGATGATTGTTTGAGGAGAGAAATGCATGGCAAATTCAAAGCTTCTAAGGACTCAAGATCAATGAAATCAGAACAACATATCTTACGAGTTCGAAACTCATCTACCCACTTTCCAGCCATTTCAGCATTTTTAAACCAAGAAGAGGGCAAGGATTGGTTTACCTGGATGAGGGCAGGTGGATCAGCATTCTTCCTGCGAGCCTGTGTGGGAGCAGTCCTCTTGGCAGGCGCCTCAAGGCTTCTAAGAGTGCCCTTCTTGGTGCGCTTGGGAGATGGAGGCTTTGCTGCTGGGGCTTTGCGCTTCTTCGGAGACGGGGGAGGAGGAGGAGGAGAATGAGAGGGAACAGGTTCAGGCTCCTCATCCTCTTCATCCTCTGACCCCGAGTCCTCAGCGGACCCTTCAGCGTCCTCGTCGTCTCCGGTTTCGTCGGCCTCCTCTTCCTCTTCATCGGGTTCTTCTTCGGAGAGAAACTCCTCCTCTGTAGCTTTTAGGGCCTCTTCTTCGGCCTGCTTTCTGGCTTTCTCAGCCTCTTCCTCGGCTAGTTTCCTTGCCAGCTCGGCCTCCTCCTCGGCCTTTCTCTTTCTCAGAGCTTCTTCCTCGGCTTCCTCCACCTCCTCAGCAATGATTTTCTTTTTCCCTTTTTGCTTAGCACTGAGAGGTTTCTTTGCTGATCGCTTCAGAGAACTCTTGGTTACTGTAGTCGTGCTCTCAGCGATGGTGCTCTGGACAGTAGCTGGGACGATTGCTTGTGGAGTGGGTTCTGGTTGAGGGGAAGTAGCAGTGGCCTGGCGTCCATTGGGGTAGCGCCAAGACGTTTGGGAGTGGAGGTCTTCTTTGATTTGGGAGCCATGGGGATATTCGGCTAGGGTTTCAGAACAGGTCGAGAGGTTGAAGAAGAAGAATAATTGGAAAGGGTTTGGTAAATCTAAAGTGGTGAGATAATCGGGTGATAATTGGGGTTTAAAAAGGGGAGAGAGAGTTAAGTGATGGGACGGGTTTAAGGTTCCAATGAGGATAATCATAACATTGCCATTTTGAAAATATTTCAATTCAAATTTCAAACCATCTTTTCACAATAAATTTAGGAGGGAATAAATCCGAAAATCTTTTCCATAAATAAAACACATACTGGGATTCGAGGAATAAAATATGCAACATATATAAAGAAGTTTAAAATCCATTAAAACTATATTTGATCACTAAGCTGTGGTAGTGTTGGATCCTATACGGTGATAAAAGAAAACAGAAAAGCTATTGACTCTCTACCAGTCAACGTGTCAGCCATTCTTCTCCCATTAGACTTGTCCATTTTTTTCTCTTTTTCCTTCTCTCTTCTAGTTCTCTTCCTCTACTTTATTTGACAGGAGCGGATGAAAAGTTTTTGTGAATCATTTTTTAGTCAAAATAACTCATTTTAAAGTGTCCCATTTACTTCGCGTCTTGAGAATGAAAGTTTTTATCGATCTAGGGTTCCATTTAGGGTGTGTCGGAATCGGAAACTGAGAGCGTGAACGCTCACAAGCTCCTAGAATATTTTCTTTCTTCTACCAATGATCAGTAGATTGAACACTAACTTAATATCAATGAAAGCAACTACAGCAAAAAGCCTTCTTTCTTTTTATCTTCTTTCTGCTCTGTATTGCTTAAGTAAAGAAAAGACCAATAAAAACCTTCGCTGACCTATCGCGTGGTAAAGAAAAGACGTTTGGGCGCTAGCGCTTGACTAATAGAAAATATCTAAGGAGATATCAACCAAATGTATGATCCGTTATATGTACTCTACCATTTCAGCTCATAATCTTTGACATAATTCTCAAAGGTCTTGACACTGAGTAGAATTTATCTTTCGTAAAGGGAAAGCTCCCCCTACGAAAGTGCATCCTTGTTAAGCATTCCAATCTCACGTCTAATGAAGGTGAACCTGTCCTCTACCAAAGGCTTAGTAAAAATGTCAGTCCATTGATAATCAGTTGAAATAAAAGATATGGACACATCACCTTTTTCGACATGGTCTCTGATGAAATGATGTCTTACATCAATATGCTTGGTCCTTGAATGCTGAACAAGATTCTTTGTAATGGAGATGGCACTTGTATTGTCACACTTAATAGGAATGCCTTTGAGGTTGATGCCAAGATCTCTCATTTGTTGAGCTATCCAAAGGATTTGGGAGCAACATGCTCCAGCTGCTATGTATTCGGCTTCTGCAGTGGATAGAGCAACTGAGTTTTGTTTCTTTGAATGCCAACTGATCAAGGATGCTCCTAAGAATTGGCAACATCCTGACGTGCTCTTCCTATCCACCTTATAGCCTGCAAAATCTGCATCAGAATACCCGATTAATGTAAAATCTTTTTGCTTTGGGTACCATAAGCCAAGCTCCTTAGTGCCATTGAGATATCGAAAGATCCTCTTCACAACCACGAGGTGAGATTCTTTAGGATCAGCTTGAAACCTAGCACACATGCAAACACTAAACATGATGTCAGGTATACTAGCTGTAAGATATAGTAGAGATCCAATCATCCCTCGATACTCCTTTTGATTGACACTTTTTCCAGACTTGTCTTGATCTAGAGATAGGGTTGAGCTCATGGGTGTCTTGACTGCCTTGGATTGATCCATCTTGCACTTCTTCAAAAGATCCTTGGTGTACTTGCTTTGGTTGACAAAGATCCCTTTCTTGGATTGATGAACTTGTAATCCCAAAAGGAAGTTGAGTTCACCCATCAAGCTCATCTAAAATTCACTGCATATAATGTCAGAAAATTCCTTGCACAAAGATGTATTAGTAGCTCCAAACAATATATCATCAACATATATTTGAATAACCAAAATGTCCTTTCCTTTGGTCTTGATAAAAAGAGTCTCGTCGATCAACCCCCTTTTAAAATCATTTTCTAAAAGATATTTTGACAGGCGCTCATACCAAGCTCTTGGGGCTTGTTTCAAACCATATAGCTCTTTGTCTAGTTTGTAAACATGATTAGGAAATTCCGAACTTTCAAAACCTGGGGGTTGAGCCACATAGACTTCTTCCTCTAAGAAACCATTAATTAAAGCACACTTGACATCCATTTGATATAACTTTATGCTCATAAAAGATGCAAATGCTAATAATATGCGAATGGCTTCAAGCCTGGCTACGGGAGCAAAAGTCTCCTCGTAGTCAATACCTTCCTCTTGATTGTAGCCTTGAGCAACAAGCCTTGCTTTGTTCCTCACGATCTTACCATTCTCATCTAGTTTGTTTCGAAATACCCAACCTGTGCCAATGACTGATTGATGCTTTGGCCTAGGCTTCAAGGTTCAGACTTTGTTCCTTTCAAATTCGTTGAGCTCACTTTGCATAGTAATGATCCAGTCTGGCTCTTGAAGAGCCTCATCTACCTTCTTTGGTTCTATAAGAGAAACAAACGCGTGAAAAGCACAAAGATCTTTAAGTTTAGAACGAGTTTGAACACTAGATGTAGGGTCAGAAATGATATCCTTTAATGAGTGCGATGAGGAGTATTTGAATTTTCTTTTGCTAGTATCAGCTCCTTGATTCGTCACACCAGTAGGATTGACTTGTGGCAAGTCTGACTCCATAGATCTATTAGGTTCAGTTGCAGCAGTTTCTGACGATTCAACACTGTTGGATTGGACACCAAGGGCTTTGGACGAATCTTCAACACCTTGGGCCGATTCTTCAGTGTTGAGAATCTGTTCATGCATGTTCCTTTTCTCTGTGTCCTTGATAGCAGTATCATCACCATCCTCATTCTCTGTATGATTGTTAAGATCTATATCTGCAACATTTTCACTCAAAGAACCGTCATTGCATTCATCAAAAATAACGTGTATACTTTCCTCGACTAACTTGGTCCTTTTATTGAAGATTCCATAGCTTTGCTACTTGTGGAGTAGCCAAGAAATATACCTTCATCACTACGCGCATCAAATTTCCCAAGGTTATCTTTTCCATTGTTATGACCAAAACAAGTACAACCAAAGGGTTTAAAATAAGATATAAGTGGTTTGCGGCCTTTGAAAAGTTCATAAGGAGTTTTTTTTAAGATGGAACGTATAAGACAACGATTCAAAATATAGTTAGTTGTGTTAACAGCTTCAGCCCAATAGGTTTTAGGTAATGCATAGAGGGTGCGGTTCTTTCGTTCCACAACCCCATTTTGTTGAGGTGTCTGATGTCCATGTTTTATGCCATGTTTTATATCTACTTTTATATCGATTTCTGCATGCATTTCATGCATTTTGGGTTGGATTTATACAAAATCTATGTAGTTTATGCTTAATTGCCAAATTATGAAGTCTACACTAGTTTTTGTTAGATTTCGCAGAAATCGGACGCACTTTAGAGCTTAAAGGAAACTCATGAAGAAGCTAAGGATGGTGCAGCTGAAGAAAAGGGCCATTTTTCGGCATTTATCATTCTGAGTCAAGTTCTGATGTCTTCATGAGAGTTGTAGCCCTCGAAAAGAGCTTTCCAACGCATGCTCATATGCGTCAATCCGACGAACGAGGACTCGGGAAAGTGCGTTTAAAGAACAGAACGAGAAGCTGAGCACAGAACGAGAAACTGAGCACAGGTCAATATCGACTCATCCTAGTCAATATCGACTTAATCTGGTCAAAAATCACAAGTCAAATCGATATGGACCAGAAGCAAGAAGTGAAGAAAAGGGCAAGTCGATATTGACCTCAGTAAGTCAATATCGACCTAAAAATCGACTCAATATTGACCCCTAGAAGCCGAAAACCGAGCCAAGACGGAGAGAAGCTGAAGATTCAACTCAATATTGACCGGTTCTAGGTCAATATCGACTACAAGTCACTCGATTTTCATCCCAGGAGCCGGAATCGAGTAGCAGAAGAGAAAAGCCGAGAAAAGTTAGTCAATATCGACCTGCCTTGGTCAAAATCGACTTACACCCAGCGACGTCACCAATCCGATTTCGGGCTTTACTTAAAGTTTTATCCCGAATCCGTTGGAGATATTTTTGGGAGGAGATTCCTTACGCATGAAGACTTGAGAGATTTTATCTTTTTATCTTTTTATTTATCCTAAGGGTTAAAAACAATTAATTTACCTAGGATTTATCTTATTATCTTATTTAGATATATTTATTTCCAAATAGAATTATATCTTCTATGGTAGATAGAGATATAGATAGAGATTTCCTTCCTTGATTAGCAAGGATTGGAAGCCTATAAATAAAGCCCATGGGGCTGAGTTTTATTCATTCAATTTCAGTAGGAGAAGTAGTAGGAGAGAGAGAGAGAGAGAGAGAGAGAGAGAGAGAGAGAGAGAGAGTGGCCAAGAGGAGTTGGTGAAGCGAGAGCGGAATTGGCTTCCTTTGGTTGTAAGCTCTATTTTATTTTATTAATGCAAGTTTATTTCCTTTTATTATTGATTTCTTTAATTATGATGAAGCGCGAGTAGTCCACCCACTTCTAGGGTTGGGGTGAGCCCGACGATAGCCATGCATAATTGAGGTAAAGATCCGACTTTTATCATGTTTTAAGCATCTCCTACTTGTTTATGTGTTTATTACCCATCTAATGGAGATCCATGATAACAACTTGGATTATAAACATAAAATTAGTAGAGACAATTAGGGTATCTTGAAAGAGTTGTCTAATTGTTGGAAAAGGCGAAAGCTTGTCCTTGATGCGATTTACATGATTATCTGTTTTATCTCTGCCTTATGCATGCTTGGTTATCGTTGTTGCAAACCCCGATCCTGGAAGTTTTCTTTTACATACAGTTTATTCCGAAATCTACCAAAGCTTTGCTCTTTATTTTATTTTATTTTTGTTACTGTTGCCCTACTCGATATTGACCTCCTATAGGTCGATATCTACTTCTGACTTTCGATCCAGAAAGATCGCTGCTCGTTTGTGTCTCTGAACAGGTCGATTTCGAGAAAGAACCAGTCGATATTGACTGACCTAAGTCAATATTGAGCGACTCTGACCAGAAATTGACTGACTTGCTGAAAGCTGCCCAAAATCGACTGAACTAAGTCAATATCGACTGTCTCTAGTCAATATTGAGTTGTTCCCTGGAGTCGAAACCGAGTGAGATTTCTCCGCTGCCTAGGATCCGCTGACACGCTTCCTCGTGGATCGATCCTGACTTCCCGCTGCTACATCAGGAGGAGGTCTTGTAATTATTTGCAAGGGACGGAATCTGGTTTGCCTTAGTTTATTTACATTCTATTTTGCATACTCGATTTCCTCCTATCAACAAATTGGCGCCGTTGCCGGGGAAGCAATCATTCGCGCCTTAGGTAGTTAAATCTCACGTATACTTTGAGTTACTTTGCAGGTGTATGCGCCGTTCTAGTCAACCACCTGAGTTTGACACCTTAGATGATCCGGAACGCGTCCTACACATCCATTCTATAAACTGAAAAGAGCCATGGCGGCCGCAGAAACACCAGAACAGCTGATACAGAGGCTAAGGACGGAACTAGCCGCCAAGGATACCGCTCTCGCTACTGAGAGAGCAGCCAGGGAACAGCAAGCTGAGCGTGCGAGGAAATTAGAAGCTGAGCTTGTGTTGCATAGATGGGAACATTACACTAAATCGCCCAAATCAACAATGACAAGTTGGTTCGACAACGGCCCCTTCTATGAGCCAGTCGACATCGACTACCTGGACTCGACATATACACATTCCGGAGGAACTGATCCAGAAAAACCAGCCAAAATCGTCTGTACCCCAGAAACCCAGGTATGTCCTTCCTCTATTTCGATATCTCCTTCGCTATCTATCTTTGAAGAATCTTTGGAAGGATCCCAAGAAGAAGAAGAGCCACCAACACAAAATCCGGACGTCGTTGCCCATGGTGCTTCAAGGGCACTTTTACCCTATAAGGTGAAGGCCATTCCCGACAATTTTGAGCAACCGATGTTCATATTCAAGTATGGGGTCCTTGCAAAGTGGCATGAAGCTCCACAAGATGAGGTGGAAATATCTCTTCCCACTCCACCGTTTTGCTATGGTGGAGATGTGCAAACAAATCAACCAATGAAGCGGAAGAGGTATGATGATGAGGTATGCAAATTTCCTTTATATATTCCTTTATGCATGCCAGCTGGAGCCCAGGAGGATGAATGGATGAAGCCATGGAGCATTCACTCAGGGAGGTTTAAGCTTCTTCACATGATGCCCCCGTATGATATCCCACGCTTCCCACCACCAGAGGAACCACCAGACCCACCTATACCTCCGGACAAAGATGAGCCAGGCTAATGCGCAAACGAAGAAGTCGGCCTAGCGACTCTAAAATCTAGAGCATGTATATAAACTTTATGAATTTTTGGGACTTTTTGAACTTTTTAGTTTTTTGGTTTTTGCTTTTGGTTTTGGTTTTGTTTTTGTTTTTGACTTTGAATACTTCATGTGGAATCTTATCTTTTTGCGGGAAAAACTAACAAATTTTGCAGGTCGAGAAAAAAAAAATTTTGGAGTCAAGCCAACCTGGTCAATATTGACCTAAATCAGTCAATATTGACCCCTGAGGTAGAAATCGACCCAGCAGCAGAAGGGACAGACCAGTCAATTTTGACCCGACTTACTCAATATTGAGTGAAGTTGGTCAATATCGACCTATCCACCCAATTTCGACCAACTGCATACTTAGAATCGGGCAAATTGCAGTCAATATCGACCTACACCTAGTGGATATCGACTCCTGGCAACCTACATCAGCCCTATTTCGACCCTATGGCGCGTTATTCGGTGAGTTCCTTCCTTTACCCTTATTTTTATTGATTTTATACAGTGGGGACACTGTATATTTTAAGTATGGGGTGGGGGAAGAGGTCATTATCATTATTATATATTTTATTCTTGTTCTTGGTTTTACATGGTGAAATTTTGAGTAAAATTTTAAATTTTGTGCATAATTGCTAAACTCAAAAACTCAAAATTCTATGAGACATCTCCCAATGCTTGTAAATTGATCAAAGAAATAGTGTCATGGAAGCTTTATTGAACTCGACGATGCAAAATTGGATTCATTAGAGATATAGCATGAAATTGCCTAGTAAAGGGAAGTCACAATGAAGTGCATATTTTCTTGAAAACCATGAAAAGAGGTAAAATTTGAAGTTGCTTTTGACATGTTGCATGATAAGAGGATAGAGGACTTTATATTTCCATACAATGCTCATTGTTTATATTCCTAGCCTTACCTATGCTTATGCATCACAAAAGCCATATATATGCCTTATTTCAGTCATTGCTCCACATGTTCTAAATATTTGCCATTCTTTACCTTATCCGGGGATTATGTTGAGAATGATGTTACATTATGGAGATGTTATATGGTTGTTGTTGTTGTTATCATTATTTGGAGTTTGGCGGAAGTGTTTGAAATTTATGGAAAATTTAATGAGTGAAAGAAAATCCGATCAAAGATCGACCCTGCTCGCTGAGATAATAGTTTGGCGAGATGGGACACCAGGTGAGGAGTCCAAAGCACTAAGTATCCGGGGCCATTCATGACACCCATGTTTGCGACTCACGAGAAGGCAGTGCTGAGGTCAGAGAGGTAAAAGCATTATTATTGTTAAAAGCATTATGAAAGGTGATGAATCTTATGGAGAAGGAATGTGAAAATTCAGTTTGGAAATACTCCATTTCCCCGGATCATTAGCACCACATTGCCAAAAATTTCCCACCTTTAGCCTTTTACCAATCTACTCCTTATTGAGCTTAATTAAAGTCATCTTGACTATTAATGCTTTGTCACATGAATTGTTTTTGCATAACCCTCCTTTTATGAGTAGATGTTGCTTTTGTTTGCACTTGCATGGATTTGTGGCATAAGTACCTTTTCAATAATGGTAATTGATTGCAGGGTTATATGAGAATGAATCTATGATGTTGAGAGTTTTAAATTCTTCCCCTGAATGACCATCCAAGTTATTGCTTGGGGACAAGCAAGCTTAAGTATGGGGTGATTTGATGTCCATGTTTTATGCCATGTTTTATATCTACTTTTATATCGATTTCTGCATGCATTTCATGCATTTTGGGTTGGATTTATACAAAATCTATGTAGTTTATGCTTAATTGCCAAATTATGGAGTCTACACTAGTTTTTGTTTGATTTCGCAGAAATCGGACGCACTTTAGAGCTTAAAGGAAACTCATGAAGAAGCAGAGGATGGTGCAGCTGAAGAAAAGGGCCATTTTTCGGCATTTATCATTCTGAGTCAAGTTCTGATGTCTTCATGAGAGTTGTAGCCCTCGAAAAGAGCTTTCCAACGCATGCTCATATGCGTCAATCCGACGAACGAGGACTCGAGAAAGTGCGTTTAAAGAACAGAACGAGAAGCTGAGCACAGAACGAGAAACTGAGCACAGGTCAATATCGACTCATCCTAGTCAATATCGACTTAATCTGGTCGAAAATCACAAGTCAAATCGATATGGACCAGAAGCAAGAAGTGAAGAAAAGGGCAAGTCGATATTGACCTCAGTAAGTCAATATCGACCTAACAATCGACTCAATATTGACCCCTAGAAGCCGAAAACCGAGCCAAGACGGAGAGAAGCTGAAGATTCAACTCAATATTGACCGGTTCTAGGTCAATATCGACTACAAGTCACTCGATTTTCATCCCAGGAGCCGGAATCGAGTAGCAGAAGAGAAAAGCCGAGAAAAGTTAGTCAATATCGACCTGCCTTGGTCAAAATCGACTTACACCCAGCGACGTCACCAATCCGATTTCGGGCTTTACTTAAAGTTTTATCCCGAATCCGTTGGAGATATTTTTGGGAGGAGATTCCTTACGCATGAAGACTTGAGAGATTTTATCTTTTTATCTTTTTATTTATCCTAAGGGTTAAAAACAATTAATTTACCTAGGATTTATCTTATTATCTTATTTAGATATATTTATTTCCAAATAGAATTATATCTTCTATGGTAGATAGAGATATAGATAGAGATTTCCTTCCTTGATTAGCAAGGATTGGAAGCCTATAAATAAAGCCCATGGGGCTGATTTTTATTCATTCAATTTCAGTAGGAGAAGTAGTAGGAGAGAGAGAGAGAGAGAGAGAGAGAGAGAGAGAGAGAGAGAGAGAGAGAGAGAGAGAGAGAGTGGCCAAGAGGAGTTGGTGAAGCGAGAGCGGAATTGGCTTCCTTTGGTTGTAAGCTCTATTTTATTTTATTAATGCAAGTTTATTTCCTTTTATTATTGACTTCTTTAATTATGATGAAGCGCGAGTAGTCCACCCACTTCTAGGGTTGGGGTGAGCCCGACGATAGCCATGCATAATTGAGGTAAAGATCCGACTTTTATCATGTTTTAAGCATCTCCTACTTGTTTATGTGTTTATTACCCATCTAATGGAGATCCATGATAACAACTTGGATTATAAACATAAAATTAGTAGAGACAATTAGGGTATCTTGAAAGAGTTGTCTAATTGTTGGAAAAGGCGAAAGCTTGTCCTTGATGCGATTTACATGATTATCTGTTTTATCTCTGCCTTATGCATGCTTGGTTATCGTTGTTGCAAACCCCGATCCTGGAAGTTTTCTTTTACATACAGTTTATTCCGAAATCTACCAAAGCTTTGCTCTTTATTTTATTTTATTTTTGTTACTGTTGCCCTACTCGATATTGACCTCCTATAGGTCGATATCTACTTCTGACTTTCGATCCAGAAAGATCGCTGCTCGTTTGTGTCTCTGAACAGGTCGATTTCGAGAAAGAACCAGTCGATATTGACTGACCTAAGTCAATATTGAGCGACTCTGACCAGAAATTGACTGACTTGCTGAAAGCTGCCCAAAATCGACTGAACTAAGTCAATATCGACTGTCTCTAGTCAATATTGAGTTGTTCCCTGGAGTCGAAACCGAGTGAGATTTGTCCGCTGCCTAGGATCCGCTGACACGCTTCCTCGTGGATCGATCCTGACTTCCCGCTGCTACATCAGGAGGAGGTCTTGTAATTATTTGCAAGGGACGGAATCTGGTTTGCCTTAGTTTATTTACATTCTATTTTGCATACTCGATTTCCTCCTATCAACAGTGTCCTAGGAGCAGAAAAATTATGGGAGATGCCATATTTAGCACAAAACAAATCAAACTGAAGTTGATCAAACTCCCTACCATGATCACTTCGAATTGACACTATGGGCTCGTTTCTTAAAGTTTGCAACTCTTTACAAAGTTTTGAAAACTCAAATAAGGCATCTGATTTTCTTTTAAAAATGCAACCCAAGTATATCTAGAAAAATCATCAACAACAACAAGCATGTACTTTTTACCATTGGGAGATTTGACTCGCATGGGACCACATAAATCCATATGTAAAAGTTCAAGGGGTCTAGAAGAACTTACAACCTTTTTGGGTTTGAAAGAGCTACGTGTTTGTTTACCTCATGTGCATGCCTTGCACATCTCAATACCTTTGAAGTCCATCTCAGGTAGCCCTCTTACAAGCCCTTTGGACACAAGCTTCTGTAGTGTATGTGGACTCACATGACCGAGTCTCCTGTGCCAGAGCTTTGGATCGTCCGTCAAAGCCTTTAGACAGGTTAAGCTTCCTTGTGCCACTTGCTCAGCATTTACAGCATAGATGTTGTTATAACGATATGCAGTTAGGACTACTTCTTCTGTATCTTCTCTGCACACTAGACATCTTTTCTTGTTAAATCTGACATCGTTACCACTATCACATAATTGAGAAACACTAAGCAAATTATACTTCAAACCGTTAACAAGATAAACATTTTTAATACTATGGTTGGAATCACTTCCAACACTACCAATACCAACGATGTCACATTTTCCTTTGTCACCAAGAGTGATTGTTCCAGTGGATTGCTTCTTTAGATCATGAAAGAGAGAACTCTTCCCACTCATATGCCTCGAGCATCCACTATCAATAATCCATTTTTGCTCCTTCACCTTGGTGATCTCCTGCAAAACGAACATCAACCTTTGTGGCTAGACCAATAAGCAAATTTGGATCCATTATTGGGATAAACCATATTTGGTAAAATAGCGCCTTTGGGGACCCAAACTTGTGTTATTCGTTCTTTTCTCAAATGAACAGGAAATGTATTGCGAATGATGTGTGGATCCTTTCTTCTATAGGGGCAGGTCTCTTTTACATGTCCCTTTCTCGCACAATGGTGACATATAGGAGAGGTTCTGCTTCCTTTTGCCTTTACAAAAGTGGTAATGTGCTGCTTCTTTAAAAACCTTGGGTTGTAACCAATACCACTTCTGTTTAGGGAACTTTGTTGCTCACCCAACATCCTATCAAGAGTGCCTTTGGATTTGGTAAAACTTATGAGGGCTGTCTGTTGGTCTTGAATCTTCTTATTCAGGGAGATCTTCTCGTTCTCTAAGTCATGATGTTCACTTCTTAGAGAGGAGAGATCTTGCTTGAGTTCATATTTCTCTGAGTCAAGAGTCTTGACTTTAATGTCAAGACCTGAATAAGACGCTTCAAGACTTTTGACCCTCATAGACAGATCCTCAATAGTTCTTTCCTGGTCCACAGTTTTCTTAATAAGAGTGTTAGTCTGGGCAATAAGTTTTTCTTCATTGGCAATCATATTAGAAAGGAATTCCGATAATACCTCTTTTGGACTTGCCATAAGCTCTCTTACAGTTACCTCAAGCTTATCATCATGGGATTCATCTCCTGAGGCCATAAGACACACATTCGCCTTCTCATCATCGGAGTTCGAGCCAGAATCACTTCAAGTTGCCACCATGGCTTTCTTTTTCCATCTATCACCTTTCTTGGACTCGCTCTTCGTCTTTTGAGGGCAATCTTTCACAAGATGATCTGTTTCACCACATTCAAAACAATACAAAGTTTTAGTCTTCTTGTCATATTTGTTGTATTGAGACTTACCTCGAAATTTAGAAGACTCTGATCCATCCTTGTTGTTGAATTGTTTCTTCATTTTGAGGATTCGAGAAAGGCCTCTTTTGATAAGAGCAAAAGGATCATCCTCATCTTCAGAATCAGATGCATTTTTAGGCTCATCCTTCTTAGACTTGAGCGCCAAGTTTTTGGTGCTTGCTGGAAGTTCTCAATCGTCTTCATTGAGAATCATCTCATGTGTGATCAGATTTCCATGCAAGTCATCAAGGGGCAGGGTGGTGAGATCTTGGGCTTCCTCTATAGCTGTCATTTTAGGACCCCATTTGTCCTTTGGGAGGCACCTCAATATCTTCCTCACTTTCTCAACGTTTTTAAAGCTCTTGCCGAGAGAGTCAAGATTGTTGGTGATTTTCGTGAATCGTGTGAACATGGCCTTGATAGACTCATCAGGCTTCATTTTGAAAAGTTCATACTTTCGAAGGAAGATACTGATCTTGGTGTCTTTCACTTGACTAGTTCCTTCGTAGGTGACAACCAGTTTGTCCCAAATCTCTTTAGCCGACCTACAAGATGAAATACGGTTAAACTCATCAGTGCTAATACCACAATAAAGTAAGTTAATAGCCCTGCAGTTTTTGGAGACGAGTTCAAGATCCGCTTGGATGTATTAAGACTCCTTCTTCGCAACGTAATACTTCTTCTAGCAAACCTGAATCACAAAGTTAAACAATTCGAACCAAGTGCGGAAATAAGGTAAAGCAGTAAGTAAAGGACGCAATGAATTGTTTACGAGGTTCGGCACGAACTTAGCCTACGTCCCCGCCTAGGGTTCTTCCACAACCCTAGGATTCAACCGGCTTTTATTGATTCACAAGACTTAGGATCCTAATAGCTCACCGAGAAGCCTCTTCCCTTGGAGTCCTAGACCAATCTAGAAGAGCCCCACCTCTCTCAGCTATCTAGTACAATCCTGTTACACTTAGTGAATCAATCGCCTAGTGTCTACTTCCTGAGTTACAAACTCTTGAGTATAACACTCACTCAAAATATATCCTATAAGCTCACTATGTAACTCTCAAATGCTTTGAAACAAAATAACAGACTCTTAAGAACAAGTAGAGAGCACACAAAGAAGACAGTTTTCACTAGTAGGCTTGAGTGTAAATGAGAGCTCGTGTTCAATGAATGTATTGCTGTCTTCTCTTCTTCCTTTCCTTTATAAAGATCAAATCGGCGCCTCCAACAAGGAAGAATCTTTCTTCAATGGCTAGAACCGATTGTGGCTTGGGAAGAGATCTTCATGATCTTCTATTTGTGGAAACTCGAAAGCCATGATCTTCTAATTTGAAACTTCTCGATTTCAAGCCCAAGGAAGAAGATATAATTTGAAAAAGCTTCCTGAAATGTTAGTATATAAAATAATATCTGGAAGCATATAATAGCATATAATAATATTCGATCATAATATCATAAAGTACAGGTTTTGTGTTTCATCAACACAGTTGTAGCCTCAAGACCTTTGACACAAACTGTCTGTCAAAGCCTTTGAAACTAATTCCGATTTTCATCAAGGGAGTGGAGTTATCATTATCAACTCTGCAAACTCTTATCCTGATATCCTGCAATACCAAACAGGGATATCCGATATCAAATTTGATACCCATATCTCTGATATCCATATTTGATACCCATATCTGATATCTGATATCAGGATATGGATATCAAACATGGGCTAATTACATAATGAAAAACTTTAAAAAAATTATAAAAAGATTAATTAAAAAACATTAAGGTGCAATTTTTTTTTGAACAAAAAGTTACTGTTCAATTTGTTAAAAAGATTAAAATTAAAAGAAGATTTTAATTCATATTTATTATGTTCATTATTATAATTTTAATAGATTTATATTTTTATAGATAATTGATATAATTTTAAAATATCGTGTTACGTTATTCACATGTATGTGACTGGATTTACATTAGTATAATAATAAAACCGATGCATAGAAGCTTATATGACACATCATGGTTAATTATGAGATAATTTTCTCACACAAAAAAATGATGTTCAAGAAAAAACTCTCTCTATATATATATTTATTTATATTATATCTTATTATATTTTATAATCTTATTCTAGTAGCTTTTTAGAGCAATATGTAGTTGACTATATATGGTTTATCTATTAATATCTTATACGGAGTATTATATTATGTTATACTAGTTTAGTACCCACACCGTGTGCGGTTTTTTATAATTTAAATAAATTTGATATGAATACCCGTTCAGAGAGCTAATTAATTTATTTCAACACTTTTGAAAGTATTATCAAACTTTTATATAATTATTATCAAAATCTTACAAAATTGGGTAAAATCTTTCCAAAACATATCTATTTCTAAAAACTTATGAAAACTATTATCTTAAGATTAATTAAGGTGGAGATAATTAATTTTTTGATTGGTTATTACTATTAAGATCAGGAGAAGATGTCATATGTCACGTACAACTTATCATTTATTATATATAGTATATAATAGATAGATAAATAGATATGTTTACCTAAAAAAAATTATAATTACTTGGATAGAAATTTATAATTACATCAAAGCACCATTCTAGAAGAGCAAAAGCAATAGATCTTCCATAAAAATTATGATTTAACTCTTCCAAAATCATATCCATATATCTAAAAAAAATTGGGGAAAATATATTAACAAAAATTTAATTACATGAGTTGATAATCTTTATACGGTTAAGTATTATTTCAATTTCTTCAAAACCTCTTATGTTCTAAAAATATGTTCATATTGATAAAATTATTTAATTAGTATGACCATGTAATATATTGATAAAGTTATTATCTTCTAAAAATATGTTCATATATAGCGAAGATAGGTAAAATCTTATCTTATATAATAGTATTTAAAATTGGTTACTATCTTCTAAAAATATATTCATATATAATCAAATTGGGTCAAATTTTATCTTATGAATATATAGGTATATTAATTAAATAGAGTTAGAATAAAATTTTATCTTATGCATATATTGATTATTAAATATTATCTTAAATAATAGTATTTAAATTTGGTTAATATCTTCTAAAATATATCCATATCTAATCAAATTGAGTCAAAATTTATCTTATTCATATATAGATATATTGATTAAATAGAGTTAGAATAAATTTTTATCATATGCATATATTCATTAATTAGATTGGGTCTAATTTTATCTTATGCATATATAGATATACTGATTAAATAGAGTTAGAATAAAATTTTATCCAAAAATATATCTATGTCTAATCAAATTGGGTCTAATTTTATCTTATGTTTTCGAGGGAATCAAGTTTAAACAAACATATAATATAAATTCAAACCGATTTCCGAGTCCATGCAAATAAAATACAAGAAACCCTCCTGCTGTTGTGGTAGGGGATCAGGATCGAATACACAAGGAAGCGTGGTAGCGCTCGCAAAAATAGTTCCAAATCAGTCCTTAGCGTCGACTCGATATCCACTCAGATGACTCGATATCGACTCGAACCATCGATGTCCTATAAAAACCTGCACAACAGAAAAAAAGCAACTCGACGTTGAGTGGGGAGCACTCGATGTCGACTCAAAAGTGACTCGATGTCTAGTGTGTGTGTGTGTGTGTGCAGAAAAACGTAACCATGCAGAAAATAACGGTTTGTGTCGGAAAAGAACGCCCGAAGAAATAAAGGATGAATAAGAAGAATATGAATAGAAAGATCGCAAATTTGTGGTAAATATCAATTAACTAAGAACTTCCAAAGTCGGGGATTCATGCCACACCGATAACCATATAAGAGTATGCCAAATTCATGAAAAGTTATGCCTTTTCATCAAATAACCTTCGTTATTAACAATTAAGAATGTAGAGACTTTCGCATAAACCCTAATTGTTACCACCCTTTTTGATAATTAATCCGAATTCATATTAAGATCACTTTCACTTCAATAATACAAATAATGATGTACCTACTACTGTCGTAGAAGAATCATGCAAATAGGGATAGAAGATGAAATTGTAATAAAAATCATACCTTTAAGCATAAACTCACATGGCTATAGTCGGGTTCACCCCGACCCTAGAAGTAGGGTGACTACTCGCGCCACATCATCATCGCAAACATCATAATCATAAGGAAAATAACTTGAATAGAAATTATAATGAAAGAGTACAAACCGAACAAAGCCAAATTGCTCTCGCCTCCGACTCCACTCGGCCTCCACACACACACACACACACACACACACACACACACACACACACACACTCTCTCTCTCTCTCTCTCTCTCTCTCTCTCTCTCTCTCTATTGTTTGTGTTGTGTGTTGGAATGAATAAAATCCAGCCCCCTAGGGCTTTATTTACAGGGCTCAATCCTTGCTAGCGAAAGAGAACATTCTATCTATCTATCTATATCTAACTCTATCTAAAGATAAAACATTCCAAAATTAAAATAATCAAACAATGGAATTTCCCCAAGGTAAATATGGAATTACCAAAGAGGATAAATGTCCAACTAATGTAGATAAAAGATTCTTTGCTTCCAAGCTAAGCAAAGTCACACTCGGATTCGAACTCGGTTCAGCGTCGGACCGGGTACTGGAATACACTCGATATCGAGTTAAGGACTCGACGTCGATTCATCTTCAATCTCTTGAGTGATCTTGTACTCGATCTCGGGTCTTGGCTCACTTGACATCGAGTCATCATGTGTGGGTCGAGTGTGTCTCCACTCGATGTCGAGTCACGTGTTGGGTGTCGAGTCTCTTCTTCACTTGGATCGATAGGTGGCTCACTTTCACTCGATGTCGAGTCACTGGGTCGATGTTGAGTAACTCTTAGTAGACGTCGAGTGTTTTGACAACTTCTCTCCTCTTCTCCTAATTGCTCCGAAAATGCTCTGATTTCTGCGATATTAAATAAGAACTTGTGTAGATCTCTATATATGACAAATAAGCAAAAATTACACAATTCTCATATTTTTCCAACCCAGAAATATAAAATATTGACAAAATCAAAATAAATGTAAGCGAAAAACATGGCAAATTGAGCGCACATTAACACCCCATACTTAAGTTTGCTTGTCCTCAAACAACACTTTTAATGGTCATACAGGGGAAGGAATTAAACTCTCAACATCTTAGATCCATCCTTATATAACCCTGCAATCAATTACCATCCTCGAAAATGTACTAATGTCACCAAATCCATGCATGTGAATAAAAGCAACATCTACACATAAAAGGAGGTTTATGTAAAAACAATTTTTCCTATGACAAAGCAACAATAATCAAGATGACTTTATTTAAGCTAAAAAATGAGTAGATTGTTAAAAGGCTAAAGGTGAGATGTATTTGGTCATGTGGTGCTAATGATCCGGAAAAATGGAGTAATTTCCAAACTTTTCATACCACATTCTTTCTTCATTTGATTTCTCACCTTTCTCTCATCGCTCAATGCTTTTTTTTTCACTATAATGCTTTTACCTCTCTAACCTCGGCACTGCCTTCACGCGAGTCGCAAACATGGGTGTCATGAATGACCCCGAATACTTAGTGTTTTGGACTCCTCACCTGTGTCTCTCATCCTGCAGAACTAACATCTCAACGCAGGCAGGGTCGATCTACACCTTTATCTCCCGAGGTGACCGGATTTTCTTTCACTCATTAAATTTTCCATAATATATCATTCTACTGCCAAACTCCAAAATAATGATAGACAATAACCATATAATAATCTCCATAAGTAACTTCCATTCTCAACATAATCCCCAGATAGGAAATAAGGTAGAAAATGGGCAATATCTATAGTACGTGGAGTAACAATAATGTAAGGCTCATAATATGGCTTTTTGTGATGCAAATAAGCATATGTATGGCTAGGAATATAAAAATGAGCATTATATGGAAAATATAAAGTCATCCATCCTCTTATTGTGCAACATGTCAAAAGCAACATCAAATTTACCTCCTTTCATGGTTTTCTTAAAAATAACGCACTTCATTGTGACTTTCCTTTACTAGGCAAGTTCATGCTATATCTCTAATGAATCCAATTTTGCATTGTTGAGTTCTATTAAAGCTTCCATGACATTAATAAAAAAAATCAATGGGGGTGATAAAAATAAACTTTGGATAAAAACATTTAGCATATAGACAGATAGACATATCCAAAGCAACCATGTGTACAACAATATGGAAAAATAATCATAAATATAATAGAAGTAAGCCTTTCCCCCACCCCATATTTAAAGATTACAGTGTCCTCACGGTATAAAATCAAGGGTAAAGGAAGAAACTTACTAGACATAGGCGTGAAACTCAAAAGCAGGTGCACTGCAGGCTGGTGTGTTCCAAGCTTCAGAGTGGTCCCCTGTCGACCACAAGCCTGCTTCACTCGATATGATCAGTCAACGTCGAGTTTATGACTCGATGTCGAGTCCCCTTGCAGCTCCTTGCACCTGCAATTTTATTAGAAAAAAAAACAAAAACAAACCAAAAAGTTAACAACAAAAAGTATTTAAAACCCTAAAAATTAAACAGTCTTGTTACAAGCTCTAGATATTATAGTCACTAGATCGACTTCTTTTTATCCGCTCAAGGTGGCATTTGCAGGGCTCATGTGGCTTGGGCCTCAAACAGGGCTCCATTCTTGTCTTTGAGTTGCATTCCACTTGGGTGGATCTTGTGTACTTCAAATGGGTCCATCTTCTTCTCCCTAAATTTATTCAGAAACCAATGATTCTTTGATTTGGAGACATACACCTTGTCTTCTACTTCGTAGTCCTTTGGATTGTCATTGGAAATCCTGCATAATCACACATATCAAGGCAAACCTCTTCCATGTATAGATAAATCATGAATCGAAATTGGGGAAAAGAGATCCATACCTTGGGTTACCTTCACGTCTTCCTCATTCGGCTTCTGAGTGTTGACTCGACGTCGAGTCATATGACTCGATATTGACACCTCTATTGTAGCTTCTGGTGGAGTCGATGCAGGGGGTTGCATAGAGTCGATATGGGTGACTCAACATCGAGTCATGTGACTCGACGTCGAGTAGCTGGTGTGTGCTGTCGGCTTGGTCGATGTAGGTTGTGATGGTTTTGGTTGGATGTCGAGTGACTCACTCGATATCGAGTGAGTTGTCTTGATGTCAACCCCATACTTAAGTCCTGCAACAGAATCTGGAAAATGTTCATTCGATATCAGGTTACCTGAGTCGACGTCGACTAGATTTTCAGTGTGCTCATTCCAGATTGCTATGATCTCCTCCATTTGGACTTCCTTAGCCCTCTTTTCCAGCTCCTCGGGGGTCATGGTTCTTACCTTTGTCTCCTCGCAAGTGATGTAGCCTCCGTTTATAGATTTGACCTCCATAAGATCGTCGTGCTTCTCAGTTTTGTTAAAAGAGAACTCAATTACATCATCGCTGATTATGAATGCGAGTACTCCCTTCCTTACACTAATGTTGGTGTCGACAGTTGCTAAAAAGGGCCTACATACAATAATGGGACAAGCAGGGTCCTCTGTCATATCAATAACAAGAAAATCAGCAGGGACAAAGAACTTACCTGCTTGTACGGGTACATCGTCCACCATGCATGTATGGATAACCACTGTGTTGTTCGCCATGTAGAGTCTGGTATCCACCGGCTCTAGTGCTCCTATCTTTACTTTGGATCAGATGGATAGATGCATGATGCTCACTCTTGCTCATAAGTCACAAAGTGCATTGAAACGATGTTGACCAAAACTAGTAGTTATAGCGAACTTACCTGGGCCTGGCCTTTTTTCTGTGAGCTCCATCTTGCTGCATTTCTCTGCGATCGCAACCATCGACCACTTCTTGCTCAAGATGTCTTTGAGGAACTTTACATAGGATGGCATCTCGTGAAGAGCTTCGGTGAAGGGAATGGTTACGTTGAGCCCTTGAAGCATCTTCACAAAACGTTAGAATTTCTTCTCTGCAGGGTCCTTCAAAGATTTGGTATGGAATGGCAACGTCTTCTTCTTCTTAGCTGCAGCTGGTGTTGATTGAGTTGACTTGTCGTCGATTGGTGTAGAGTCGACATCGAGTGAAGTTGGAGGCTGCTGGTGATGTTGACATGATGACTTGACGTCGAGAGGGGACTCGACATCGAGTGGGTTAGAGTCGACGTCGAGTGGGGACTCGACATCGACTCGCTCAATAGTAGCTTCATCTTCCATTGTTGGCTCGGGCATTTGCAGTTGACGTCCACTCCTTAGGTTCATTGCTTCCATGTGTCCTGCAGACTTACCTTTGGGATTGGGTTCGCATGATCTAAGGAGCGATCCTGACAGTCTGGGGATTGATGCAGCCAATTGACCTACTTGGGTTTCAATGTTCTTCCGCCAAACGTCAATCTCTCCCAGTCGCGAGTTGATGTCATGCAGCTGAGTATGGACAGAGTTGTTGGCTTGTTTGAATCCAGCATGGTTCCATCGTATCTCATCAAGGATGATGTGCAGGTCATATTTCTTGTATTCTCTATCCAGGTGTCTAGGAGCTCTGTAGGATGGGGGGGTCTCTTTGATATTGGGGTTGACGATAACCTCAATTCTGTTGCTGATGTTGTCCTGAGTAGTTAGGAACCCTTGCCTAGCGCGCCTTCTCATGTATTTCTACAATCAAAACTTGATCGGTGTGTGGGCATGCGGTGGTGTTGTGCCTGATGGACCCACACTCCAAACAAGGTTGGTTATTAGTAATAAACTTAACTTGTTTTATAAGGCGGCATACCTGGTCTTTATGGAATTGATCTTTCATATCGGGATCAATCTCCTTCGACGGTTCGTAGAGCGGCATAGATGGGGCAGACCTTTCGTCGGAGGCCTCAAGAGTCCCATAAGTGTTGTCGAAGTTGGCTAACCTCTCGAAGGTATCTCAAGCACGTTGTGGTGTGTACTCGAGATACCTATACGAGGTATAGGTGTTGATCCGATCCTTTGTAGGCGCATTGAGGGAGTTGTAGATGATTTCATGGATCACATATGGCGCTTGCCCGTGTGTAGGACAAGATTTGAGCAGGGGTTTGTAACGCTTCCAGACTTGTGCAAGTGTTTCCCCTGGCTTTTGCTTCAAAGTCGCAATCTTTTGTCTGAGTTGCGCCGTCTTGGCTGGAGGAAAGAACTTGATAAGAAACAAGTCCTTGAGTTCGACCATACAGGTAATAGCCACGGTCAAATAGCCATAGATAGGCCACGAATGATTGTGGCTAAACGGTTTTGCGACGAGCATAGCCACGAATTTTACGTTCGTCGCCATTCGTGGCTATATGCCCCGTCGCTAAATGCCAGATTTCCAACATCCGTGGCTAAAAGCCACGATTTGACAAGTCCGTGGCTATGCTCGTGGTCGGGTCGGGATCGTGTCATTCGTGGATGTAGCGACGAAGTTAGCCATGGTGTATGTCATGGCTGATTTCGTCGTTATTGACTTCATCTCCCATCTTTTTATGTGGATCAAAATCGAGCCTCCTTTTCAACCTAGAAAGAGATCTTTTAATCTCGGGATCAAAAGACAAAGGTGATGAATTAGAAGAGCGAGTTTGAACCATACAAGAACAAGAAAGACTTAACGAAAAAAACAAAAAACTAAAACAAAATAGAAATAAAAAGGAATCAATGATAGAAATAAAGAAAAGCAAACTCTTTTTTCCCTGGCAACGACGCCAAGAATTTGGTGCGAGACGAACGTCGTTGGCTTTTTCGTCATTTGCCAAATATCAATAATATCCTAACTCAAAGATCAAACCAATAGATTGATAAACCAATAAACTAGTATGGCGATGAAGTCCGGAGTCGAACCAACAGAGAGAATCGGCTGCTATGCAATGTTTCTAACAATGATTCTTATGAGAAAAACAATACTTTATGGCAAATTGATAACAAAGTAAAGCAAAGGGATCAATGATTGCAAAGTAGTGATAATAATATAGAGAGTATTTCACCTGTAATTCTCGACAATGGTTGAAGTTCAAGATCCTAGGATTGATTCATTAGATATTACTAAGCATATGTCAACTTGACAAAAGTTGATAGATCCGCAAAGATACAATCTTGTTATTCAAAATCACTAAAGAATAGCATTAAACCCTTAAGTTCTAAGACCAATTGGCATATCGATTCAATGCAAATAGAAGACAAGGGAGCAGCTCTCTCGGCCCTATAAACATCTATTCGATATAGATCAATTGAAATCATCCACTATATAGACATAGAAATGTTACTAAATCAATGGCTTCATTTGCTATCGAGAAAACAACAACGAATTCATAACATAGATGCAATTCCTAACATGGTGATCAAGCATAGAAAGGAACTGATGTCGGAGGAAATCAAGTCTAAAATATATAAATATAAATCAAACCAGTCTCCAGCCTTCATAAATAAATTACAAGACTCCCTCCCATTGTAGTGGAAGAGATCAAGATCGAATCCATGAGGAAGCATGTCAGCGGATCCTAAGCAGCTTCGTCAAACACGTTCGGAATTGACTCAGGGGCTTCACTCGATATCGACTAGGTCAGTCGAAATCTAGTTAAATCAGTCGTAATCTGACAATTCCTGCAAAACAGAGCAAGTCGACGTCGAGCATGCCCTCGATATCGAGTTAGTGTCCGGTCGATATCGATTGTAGTGGTCAAAATCGACTCCTTCTGCAGAAACGGAAAAGTAACAGTTTTTGTCGGAAAAGGACGTCCGAAGAATATTAGGATGAATAAGAAAGATGAACAGAAATAATTGCAGGTTGTTGTATGAATCAATAAACTTAAAAAACTTCCAAAGTCGGGGAATTTACCTCAACGATAACCATGCAAGTACAGCACCAAATTCATGAAAAGAGTAAGCTTTTTTTCATTAAATAACTTTCGTTATTAACAATTAAGTAGATAGAGGCTCTCGCATAAACACTAATTGTTACAACCATTTTTTATAATTAATCCAAATTCAAATTAAGATCACTTTCGCTTCAATAATACAAATAAGGACTTACCTACTACTTTCGTAGAAGAACTATGCAAATAGGGATAGAAGACGAAATCGCTTGAAAAGATCATACCTTTGACAACTTACATGGCTATTGTCGGGCTCACCCCGACCCTAGAAGTAAGGGAACTACTCGCGCCTCCTCATCATAGCAAACATCAAATTCATAAAAGAAATAAGTTGAATTGAATTAGAATATAAAGAGTACAAACCGAACAAAGCCAAAACCGTTCTCGCACCTTCCAACTCCAATCGGTTTTCTCTCTCTCTCTTTCTACTCTCTATTGCCTAGACTACTTGTGTGACCGAATGAAGAATGAATAAAAACCAGACCCTAGGGCTTTATTTATAGTGCTCAACCCTAACTATTCTAGGATAGAACAACTATATCTCTATCTACTTCTATCTGTCTATATCTAATGATAAAACGTTGATAAATAAAAACAACTGGAAAGAAATAAAATTCCCTAGGTAAATTAAGAATTCACCATAAGGGATAAATGTCCAACTAAGTTGATAAAATCTCGTTCCTTCATGTAGAAGCAAGGCCCATTCGGAATCGGACTCGAAATCGGACTCGGACTGCTCTGTTGATCCACTCGATATCGACTAGAACCTGTCGATATCGACTCGTTTTCTCTGCCTCACTCGATCTTGACTCGGGGTCGGCTCCTGGGGTATCACTACTAGAATTCTGTTATTTAATATCGGCTCATTAACATCAGTCGAAAAAACCTGCCATATTAAACAGTTTTTTAACATCAGTTTTTAAAATTGAAATGTCGAAAATAAAAAAGACATCACCCTATTATTTTGACTGATGTTAAATTTTTTTCCATAAATGATTCGAAAAGCGCGAACTAGTAAACTTGAATTAATTTCAAAATCCGCTCCTCTCTCTTTCTATCTCTCTCATCTCTACCCGACTTTCTCTTTGCGTTCCCCCCAGCGCCAAGTGCTCTCTTTCAGGTCTGATATCTAGGGTTTTCTTCATCCCCTATCTCTTCTACTCTCTCAATCTCTGTTGAGGGATTTTAATTGGTTCCTCTAATCCTTTTGTTACTCTCTCTTGTTGCGGTCTCTGTGGAAGCTAGGGTTTCTTCTTCGATTGTTGGAGATGGAGTTCGGTGGGGCTCGCAAGAGATGTAGAGGTGAGGCTGCTTTCAACGGCAATGGTGGTCCCAAGAAGTTCAGGCAACAAGGTTCGTCATTCTCCCCTACTCATTTTCTTCTAACGTTTGCAATTGCTTCGATTACTGGAGATAGAGTTCGGTGGGGCTCGCAAGAGAGGCAAAGGTGAGGCTTCTTTCAACGGCAATGGTGGTCCCAAGAAGTTCAGGCAACAAGGTTCTTCATTCTCCCCTACTCGTTTTCTTTTAACGTTTGCAATTTCTTCGATTGCTGGAGATGGAGTTCGGTGGGGCTCGCAAGAGAGGCAGAGGTGAGGCTTCTTTTAACGGCAATGGTGGTCCCATGAAATTCAGGCAACAAGGTTCGTCATTCTCCCCTACTCGTTGACGTTTAAGATTTCTTTATCTCCTTATTTCTTCTAGGGTTTTAATTGCTTTGTTCCGTTCTAAATCTTTGCTGCGAATTTTTAGCTTTTCCTTCAAATCCTTCTGCGTAAATGTAGTGATCGTCTTGGAGAATTGGTTTATTAGGCTTAGTTTGATGTTTCCAATCCATATTGGATCTAAATGTGGTCCTTGTCTCCTTCCCGTCTCTCTGCTCTCCTTCCTGTCTCTCTTATTTCCTTCCAAGTCTTTCCTTAGTTGTCTTAACTGGATGACTATGTTGATTGTTGAATCAGATCAACAACCATTTTATTATATTGAGAGGTTTTAGATCATAAAATTCATCACAAGCGTTTGTGATATATAAGGAATTGCTTTTAGCATCCTTGGAGTTAGTATGTCATTATAAGTTGTAACTTAAAGAAGGGGGGCTTGAATCTAATTTATCCTAACTCATTAGCTTGCAATCACAAGTACTAAATCACTTGCAACCAATAGTTAATGAGTACAGTAGTGGCTCCAAGTTTAAACAATGCTTATTGTTTGCATAATGGCATTTGCTTATTGATCTTTTCTTTGATAGAGATGAATTTGTTATTCTCCCTCCTTTTCCTCTTATAGCTGAGTTAATCATCATACTTGTGAGAACTGAGATTTGAGGTTGCAGTTAATGTCTTTGTGAAAATGCCTGAAAGACCCTGATTCCCCTCTTCGATCCTCCTCAAACAGAGATTGCATGGGCAAATGACGCTATTTTCAAATTCACAGCATTGCAATAAATTAGGCATGTCTTTCCCCTCAGTTCGATGGGTTCTGTTTCAATCTGTGCCAGCAGATTTCCTCCTCCCCTTCTTCCATCAGTGAATGGATTTCAAGAGTCCTCCCCTTCTTCCATCAGTGAATGGATTTCAAGAGGTATACCTTTTTTTCCTTTTTGTATGTATTGATCTTTCTTAATTTTCACTCTCGACATTGCAATAAATTTTCTTGTATAGACTTATAATATGAGTAATTAGTACTAATCTTGTTCAGCTGGACAAAGTAGTTAAATAAATGAGATCGGAGCATGAACCCTCCAAGTTAGAATCTCTGAATCCATTTTCTGTTTAGGCATATGAATCTGATTTATGTACATCCATTTTGTAGGTTCTTATTGTTTATTTGAGTGGAAGAAGTGATTAAAAGGTTAAATAGCTTAAAACTGAGTAGGATTTATTTTAAGTGGATCAAATGTGGATGTTATATTCTTGATCTAATTTTCATTTTTGAATAATTATTTATTAGGAATGATTGGCTTTGTTTAAGGGTTAATTGTAGTGTTCTTGTTATGATCATAACTGGTTTTCTACCAGAAAAATTAGCTCATTTTGCTTTTTTGTAACTTTGGAGCTGAAGGTGAGATTGGAATGATGCAAATAGGACACTTATCAGATTAATTTCTTCCTTTTCATTTCTTTCGTTGGTTGTACTTCAACTGAAAATACAGGGAAATACTAAAATGTGAATGATAACTAAATCTTAGCATGCAGTTTGGTTTGTTTAAACATTAACTATCGTAACACTGCTGTTTAGTAATTTAAATCCCTAAGATACCTTTTTAGCATTTTACTGGGGGATAAATGCTATATAGTATAGATTCTAAGCATACACAGTAATTAGTTATTTAAATCTTTTGGAGTTTTACGGTTAAGAATTTCAGTATTTAGCCGGAATAGATGGTTCTCTGCAGCTGAGGGAATGGGGGTTTCTGTAATAGGTTACCATATTCTTACTTCATGCCCTTTTCTTATCTTGATGTTCATGTTTTGCAACATAATGTTCTTTAATTTCGCAATATTTCTTCACAACAATGATGATTAAGTATTTTGCTGCCTAGTCTTTGCTGAAAATGTATTTTTTTTTTAATAATCTGTTAATACAGAGAGCAGTTGCAGACTAGATTTTGAGGGATTTGCATACTAATCCCGACATGTGGTTGCAAGTAGTGCACATTTTGCAGAATACGCAGAACCTAAACACTAAATTTTCCGCCTTGCAGGTTATTGAGTCTAAACATTTCATACTATTAGATGTAAATCAGTTCCATGCAATTTCTATTTAAAGATTGCTTGGGGGTAATCTTCTCGTGCTTTATGGTTGTTTTAGCTCAAAGATTGCTGGAAGCTTGACCTGTTTTCTCATTTTCTTGTGCTTCACTTGCATTCTAGTTTAAGAAAGAAACTGGCCACTTCTTGTTTCCGGTAACTACTTATACAATGACTTCCCCTTTTGATTTTCTTTTTGGTGTATTGCTTTTACTGATAGGTTTTGGAAGGAGTCATTAAGTATCGATGGAATGCATTGTCTGTTGCCCAAAGAGATGGAATGAAGTATTATATATCTGAGGTCATCGCACAGGTACATTCCAAATTTCATAGAAAACTTGTATTATGCTTTTCATGGCATTTTGTTCTCTTGTTATGGTATGATATATTTCTTTTCCTCAGCTTAATTAGTCTCAGATTTACACAGCTTTCAGGAAAGGCTTAATCTTTCTTAAGTTTCACATACCCTTTTTGCTATTACGTAAGAATATTCTATCTAATTTAAAGTCTATTAGCTCAAATGGTAGAGCGTTGCGTGCAAACACAAAGATGTGGGTTCAAATCCCGCATAGGCTACGATAACAAAAAGAAAAACTACAAATATGTCATTTAACATCGGGTAATAGCCGATGTCTTTCAAAAAACAAAATCGATGTCTATGTGGGGGATGTAAAAAGTCAAAAGTTTTTCACATCGGCCAGAACCCGATGTCTTTGTAAGTTGTAATATCGGTTATATTTTATAATCGATGTTATAGGATAACAAATACATCGGATTTAGGGGTGGAAATGGGTCGGGTGATGGATGGGTGGAACCATTTTTTCACCCGAACCGTCACAAAAAAATTTCACCCGACCCATCACCCACCCGTTTAATGTTTCACCCATCACCCGACCCGTCGGGTGATTCGGGTGGTTAATCGGGTGAAGGAATTAAAAAAAAAAGAGTCACAATACATACCTAAAAATCATTCAAATTCGATAATTTTATAAACCATGTCAACGTATGAATCTTACTAAATTAACAAAAGACTTATTCATACATTATATCACTATCCTTAACTTACAAAATTAGTATTAGAAGTTTAATATCAAACTGAGTGAGATGAATTTAACTCGGTTACTAGACTCAATATAAAAAAAAGTATAGAAAAACTATGTCTTTAGAAAACAGACTCATGTGTCATTTATTTAATATCTTGATTTGGTAATTTCTTTAATATCTTAATTTGCATTAAGAGGATTATTGTTACGAGTCTCGTGACCAATTGGAAAAATATGATTTGGTTAATCATGTATTAATACAATAAAAATGCTAACAAAGCCGTTGGAAAGAGCCAAATTGCATTAATACAGTAAATGCTAACAGAGCCGTTGGAAAGAGCCAAATTGCTTACACTCTATTGGTATATGAAAAACAAATAAAAGAAATTTTATTATTTTAAAAAAACTGGAGTTAAATAATGCAAGTTTTTTTAGACCTTTTTAACAAGAACACTTGAAAAATGGAGAAAGTAGAGGTAGAAAAGTAGAAATATGTTAGTTATGTTAAATTATACATAGTATTATTTATATACTAGCCTCTTTTTTTATAATAATCGGGTGGGCTAACGGGTGGTTAAGCGGGTCGGGTAATGGGTCGGGTGATGGGTCGGGTAATGGGTGGAAACTATATCATCCATCACCCGACCCATCACCCATTTCACCCGACCCATCACCCATCCGTCACCCGGATTTTTTCGGGTTTTCACCCTAATAATCGGGTCGGGTGGGTCGGGTGATTCGGTCACCCACGGGTGATTTCCAGCCCTAATCGGATTTAAAAATATAAACGATGTTATAACATATAAAGACATCGGGTTCTGGCCGATGTGAAAAACTTTTGACTTTTTACATCCCCCACATAGACATCGATTTTTTTTTGAAAGACATCGGCTATTACCCGATGTTAAATAACAAATTTCTAGTAGTGTATGTTTTGACTGGGTGTCCACTCGATATCGACTCTTCAGTGTAGCTCTCGAGTGGCTCGGTCGAATCCTGGCAATGTGTCACTTGATATCGAGTAGAAAGACTCGATATCGACTCCATGTGTTGAGTCGAAATGTTTCATTTGCTCCTGCTCGATTTTTGGTGTTCAGCTCCACTCGATACCGAGTTGTATGGGTCGATATCGAGTGCCTTTGACAGCTTTCTTCCTCTTCTCTGAATTGCTCGTAAAACGTCTCGATTTCTGCAAAATTAAAAAAGAACTATTATAGATCTCCATAATTGGCAAATAAGCATAAACTACACAATTCCTGCATTATTCTAATCCCGAAAGATAAAATGCGGATAGAAATCGATATAAAAGTAGATGCAAAACATGGCAAATTGAGCGCACATCAGGAACACAAATATAATCAATAAGAACAAGATGATAAATATACTTAGAAATAACTAATTGAAATCAAATCCTCCCAATTCATTCAACCATGTCTTCGAATCACAGGCGAAACTATGAGTTTAGCAATTCATAACCAAAGTAACTCTCATGTCTCTCTTCTCTCAACAATAACGACACACCCTTCTGAATATGGAAGAATAAAACCTAAATAGAGTCGTGAAACCCTAGGAAATAAAATAATAATATAATATAATAAAAATATCTTTGGACTTAAAGTCGGTATGCTGAACATGGGGTAGGGGCGGGCGTCGTCCCATCAGTGACGAGCTTTCTTCTTAGCTTCGACGTTGTGCTTCCTTGCTCCTATTATCTTCTTTATTCGACCATGTAATAAGAAGATTGCAGTTACAAATATTCTTCGGATCTGGAAAATCCCAATTAGTGCTCTAGAAAACCCTAATTAATAACTACTTTGGAAAACCCCAATTTCACCATCTCCAAAGCCCTACACTGAACGTGTTTCTCAGGTATTCTTCGACTCAAAAGATAACTACAATTACAAGAGCTCTAGAAAATCCCACCCCAAAGCTCAATTCGATTTGTAAGCGTAGCAACTACAATCTAACAAAAAAACCCCAATTCGAATAAGCCCAAAATCTCCAAACCCTAATTCCCAAAACTAGTGTCAAAGGAAGGAAAACACACCTTCACTTGCGTTACATGGTCTGCTCATCGACGTCGGCCTCCTCTCACCGACATTGACATCGATCTCCTCTCGCACATCTTCTCTCCTTCTCAAAATCTTCTTCTCGATACAAAAGAACGAGTTTCTCTCTCAAAATTTTTGATTTTACTTTCTTTATATTTTTTTAACAAAAAAATATAATAGATCTAACCTAAGGGCACGAGGCGAAAAAAATTCAAAAGTTCAAGGGCACCAAGCGAAATATGTCAAACTTTGGTACACCACGCGAAATATTCCTTATCACAGGGGTACCACACAAAATTTTTTATGATAATTTGTACTCCCTCCGTTTGTAAATAAGTGACTTTTTTAAGTCGTGTGCGTTTTTTAGAATGATAATTTTTTTATATAAAATATTAATTTTTAAAATAACATTTTATTTAATACTAGTAAGAGCATAAACATTCATGAGCCCCAACTCGGGCCCTTAATTTACTTTTTCTTTGCCACGTCAGCTTAAGACCATGTTTATTGGTGAGCCTAAGGGCTCACCAATAAACCACATCAGCAAGAAAAAAAAATAGAAAAAGAAGATGGGAGGCGAGTTGGCAATGAGCCCGCTAAAATTTATCTCGCAGATGAGCCCGACTCATGGAGCAAGTGGTGGGCCATGGCCCGCGTTTTTTTTTTTTGGTGAAATCCCGGTTCAAAAACGACGTCGTTCATGTACTGGAGGGAGATGAACGCAACATTTTTCCCCATGTGAAGCAGCACTCCCATGCTCTATAACTCTGCCACGTGGCTCAAGCAGAAAACGCCACATGGCAGTGATGAGTGTTTTTTTTATTAAAAATGCAATTTAACGCCATTTAATGTAAAAATAAAAAATAAAAAATTATTTTTGAATGTAATTTATTTTTATCTACCCATAGAAACCCATATTGCATATGTTTTTTTTTGGAAAAAAAATTTAGAGATATCAACACCCATATTTCACTTCTTACTCATTCAAAAATTAATGCTTTATCCCATTTTTTCCTATAAATTTATCGTCTATCCCTTTTTCATATATTTTTTTAAATAAAAGAGATAATAATAATAATAATAATAATAATAATAATAATAATAATAATAATAATAATAATAATAATAATAATGACAATAATAATAATAATAATAATAATAAGGAGCATCATTCGCGACACCTTATTTGATATCTGCTACAGGTCTGGGATTTCTATCGGTAAGGAGGTTGATATCGGTTTGATTGATAGACATGATAATCCTCTTCGTCCGCCGGATTTGCTACTTTATTCCTGGGACAGAGGGCGGGATGTTTGTGTCGATATGACGGGATCTTCCCCTTTGACTCAGTCTGGGATGTCTGACTTTGTGCCTGGTCGTGCTATTGTTGATGCTGCTCGGCGTAAGTGTGCCAAGTATCGAGATTTGTGCACGGCGGCTAGTTATGGTTTCATACCCTTCTCCTTCTCTTCGTTGGGGGAGTTAGATACGGATGCGGTTGCTTGCTGAAGCGAATTCAGAAATTCTACGTATCTCAGGATGTCGGGGCTCGTGTTGCCGCTTATATTTTCACTAGACTCAGTTTTATTATTGCTAAGGGAGTGGGTGCCCAGATAGTATCTCGGCTACCCACTAATTTCTTGTAAATAGTAATTGGTTAATAGAAGCAAGTTTATTATAATAATAATAATAATAATAATAATAATAATAATAATAATAATAATAATAATAATAATAATAGCTTTGTTTATTTGAAAGAAAAAAGTAATAGATAAAGAAAAAGGTAAGCAGTGAGCCCGGAACGGGGCTCACTAATAATTTGCTGAAAAAGTGAAAAGTTGGGTTGGGGCTCATAAGCTGATGTGGCAGTTAAAAAGTAAGCAGTGCGCCCGAGACCGGGCTCACTGATAAATATGCTCAAGAGTCCCGTTTCAACTTTTTAGTTTTTGCACTCTCATTCGTGAGCCCGAGTCATGGGCCCTTAAGTTACTTTTTACAATTTATCTTTTTCAACTATTATTATTATCATTATTATTATTATCATCATCATCATCATCATCATTATTATTATTATTATTATTATTATTATTATTATTATTATTATTATTATTATTATTATTATTATAAAACAAAACATGCAAAATGGGTGGAAAAAATATTTTTTATTTGGTAACCATAATAGTACAGGGGTATTATTGAATAATTTTTTAAATAAAAAAACATATGTAAAATGGGTCTATATGGGTACATAAAATTAATTCACACTTGAATATAAATTTTAATTTATTTTTTAATTACAGAAAATAACAAAAAAAAAATCAAATTTAATGGGTTGAATTTTATGGGCTGCCACATAGCGCCTATTGATTGGAGTGAGTGGCAACCCCATTCCATCTTTAATTTTTGGCATGGGCAACAAATGTGCATGCCGCATGCACGTGACCTCGGGTGTAGTGCTATGGGCTCCTCCTCCCGGGCTCTTGCAGGCGAGCCCTTCAACCAGGGCCCTTATCATTTTCCTTTTTTATTTATTTATTTTTGCTTATGTGGACATGGTTAAGGGCATAGAGGCTCACTGATGATGATGCTCTAAGTATGATATTATTTTTAAAAATTAATTAAAAAGGGCAAATTGCAACAAAAAAAAAGCACGAACTTTAGGGGTAGTTGCGTTCGGTGACACCAACTTCCAAAAATTATATAATAATTGCCAACTTTGAAGGGTGATTGTAACAAGTAGCACGAACTTTTGAAAAATAAAAAATAATCACCAACTTTGATCTAGTTGTGGTTAGTAGCACAACCATTTTATTTTAAAAAATCATCCCTTATTAACATTTTGTTTTCAAAAAATTACATTTTCCCATTGTTTTTTTTAAATCCACTCACAATTTTTATAAAACCCCATTTTGATGTTTATAAACTCAATTTCAATTTTTTTCAAAAAAAATAATTTTTGAAAAAATTTGTGATATTATCGAAATTGGTATCTTTTTGACACACTCATTTTTTCATTTTAAAGACACTACTTATTATTTAATTTTTGAAAAAATGTGAGTTTATGGAGAAAATAACATTAGTTCTTTTTTTAAACCGGGTTTAAATAATGAGTGTCTTCTTTGGGTCTGGTTGTAGTCAATGACACATCTATTGCTTTTTTGAAATATCACCTCTTATTGAAATTCTTTACAAAAAAAATCATCAAAAATTTTTTTTTAAAAAAAGATGTCCATATTTCATTTTAAAAATAATCCATTTTCATTTTTCAATTTTAAAAATATAATTTATTTTTATAAAACACTCCTTGTGTGTCTTTTTATAAAAATATTAACTTTTTTAATATTCTTTTTTAATAATTTCATACTTATTACTATTAGGTATGAATTTATAAAAACAAATGTAAAAAAAGTTAGTATTTTGTATAATTTTTATCATTTTAAAAAAGCGTACATAAATAGTACACGATAAGGAGGATAATTTTTACGATCCTACAAAAATAAATATGAGTGACTTGAAAAAAAATCATTTTATATAATTTTTAGGAAAAACTAATTAAAATACCCCCACCTTTGGGGGTATGGTAAAAATATATCATTAACTTTCAAATGTAATAAAAATATCCCGACCTTTGAGAGTGGTGGTAATATATTATCCTGTGTTTTCTCACGGGTCAAAAATGCCGACAAGATAGCCTACGTGGATTTTTTTGACAAGAGAACATACTTGAAAGCCTTTTTTACAAATTAGCACGAAAATTTGGTTTTCTTGAACAATTTCCTTAGGAAAAAAAATAAAACGATAATAAATTAAACCTGAAAAATGAAATTGATTCAACCAAACAACTAATCCGGTTAAAATTGCCTCAAATTAACACAACACGACTATTCCTAACACCAAACTGACAACAAAACTAAACCGACGACAACAACGAAGAGGGAAAAAAAATCAAACTTACCCAATCAAGTCCGTGAACGAATCAAAGCTGAAGAAGATGTGAGAGAGATAACTCAAGATAGTCGACTACGAGGGATGAAGACTGACATTGAAGAGGAACCATGATGATGCGGGTCAAGATGGCCTTCTGTGGGTCAAACAACGATCTTGATCCAGGCGACGACTCGTGGACGAGTCGATTTCAAATGGAGGAGAATGATGTCATCCTCAAGCGGAAGAAGAAGGCTCCACCTTGGGAGTCGTTGAAGAAACGGCGTTAATTATTTTATTATTTATATTTCTTATTTTTTTTATATGTATTCTATTTTTAGTAACTCCTATGTTAGTTGGAGTCTAATTATAGAATTGCTTATTTTTAGTATTTCTTAGTTAGATTAAATAAGATGGTTAGGATTTTAGATTAAGTTTTATCTTCTAGGTTTATTTATCTTTAGGATTAAAATTCTATCTTTATCAACCTAAATTCTATCTTGCACGGTAGAATTGGTTCTTAGGTTTTCTATTTAAACGTTGTAGTTCTATTGAAATTAAGGAGATTGAAATAGAATTGAGAACCCCTTTATGGATTAAATGGTTCTCGATTATCAATCCCAAAAGTTATCCGGTTCTTGTGTTCTTGTCACCTTCGACACTTAATCACCATCACCGTCACTTGTTCTTCTTCTTAACCCAAACAAACACAACCTAACCTAGTCCAGATCGTTACATCAAGGAAGGAGACGAGCGTTTGGTGTCATCGGCGTCGGCTTTCCGGTGCTCGGCGCCTAGCGTCTGGAGCGCGCTTGCTCTCGCGTCTGCCGCCACCTGGCCTCGCTCGCCCCCAGCGAGCCGCCGCGGTCCTCTGCATACGCGCACGCTGTAACCTGGCACCCTCGTGCTCGCTCTCGCTCCCAGCGAGCGCACCTGGCTTCCTCGCTCTCACCCTCGGCTTCAACAACTCCGCTCGCATCCAGCGCCCTGAGGAGCCAAGCTCCTGCGCTCCCGTGTCCGCACCGGTGAACCCGGATCCTGTTTCCGCAAGCCTTCGCGACCCTCGTTTCCATTGCTTTCCCTTTCTGTTACTTTTGTTAAAGTTTAAATTTTGTTCGGTTTATTCCATAGCCTAACTAGTTATTAATTAGTTTAGATCTAGTTGAATTGTTTCCATCGAAATTAGTTGTTAATGTTTTGAAATTCTTAAGTTAAGAGGATTGTTTAGTTAGTAGTTAATTAGTTTAGTTTAATTTTGTTAAGATAATTTCAAGACTTACGTTTCGTACCGGCAACTAGTGTGTGATCGGGCCGAATCGTCAAGAGAAATCAAGGAGCTAAGCAAGATCATCCTTTTAGTTTAGCAATTGGTCAGCCTAGCCGATTGCTATACATCAATTGGTATTCAGAGACGGGTTATGCTACGCTCTTTGTTTCTTTGATGAGACTGATGTTTTGATTTGATGGTTTGGGAAATCTGGGGAGGCGACTAGGATGATGATCCCGATCCATGGGCTGCACAACAACGACACCGACGAGAGTTGCAGAGACGAGCTTTGCAACAACAAGCTTTAGAGCGTCAACGACAACAAGAGGCTCAAAGGCATCACCTTTGGCTTCAAAGGCAAGAAGAGACCCATCGACAACAACAACAACTCCTTGAGCGTCAACGTCAAGCCGCAATTGAGGAGAAGAAACAACAACAACAACGTCACCTCTGTCAGATTTGGCTTCTCCAACAACGAGAAGTTGAGGAGGAACGAAAACGAAAGTTGGAGGAAGCGGCCCAATGGCAAGCTAATTGGCTTGATGACGCTTGGAGGAAGGCTTATATTCAGAAACTTCTTGATAGTCAGCCTCACGCGTCACCTACCTCTGAGATCTTGGAGATATCCTCCCCCGATGTGGACGTGATTTTTCTTGACTATATAGCCGACGGAAAGGTAAAGGAGGTTGTTTCGGATACTTTCGTTGGCCAAGAGACTGCACTGCGCGATGATTTTGTTTCGCAGATTCCTGTTCACTCCCAACTCAGAATTGAGTCAACTCAGTCTTGTTGCGAAGCTGACTCGACGAGCTTTCCAACGGTGGGTCACGCACTGTCAGACTCCTCTGGGAAGACCTCCGAATCTGTACTTAAAGACGACTGCAGTGTTGTGCAGGAGGTGGAGCATGTTGATTCCGTTGACGAGGATGAGGTACTTGATGACGTGTCTCAAGAGTTAGTGATTGTACCTCTTGGGAATGTTCATGAAGTTTCAGTTGCTGAGATTTGTGTGTTCATTGATCCTATTCTTATTGAAGATCAAGTCCGTTCAACGATCGCGCATGAAGGTGTTGTTTTTGAGGTTCTTATACCTCGAATTCTCCTGGCACCTATTCCACCCATTTCTCCATCATCTTCTTTGAAGGTTGCTGCTCCTTCCACGCTGATCATCATCGACTCGATTCGGGGACGAATCGAAGATAAGAGGGGGAGAATGATGCGGGTCAAGATGGCCTTCTGTGGGTCAAACAACGATCTTGATCCAGGCGACGACTCGTGGACGAGTCGATTTCAAATGGAGGAGAATGATGTCATCCTCAAGTGGAAGAAGAAGGCTCCACCTTGGGAGTCATTGAAGAAACGGCGTTAATTATTTTATTATTTATATTTCTTATTTTTATATATATATATTCTATTTTTAGTAACTCCTATGTTAGTTGAAGTCTAATTATAGAATTGCTTATTTTTAGTATTTCTTAGTTAGATTAAATAAGATGGTTAGGATTTTAGATTAAGTTTTATCTTCTAGGTTTATTTATCTTTAGGATTAAAATTCTATCTTTATCAACCTAAATTCTATCTTGCACGGTAGAATTGGTTCTTAGGTTTTCTATTTAAACGTTGTAGTTCTATTGAAATTAAGGAGATTGAAATAGAATTGAGAACCCCTTTATGGATTAAAGGGTTCTCGATTATCAATCCCAAAAGTTATCCGGTTCTTGTGTTCTTGTCACCTTCGACACTTAATCACCATCACCGTCACTTGTTCTTCTTCTTAACCCAAACAAACACAACCTAACCTAGTCCATATCGTTACATCAAGGAAGGAGACGAGCGCTTGGTGTCATCGGCGTCAGCTTTTCGGTGCTCGGTGCCTAGCGTCTGGAGCGCGCTTGCTCTCGCGTCTGCCGCCGCCTGGCCTCGCTGGCCCCCAGCGAGCCGCCGCGGTCCTCTGCATACGCGCGCGCGGTAACCCGGCACCCTCGTGCTCGCTCTCGCTCCCAGCGAGTGCATCTGGCTTCCTCGCTCTCACCCTCGGCTTCAACAACTCCGCTCGCATCCAGCGCCCTGAGGAGCCAAGCTCCTGCGCTCCCGTGTCTGCACCGGTGAACCCGGATCCTGTTTCCGTAAGCCTTCGCGACCCTCGTTTCCATTGCTTTCCCTTTCTGTTACTTTTGTTAAAGTTTAAATTTTGTTCGGTTTATTCCATAGCCTAACTAGTTATTAATTAGTTTAGATCTAGTTGAATTGTTTCCATCGAGATTAGTTGTTAATGTTTTGAAATTCTTAAGTTAAGACGATTGTTTAGTTAGTAGTTAATTAGTTTAGTTTAATTTTGTTAAGATAATTTCAAGACTTACGTTTCGTACCGGCAACTAGTGTGTGATCGGGCCGAATCGTCAAGAGAAATCAAGGAGCTAAGCAAGATCATCCTTTTAGTTTAGCAATTGGTCAGCCTAGCCGATTGCTATACATCACATGAGCTACCTAGAAGACCTGGAAGCCAATTCAAGAGGCGATCACGGAAGAAGACATGAGGGAGGAAAAGACGTTGGATATGAACTCAGTCAAGCTCTTTAATTTTTTTTCCTAAGGACACTGTTTAAGAAAACCGTTGTAAAAAAAAATCCACGTATGCTGCATTGTCAGCATTTTTTACTCGTGAAAAAACTTGTGGTAATATATTACCACTATCCTCAAAGATCGGGATATTTTTATTAAATTTAAAAGTTAAGGATATTTTGGGATATTTTAATTAGTTTTCCCTAATTTTTATCTTCCGTTTGGAAACAATATGATATTTTAGGTCATTTTTCACCGTACCTTCATCTCCTCTCTTATCTGGCTTTTCTCAAAATCCCTATACTAATCTCTTTTCTATGGTTGTTTCGCTCATGGTATTTGCATCCAAAAACAAAGAGAAAAAACCCATGGGGAACGATTCTCTCGTTCTCCATTTGAAAATCCCCCGAAAGGGCCAATATCAGCTTCATATGGGAGAAATCCCTTCCAAGGTGAAAATCTCAAATGCTGAAGTCGTTGGAGGCAGTAAAATGAATAAGGAGAAAAAGTCACACACTCCCATGGTGGATAGGGAGAAGCTGAAGTCGATTCAGAGTAGTATCCAGGAGAACAAGCTGTTCGGAATGAGGTTTGTTTTCTCGACAAATCGCTGGAGCATCTTCTTCGAACCCTGGACAGAATCCTTCATCCTCTTGGATCTCTGGATATGGATCCCCTGGCTGTCAACTAAATTTGTAAGTGATTCCATCTTAATATCTATTATTGAGGAAAACAAAATCGGAAAATTCTTAAGACTAATTTCTGGGATAGCGTTTGGTTTGGTCGATCTGATTGTTTGCTATGCCTATTACAAACCTTTGATGACTTGTATCAGTGTTAATTTTGTGGGGTGTCTCTTTCCTTTCATCAAAATCTACATGAAAACCATCTCCTCTAATGTAAGCCTAACTGATATACTGCACCACATGTGGAACTTGTCTCACTGTTGCGAATATCCCTCTCAAAACCTCCCTGAAAAATCACCTCAATTAAATCATCGATATCCTCATCTCATTAAGCATAAAAGCTTTTGGACTATTACAAATGACACCTTAGGGTGGATTATCTGTTTGACTAAATCTTTTAATAGTACCTATACGGAATTCTCAGAACCACTCTTGTGTGCTAGGATTGAATGTGCACAAACTAGTTGGGACTTGCTACATTACATTTCCTTTTCCAATATTGCTCTCAGTGTCAAATCTATGTTTCTTACTACTCTTGATGAGTGTGCATTAATCTCTAAAGAAAACAATCTCCTCATAAAAAAACCACTTTTTAACTCCTTTGTTGGGTTCTATTAGTCATAGTTTATCTTTAAGAACCTCTGTATGTATGGTCTATATTGGTGAACATCCGGGAATTTCTAGTATCTGTTTTTTTTTTATCTATGTTGGTTCCAAATACTGTTGGTCTATAATCGTAGGGTGTGCATTCTATTTCGTCGAACTGGTTGTATGCTATGCAGTATTTAAAGCTGTGATGAACTATTTTAGTATGCATTCTGTGGATTATCTTTTGTCTCTCATCAAACTCTACAAGAAGACCATGTTCCCTTATATTTATGAATTTTCATGTATGCTTACATATTTAATGTGGAGCATGGTATCCGTGAGTAAATTTGTGTTGGAGTTGAGTTCTCTCTCCTTTATTATTGATTATAAACCTACTAGAAACAACCTGTATTTAATTGTACTTCTTATTTTTGCCAAGTATTTCTTAGAGCCAAATTATGTCCTGTTTAGCCTTAGATTGGGGTACCAGGGAGTGGAAAAATTTCTGCTGGTCATCTGTATCCTGGATTCATGCTCTGGGGGGGGGGGGTGGTGGATGAGTTTTGTATCAATGGGTTAATAAAAAACCTCCAAATGGCGTCTTGGCTCATGCCTTCTGATTACCTTCCCCTCGGAGGGTTGTCTTTCTTCATTGACCATAGCTTGGTTATCTACTTGAGTAACCATTACACCTTGATTGCTCAAAGACTCATCTTTCATACAAACCTTTTGGATCTAGATCGGACTCGGAAGCCTTTCTATAGTGGAAACCTGTACCGCATGGGTATATTTAGCTTCCAACATCAAAGAAGTACCCTCCTAATCTGTAGAAATGATTTATACACACATAAACCTCTTGTTAAAAATCTCTTATCTAAAAATCTTAATGAGTATCCTAGACATACTCTTCTTTGGATATATCACAAAACTAAAAACCAATTAAAAAAATTTTTAAACGGTACTTTAGGAGAAACTATGAATGAGAAAGGTATTTGGCATGCTGGTGTATTAATCTCTGATTGCATCTGGCGCACCAGCCTGCTGGTGCAATGTTGTTTCAAACTCTCCTTCAAAAATACCCCAACATACCCAAGGAAAAAAATCCCCTCACAAGAACACCCCGGTAGTAAAGGGTTGTCCCTAAGTGCAGGTCATGCCTTGATCAAGGTGAGCATCCCTTGGTCTCAAAGCCTTAGCAACTATACGTGGTTAATTGGGTTAAGAATCCCCCTCTCACTAGTAACATATCCCAAATTCAAACACTATAAATGCTCCCAAATAAACAAATATCAAGTAACTAAATTTCAGCCTCCTTCTAAACCCATTTGTGCCGATGAAAATCATCTCAATTGGGCTCCACTCCTCCCTAGCTATCTTTGGATTATCATAGTATGGAAAAACTTCCGTAATGCAAACTGGTTTTCTTGGTCTTGGACAGAGACCATCGTACATATTTGGCTGCGAGAAGTATGGTCCCATTTCCACAACTATACTAAGCTAGCAAACACCGACCTAATCCAAAGTTTGGATACGGTCAAACATGGAAAATTTGAGGCACACAATAAAAATACGTATTACCACATATTTAGTTGTGACCCTCTTCACGAATACAATATCTTGAATAAGCACTTGTCCCTTACAAATATTGATAATAATGCCCCAACATATCGGGTTTGCTGGTTCCGACCCTCCACTCTATCCAATAAACTGGGCCAGCCAGCAAATAAAACAAATAATACTCACAAAATGCATGGAGAATATATTAAACATGGGATGGGTCATCTTCTACCTTCCTATGTTTTCCAAGAGTGGTTATGATTATTCGCTTCTGGAATTGTCGAGGAATTGGAAATAAAACTCTTTGGACAAATATAAGCGCGTGGAATAAAATGGAGCATATACAAATGGTTATTTTGGCCGAAACCAAAACTAACAAGGAACCAGATGAATCTCTATGGAAGAATGCGGGATACACAAATGCATGTTGGTCTCCCGCTTCCCGGCGGGCTGGGGGTATTGGCCTCCTGTGGAATGAAAACTCTCTAAATAATGAAACAATATCAATTACAACACACCTTCCAAGAATTATTGGAGTTCAATATTCAAATTTTAACACAAATTTTGAATGTCAAATGTTTTTCGTATATGCTCCCCCAAATCCCAGTGATAAGGATGTATTTTGGCATGACCTCTCCATACTCATTAACCAACAAAGCTATCCCTGCTTAGTCATGGGGGATCTGAACGAAATTGCTCAACATTCAGATAAAAGTGGCGGGGCGGAAACCCTACCAAGTAGATTCCAGAGGCTCTTGGATTTCAAGAATGCATGCTCCCTAATCAACATACCTTCCTTCGGCAACCCATTCACTTGGAGAAAGAAAGCCTCAGGACCAAATAATATTCATGAAAAAATTGATAGAGTTCTAGTCCATCACGACATTATCCAAGCATACCCGGATCTCTCAACTAAGAATGGTGCATTTTCCTCTTCGGACAACTGCTCAATCACGATTTGTCTCTCACAAAACACTAGCTTCAAAGCACCACCATTTAAGTTTGAAAACATCTGGCTAGAAAGAAATGACTTCCGAAACATTGTCAAACAATCCTGGAGAACTCCGTGTGTTGGTTCAGCTATGTTCCAACTTACACAGAAGACAAAAGTTCTCAAGCAAAAAGAAAAAACCTGGAATAAAAAAACCTTTGGAAACATCTTTCGACAACTACAAGAAGTTGAAGATGCCCTTGTTGAAATTCAATCAACGCACAACTACTTCCAAAATGAAAGAGAAAGCATAAGAGAACAAAACTTAATAAAAAAGAAAGAAAACTTGCTCCTTTTCCATAAAACCTATTGGCAACAAAGAGCGAAATCAAAACACCTTAAGTTAGCAGACACCAATTCATCCTACTTTCATAGGGTAGCCTCTGGAAGGAGAAATCGAAAAATTATTCGATCAATTACCTCTGCAGAAGGAACACATATCCTAGGTGAAGAAAATGTGAAAAAGGAAATACAAAAAAACTTTGAAAAAAGATTTTCCCAGGACCAAACTTACTCAAACAACAGACTACAAGAGTATATTTCCCTAATAAACCCAGTGATCACAGAGGAAGAAAACAAAATGCTTATACAACAACCTACGAACAGTGAAATTAAGGCGGCAGTCTTTAGCATGGGGAGCAACAAATCCCCTGGCCCTGACGGGATGACGGCAGAATTCTACAAAAAATACTGGGACATCGTCGGGAAAGAAATTATAAGAGCCATCAAAGCTTTCTTTCATACCGGAAAACTACTCAAACAAATAAACCACACATTTATCTCACTAATTCCTAAAAATGAAAATCCATCTTCAACAGCTCATTATAGATCAATTAGCCTATATTCGACCATCTATAAAATCATTTCAAAAATAATCACTGAACGACTGAAAACCATTATGGGAAAATTGATACATCCACTCGAGGGAGCATTCGTATCTGATAGAGCAATTCAAGATAATATACTTATAGCGCATGAAATCTTCCACACTTTTCGTACCCGTAAGGGATCCCAGGGATGGATCGCAATGAAGCTCGACATGGAAAAAGCCTATGATAGAGTAGACTGGAATTACACAAAGCACATACTCCATAATTTTGGCTTCCACCCACATTTTGTGAATATGATTATGGAATGTGTGACCACGGTTTCCTTTTCTATACTAATTAACAATGGCCCTACAGATCCGTTCAAACCTTCTCGAGGGCTACGTCAGGGAGATCCTCTCTCGCCATTCCTCTCTCTGCTTGGTGTGGAAGTCCTAGCCAGAAAACTTTCTCAGGAAGCAAACACCAGTAACAACGGTGTGGGATTCAAATTTGGTCACTCCGGCCCAAGAATCCCTTTTCTAGCTTTCGTAGACGACATAATAATCTTTAGCAAAGGAAATAACTCGGCATGTCTAAAAATCAAAGAAATCATCGAAGATTACTGCATATTCTCAGGGCAAAAAATAAATTACCACAAGTCTTCATTCCAAACCACCCCAGGCATCCCTCGAGCAAGAACACGAGAAATTGAAAGTGTCCTTAATATCCCTTTTGAACGATGCTTGGAGAAGTATCTGGGTTGTCCCATCATCAATGGGCGTGTTACAAAGGATACCTTTGGCGACATAATCTGCAAATCAAAAGACCAACTAAGCAAATGGCGAGCTAATGCGCTATCTCAACAAGGAAGAGCAACTCTTATTACCTCTAACCTGTCCTCAAAATCGCTCTACACTATGCAAAGTTCCATGCTCCCCGCTTCGATACATAATCAAATCGACCAACTAAATAGGACTTTCTTTTGGAACAAGGATGCACAACATAGTCCACTCATCGGGTGGGACAAAATATGTAAATCGAAAGCTGCTGGAGGATTGGGGATTCGTAAATCCAAAGATATGAATGAAGCACTACAACTAAAACTACTGTGGAAAATTTTAGCGGAACCAGATAGCATTTGGGTTCAAATTATACAACATAAATACCTAAAGAATGAACACATCCTAAATTACAAGAAAAAAGGGAATGCTTCTTGGCAATGGAATAAACTATGCTCCTTAACTGAAAAATTCAAATCTGGACTTATTTGGTCTGTGGGGAATGGAAAATCTATCAATTTCTGGAGAGACAATTGGATCACAACTAGGTCCATCAACAATATAATGAGTACCCAAAATAATGCGAACGAAGCTGTCAGTGAATATATTATGGGGGGGAAATGGTGGAGAGAGAAACTGGATTCGGTTTTACCAAAAAATATCGTTGAAGATATCATTAAAATTCCTCTGCCGATAAACACCTTTGAGGACAGACTTTATTGGTGGCCTGATATAAAGGGTTGGTTCACAACAAATAGCACCTACAATCTACTCACATCCCCAACTAACACTACAACCACAGACTATGTCTGGATCTGGAAAATCGATGCCCCCCCTAAAATCAAAAATTTTATCTGGAAGATTATGCAGAATGGGCTGCCGACAGCCTAGCGCCTAGCCCAGAAGGGTGTTGCAGTCCCCACCACATGCACACTGTGTAACCATGGTCAGGAAGACGACATTCATCTATTTCTGGAATGCCCTTACAACAACTTTCAAGCACAATTCCCCAGAAATATCGCTCAGGCGGTTAATACCCTTATCTCTCAGGATAGAGACATGGTCAAAATCATGCAATTTTTAGGGACGAATCTCCCCAAGGAAAATAAACAAAATCTAGCATTCCGATGGTGGACTATTTGGTTTATTAGAAACCAAGCAATCTTCAGAAATGTCCAAATCCCATCCGCTGAAGGCATGAAAAAACTCATCGCACAATACGAAGAAAGTTGGAAAAGAGCTGCCAAATTATATCCAAGTAAAAATGACATAACTTCGCATCAGCCGAAGAAGGCAATTAAGCAAATAAGATCCTGGGAAAAAACAAAGCTATGGAAGAAACCACCCGCTGATTGGATCAAATTAAACTTCGATGGCTCATCCATATCGAATACAAAAAGCTCTATAGGCTTCATATTTCGTGACTGTCTTGGGAACCCCGTCTGCATGGAAGGTTGCTCGTTGGGCGGTCACACTCCGCTTATGGCGGAAGCTATTGCTTTAAGACAAGGAATCGAGAAGGCCAGTGAACTCAAAATAACGAACTTAATCATTGAAGGGGACTCCAAAATAATTACGGAAGCCTTACAAAAAAACGGAAAATGCCCATGGGAAATTGAACTTGTGCTGGTAGACATCCGAACACTCCTTCTGGAACTGATTTATACACCGACTCAGGTCTCCTTGACCTCATCCGTCAGGATGCTTTCGGGTAGAGGCTCCTATGCCTCATCCGAATTATTACCTAATCAAAAAAAAAAAAAAACTTTATTAAATTTCGTTGCTTTTAACCTTGTCTACCGTCGTCGATGCTTGTCAGTCGTCAGTCGTCACTCATCAGAAAGCATAAAACCCTTTCCAGACGCTCTCTTCGACTCTTCCTCACACACACTCTCATCCATCCATGGCGGTGGACAAGGAGAGGCCCACTGTAAAGATCTCCAATATCCCTCTCACCTCCACCGCTGGTGAGCTCTTCACCTTCCTCGAGTCCACAATTGGAAAGGGCGCCGTCTTTGCCCTCGAAATCTTCTCCGATCGTAAGAACTGGAAATCGCGCGGCCATGGCCGAATCCAGTTCGACACTCTTGAGTCCAAGTCCAAAGCCACCGATCTCTCCCTCCGGAACAAGCTCCTCTTCAAAAGCTCCAACCTTTCTCTCTCCAACTCCCACGAAGACATCGTCATCAGGCCCGTCGAGCCCAGGAACAGGGTCTGGAATGGGACCCTCCATGTTGGTTTGATGGTGGATGATAAGACCATGTGCGTGATTGAGACATGGGACAAGGTTAAAGTTTTGGTCATGCCTGAGCGAAGGTGCGTCGAGTTCATTGTTGACCATGGCGGTGAGTGTTATAAGCTCGAGACCGCGTTTGATGATGTTACTGAGGCTTGTGGCTGCTACTTGGATAGGATTGATCCTAGTGCTGTTGCTATGAAGGTAATTTTTTAGGTTTTTATTTTCCTCTATAATTAGGTCGGATTTTTTTTTTTCAATTGCATTGTGTTTTCTGCATGCCTGTTCAGATTTTCTCATGATTATGACGAGTTAATCTTCAGTTGATTCAACTGGTGTGGACGAGTTTCAATTGCATTGTACTGCTGTCTATGATGAACAGAGTTTGATATAGCTTTTGTCATGATCATGTTCTAATTTTTGGAATCATAGATATGAGCTCAGCTGTTAAAGCTGAGAATCTCATTCTCGGGGTATTGAACTTTCATTCAATTGCATGAATGCTAAGATATGTGGCTGTTGCATTCCACATTCCCTTTTGTGGTTCCATACTTTTTTAAGTACCTATTACAGGGCCATCAAATGCCTAAGTTTCCCTGACTACCTCATTGATCATCAATGGAAAAAACTTAAGGAGCTTTAGTTTATGAGCTTCTTTGAAATTCTGTTCTCTGTTGCTTGTGTTGAGGCAATAATTGGAGTTTTACTTGTAGTGTGATCTCACAAAGGCACTTTAGGGTCAGTTCTCACCTGTTAGTAATTGCTAATTGGAAGATCATATCATATCTTGTTATGCTGCCCTTTGAACTGATGTTATCATCTTTTGCCAATGATGAAATCATCCTTCTTTAAGGAGCAGGAATGGCCTGTAGAGAGTACCCGATGTCATTTCTCTATGTAACATTTTAATCGCTGCTTGTTCTGATGTTTATTTATTTCGCCATGTTTGTTACCCGTTTCTCATGTGTCCTTATTTTCCAATTCGCATTTGACAATTTTTTTTTTCATCGTGTTTTATGTTTGCAGTTGAAGTATGCCCCAAAAATCTACAAAAAGATGTCTGGACCCGATGTGACATCGAAGTTCAGTGCTGAACGGTTCACCATATGCAAGGAAGATGTGGAATTCCTCTGGGTTCGAACAACTGAATTTTCAGACAAGAAACCCATAGGACAGTCATCTGTCATCTGTTGTGAAATTCCTGAAGGATCAGTGGCATTAGATATCTTTTCGGGCATTCCATGCTATATGTCGGATGTGAAAGATCTCATCCTGGAAGAATGGGAGGAATTCTCCTCGGCATCTGGTCTAGTTCCGCTCTTAAAGCATCAGGCTATAGCTGATTTCGATTTAGATTATGATATACTGTTCCAACTTAATTCCCTCGTCCATACGCAGAAAATTAGCATGACTGCAGTTGATGATGAACTGGTTGATTTTATTAGCTCTTTGACTGTTGAAGCTGCGCTTCTAATCTTTCTGAAGCTGCACAAATTGATGTCTACCTGTTATGATCCCTTGAATTTCATGAAGACTCAACTTCAAATTGTTGTGGAGAACGAGAGAAGTCTTCCATCACCTTACAACAGGTTGGTTAATCATAACGTGATGAGCTGCCACAGATGCCTTATCACCCCGACAAAAATCTACTTAATGGGACCAGAATTGGAATCGTCAAATTACGTTGTGAAGAATTTTGCAGCTTATGCTTCTGATTTCATGAGAGTCACCTTTGTAGATGAAGATTGGGGTAGGCTTCAGCCTCATGTTGTCTCCACCAGTATCCAGCAAGGCTTCTTTTCAAAGCCTTTCCGAACCAATCTATATCATCGGATTC